>CM065479.1:43600518-44234354 GCA_032873175.1 Leptopilina drosophilae
AACCTGTTTACCAAATGTTTCCCAAATATATTCCCACGTGGGGAGACATATGGTAAAGCACTTTTGCCAGGGGTTAGAATGTACTGTAGGCAGGTGTAAAAATAAGTATTTATTTTTTTATTTATTTATACACTCGTCTTTTGCCTTAACACTAGCGTTACAAGTGTTCCCCGTGGAAATTTTTCTTACAAACTATACTTATCCTAAATTGTTGCGTCTACAGAACGGCTTGAAATTAGGACTTGAAACTTTAATGCTTTTAAGAATTAATTTTTCAAAACAAAAAATAGTCGGGAGAAAAAATAGCGCTTTATTAGTCGCAGAAACAAGCTCTAACATTGCATGGAATACGCCATCCAGTTAGTATATAGATTAGTGCCTTAAAGATAACTCTTTTATTCTGTTAGCATATGAAATAACAGATTTGGTTTCCCACATCAAATATTGCCTAACTCTCCTTGTAGTTGACAAAGGCTTTTGGTCGGTAAATAGATTTTTTAAAATGATTAACGAGGTCTGTGATTTTACTATAACTACTCCCTGATATTGATTTTCTTGCTTCGCCTATTAATTTTGACCGAATTAATTTCACTAAATTTTCTTCAACTGCATCAAAAATTAAGTTTATAGTTATTTTATTGTTTTGTAATGGATAATGGACCAAAAATTAATTGTATAGTTACTTAATTTTTTTCACAATGGCTGATGCACAAAAAATTAATTGTTCAGTTACTCAGTCTTATTGTTCACAACGACCGATGCACCAAAAATTAATGGTTATGTTATGTCTCCAAAAATAAAACTAAACATAATCATACACTACCATCGAAAAGTATCAGGACGATTATACTCGACTCTATTAAAAAACATTTTATCACTTTTTGAATCATATCTCGGGAATAAAAAGAGATAAAAAAAAAACTTGAACACGGTGAGAAAGCTTATTAAATTTAGCATAATATAATTCATATTTAAAGTTATTTCGTTAACTATTTTAGGAGTTGTAGAGTAAGAAAAAAAATTATCAAATTTTCTCATTTTTGTCTTTTGACTTCAATCTTTTCAAAAAAAATAGAAAAATTTAGATAGAATTTTTTTAAAAACACAAAAATCTTTCTTAGAATTTCAGTTTTACAATAGGCTTAACAAAATCAAAAAATGTTAATCCGTCATCGATTTATTATTAAAAATGTGACTCCGTGTTGCGAACGAACGGTGCGTTTATTTAATCTTTTTCTACAATATATTGATTACACTTAAAACAGTTTATTTAAAAGTTTTATTAAAAATTTTTTCTTTTTGAGCAAATAAAATTTGTATTATATTTTAATTAGCATATAATTTATTTTCACTTCTAAAAATAATTTGGAAAAAAGTTTAGTAATTCTTTTCTGATGTGTATTTAAATTAATTATTTAAGTGTAATTATTAATTAAATAATAAACAATTTAATTTAAATTTCCATGAAGATTTGATATTTATTTTTTAAAATAAATTGTTACCGTATGTGTTATAAATTAATACAACAACAATCACCAACAAATATTTAAACAAATATTATATTTAACAAAATTGAAAATTTTAATTAAATAGTTTTTAAAAACTTTAATCATAAAATTTCGTTAATTTTTAGATTCTGCAAAATAGCCTCCTTTTGCATTTAAAACTGCTTGGCACACTGGAGGCATTCGTCGTATAAGTTTCATTAAATAATCCTTTTCGATGCATTTCCACGCCGTTTCCAAGCAGTTCCACAAGTCGATGGCATTTTTAGGTCTCATCGTCCTAACTCTTCTATCCAACTCGTCCCATAAAAGCTCGATTGGATTACAATCAGGTGATTGTGCAGGCCATTCCATTTTTGTCAAAGTACCGTCTTTAATTTTTCGACCCACGTACGCTTTGCTCCTACTTGCCCATTGCCAAAGCAGCCCCATTCCATTACTGATCCACCACCATGTTTTACAGTTGGCACTATCATATCCGGATTCATTTTTCCACCTACTTTACGTCGAACATAAACCCTGCGATTTCCTCCAAAAATTGGAATTTCCATTTATCCGAAAAGAGAACTTTTAACCATTGCTCTTTAGTCCAATTTTTATGTTCTTTTGCTCACAACAGCCTTTTCTTTTTATTTGCAGCTCGCAAAAGAGGGTTTCTCGCAGCAATTCGACCTTGTAGTCCATTTTTTCAGTACCCTTTTTACTGTGGTAACTGATATTGGATCTTCTCTTTGTTTATTTACCTCAGCAGTAATATCTGGAGTTGTCAGTTTTCTATTTTTTTATTAAAATAACAATAAACTTTTTTTCACTTCCAGAAATACATTTATTTCTTCCGTGTCCTTTACGGTTAATAAAATCACCACTTTCTTTGTATCTTTGTAAAATGTAATAAACACCACTTTTACTTAGATTTAAGTTTTTTGCAATATCGTTACACGAAAACCTTCTTCTTTTAAAGTAATAATTTTAATTCGCTTTTTAATATAAATTTCTTTTCTTGGCGCCATTGTTTTTAAAACTAAATGAAATTAAACACACATAATTTTGAGATGCTTTAAAATGTGAAAAAATTACGTTATTGGAGCAAGTTACTGTTTTACACGGACGAATTGAAAATTATTATTTTCCAGTCAAAACAAATCAGGCTACCTCACCAAGTTACAGTTAGTAAACATTAGCGACCTTCAGAACGTGTCGAAGTCGTTCATACTTATTGATGTTTTGACTGGATATTACTGTTAACATTCGTTAAAATCTTAAAAAATTAAATCTTACTAAATGTTCACATTCTTTTTAAAAGTTATAAAAAAGTAGGATTTTTCTTAATTGTGAGGGAAGTGAAGGAATGAAGTGTATTTCTGCACACGGAGAAACATATTTTACTTTTAAGCGAAAATAAAATAGACGACCACAGACATAATACTTTTGGCATAAAATATTTTCTTATTTATTAACTTTTATTAATTAATTTATTTATAGAAGTGTTTTTGAAAATCTTGATTAAACTGTTAAAATTAAATTAATCATTGTTTTGTACAATTATTATTATAATATTAATTCTATTAAAATTAATTATTATACTTATTAATAAAGATTAAAAATTTTAATTAATAATTAAATAATATTAAAAGAAAATAATATTATACTATAACGTTTATAACGTTTATATTATAATATAAATAATTAATAATATAACGTTTCACGAAGAAAATAAAGAAACTCGGAAGTTTCTCGTTCCCCCCCCCCCCATGAATTCGTCCCTGCTTTCTCTCACATTCGCATCCGCGCACAGCCGCGCGAAGCCAGAATTGAGTCGTCGTAGTTGAATTTCAATGCACCGTTCGTTCGCAACACGGTGTCACATTTTTACTGATAAATCAATGACGGATTAACATTTTTTAATTTTGTAAAGCTTCTTGTAAAACTGAAATTCTAAGAAAGATTTTAGTGTTTTTAAAAAAATTCTATCTAAATTTTTCTAGATTTTTCAAAAGATTGAAGTCAAGAGACAAAAATGAGAAAATTTGATAATTTTATTTCTCTTTCTCACTCTATAACTCCTAAAATAGTTAACGCAATAACTTTAAATATGCATTATATTATGTTAAATTTTATAAGCTTTCTCACCGTGTTGAAGTTTTTTTGTATCTCTTTTTATTCCCGAGATATGATTCAAAAAGTGATGGCATGTTTTTTAATAGAGTCGAGTATAATCGTCCTGATACTTTTCGACGGTAGTGTAATTTACATATTTAATTTGGCAGTCATCGATGATTCAACCTGATTTATTTACAGAGCAGAAAACTCTGATATTAAGAGACAGGTTTTAATAATGAGTAACTGGTTAATTAAAATTAAATTACTACAGTATTTATCTGAATACTTTACAATTAGAATCGGAGACAAAAGAGTAGACCCAGGTGTCTTCAAAGACACTGAAGTAAAATTATAACTTGTAGAAGGAATCGAGAATTTAAATAAGGACAAAATTTTAGAATATTAGTTATTTACATTTTAAAATTATTCTTAGAGTCGTAGACCCAACAGAGAATGAAATATTTTCCCTTTAAATTGTTTTCGGGCCAGCCAAAGCGAACGGTCTGAAGTCCAGGTGTGAAATGTAAATTAGGTGTGCACCTTACAATTTAGGAGTGACCAAATTATTTATATGAACTCGATGTCGATATAATGCAGTCTTCAGAAAATTAGAAATGTGCCTCGTAGTAGAAATATTCTTCTTGAATGAATTCGACTTAGTTAACTTGGTCGCGGTTGCTTGACTGATACGAAGAAGGTGCACGAGGGCAGAACATGACTTGTTAACTTGGTGTCGATTTCTGGACTGACACGAAGAACGCAGGTTTGATAATTCGAGGGTGACTTGTGAACTAGTAAAGTTGACGGCGAATCCTGGATTACCGAATTTGGCGAGGGTGGTACCTTTTACAACTTGGCTTCGAATAAAGAGAAATCACAATGACATCCACTTTTATTACCTTTAGGTTAGTTTTAATTTATAGATTAAATTAGTCGCGCGTGCTTAACCCTTGCTTAAGACAAGTGGACCACCTTGTAGAAGGGCGATAATCGTCGATGACCATATATGGTAAAGGTCGTTCAGATGTCTGACAATTGGATCGATTTGTTTGGGTTACAAGAAAAAAATGAGGATTCACATTCCAACATTACAAATATAAAAAATACGTTGCGATGATGTGACACATAAAAAAGAAATTATTTGTCCTGCGTTCTATAATTGGTTTTTTGATATATATGAGAGTCAACTTGGCATTTGAAGAAGAATGCATATCAAGAACTTCCGATCTTTTAGCACTTTGCTGTCAGGGAAACTGTATTAGGGGGTGCATTGCTCACACAGAGAGTTTTAGAGACAAGCTGGAGTCTGTTAGTAACTCTTCTCATCGTCTTTGCCAAATGGGGTAGCTCAACGCCCTCGTGAGTTAAGCTAAACCTTCTTCAAGTTTAAGAAACTCGTTGGGCTTCAGATAAATTAATTTCACAAAGTAAGGAAAATAGATTTTCTTATCAAGAAAGTCTACTGTGTTTCGCCGACAAACAGAAATATAATAAATAAGATATATAACTTCATTTAAGTCGTAATGAAGTGAAAAGAAGTTATAAAAAACCAAATAGTGCTAGTAATAGTAGTTGCTGTATAAGTCAATGTTAGTCGGACAGAAATTACATTTAGAATATATAACAGACCAGGTCATGGACGTTTATACATAGATCAAGGCCAATATAAGTGCCAATATTAAAAACTCTACTACTACTTCTACTACTGCTACTACTACATTTTGAATATTCATCACTTTTTAGAAGAATATATTGGTAACAATCGTATTTTGTAGGACGTGAAAAAATTAGAATTTAATTTTTAAAAAGAGTAGTAAAAGTCAATATTTTTCAGACAAAAATAATATTTTAAATATTAATTACAACTGACAATAAAATAGTAGTAAAAATCGATTTTGTTTAGAGATAAAAGTACTCTGAGAAAGCTTTTTTTTGAAGTAGTATGAGTCAATATTTGACTAACTTTTTCCAATCTAGCAGTTGTATAGATTATAAAAAAGCAGTAATAAAAATAGATTTAGTCAGACGGCAAACACAGTAGTAAAAGTCATTAAAAGTCAGACAATGATCAAAAAATGTTCCATTGCTTATAATAAGACATAAATTCAGTAGTAAAAACTTATTTTGGTTAGACAATTTACTATCTCTTTAGTTCAAAAATTTATTCTAAAAAAACTAGTTAAAAAATAGATAGATATTTATTGGTTAGACAAAATAATATAATCGGTTTTAAAAAAACGTTTCTATTTCAAAAAAATAGTAAAAAACATTATTTTGGCCAGACAAAACACTAATGTTGCTAATTACTATCCTCCTTTTAATAACATAAAGTAATGAAAGTAATACATATTTAAATTGGTCAAGCAAACTACTAACTTTGGTATTAAGAAAATTCTGCAAATAGAAAAAAGTAGTAAAATCAACAATAATCAGACAATTTATTTTTAATATATTCGAAATTAAAATAAAACGATTTTCAAAGTATAATCAAGTAGTAAAAGTCATTTTAAGTCAGACTGCTACTAATAAAAAACCAACTTCCATATCGCTAGATAAAATTTTAAGTAGCCAATAATCTATGTTGGTCAGATATTACAATAGAGTTACTGCTCAAATCTCCCAAACTCTCTATAATATGTTTCTATGTTTTCTTCTTTTTCCATAAATATAACACACAGACACACATTATGTAGACATTTTATGATCGAAATATTTGGATACGGAGAAAGAAAGAAAGGAAGAAATTTGCATATAATAATAAATATATAAATTTTTGAATAAATACAGGCATATACATACACATCCAAATATGAAACATTTACTCCTACTCAGAGAGAGAGAGAGAGAGAAAGGAGATTGTTAAGGGGGATATTCAAACGCCTCGTAAGGAACTCAAAGTTTATACCAGGGAAAGAGACGAGTGTCTACTTTCTAGATCTTGCCACATCATAAAGTTAATTTAATTCGACCTCGGAAAGTCTGCCAGAGGAGAAATACAGCCAAAGTGGAAACGAGCAACACCCTCGACGTGGGTACTTAAGGCGATAACTTTCCTCGACCTCGTGCAAAGTGTCGTTGCCGCGGTGCACACACCCACATATATATCTATGTATATAAGATGAGACTTTTGTTTGTACATTGCTCAGAACTTAAAATTTTACATACTTATTCGTTTTGAGCATCCAGGATTCCAAAAATGCCAATAAAAAATTTCGTGTATGTATGTATGTATGTATGTATGTATGTCCATATGTCACAGAATCTTTGTTCGCGAATCACTTAAAAACGGTTCAACCGTTTGAAACCAAACTTGGCAGAATGTTTGACCTTAGGCCATGGAAGGTTTTTAAATTTACAGATTTGAAAAATATTAATTAGAACGGGAGATATTAAATTTTTCAAAAAATTTAAAAATCAGAAATTTTCAAATTTTACCTTTTTTAAAAAAATGCTTTCAAACTTTGTATAATTAAGTATAACATGTTATTTAGTAACTTTCTATAATAGATTTGCCAATAAAATGTCCTATAACTAAGATGTAAATATAAACATGATTTTTAAAAAATTAAAAAAATCGCAAATATCCCAATTTTATATTTTGTAATGAATTGCGTTTAAATGATCTATAATTGATTGTTACATGTTAATTGGTCAAATTTTAGCATAATTTAGCAAAAAATACTATTCCATATTTCAGATGTAAGTATAATAATGTTTTCGGAAAATTAAAAAAAAATTATCTATTTATAAGAGACAATTTTTGGAAAATTTATGCCAAAATTTGACCAACTAACATGTAACAATAAATTATAGATCATTTAAAAGCAATTCATTAAAAATATAATATTTGAAAAATTTTGATTTTTTTAATTGTTTGAAAACATTTTTATACCTTACATCTTGGTTATAGGACATTATTTTTGTCAAAAAAATTTTACATTTTGATAGATTGCAGTAAAATAATCAGTTATGACTTTTATGATGTATATATAAACAATAAATTTGCAGATTTTAAGCATATTTTATAGAACGGGAGGTATTCAATTTTTTCTAATCATTAAAAAAATGGAAAATTTTTAATTTTTTTAATATATATCTTTTAAACTTTTGACGTCAAAATAATGGAATTTAAAATAATTTGTTTATCCAATCGATCAAAAAAATTTCAATTACAAAACTTCGAAAATATTAAAAATGGTAAACGATAAATGGTAAACAATGTGAAAAAATATTAATTCATAGCTTTAAAATTATTTTTAAATGAGATTGAAAATGGAGATTTTAAATGATAAAATTCATACTACAGAAATTCAAGAATACCTGTGAAACGATACTTGCATTATGCTACTGGGGAAAAACTTAGAAAGTAAAAAGTTTTGTTATTTTAATTCTAGGTTTAACTATTATGGATGTTTTGAGCATTGTAAAGGCAAAAGTTAAACAAAGTGTCTATTATTATTTTTGTGTAACAAACTATCCGGATTTCCCATCTTTGGCCAAATTTTTTCAGGTGTATATTTTCTCATCAAATATACATTTTTTTGATAAGAATAAACGACAATTAAAAATACAAATGGCTACAAAAATTCACATATTTTATGAAAATACTCTTCGACGGGTTTTTGTTTTTACAAATACTTTTAACAGGGGTTCTACCAACTGGGTAAAACGGGAAATATGGAGGAATTTTATTTAATCGGGAAAAATTGTGAATTCAGCTTGGAATATAGGTCTTATTTTACATTTAAGCAAATATGATACAATTAGTTCGAATTTGACTTTACTATAACTCCAAAAACTGGTCGAAATTTAGGATTAACTAATAATACTATAATTAAATTTCTACAAATAATTGACAAACATTATTTTCTGCATTTTAATAAATAAAAAATTAATTATTTGATGATAAAAATTTAATCACTGTTTTAAAATAGTAATATTTTTATAATGAAATAGTTAATGGTAGCTAATCATAATTTCTCCAGTCAAATTAAAGGGCTTAGGGGGTGAAGTATGCAAAAAGTGCCCCTGCTTCTATTTTTCTCAAATTAGGCCCATATGTTACTATCTATACGACTATAACTTTTTGCAATTTTGAACTCAAAATTCGCTTTTTGGGGGAGTTATGGAGGGGGAAAGCAAAATCAAAAAACTTATTTTTCTCGAAAACTACTGAACCGATATTAATGAAATTTTAAGAGGTTGTAAATATAGATAAGGCGATTTTAGAAAAAAAGATCAAAATTTTTTTCAAAAAAAAATTTTTGAAATTTTCAAAATTTTTTTTTAGGGTTATTTTTTAAAGTGACCACTTTCTCTTTTGTTGTAAAAAGTACCTTATAATGTCCCCTTTAACATATATTTTTTTCAAATTTTTTAAAAATATAGTTTTTGAGTAAAATGTCAAAAACCATGGTCATGCTATTTGTCACGTACGGTAATGCACATATATATACATATGGGCCATATTAATGTGATAGGGTATAGCTAAATAAGTATGGAAAAAATGACCCGAATATATTTTTCCCATTCATTCCTACCCACTTAAAAATAACTTTTTCAAATTTTTAACTCAAAATTTTAAGTTTTTTGGAACTTGTGGAGGGTGTTACGTCAAAACAAGAAACCCTTTTAAATATACCTATCGTTCCTCGTTTTAAATTAGTTTCATAAATGAATCTAATTTGGGATGAGGATAAGTCAATGAGCCTACTAAATGTATTGAGAGAATAATTTATTTAAAAACCAACAAGAAAGAAAAGAATTGACAAAATACAATGAGTATAATTGAGTTTAGAAAATCTTACTTTTAAAGAATAACGATTACTGGTGTTGTTTAGACTGGTGGTTGTATCTGGTTTTCCGATCTTCGATGGCGTTGAGGGCTAGACGCAATGGGGGGCTAGCACAGTTATCCTTAATGGCTGAGTGTTGATCCTCTTGTTTACACTAATGAGATAGTGTATTGTATTTGGAAAATATCTGCTTTCTTCCAGACAGTTGTCGCCTCTTGAGCAAATTTCGATGGTTCGAAATTTGTTATATTTCAATATAAGTTTTTGTTGAAACTTGGAACTGCTATTCCAATATTAAACTTTCGTTGGAACTTGGGTTAATTTCCAATTTGATATTTTTGGAAATTATTTGTACTTTAAGATACTTCGTTTCAAAAATAAAACTTGAAGATATAATTCACTTGTTGACAATATACTCTTTACTCTAGAGCGATCTTCCACGATGTGTTCAAGTTGATTCCCAAAAAATTACTCTCTTTACCCTAGAGCGATGCTTCACGATGTGTTCAAGTTGATTCCCAAAAAATTACTCTCTTTACCCTAGAGCGATGCTTCACGATGTGTTCAAGTTGATTCCCAAAAAATTACTCTCTGTACACCAGAGCGATGTTTCACGATGTGTTCAAGTTGATTCCCAAAAAATTACTCTCTGTACACCAGAGCGATGTTTCACGATGTGTTCAAGTTGATTCCCAAAAAATTACTCTCTGTACACCAGAGCGATGTTTCACGATGTGTTCAAGTTGATTCCCAAAAAATTACTCTCTGTACACCAGAGCGATGTTTCACGATGTGTTCAAGTTGATTCCCAAAAAATTACTCTCTGCTTGAATGAAACTGCTTGCCCTTTATATATTGAATTTCATAACTGTAATGTACCCGAAAAATTGTACACGTGCTGAAATTTGTCTCTCCTTGTGCTAGTTAATAGCGTAAGAACTGTTCTATGCATGGAATCCAGGAGATTGTACGCATCACCTTTCGCTGAGTTACTCGGCGTTTGTTTACACCTAAGCTCGTCGGGGTTTGCTGCTTTTCCTTTCTTTCGTCCGGCTTACGTTTTTAGAAGGTTATCGAATTGTCGCTTCATCGTTATTCTTTTTACATGATTCATAATATTACTTTTCTTTCTTGGATTGTTATACTTTCAAAATACATGGTAAATGTACAGTAATCAATATGCGAAATATATATGACAATAGAATACAATATAAAAATGTACTAATATAATACTATAATAGAAATGTGTATAAATGATAATTACGATATTTTAATAGAGAAATATACTGGATATAATGCAATAATTAAAATAGATATTATAAGGGTTAATATATGAAAGTTAAATACAATATGTTATAAGAATACGCATACATTAGTAATATAATTTATAGGGTAATAGGTTACGGACGTAACAAGGGGAAAAAATCGAAAAACGCATTTTCCTCAAAAACTACTGTATGTATTTTAATCAGCTTTGGATATGTTGAAAAGACAATTAAAGAGATTCCAAAAAAAAATTTCAAATTTTTTTTTCAAAAAATTCCAAAAATCTTTTTTTTTGAAAATTTCAAAATGAAAATTTTTCGAAATTTTCAAAAAAAAAAATTTTTAGTTCTATTAAAGTGCATTTTTATGTATTTTCTCATTTCATTCTCTTATGTGATCTACTAATAAAAAAATTTTGCCCGACATGATTTCAAGGTGTGTTGTCACGGTAAATAACTCAAAAACCCTACCCGGAACATTTTTATGTTGTATGCGAATGGTCAACTAATTAATTATTTATTTAATTACAAAATAATACTTAAGAGTTTTCTGAATACAAGCCTGAAATCGATGTAAAAAAATTATTTCCAAAGAAAAATCCATAAATTTTTATTTTTACATTTAAAATTTTTTTCTTTTTGGATCGTTGAAGCGGTACATCACACTTTTTTAATTTAACTTCTTTAACAGTCTTACATTTTAAACAATAATGGCCTAGATGATTTTAGAGTGCGACACGGTAAAAAAAATTCAAAAATCCTAAAATTTGATTTTAAAATTTTCGAAATTTTTTTGTTTGTCTAAAAATATTTTTTTATGTCAACTTCAGATTTGTATTTATAAACCTTAATAAGCCACTAGTAATAAGTTGCAAAAATATTTGACAGTTTTTTTAAAATTAACCATTCGCATACAACATAAAAATGTTCCGGGTAGGGTTTTTGAGTTATTTACCGTGACACACCTTGAAATCATGTCGGGCAAAATTTTATTATTAGTAGATCACATAAGAGAATGAAATGAAAAAATACATAAAAAAGTCACTTTAATAGAACTAAAAAAATTTTTTTTGAAAATTTCGAAAAATTTTCATTTTGAAATTTTCAAAAAAAAGATTTTTGAAATTTTTTGAAAAAAAAAATTTGAAAATTTTTTTTGGAGTCTTTTGAATTGTCGTTTCAACATATCCAAAGCTGATTAAAATACATACAGTAGTTTTTGAGGAAAATGCGTTTTTCGATTTTTTCCCCTCCACAAGTTCCAAAAAACTTAAAATTTTGAGTTAAAAATTTGAAAAAGTTATTTTTAAGTGGGTAGGAATGAATGGAAGAAATATATTCGGGTCACTTTTTCCATACTTATTTAGCTATACCCTATCACATTAATATGGCCCATATGTATATGGGCATATTTCTAGAACTTTTAAACTTTCTGGTATTGGAAAACTTAATTTTTCTTTTCAAGGCACAATCTTGAAATGAATTTTATTGTTTTGTGCATTGATCGAATAGTAGAAAAAACCTTGTGATACTCATTTCTACACATTGTTAACCCCCCTGTGTATGAATTTAACCCCAAGAAAATGTTTCTAAATGCATTGATTTTTCATAAAGTTGGATTTTCACATCAATCGGTATCTTGGGGTTTTTAGAGTAGCTGATTATGAATATGATGTTAATTTTTCAAAATTCAAAATGGCGGATCCAATATAGCGGACGAAATTTTAAAAAAATTAATGGAATTCCACAGCATTGGATATTTAGGGGTTTTTGGGGCCGCTGATTTTGATTCTGTAGTCGGATTTTGAAAATTCCAAATGGCGTATCCAATATGTCTAATGAAAATTTAAAAAATAATTAATTTTCACAAAAGTGGGTATGAAGGGGTTTTTGAGGTCGCTAATTATTATGAATCTGAATTTAGTTTTTTAAAAATTTTAAAAGTGGTTTCAAAATGTCATGAAAATTATTGATATTTTAAATACGGTTTTTAAAATATTTTGGGATTTATTATAATTAAAAAGCAATAGAAGTAAATAAATAAATAACCACGAGATATAATTATTTTAATATTCTAAAAAAAATTCTAGTTTTTTTATATTAAAAGTACAAACAGTATGAACAAAAAATGAATAACATTTAATTCAAAGTTTTACTTCTCTTTCTTTATCTATAATTAATATTATTTAAATAAAATACATAATATCTACATTCGTTAATAAAAACATTTTGACACATTAAAAATAATATTACCATGGTGTTTAAGTTTGAATTGATTTTTTCTTGTGTGTTGCTCTGTATGCTTGTATGAGTGGCCGTGAACGCTATCTCTGTCTTCGATCCTGTCTTCCTTTTCTCCTTTGAGTGGACTGAGTAGCTTAGGGGGGACTAGGGGATCAGTGTCGAAATATAGGCGACAGGTGATAGTCGTTATATGTCTCGTGTGTGTATTTTTTTTATTGTATGTTTTTAATTCTTAATCAATGTGTTTTTATATATATATATTTATATTCTGAGAAATATCAAGTTAATAAACGCGTTATATTTGTTAAAACTATTTAGAATTCTGAAAATTTATTTAAACCAGGAACTAATGCCTAACTAAGAATTTCTATTGTTTAAACTAAAAGTTCTAAACATTATTGGTCCTTCGAGCCGGATATCGGTTATTATAAACTATTATGGATATTGTTCACTGTTCTGGTGCATCCCTTTTTCAAGGTTTTAACTCTCTATGAGCATTTAATGATTTCAGTTATTACAAGACGTTCTTTTACGTTATGACTATATATGTGAAGTTGTGTGAGTGTACAGTGGTGACGTAGCTATACTCACTCAAATTAATGTCCGTTTTTCGTTCTAATGACACTCACACTTTGATAATCACGGCAGCAAGTATATCACCTGATCGCTCAGTATATGAGACTTGTTTACACACATTTCGACACTATAATTTTAAGCTTTGAGAATCTATTTATTTCTGCTAAGACATTCTTTCAATTTTAATACTATTTAACATTGATTTTAAAATTTTTATACTTATTTTAATAAATTTAGAAAATTATGGATCCAACGGATATTTTCAATTCTCAGACTGAACTTTTCAGACTCATTTTTAATTTTATTACGAATTTAAAAAAATTAGGGAAAGATAAAATTACTTCTAATGTGATTAAAGCGCGATTAGAAAATTTAGAAACTTATTGGTCTAAGTTTTGTGCGAATCATGACCAATTAATAAAAGTGAAAAAGGAACAACAAAACCAACCATATTTTAAGGATAATGTTTATGAATCTGTGGAGGATAAGTACATTGAAACCAAAGCTTATCTTCTAGATTATTCGGACTTTTTTGTTAAATTAAATATGGAAAAAAGTAACATTGCGGAAGAATCGAGAATTGAGGAAACTGTATTGACCAGGACTTTGGCTCCTTTAGAAGTTCCGAAATTTTCGGGCGTCTTAAGTGAATGGCCGAGTTATCGTGATATGTTTAAATCAGTTGTGCATTCGAGTAGAAAATATCCGCCCGTTCAAAAACTTCATTATTTAAAGATTAGTTTGTCGGGAGAGCCTGCACAATTACTCGCAAATATTTCAATTACGGATGAGAATTTTGATCGCGCGTGGCAACTTTTAGTTGACCGATATGACAACGAAAGACTTTTAGTTAATAATTATTTAAATAGATTGTTTAACGTAAAATCAGTTTCTCAAGAAAGTGCGGTGAGTCTGAGAATTTTATTAAATGACACTGTTGAAATTGTTGGTGCGTTAAAAGTTTTAAAAAGACAAACAACTTATTGGGACGATTTATTGGTTTTTATGACCGTTCAACGCTTGGATCCTACGACGAGAAAATCATGGGAAGATCATCTGGGTGCTTCGCTTACTTATCCTACCTTTAATCAGTTAGAAAAATTCCTTACTGCTAAGGTGATTACTCTGGAGACTTTGCAGGTTACGGACGTTTCGATGCCAAAATCAAATTCTTTTAAAACGCAATATGGAGATTCCAAGGCTCAGAAACGAACTTCCTTCGTAAAAGTTCACAATGCTTCCACTAAGGATAATCTCTGCGTTCTCTGTGAAGGGAAACACCCTATTCTGTTTTGTCCCATTTTCCGTGCCAAAGTACCTGAGGAACGTAAGGATGTTGTAAAACAATTTGGTTTGTGTTTTAACTGTCTGGGTAAGCATCAGATAAAGGTTTGTAATTCGTCCAAACGATGTCAAAAATGTAATCGTCCGCATCATACGATGTTACATTTCATTTCCAATCCTTCTTCTCAAAAACCGGATGAAAATAATTTGACTTCCTTTTCATCTTATCCAGGTGGTTCTAATTTAAATCCTTCCGCATCTGATTTTCCACCTCTTTCCACTTCTGCTCATTGTAGCTCTAATATGGCGGGTGAATTTTCAGAAAATAGATGACTAAATGAACAGGTGCTTTTGGCAACAGCTATGGTTTATGTGGAATCAACTGATGGGTCCAAACATCTCGCTAGAGCCTTACTTGATCAAGGAGCACAAATGTCATTCATATCGGAAGCCTTGTCTCGCCAACTGCATTTTAAAAGAAGCCAAATTAACCTACAGGTTACCGGTATAGGAAGCTCAAAGCCTCTCATGGTTAAAGGACTGGTAACATTTAAGATTTTCGCATATCACAATCCTTATATCAGTTTTAATGTTCACGCGGTTGTATTAAATAAGCTTACTACATATGTGCCTGTTACAGATTCATAGATAACAAAATGTTCTCACATAAAAGGTTTAAATTTAGCCGATCCGATGGTGCACAAGCGATTATCGCTCGATATTATTTTGGGAGCAGAAATCTATTCTCAGATAATTGAATCGGGATTAGTTAAGGGTTCTCTTGGTACTCCTATCGCGCAAAAAACATCATTGGGTTGGATTCTTACGGGAACTATTTTGAAAGAATTTTCTACGAACAGCGTTTCGTTAATAGGCTTACAATGCAAATTTGAGGAGGATTTGTTTGAACTTTGGCGTCGCTATGTATTGATTGAAGATATACCTCCTAAAATATGTAAATTTACTTTAGAGGACGATAAATGCGATGATTTCTTTTGTCGAACGTATCAACGAAAGTCGGACGGTCGTTACATGGTTCGTCTTCCTTTTAAAGAACCCAATCCTGATTTGGGAGATTCTCGCACCATCGCATATAAATTGTTTATGTTTCTTGAAAAACGTTTCGAGAAAAATTTGTCTTTTAAAGAGAGTTATGTTAAATGTATTGAAGAATATATCAGCCTAGGCGAAATGAGCGAAATAACGGATTTGAATGAGTTAAGGTCGGAAAAGGGTTATTTTCTGCCTCACCACGGTATTGTCAGGGAAACGAGCACTAGTACGAAATTTCGGGTTGTTTTTAACGCTTCTCAGAAAACTAATCTAGGCTTTTCTTTAAACGGTCTCCTTTGCTTGGGTCCTAAACTTCAAAACGATATTAGCAAGATTCTTCTTCGGTGGAGGATGTATCCGTTAGTGTTTATTGCCGATATTGAAAAAATGTTTCGTCGCGTGTGGATTCATCCAGAAGATCGAACTTACCAAAAAATTTTATGGAGAAAAAGTCCAGAAGACGAATTAAAAACCTATTCTCTCAACACAGTCACTTTTGGCTTCGCTTCTTCCCCGTATCTTGCTCTTCGAACGCTTCTTCAATTGAAAATTGATGAGGGTGATAGATTTTCCCTCACGGAGGATGTGATTGAAGAGGAAACTTATGTCGATGATGTGCTTTCGGGTGAATTCGAGGTTGAGACAGCCATCGATAAGGTTCATGAAGTGGATTCACTCTTCAGGGCGGGTGGCTTTGTTCTTAAAAAATGGATCTCAAATAATCCAGAGATTTTAAAATACATTCCTGAGGATTGTAAAGCTACCACCTCGGTTTGGGAGCCGGAGTCCGAAACTTGCTTTAGACCTCTTGGTATAATGTGGTCCCCGATGACGGACTGTTTTCAGATTCGAGTTCAATTTCCGCACAATTCGAAACTTCCTACCAAACGATCTATACTTTCAGATGTGGCCCGAATTTTCGATCCTCTCGGCTGGTTATCACCAGTAACCATAAAAGCAAAGATTTTTCTGCAAGAGTTGTGGAAACTCAAACTCGAATGGGATGACGAGTTATCTGATAGTTTGTTGAAGTCATGGTCTTTACATAGAGCAGAGCTTTCTACTCTATGTGATATTAGAATCCCGCGATATTTGAAATATTCCAAAGACGTAATCGCCTGTGAACTACACGGGTTTGGAGACGCTTCGGGAAAGGCTATAGGAGCGGTAATCTATTTACGCTTATTATTTCGGGATGATACTATTTCTGTTTCTTTGCTCACTGCAAAAACTAAGGTCGCTAAATTGAAAGAAGTTTCTATTCCCAGACTAGAACTTTGTGCCGCCGTATTACTTGTACGGCTAATGTTGCATGTGACTTCAACCTTTGATTCTTTTTCCAAAGTGATGCATCATTTCTGGACGGATTCCAAAAATACTCTTTTTTGGATCCAGAGTCATCCAAGCAGGTGGAATACCTTCATTTCTAACCGAGTTTCTGAGATTCAAACCTCTTTTCCAACTGGTTATTGGCATCATGTATCAGGAATCGACAATCCAGCAGATTGTGCTTCTCGAGGAATATCTATGTCGTCCTTAAAAGATCATTCGCTCTGGTGGAGTGGTCCAGCTTGGTTGGCCCAACCTTGTACTTCGTGGTCTGTTTCAGGTAACCTTTCTGTCGATGATCCTCATCTGGAAGAAAAACTTGTTAAAACGGTCAATGCCGCAACGGAAAACTTACCTTGGGAATTTTTGAGTCGGTATTCCTCTCTGACTACGTTGATTCGAGTTACAGCGATTCTTCTTTTTTTCATCAAACGAGTAAAAGGAGTTTCAAAGGATCTATATCCTTTTTCTTCTGCATTAGCTCTTCAAGAAGCTCGTGAATGTTTAATCGCGAACGTACAGTCGCATCATTTTTCTCAGGAGATTGACGATTTGCATAGGCGGAATAGGGTATCGTCATCGAGTTGCCTCTTGCCTTTGTCTCCTTTCTTAGATAACAACGGATTGTTGCGACTAGGAGGTAGATTGAAGCATGCTGATCTGGATTTTAATGAAAGGTGTCCTATTATTATGCCATATGATTCACCTTTGACTTCTCTTATAATCCTAAACGGACATCATTTTATGCTGCACGGAGGAACTCAATTGACTCTCTCTTATTTGCGAAGGTCATATTGGATCCTTAAAGGACGAATGGCGGTAAAAAAGGTCCTTAGTCGTTGTGTTACTTGCGCTCGTTTTCGTGCAAAGACTTGTTCTCAATTGATGAGTCCTCTGCCTGCTCAGCGTGTCACTCAACCTTCTCGACCTTTCGCAATATCTGGTGTGGATTATGCTGGTCCTGTGTGGATTCGAACTTTTAAAGGTCGTGGCAATAAGGCCTCTAAAGGATACCTTGTAATTTTCGTTTGCTTTGCCACAAGGGCCGTGCATTTGGAGGTCTGTTCTGATTACACTTCAGAAGGTTTCATCGCTGCTTATAAGAGATTCTCATCCAGAAGAGGTGTTTGTAGTTTGCTTCATAGTGATTGCGGTACAAATTTCGTTGGAGCTGATCGAGAGCTTCGTGAACTATTTAAGGAATCTTCTTCCGTGTCTTTCGAAATATCTCGATACCTGGCAAATAATGGAACTACATGGCGATTCAATCCTCCAGCTGCACCTCACTTTGGAGGATTGTGGGAGGCTGCAGTACGTTCGGTGAAACACCATCTTCGACGTGTTATAGGCGACATGACTCTTACTTTCGAAGAATTGTCCACCTTTCTCTGTGAAGTTGAGGCCTGTCTCAACTCTCGCCCTCTTCAAGCCTTAACTGACGATCCTAATGATCTGACTCCTCTTACCCCAAGTCATTTTTTGATTGGTTCTACGATTTATTCCATTCCTGAACCCTCATATTTTGAACGTAAGCTGAACTCTCTGAATCGTTGGAGGTTGCTTTCGAAAATGAAGTCCGATTTTTGGTTAAGATGGTCTTCCGAATATCTTCACGCTCTTCAAACTCGTCCAAAATGGCAATTTGTTCAGTCCCCTCTCAAAATTAATGATTTGGTGGTGATTAAAAACGAGAATCTACCCCCTTCTAAGTGGGCTTTAGGTAGGGTTACAAATGTACACGCCGGCAAGGATGGTCTTGTGCGAACCGCTACGTTGAAAACCGCGTCAGGAGTGTTGATTCGTCCCGTCGTCAAATTATGTATTTTACCGATTTGTGATAATTTGTAAATCTTCGAATTATTCTACGATTATTCGTGTTATACACGAAGGCGGGTGGAATGTTTAAGTTTGAATTGATTTTTTCTTGTGTGTTGCTCTGTATGCTTGTATGAGTGGCCGTGAACGCTATCTCTGTCTTCGATCCTGTCTTCCTTTTCTCCTTTGAGTGGACTGAGTAGCTTAGGGGGGACTAGGGGATCAGTGTCGAAATATAGGCGACAGGTGATAGTCGTTATATGTCTCGTGTGTGTATTTTTTTTATTGTATGTTTTTAATTCTTAATCAATGTGTTTTTATATATATATATTTATATTCTGAGAAATATCAAGTTAATAAACGCGTTATATTTGTTAAAACTATTTAGAATTCTGAAAATTTATTTAAACCAGGAACTAATGCCTAACTAAGAATTTCTATTGTTTAAACTAAAAGTTCTAAACACATGGAAACTTAGAAAAAAAGAAGTTTACAATTCTAAAAACAGAATAAAATTTAAATAATAAATTAAATGAATAATTTTAAATTAAATTAAGCTGATAATAATGAAATGAAATTTAAAATTGATTAATTCTTATCTTTAAAACTCTTTAATACTGTTAAAATTTCCAAAATTTTAAGTTCTTTTATCTATAAAAGTCTAGTAAAATTTTTTTTAACAATTTTTAAATTACATTCAAATTATTATATAACAACCAGAAGTTCAAAAAAAAAATCCTGAAAAAAGATTTGATTTTTCAGAAATGTATCCAGCAGGTTAGATTCTCTATTTTAAATTTTTTAAAAATTATTTCAAATTCGTAATCAGCAAAACAGGAAACTCTTAAATGTCAAAAGATATTAAAATCTGATAAATTTTCTAAAATTTCGTCCGCCATTTTGGATTCGCCATTAAAAATTTTTTTTAACTAACCTCAGATTTGTAATCAGAGGACCCCAGAAATTTAAAAATAATAAATTTTTGGCAAACTTACGAGTTTAATGGTTTCTTTTTCCATGAAGCAATGATTATGACCGTAGAAGCTCATATTATTTTTTAGATAAATTCTTTTTACGAATAGTGTAGAGGTTAACGATTTTTTGTATACTTTTATAATACACGAGAAAAGATTACAATGAGTTAAAAGTGATTAGAAGTCAAATTCAACATGTGCCCTTTAAAAATGTAGGTTTTTATTATGAGTTTCGTTTTTAAATTTAACTTTTAAAGTCACTGCATTCCTAATGTATAAGTGGCACATATTCCTGTAAGGCTTTAAATTACTTCTTATTATGTAGACAATGTAACGCCGTTCTATGGTTACTTAAAAATCTTCGTTAAAAAAGTTACATCAATTTAATTGCGAAATTGTCAAAATTTAAGAAAAGTTGTCTCGCAAGTTTGAAGGTACACCATTTTTATCTTAATTGAGGCACATCATTGTCTCAATGATTTGTGGTTCCTCATACTCCCCACTACATCTACTATAAGTCACAAAATATATAATAACTCATTAAAAAAGTTATACCATATAAACTGAAAAAAACGTTCAATGTCACACACGAGAAATTGTCGATTTCGACACTTTTACTCACTTTTGTCGTTCCCTACCTAATTAAAATAATTATTATACACAAGGTATATTTAAAGAGCACAATAATTTATCAAATTATGGTACTGCAAAATTCTTTTTATAATTTTTAAAATATAATAATAAACGGAAACATAAAGTTTAAAAGTTCCAGAGATATGCCCATATATGTGCATTACCGTACGTGACAAATAGCATGACCATGGTTTTTGACATTTTACTCAAAAACTATATTTTTAAAAAATTTGAAAAAAATATATGTTAAAGGGGACATTGTAAGGTACTTTTTACAACAAAAGAGAAAGTGGTCACTTTAAAAAATAACCCTAAAAAAAATTGTGAAAATTTCAAAAATTTTTTTTTTAATTTTTTTTTGAAAAAAATTTTGATTTTTTTTTCTAAAATCGCCTTATCTATATTTACAACCTCTTAAAATTTCATTAAAATCGGTTCAGTAGTTTTCGAGAAAAATAAGTTTTTTGATTTTGCTTTCCCCCTCTATAACTCCCCCAAAAAAGCGAATTTTGAGTTCAAAATTGCAGAAAGTTATAGTCATATAAGCGGGGGCACTTTTTGCATACTTAACCCCGTAAGCCCTTTCCACTATTTCCTATTTTTCGAGACTGGTAGACACACTATTAAATGTATCTGTAGAAACTAAAACCCGTCGAAGACGGGTATATATATATATATATATATATATGAATTATAAAATTTAGGACTCTATTAATTTGTTTAAATAAAATTTTAAATACTTTTATTACATGGAAATGTTTACATCATTTATTAAGCTTCAAAAAATGTAAAAATTGTTTACAAACAGGAATTCAATTTGTAAATATTGTTAAATAATTAAAATGTCGACTAATTTTGGTCCACAAAAGTGGACTTTAAAAAAAAACTATTTCAAAGTAAAAAACATTAACAATTTTGGATAATTAATATTTTGAAGGCTTTAAGACTTTTTAACTCTAGTTCAGAATTTGGTTTCCGACAAACTTATCTGCATCCATCTGAACCAAATAAGATAAATTTACTTTTATCAGAAAAAAAACACGTTTTCAGAAATCCGCTGTTTTATTAATATATTTTTTTGCGAATTCCAAACGTTTCTTCCGATTCTTCTTATTTAACAAGGAACCATTCAATTTCTTATTTCCTTATAATATATTAAATAGTACATTTACTTATGTGTAAAAAATTCGAAATTTCAGAATAAGATTTTCCATCTTCAGTTAATTTACAAATTATATTTCTCTCAGAAATAGACACTTCATTTGTTTTTCGTCCCATTTTAAAATAAACTTATTCGGATGAATCAAAATTTAATACTAAATGATATAAATACTTTCAACAGATGTCAACTGACATTTATAAACGGCTTTCTTTACAGAATAGGTAAATATTATTGTTTTCTTAAAACAATAGACATAGCCGTACGAATACTTTTGTTGACCAAAATTAATCGATATTTTAATTATTTAACAATATTTACAAATTTCATTGCTGTTTGTAAACAATTTTTACATTTTTTTAAAGCTTAATAAATACACTAAACATTTTCGTGTTTAAAAATTATTTAGAAATTTTTTTAAACAAAATAATAGAGTCCTAAAGTTTATGATTCATAGGGTACGAATACTTATGGAAACCACTATATATATATGTGCTGTTAAAAATTTTGGGAATTTTTACAAACTTTTGCATGGAAATTTTCCTAAAACGTGTTTAGAAAAAATTTTTTCCCAAAAATATGTTAATTTTCCTGAGTGTTTGGAAATTTTTAGAAAAAATTTGAAATTTTTCTAAATTCTGTTGAAAATAACATTTTTCTTCATAAAAATAGTACTTTTTCTTATTTTTAAGAATTTTTTCGAAAAGATGCAGGAATATTTTTTCAAAGATATTAGTATTTTTTTGATAATTAGGAAAATTTCATGCTTCAATTTCAACGTTTAACAAAATTTTTAATCAGATTATCATGAAAAGTAAGAAATTATTGAATTTTCGAAAATTATTTATAAAAAACTGGAAATTAGTTTATCAGATTCAAATATCCAATTACTTGTCAATTACTAAATAGAGATTTTTTTATATAATATAAAATTATTTCAAATGTAGAATAGAATGATAATTTGTTATCTATAAGTATTTTTTATAATAATACTAGTTAAGCTATGCGTAAGAAATCAAAGATACTAATAAATATTAAATTTTACTTTTGGAAAAATTATTTGAATAAATAATCTTTGTAAAAAATATATAAGTTTTTAAAAAATTTATAATACAGTCCATAAAACCGTTCTTAAAGCAAAAAGAAGATGTTTGGAATATTGTTTCGTTTTGAAAGGTTAGTCACATCTGGTTTATCTTGGGTTGACCAGCTAAGGGTTTCTCGTTACTATAGAAAGTCTATTTTATGAGTTTTTCTGTACCCGTTTTTATCTTATAAATTTATCTAACTTTAAAATTTGTGAAATTTCTTGTATAGAAATATTCTCAAAAAGTGTTTGGAAATTTTATTATTTTTCAAAGAAATTTTACAAGGATAGCATTTTGTGCATTAGTTGCTCTCAAGCATTTACCGAAATCAGTTTGAAAACGCTAGTGAAAAACTTATAAATCTATTTAAAAGTAAATGTGAACAATTTTAAAAGTGAAAAATTGTGTTATTTAGAAAGCGTATATAAGGTAAATATTGATTATATTTTCATTAATTTATTAAAACATTTAATTTAAAAGTGATTGCCTTTTTGTTTTTAATCATTTAATGTAGTTTCTAATTATACAGATATCTCAATAATTTAAATTAAATTTACATAATCTAATTCTAAATCAGACAAATTTTAAATGATAATCTCTTATTACTAATATTTATAAATAAAAAATATAATTTCTTTGAATTTGAATTAGTTACTCTTAACTATTAAAATAAGATTTTACTAATTCTTTTTTAATAACCAATAACCGGTACTTAATAGCAAATTAATAATAAATTTGTTTGTTCTTATATTTTACAGTATGATGTTTTTTGTAAGTAAGCCATTTTAAGGACACCAAATAAAACGACAACGTCAACGAGTTTTTTTCAAAATACTTGTTTTTTTATTATAAATGAATAAATAAATTATTTTTAATTTTAGATATGACAAAAGTTGTTTTATTAAAAAAATCCCATATTTTTTGCTATTCTAAATAAGAAAATTTTTGTACCTGTTTAATGGGATTTTATTAAATTTTTTGAAATCTTTTTATTAAGGGCCATTATTTGGTCGTTTATGACATGTAGGTAAAAGAAGAAAGTAAAATAACATGTTGATTTCGACGTAATGTAACATACGTTTGTGGGCCTCTTTTTACCCGTAGGTCAAAACTGCCCTAAAAATTGACCTAAATTTTGAGGGTAGCGGAAATTGTTTGTAAAATTTTGACGTTTAGGTTAAAACTGCTCTCAAAATTAACCTAAATTTTGATAGTAGCAGAAATTCTTTGACAATTTTTGATATTTAGGTCAAAACTGCTCTAAATTTGACCTAAAGTAAACCTAAATTATTTCGACGTAATGTAACAGACGTTTGTGGGCCTTTTTTACCCACAAAAAGGTCAAAACTGACCTAAAATTGACCTATATTTTAAGGGTAGCGGGAATTGTTTGTCAATTTATGAAGCTTAGGTCAAAAGTGCCCTCAAAATTGACCTAAATTTTGACATAAGTTTAGACGGCCCCTTACGAAAGGGCGCCCTTAGAACTTTCTGAAACATCGGCGGCGGCGATATGATTTTATATTAATAGGGATAGAAAAGGGGGTTTTCCAAACGTTTGAGAAAAAATTTTTAAATTTTTAGGAATTTTCCTATATTATTTTAAGAGAATTTTCTAAATTTTTAATTAATGGAATTTTTTCAAAGGCCGTAGCTGCATAAGCATTGTTTTGCGGCCCCCGCTAAAATTTCCACGATATTTTCAGGATTAATTAGTTTCTATATGAAACTTTTTTTCCCCAAGTATCAACTGGAAAAAATTATTTTTGAAAAACTTGTGTCACTTTCTTGAAAAAATTAAAAATTAAATTTTCTCTGAATTGACTAAACCATTAAAGCTTTCCAGAAATACGTTAAAAAGGAAGCAAAAATGCATGTAAAAAAAATTTTGTGGTATACTTTTGGCAGCGGAGGGGGTAAAAAAATATTTTTTATTTTTTTAAATTTTATTTTTTTATTAATTCATTTGGCACAATCACCATATACTTTTTTTACATTCTCTTGCATACCTAGAGTAACATATTTTTTCCAGCTTGATCTAAAGGGTACTTGAAAGTTAAAATAAGTTTTTCTAACACACGCACCGAAAGTACATCATTTCCTACCTGTCAAGCGGGAGAAAAGTTGATCATTTCCTGCTGATCATTTGCGTCTCGAACTGTAAACTGCACACTCGTGGAAATCACCCATTTTTCTCCCTAGATGCACAATATAATATTTTTTTAATTTTAACTATCAAGTACCCTTTAGATCAAGCTGGAAAAAATATATGTTACTCTAGGTATGCAAGAGAATGTAAAAAAATATATGGTGATTGTGCCAAATAAATTAATAAAAAAATAAAATTTTAAAAAAAAAAATATTTTTTTACACCTTCCGCTGCCAAAAGTTTACCACAAAATTTTTTTTACATGCATTTTTGCTTCCTTTTTAACATATTTTTTGGAAAGCTTTAATGGTTTAGTCAATTCAGAGAAAATTTAATTTTTAATTTTTTCAAAAAAGTGACACAAGTTTTTCAAAAATATGAAATATGAAGATTTCGACTATATCAGCAGATAGTGACATCTATTAGATGTCATTTGAACTCTTTGGTTTAGAGTTAGGTGTTACAAATGATAATTACTTTCGATATGGTTGTCGATAAGTAATTAATTTTTAAATTAATTTTTGATCTGAAAAAATAAGCTGAAAATAATTTTTCAAAAATAATTTTTTCCAGTTGATACTTGGGGAAAAAAGTGTCATATAGAGACTAATTAATCCTGAAAATATCGTGGAAATTTAAGCGGGGGCCGCAAAACAATGCTTATCCGGCTACTGCCTTTTTAGGATTTTTCCTATTTTGTTACATGAGAATTTTTCCAAATTATCAAAAATTTTCTTTGATTTATCTATACTATTACATCGGAATTTTTCAAAAATTCTCAGAAATTTGTTCAAACTTTTGGGATTTTATCTATACTATTACATGGGAATTTTTCCAAATTCTCAGAAATTTTTCCAAACTTTTGGGATTTTTTCTATACAATTTCATGAGAATGTTTCTAAATTTTTTTAGGAATTTTTACAAATTTTTCAGAAAAACTCCCTTATTTATATTAGGTAACTTTTCAAAAAAAAATTAGTGGAATTTGCTTCCTAAATTTTTTTGGGAAAATTTCCAAAATTTTTCATACAGTGTATATGGACAATTCCACTTAAAATTTTCCTATGACATTTTAGAATCGGTTAAACATATTTTTTTCTCGTTCCTTATAGAAAAATATTAAATACGTATTTTTTATTTTTCCAAAATTGCCAAAATTTTCGAGATATGAATTTTCGAAATTTTAGATTTTTAAAAGCAGTGTTATGTCTTACCTTATTATTATATTCCCTATTTTTTCTCGATTTAACTTTAATTTATAAAAATTAAAGTTGGGACGAGGTTGGATAAATGACAAGAATAAATTTATTTGAACACAGTATATTTAAAAAATATCCAAATTATGCAAAGATGAAGTAAGCACTAGCTTTCTAAACGTGAGTCTTAAGTGGTTTTTGTGTTTACCTTAAAACAGCGGGGTTTGGTCCTGGCTTGCGACTTTTGAGATACAATGGCAATTGTCCGTTAATGGGTTACTAAGTGATGCAGGTTGATGATTTATGACACTCGTAAATTAGGCAATTGAATAGGTATTATGTTTCTTTCAGCTTTTGTCACAACTCGAACGATATTTCTAAATACCAAATTTGACTTCAAGATGCACTGAATTTAGAAATTCACGTGTAGATTCAGGACAACTACTATACTGGGGTTGAGGGCACTATTACGAAGAGAACCACTTGTGATGATTAAAAAATTAAGACTGTAGTCCAGGTGACTACTACTGACGATTACATTTTTAAGACTGGCTTCTGTTTGATAATCTGGCCCTTTTTACACCAAATTCTGTCCACGTATTTTAGAAAAAGTTCGCTAAGCCATGTATTTTTGAAAAAGTTCGCTAAGCCATGCATTTGGAGAAATCCATTGTTGCAGGAACACTTGTGGTGACTCACTATTAGATCACACGTGCTCACCATATGTACATTATTTTTAATATATTATTCAATTCGTTTTTTATAAATGTTGTTATAATTTTATAATATTATTACATTTTGTTTATTATATTTTGTTATAATTATATGGTTATTATTATAGTTGTTTATAATTATAGTTGTTTCAATTATCTTCTTATTATTGTTACAATTTATTATTATTAATTGTTAATTATTAATTAATTCTAATTTTACATTTAATTATTCTTAGTTAATTATTATTAACTATAAATATTGTTATTTTATCATTCTTATTATTATTTATTGTTTATTATTAATAACTGTTAATAATAATATAAAGTTAAAATGATAATATGTTAATAACAAATATTTGTTGTTAAATTTTGTGTTATTATTATCAATTATTTAACATTTCAATTGTTATTGTTATTATTTCATTATTATTAATTATAATGTTAATATTTATTAATAGTTAAAAATTAATAAAATGTTAATAACAAGTAGTTGTTAATTTATTATTATCAATTATTATTGTTATTATCGCTATTATTATTGTTTTTAAACATTATTTAAAATACGTTACGATGACGTAACAGCAGACTTATTTTCAATAGCTTATAACTTTGAAAGCTTATTGAGTTTCGAAAAAAGTTGTCTAAGAAAGAAAGTTTTGGTTTTTCTTCAACTTTTAAAAGATTAAAAAAAAATTTTTTTTAATTTTTTAGAAAAAAAAATTTTTTTCCTATAAACAAATTAATTAAAAAATTTATAAAACGAAAACTATGAGTCGGACCATCTCGGATCTAATTAAAAAATCTTCTGCATATTGGCAGGTATAAATAAATAAATAGAAAATGAAAATTAATTGCGCCCACATTAAAAATAAATTAATTTGTTTATAAAAGAATAATTTTTTTTCTAAAAAATTAAAAAAAAAATTTTTTTTAATGTTTTAAAAGTTGAAGAAAAACCAAAACTTTCTTTCTTTGACAACTTTTTTCGAAAATCAATACTTTCAAAATTATAAGCTATTGAAAATAAGTCTGCTTTTAAAAATCGAAAATTTCGAAAATTCATATCTCGAAAATTTTGGCAATTATGGAAAAATAAAAAATACGTATTTAATATTTTTCTATAAGGAACGAGAAAAAATATGTTTAACCGATTCTAAAATGTCATAGAAAAATTTCACGTGGAATATGATAACATGATTTTTTTCAAATTTTTTCAACAAGCCGTTTAAGAGATACAGGTTTTTGAAAACAAGTTTTTTACGAAAATGTTTTCTTGAAATGGTTATAACTCGGTCAAAAATTGACCAAATTTGACGTTCTATACATGAAAATTTTTGTGTTTACACGTAGTTTTTGGATAAAAATATAAAAAAATTATTTTTTAAATTTACGAAATTTTTTTTTGGGTTCCGTACCCAGGTAGGAACCTTATTGGAACGGTTACAAAAATGACCACGTACCCCCCCCCCCCCCCCTAGCGCTCATAGTTTTTCATCTAGAGAGCTAAAAATTGGTACGCTTATGTATTCTCAAGCGTAGATTACAGGAAAAATATAGCGAACGTGAGTGTGATTGATCTTCATAGATTTTCGACGAAAAACATCAAATTTTGGCCATTTTTCGCAAAAAAAGGCATGTACCCCCCCCCCCCCCCCCCCCCCCCCCCCCCCCCCCCCCCTCCCCCCCCCCCCCCCCCCCCCCCCCCCCCCCCCCTAGCGCTCACAGTTTTTTACCTAGAAAGTTGAAAATTGGTATGCATATGTATTTTTAAAAATGGATTAAAGGAAAAATATAGCGAACACATTCGGTATCGATCTTTATAATTTTTTCAGCGAAAAACTCGAAAATTTTTAAAATTTCGAAAAAAATGCATGTACCCCCCCCCCTCTGGTGCCCACACTTTTTTACCTGGAGAGCTGAAAATTGGTACACTTATGTATTTTTACGTGTAGTTTATGGAAAAAATATAGTGGAAATGATTAGAATTTATCTTTCTTACGTTTTGCGCAAAAACTTAAATTTTTTTTCAATTTTTGATAATAATTATACATATGCTAGTTCTCTCAATTCTTAACCTAGTGGACTGGCGTTATACATTTTTGTTTATTTTTTTGTGTAGATTCCAACAAACATACAGGAAAAATTATTGGAATTCATCTTCACATTTTTTTTTGCGAAAAACTAAAAAAAAATTTCGTTTTTTAAAAAAAAGTGTGCACCCCCCTTGGTTTTAACAATTCTTTGCCTATTGGACTGCTTTTTTTTATGTTATGTATTTCCATTTGTAGATTTCAAGAAAAATATAGCGAACATTATTAGATTCGATCTTCAAATTATTTTAGCGAAAAACTCAAATTTTTTGTAAGAAAAAAATTAGAAGTTTTTATGGAGGGTACGGAACCCTCGGTTTTAGTACGAGTTCTACTCGCACTTGTCCGGTTTTTAATTTTAAAAAAAAATTATTTTTAAGAATGTATGTATCGATCGATTTTTTTCAAAATTTTTTGTGGGCAAACGATGGGATCTATTTATTTCGAATTTTTTAATTTTTATATCCATAGAATATGTCAAGCAATAGGACTTTTGAGCTAAAATTATTAATAACACAGGTTAACAAAAAAGTCTTACTTTTTTATGAGATATCATAGTGTCCATTAAAGACGCTGAACACGATCCCGGGGCACAAAATTGGCCATCACGTCAGGATTTTCAGAAAAGTGTGGGTAAAGACCCCAAAAAAACGTGTTTTTGAGGATTTTCAAAATTTTTTTATCCTAAACCTGATGCGCCAGAAACTTCTACATAGACTAAAATTAAAGCTTAAATTGTCCACTACAAGAACCATATCCGTAAAACCAAAAAAAATTAAAAATTTTTTCAAAACGTGGGGTTGAAGTTACCAAAAATGTGATTTTTAGGGTCGCTGATTATAATCATCAGATTATAACATTTTATAAGTTTCTGGCACGTCAGATTATAATCCGCGACCTCAAACACCCTTGAGCAACAATTTTCAAGCGAATCCCATCAATTATAAATTTTGACATCATCAGCTTGGATCCGCCATTTTGAATTTTTAAAAACTAATATCGAAGTCGTAATCAACGACCCCAAAAACCCCCAAGTACCAATTTTCAAGCGAATCCGACCAATTATAAATATTGACATCCGTTATTTTGAATTTTCGAAAAGTGATATCGGATTCGTAATCAGCGACCTCAAAAACCCCCGAGTAACAATTTTCAAGCGAATCCAAAACAATTTTAAAAGTCCATTAAAGCAACCCAAAAAACACATTTTTGGTAACTTCAACCCCATTTTTTGAAAAAATTTTAATCTTTTTTGGTTTTACGGATATGGGTCTTGTAGTAGACAATTCAAGCTTCAATTTAAGTCTATGTAGAAGTTTCTGGCGCGTAAGGTTTAGGATAAAAAAAATTTTGAAAATCTTTAAAAACACGTTTTTTGGGGTCTTTACCAACACTTTTTTCAAAATCCTGACGTGATGGCCAATTTTGTGACCCGGGATCGTGTTCAGCGTCTTTAATGGACATTATGATATCTCATAAAAAAGTAAGACTTTTTTTGTTGACCTGTGTTATTAATAATTTTAGCTCAAAAGTCCTATTGCTTGCCATATTCTATGGATATAAAAATTAAAAAATTCGAAATAAATAGATCCCATCGTTTGCCCACAATCAGACAAGGCCTAAAAGTTGTTAATTTAGTTCTAGTTTCTTACAAAAAATTTTGAAAAAATCGATCGATACACAAGAAAAAAAAAGTTTAAATTTTAACCTGATTTTGGGGTAAAAATTCGCTGCAACAAAATTTCACCTAGGTGAGGGCGCCACTGTCTATGTGACTTAGCATTGGTTAAAATTACCCGCAACAAAGTTTATACCACCTTTTTTTCTGTGTACATACATTCTTAAAAATAAAATTTTTTTTAAAAATTAAAAAAAAATTTCGTGAATTTAAAAAATAAATTTTTTTTATATTTTTATCAACAACTACGTGTAAACACAAAAATTTTCATGTATAGAACGTCAAATTTGGTCAATTTTTGACCGAATTATAACCATTTCAAAAAAACAATTTCGTAAAAAACGTGATTTTTCAAAAACCTGTATCTCTTAAACGGCTAATGAAAAAATTTGAAGAAAATCATGGTAGCTTATTTCAATGAGCACTAAAAGAAAAAAAATATTTGAAATAAATCTGAGATGCAAAAGTCAATTACTGTCCGATTTCGCGTGGAACGCCCTTATGTATATACAGTGGTATATATATACCACTATATATGAATATATATATATATATATATATATATATATATATATATATATATATATATATATAGTATTAAAAAATGTTTTTCCTTATTGTATTTATTAAAAAAGATGGTTTTATTACTTGTTGTTTAATTATAAATTACAAAATCTATAAGAATAAAGCGTGAAGAATTAAAAATAACTTGACTTATGCTGAAACTATATAAATTGTCTTGTAATATTAGATTAAAAAGTATTTCAAAGATACAGTTATTTTACTTGTCTAAGCAATTAAAACTCGTCAAGTTGAGAAAGTTTAAACGTAAACACAGCAAACTGTTGTACTGCGAAGGAGCGCCAGAAGAACCTGTGATTGAAAAATGTATGTATATATATATATATATATATATATATATATATATATATATATGTGTGTATATATATATATATATATATATATATATATATATATCCCTATTAATATAAAATCATATCGCCGCCGCCGCTGTTTCAGAAAGTTCTACGGGCGACCTTTCCCAAGGAGCCGTCTAAACTTATGTCAAATTTGAAGGCAGTTTTGCCCTAAACGTCAAAATTTGACAAACGATTCCCGCTAACCTCAAAATTTAGGTCAATTTTGAGGTCAGTTTTGACCTAAACGTCTAAACTTATGTCAAAATTTAGTTCAATTTTGAGGGCAGTTTTGACCAAAACGTCAAAATTTGACAAACAATTCCCGCTATCCTTAAAATTTAGGTCAATTATGACCTAGACGTCAAAATTTGACAATTTCTGCTACCGAGTCAAAATTCCTGAAGTGGGCTAGCGTAATTTCAAAATTACTGTATTCAATTAAAAACATGTTAAATATAGACCTTATTATGAATTTATTGAACAGTTCAAAGGAATTTTTAAAAAATTTAAGTTTCTCTAAGTTATAAACAATTAAAGTTTTTTACAGCGCTTAATTAAAAAATTCATATCTCGTGATAGAATCAATGGATTTTAATGAAACTTGCATTTTTGTAAACCTTAAATATTACAGTTTTATTACACATACAGGTTGCAGTAAGATTAAAAATAAAGGCAGAGGTAACATTACAAGTAAAGGTTGTAGTTAGGTTACAAGTAAAGCATGTAGTAAGGTTACAAGTAATGGTTGTAGTAAGGTTACACGTAAAGGTTCTAGTAAGGTTACAACTAATGGTTGTCGTAAGGTTACACGTAAAACCTGTAGTAAGGTTACAATTCAAGGCTGTAGTAAGGTTACAAGTAAAGGTTGAGGTAAGCTTTAATAGTAAGGTTGTGGTAAGGATACAATCAAGTTGGAAGGTTGTTGTAAAGTTGATGTAAGATTGTGGTAAGGTTGCTACTTAATATGAGTATTAATAAAATAAGTTTCAATATAATAAATAAATATTTAATAAAAAAATAATGTTTGATTCTATGATATTATTTATGTAGAATCTTAACATTTCACAGAAAATCTTTAAAACAAATTTGGATTCGAACCCGGCTTATAAATTTGATTTTATCTTCAGAACAAGATAAGTTACAATTGTAGACTCTTGGTTCCTATTCATCAAACACTAAGTAAGGAACTGATTTCGTCTGCTAATTTAGTAGAATCTTAGAGCCACCTTCTCCACGAACTTGTACTAAATTCAAAAACGGAAAACTGAAAACTTTTCACTAGATTTATAAATTTGATTTTATCTTCAGAACAAGATAAGTTACAATTGTAGACTCTTAGTTCCTTTTCATCAAACACTAAATAAGGAACTGATTTCGTCTGCTAATTTAGTAGACTCTTAGAGCCACCTTCTCCACGAACTTGTACGGGCCAAGCTAATTCTTGGACAACCTGCTATATGAACTTGTACTTAATTTTTAATTCAGTATCCTAGACAAATTTTAGCCAGATTCTAGACTGTCTTCATAGCGAAGAAAATAAAGGGGAAAACTGTACATTAACATTTGGGAGCCAGGACAGTTTTTTCAGAATAATTTTCCACAACAAATTCTATCTAGCTGTAGTCTATTTCTAGGAAGGTCACGACAAATTTCTACACAGGTAGGTCAAGACAAGGTACTTAAGGTTTAAAGCGCACAATAAGGAAAATTATCGAATATACACGGAGAAAAATGAAAATTCAGATTGCGGACTGAATATAAAACAATTTGAATGATTTGTATTATCGTAGGAAGAAATATTAAATTTTGGTTTTCTATCCGAAAAATTTGGTAATGATTTTTATAATTAAGATCAATGCTAAATATCTTAATAAACGCTAATAGTCTTCTTTCAACAAGTGCAATCAGATTCCGTAATTAATTCAAAGACGAAAAGAATTAGGTACATTTAAAAATTTACACGTGTAATTACAAGAGTAGATTTGGCCACATGTAATTACACGTGTACTTTATACTTTGTAATTTTTCCGAAATCTCTTTGCATCATTTCACGTGTAATTACACGTGTATTTTATACAATTGTCATTTTTTCAAAATTTCTTTGAATCGTTACACGTGTATTACACGTGGATATTTGGTGAAAAAATCTACTTTTAAATTCAAAGTATAAAATACACGTTGTAATTACATGTGGCTAAATCTACACGTGTAATTACACGTGTAAATTTTTAATAGGCAATTATTATTATTATTTGCATTTGTTTTAATTCAGCTACTCAATTATTACAAACTTTGTATCAACGTTCACTTCAACGGGGACTGTTCTGTGCGAGAGTCCTTAGATTCATTCCCAAACAGTTTTTAGGAATGTCTTAAGTCTTAAGTCTTAAGTTCTTATGTCCTAAGACTTAAGACTTAACTTCGGTATAAGAAGGTCTTAAGTCCTAAGTCTTAAGTCTTACGTCTTAACAACCGTTGCCATGGCAACTTCGGTATAAGGTCTTAAGTCCTAAGTCTTAACAATCGTTGTCATGGCAACCATTGCTATGTTAATGGTTGTCATAACAGCCGTTGCCATGGCAACCGTTGCTATGTTAATGGCTGTCATAACAACCGTTGCCATGGCAACCGTTGCTATGGTATACCAATTACTTCATTAAAATTTTAAAACAATTAATTAAAAAAAAAAATTTCTAAATAAATTATTATTTATTTTTTTTATTCATTCATTATCATTATCATCATTTTTGTCATTTTAGGCCACGATACTCTATGATGTAGGCGCATTGCGCCTGCTTCTCTGCCTGATTTTTATATACACGGAAGTCTCGGTGTAGTTAGTAGTGTGCGTCGAGCCGTATTAATTGTTTCAATTAATAAAAATTTTTATTTTAAATATAATAGTGGGTGCAGTTTTGTGATAAAGTTCTAGTGTTACAAATGAATTTACAAGAATATCTAAGTGAAATGTTTAATCCCATTTTGAGGTTAGGTGTGTGTTTATTTTGTTTTAGCCGGTTATGTAATACCTAATTGTTATTATATTTTACTGGAATATTCAATTTAGTCAACTAAATGTAAAGTCTAAAGTGAAATAATATGTAAAAAATAGAGAATACTTTTAATTTTAAAAATCTTCGCATTGGGATTTTTATTTAATCTGTAGAATTTAAATATAATTTCTTTCTTTAAACGTTTTGAAACAAATCATTTTAGTAAAAATGGCAAAAGACTAATTTTGAATTTTTTAAGAGATTCGACGTTTGAATAGCTAAAGAATAATAAAAATCCCAGTGAGAAGTTTTATATAATTAAAAGTATTCTAATACTTTCAGTTGTTTCATTTTTAGATTTTATATTCAGTATTGAATTGAATATTCCAATAAAAGTAAATATTTTGACAAATAAAAATAATAATGTAGGTCACTAGAAGATCTACTCACATTATTGTCAGTACGGTACTCGGCACTAGACTTGCCTTGGACTCCGCCCAGAAGCGTCTATCATAATGTGTTTAGTCTGCTTTGTTCCGCGTATAACATGTTAAGCCTACATACGTGCCTTAAATCTTTTACCATCCATTTCCCTGTTTTTTATCCTGGAGCTGCAAAGGTAGACAAGTTTGGGAATAAAATCTAAATTACTACTACTGAACTCTAAAATTTTTAATCGAATTTTTCTGCGTGTATATTTTTATATTTTATTTAATAACCATCTTTGGTAATCAGTCTTTCATAATAAAGGCGTACAAAGGCCATCTGTTTTTTTAAAAAGCATAAAACTAATAATGTGGAAAAAATTTCAAATCTTCCCATCTTGACCCATCGGCGGGCAAGATGGGGTACCCTAAGGGGTACAAGGGAGTACTCAAGAAAGCAACCTATTTATGTCGATAAATTTTATAAGTAAAGGTTGCATCTTCATCTTTGTCATCAACAACAGCACAACTGCAGTGAACCCATTGGCTGCAGACAGGACAAGCGGCCCGGCCTTTTTGAGTCTAAATAATAACCATTACAATAGAGACAAGGTGTATTTTCAACTTTACCATCGCTAATTCATGATTTAACATGTCTAAAAGATTTTTTAAGTTTAGGAGTTTGTGATGTCGAGAATGAACATTGTATGCATAGTAATTGCGAAAACTGTCCTGGATTTACTGATGTTTCTAAAACGATCAAATCTTGTATAGATGAAGAAATGGTGTCGTATCAGCAATGGGTGACAGTGACAGGGCCAATTTGATTACAGTAGTTCAATTAAGATCGGATTTTATAGAAACTGTAATACAAGGATTAGAAACCTTGAAATAACACCACTTTTGTGTTAAAAAACAAGGATTATATTTAAAATCTTTAAAACAATGTCTCCTGAAAACGAATTAATTATTCATCTGGATTTTGCTCAAAATTACACATTTGTTATACTGAATGAAATCCAATCATATCATTAGGTAAATGAACAAGCGACACTACACCCTTTTGTTATTGTTTTTTTGTTATTTTACTATTGTCAAAATGAAGAACACTTAACTAAGAGTTATTGTATTATTTGCGAATGTAGCGATCATTCAGCTACTACCGTTTACACGTTTGAAACAAAAATAATCGGAAATTTAAAAGTGTGTTGCAAATGTTGCAACATTTTTACTACTTTTCTGATGGAGCGCCTAGCCAATATAAAAATAAAAAAGGTTTTATATAAAAAAAAAATGAAAATTACTTTCATGATTTTTGCTGCGTCAAAGTAACTTGGAACTTTTTTTTGTACGAGTCACGAAAAAAGTCTTAGTGATGCTATCGATGGAACAGTCAAACGGTCAGTTCGAAAAACTAGTATTCAAAGAGTAGGTGGAAGGCAACCTATCTCGAATGTCAACGACATGTTCGACTATTGTAAAGAAAATATTCATGGAATTTGCTTCATTAAAGTAATAGCCCAAGAAGTAGTTTTCTCAACTTCTTTTATTTGTCTTTTCTTTTGCTTCATTTGTGTACCCCGTCTTGCCCCACTCTTTCCTTCCCCAACTTACCCGTACCTACGAAATTGTATAAAACGATTAATTACTACAATTTACGATTCAACAAAAAAAAACATATGCTTCCCTTCTTCTGTAACCCTTGTTAGTTATAAAAAATTTATATAGTTCATTAACTGTTATTATTAAATAATTAACACCTCCTAAAAACAGTGAAAAAATCACAAGAAAATCGTCCAAAACAGTTTTTTTACCAAAACAGATAAATGATTTTGTTTCCATGGCTTTTAGATTTTGCAAACAAGAAACTGTTGTCTCGGTGGAGTATTATGTAAAATATAATCGCGATTGGTTTATTCGTTTGTTACATAGGGCCGGTACCCCGTCTTGCCCCACTCTCCCCTAGTATATTTTTACTAATACAATATTGATTATTATTAAAGAATAGTAACTTTAGGACCAGTTTTACCAATGACGATTAAAAGTTAATCAATGATTTAATCCTCAATTAACTTATAAATTTAAAACTGGTACCTAGTTATCAGCACCCACTTACTTTTAGAAATCAAATTTTAAAGTTAAATATTTATTTATTTTAAGCAAATATCATATTTTGGAAAATTAAGTTCTTCCTAATAACTAGGCACAAAGTGCAGCTTCATAAAAAATATTTAATGTTCAAATTTAATTTCCAAAATAAGTGGTTACTGGTATCTGGGGGCGAGTTTCAGCTTCATATAAATTTTTTATCGTGTTTGGTGAAAACAGCCCTCAATATCACTTACAATTTTTTGCTTAGGAGAGACAACGTGCAGATGACACAATTTGACGGAAAAAATACTGTTTCTCACAAGAACTTATGAAATCAGTTAAAAATGATTGAAATTTTAGTCATATTTCACTGATTGGCCAATTAAAAAAATTACTAAAATTTTCAATATGTGTGACTGAAATTTCCAATAACTTTTTTATTGGCTCCAATCAGTGAAATATGACTGAAATTTCAATCATGTTTTAATGATTTTCAGTAAAATTCTACAACTTCAGTTTTAGAGAGTTTATTAACTGGTAATACTATCAAGATGTAATAATATAAACTACACGCAAAAAATAGTACAAGTGAAACAGATAAATTTTTCTTCATATCAGCTAAATATTTCGTCAAGAACGAGCGAACGATATTGGCAATATCGCCAATCTAGCGATATTCAATTTTGCTTGAAAAACAACATAACCCTAAAATGACATATACAATCAAAGTTATGTGATTTAAAACTAAATTATTGAAATTAATACTGTTTTAAAACTAAAAAACAAAAAAATTTCAATTGTATGTTTCAAATTACGTCCATTTAAAACTAAATTATTAAAATTAATACTGTTTCAAAACTGAAAAACACAAAAATATCATTTTTTTTATCAATGATATTTATAATGTCAGAAATATTCCATGGTTATAGTTGAAAGTTTCCATATACTTCCAATATGACTGATAAATTGCACTCAACCCAAATTCACTATCACTAAATTTGCTGAACATTCGGCTAACATAGTGAAGCTTAATTCACAACGTTGGTTGTGCCATTCTTTATTTTAATTATATTCCCAATATTGCTCGTTCCCGTGTAGAAACATCTTCTGGAACGTCTATCCAGAGCTAGCTCTGATTCTAGTCAGAATTTCTAGATGACTAAAATTGTTTATTTGGCAAGCTCTAGACTGCGGCGAGCGATGATAGTTTAAAAAATCGGTCCAGACCCAGCTCTGATTCTAGTCAGAATTTCTAAATGGCTAAAATTTTAATATTTAAAAAACTATCTAATTCTTTATCTTAAAAACTAGACAACAAATATCTCGAATTTAACATTTCTTCCACGTAATATTTTCTACGGGAGAAGATTGTCCAAAAACACATCTTTTTTCTTCTTTTTAAGATATGGAAATTTCATCATTAATTCATGAAAATTTATGCGATAAGTTATTAAACTGTGTAAAACTCAAAGGAGTACTAAAAAATTTAACGTCGCTAATTTATGGAAATTTTAGAGATATCTTACGGTAAATTTACTATGATGTAGTTCATAAAAAGTTTTGTTATTTTTGTTTATATACCATAACACGAAACTTGCAGTAGTTTCTTGATTACTCAGTTAAACACTTTTTATTAATTGTAAGTGTAAAAGATGACGAAAATTAAAATTTACTTACTTGTAGTTTGGATAGAGTAGTGCACCCAGAGAAAATTATTATTTAAAACAATTATATTTTATTTGACTTAAATAAACATATATTTGTCTCAGAACCAACTAGAATTTTTATTTGCTTTAAATAAAATTTATATTTGACATAAATAAAATTTTATTTGAAACAAATAAAATTTATTTGAAACAAATAAAAAGTCTAGTTGATTCTGAGACAAATATACCATTTCTCTAGGTGTGGTTAGAGTGTTTGGCTAGAAGTCTGTAGGTCGTAGGTTCGATTCCCCACAATATAAAATTTTATTTAGTTATAGGTTTGTGTTTATTCTGTGCCGTAAACATTAATTTGATTGAAAGTTAAAGTTTAATGATTATTTCATGTTTGCAAATACAAATTAATTTTTTGTTATTATATTAACATTGAATTTAAATAAATTTATGATTTATTTTGTTATATAAACGATGTTGGAGGGCTGCTTTATTATATTTAGAAAGCATTAAATATCTATCTTGCGATTGGCTAGCGCCTGTCTAGGATGTCTATTCAGCGGCTGACCGTTTCTACACTGAGAAAATGTTTTGTACAAACTTTAGTCAAAAGTTGAGTAAAATGGCTACACATGCGCTTTTGAATAAAGTTTAACCAAAATGAATTTTTCGTAGGTGAAAATAAAATTGGTCAGTTTTTAAAATAAATTTCATAGAATTTCAACAATACTTTGTAAAGAAAAGAAAAGTGTTAGAATAAAGCCTAGTCTACGTTTGAACACAATATAAACAAAAAAAAATCGGACAAGTGCGAGTTGCACTCGCACTAAGATCGAGGGTTCCGTACACAAATATTCAAACAAAATTTTTTTAAAATTATTTTAACAATTCTTTTAAAATTAAAAACAAATTAAACAAAATGGTAATATACTATAATAAGATAAGAATAAATATTTTTATTATTTTATTTTATTAATAAATTTTTATATTTCTCTGTAATAATACTTATGTTCACCAATCAGGTTCGCTATAATTTTCCTGTAATCTGCACTTAAAACTGAAGATTTTTGCTGAATTTCAGCTCACCAGGTTCTGAATTGTAGAAGTTAAGGGGGGAAGGGTCATTTTTAGCAATTTTTTCAAAAAAATTTAATTTCTTTCCCTTCTATTTCGCAAATATGTAGGTCAATCGTGTTCGCTCTATTTTTCCTGTAATCTGCACTTAAAACTGAAGATCCCTGCTGAATTTCAGCCCACCCGGTTCAGATTTGTAGAAGTCAAGGGGGAGGGACAGGGTCATTTTTTGCAATTTTTTCAAAAAAATTTAATTTCTTTCCCTTCTATTTCGCAAATACACTACCGTCCAAAATTGTGCGAACGCTAACATCTCTAGCTATTAAAAAACACACTCGCACAGAGTCAGTGATAACTCGGTTAAAAATGACGCTACATGGTTTTTTTAAATTGCATTGGAAAGCTTATTAAATTTTCAATGAAATGTCACTATTTTAAGTTGTATTGCATAAATAGGAAGCGAGATATCATGTTATGAAGACAAAAAAATAATTCTATTTTTTTCGGAATTTCTTACTCTGACTTTGACTCCTGGCATAGCTTAGCAAAGTTTATGAAAAAAATTGTTACTTTTGCAGACTATTCCTTGTAACCTAAGCTTTAAATAGAGACCAAGAACAGCAAAAAATATTTACGGGTTCCCGAGATAATACAAAAAGAGTCGAACCGTGCCAAGCAGAATTTTCAATCATCGATTTCTCTATTTCGCCGTTGAGTCAATTACTTGTCTGTGAAAAAAGTGTTGAAAATTAATTTTACCAAGTACATTTTTACTGGGATCCACTTTTTAAATATCGATATATAATAAATTAAATTAAAAAGTGGATCCCAGTAAGAATGTACTTGGTAAAATTAATTTTCGACACTTTTTTCACAGACAAGTAATTGACTCAACGGCGAATTAGAGAAATCGATGATTGAAAATTCTGCTTGGCACGGTCCGACTCTTTTTGTAATATCTCGGGAACCCGTAAATATTTTTTGCTGTTCTTGGTCTCTATTTAAAGCTTAGGTTACAAGGAATAGTCTGTAAAAGTAACAATTTTTTTCATAAACTTTGCTAAGCTGTGCCAGGAGTCAAAGTCAGAGTAAGAAATTCCGAAAAAAATAGAATTATTTTTTTGTCTTCCTAAAATGATATCTCGCTTTCTATTTATGCAATACAACTTAAAATAGTGACATTTCATTGGAAATTTAATAAGCTTTCTAATGCAATTTAAAAAAAACCATGTAGCGTCATTTTTAACCGAGTTATCACTGTTTCTGTGCGGGTGTGTTTTTTAATAGCTAGAGATGTTAGCGTTCGCACAATTTCGGACGGTAGTGTATGTAGGTCAATCGTGTTTGCTATATTTTTCCTGTAATCTGCACTTAAAACTAATGATTCCTACCGAATTTCAGCTCACCAGGTTCAGATTTGTAGAAGTTAAGGGGGGGGGACAGGGTCATTTTTTGCAATTTTTTCAAAAAAATTTAATTTCTTTCCCTTCTGTTAAAGTAGAAATTAATTAATATTATTTAATTTATAAAAAAAGATGTTATTTTAAAACTAAATTTTGTTATTTTGTAACTAACGTGTCCTTTGGACGAAAAACGTAAAAGGTAGTGGATCCCCCTCTACTTAACTATTGTTCAGTTAAGAGGTTGAGATCTTTATTCTTAAAAAAAGGAAAAGATAAAAAGATTAAAGGTTCTTTGAAATTATAACACGAAATTAAGATAATAACAATAAATTGTATATTTTGCCCAAAAATCCCTAATACAAATAAACTAATTTTTACGAGTGTTAAAGAGAGTACTTTGTATACGTGTGAATAAAATTATAGTGTGTGTTATGTGGTGTAAGTCTTTTATACTCACTACTCAGTAATTCTATCTTCTTGAAATAGTAATCCAATGGCACGTTCTGATTTGTAGATTTTCAATGTTTTTTTAGGAAAACTAAAGAAATACCCAATCTAGGTTCACTAGGTTGATATTTCGCCATGAATTTTAATATTCCTTTTGTTGCACAAAATTAAGACGTAAAACACGTAAATAAAGGCTGTCTTTAAAATTGTATCTAAATTGATATTCTTTTAATCCAATTACTTTTATTTTTGCTGATGCTAGACTTTTTTAATATTCTCTTTTATTTTATTTCTCTTTCACAAATTCTTTATAATTATTTTTATCAACTTTATTTTCAATTTTACCCTTTCAATTCTTTAAATATTTTTATCTCTTTTACAAATTCTTTATGTTTATTTTTATTCACTGTATTTTCAATATTCTTTTTCAATTCTTTAATTATTTTTCACTTGTCACTTTTATTACTTTTATTTTTCAATATATCTTTTAAATTCAACCCTTCTTTACTTTTTTAATTATTTATATTCTTCTCAATTAAAATTCACTTTTCTCAACAAACTTCTTATTAAATTCTTTAAACTTCTGAGATTATTTCACATCAATACGGCTAACTTGCCGGACTTAAACTTCAGGCTTCTATTGCCTAGACAGAAAACTACAGGCTTAATTGCCTGGGCTAGCTGTCGGCTACACGGCCTAAACTCAACTGCCCAGATTTCCTTGTGTCAATCAATTTTATTGAAAGACGATTTAATGGGGAAATCGTATATTAAGTTTATTTCACTTGACTGTTGCCAAGCCAATTCTGCAAGCTTGCAGATTTAGGCAGTGGCGTGATCCGAGTTCAGTGACTTGGATGCACCACTCCTTATATTGAGCAATCTACTTTACTTTAATATTTTCTAACTATTTCTCAAAAAGATTAATAAACTGTCGTCAAAGAAAAGGAATTTATTAAGAAATATGGTATTGTTTTGCAAAACGCGAAGGAATGTTAAATTCAATTGAATCTCTTATTTAAAATAGAATTGGATTTTCATCTAATTGAAATGGACTAGATTAAAATTATCAGAGCGAAGAATGTGCCTTTTGTGAAATTACAAAGGGTTGTTTTGTGTAAATGTTTTAAAGTTTGTTAACAATACCTTATGTTGTGTAATTTGTTGTTTATAATTTTGATTTTCAGATATTGTAAGTAATTATTTATGATATAAAAAGTTACGGAGTTCGGCCGTAACAGATGCCCCCCTTTTATTAGGCTGACGTCTCTTGGCAGCCGCTATGAATGCGTGTTGTTTATGTTGTGGTCCAGTGTTGTATCCTTGGAGTATACAGGTGTTGAATAACTCTTTCGAGTTTTACAAAAATTTTTGTGTCCTCTTTTTTTTACGTAAATGGTTTTCTGTAAGGCAAGTTTCGTTAAAGTGTAAGAAAATGAAAAGAAAAAAAATAAACGAAAAAAAAAATTTAGAAGAAAAAAAAAACTAAATAATAATAAAGAAAATTAATTATGTAGAGAAAAAAAATGAGCTGTTTATTTTTTTTTAAACTGCGTAATGTGCAAGTTGTTTTTTTTGTCAGTGTAACACGAAAAATAACTATATAAGTCTAAAGATAATTTGATGATTTAGCATATTTGACTAATATGAGGTAAAAAAAATGAAAATGTAATCCAGTTATTTAATCGCGATTTGTTGTTATTTATAAGCTCTTAGTTTTCGAAAAAAAAATTACAAAAAAAATATTTTTTAGAAATGTGACAACAAAATTGTTGTTACTGCCCCCCTTTTATATAAACTGTCGTCCCTTGGCAGTTTATAGATATGTTGGAAATGTTTTGTCATTTGTTTAAAAAAAAACAGGAAAAAAAATAGTATTACTTGAATTTTTAGAATTTACTTAAAAATTATTTTGATATTATAGCAATTTATTATGAAACATTTTTTTAGAACGTATTGAAAAAAATTTTTTTTCTTAATTTTCGTTATTCAAAACTTTATGTTTGTAAAAAAAAAATTTAATTCTTTTTTTTTTTAATTTCATAAAATATGTTAAAGGTTTTATGAAATTTAATTACTAATTTAAATTTTATTAATGCAAAAGGAAAAGAGAAAAAACTTGTTGAATGTTTTCTAGTTAATAATTATGGGTACTTTAGATACTTAATTTTTTCTCTTTATATTTCCTTAAAAAAACATTTTTTTTATTTAAAAAAATTTTAATTTGTTATTAAACAAAAAATTTTATTTTTGTTGAACTATATTTTAGTTGGAACTTGTTAAATGTAAACAGGTTTTTTTTTAATTAAAAAAAACTAATTGTAAATTCGACAATTTAAAGTGTTTGGAAAAAAAATAATTCGAAAATTTATACTAAAATTTCTTAAATAATTTCATTGTTATTTAGTATAAATATTTTTTTATGTCTTGAATTCAACCTTTTTTTAAACATAATGAAATATTATAGAATTTCTAATTGTGTAAGAAAATTTTATTAAGAAGATTTAAAATCTGAATTTAATTTTTGTTGTATTTAATTATTATTATTATATTTAAATAATTATTTACATAGATATTTTGAATAATCTTGAAATCCCTTTTTTTAAATTAGAAAATTTTATTTTTATTTATTTTTAATTCTTTTAAATATTTTATTAAATTTTAATTTAATTAATTGACAAGAAATTATTTTGGCTTTATATATAATAAATTATCAAAAGTAATGGACTTATTAGAAAAATTTTCGATAAAAATGCTTTAAAAATGACTTTGAGAGTAGTCGAAAAAGACAATAAATGCTGCTTATTTCTTTACACACGAGGCTCTATGTCAGTATATTTATATATGTATATAAAGTACTATATGGATATACTCGATGCATGGCTCTCCTCGGTTTTTCTCCGCTTCCTCACCTTCGTAGGCGTCCCGCATGCGCCGCGACTATCACGAAGCCATGCGTTGCTCCATACGTTTCTTCCTTGCCTCTTTACTTTTGTTAGCTCCCCGGCGTTTTACCGCTACCTCGAGCGTCTACAAGCTTCCTTACTGTGCATAAGCGTACAAAGCTGAGCAATAGACTTAGCAAGCAAAGCAAGAACCACTTTGTTTTTTTAAATGTTTATGTATTAGATAGGACTGTTAATAATGTTTCTATAATTTATAATTTTATGTATATTGTATAATTATAAATACCAAGTTATTCAATACTATTTAATTTAATATTTTAAAGTATTTTTCAGAACAAAATTCTGTTGTGCAGAAATTCAAGTTTATCATAGTAATTAAATTTAATAGAAATTTATAATCAGCATTTTTAATTGGAAATCATTATTTAAAATATTTTTTTAATAGAATTTTTGTTTAAATCATGTCTCAACTTATTAATGTATTTTTTATAGTTTTTATATACAAAAACAATAAAATACATTTTCCTTTTTTTTAAGATAAGTTTTTTTTTCGTCTTCTAAAATTATTCTTATGGTGATTTTTATAACATAATAGTGTTAACATTTTTTTTAATTTGTGTTAGAGTTGTTAGTGTTCTAATAGTTTCTTTAATGCTCGAACTTTTAAAGCATTCCTTTTAATTTTATCCAGTATATCATGCTTTTTTTTTAAACAAGTAAACTAAAAATAGTTATGGATTTTGGAAGTGTTTAATGCGTATTTTAACTTAAAATTTAACAGTATGCTGTCAGAACATTAATGAATCGCGATTTTTGGTATTTCTACTAATAATATTTGTTTGACCTTTATGATACTACTTTTCTTAGATTTTATCCGTTTATCAATGTAATTAATTTGGTTAATATTAATAAAATTAGGTGCAGTTGCTGTTTCATAAATAAATTAAAATTTAAAAATTTTTATTAATTTTTGAAGTTTGTTTTAAAAAAAATATGTTTTGTTTGACAATTTGATTTTTTCATTAATTATTTAAATTTTAATTTATTATTACAGCATATCCCATTTTATTAAATTTGCCATACCACTAGAAGCCTTTACTACACTTATATTTTTTGTGTTAGTATTCGAGACATTAAGAACTGTATTTTAAAAAACTTATACTTTTTACTAAATTAGTAAGTGATATTTTTTTAGTATTTTATGTCATATTTTAATCTGATAATTCTATTTGTAAGTGTTGATTTAGTCATCATATTACTTTATTTATCATTTTACTTTTATTGTTGTAAATATTTTTGACCTTTATTTTACTCATTGAAGCATTACTATTTTTGAAGTAGTTTACGTTTATTAATATATTTGGTTTGGAATTTTCTTAGTTTTATTTTTGTAATTCCTTAGGCAAATATTAAATATTTTAGTTTGACATTTTAATGCGTCCCTTTATTACGTTATTTTAATCCATTATAATAACATATATCATTCTGCTAATTTTAGTACAACAATTTACTAAGCTTATATTTTCTTTACATGTTAGTATTTTACTGTTTATTTAATATATTATTAGAGAAATGTTTTTTTTAATTAAGTAAGCGATACTTTTTATATTGTATGTAATTTTTAGTAATTATTTTATCCCATATTTTCTTAATTTTCCATTCGTGTATTTACTTAATTATTAATTCCTTATAATGAGCAGATAAATAGACTATTATATGTTTTTTAGACAAAGATCAAGTAAAATATAACATTTTGTTTTTAGATTTTCGTTTAAAATATTTAAAGATTCTTTTAAAGCATATTCAAGCATTTGTCTTTGACATTATTTTTCAATTTTTTTAAATGTATTTTTGATTGGTTTTAGCAAAAAAAACTAAAAATAGTTTTACGTCTTCTTGATTTAAAGTTCGTTTTGTTTTTATCTTTTGTAAGTGTCTTTATGTTGGTGTATATATTTTGATGGCGTTGACTTCATTAATTTCATGTTAGTGTTATTTTTTATTATTAATATTTTTCTTTGACATCAATGTAACGAGATTCTTATGTATTTCCGCGAAGTGTCTATGTTTTATGTCATTGCAGTACTTTTATTTTGGAAATACTATTTGTTTATAGATTTAGTTAATTTGGTTAATAACAATAATCTATATACAATAGCATTATTTTTTAAAAACAAAAATATTATGATGTTCTTGATTTAGTTTTTGCGATTTGTTTAATAATTAAACATTTTTTTAGTTTGGTATTCTAACGTTCTCTTTAGTTATTAAAATTTTAAATTACAATTAAAACATTTCACTTTTTATTAAATTTGCTATCCCATTAGAAGCATTTACCAAGATTATACTTTTTTTGTATGTTAGTATTTGAGTCTTTATTAAATATATTATGAAGACTTATCTTTACTAAATTTAGTAAACTATTTTTTTATCAATTTATGTCTTGTTTATTGAACTAATAGTTTTATTCTATATTTTCAATATTTTATGTATTTATTTAGTTATTATTTTCTTGTATTCGTGATTTCATTTTTATTGTTATAAGTATATTATCCGCGATGCCTCTTTAGTCTATTTTTAACTCTAATAATATCCTTTTTAAAAAATCAAATTTATTTTATCTTCATTGTTGCTCTTTAAGACGGAGATCACTTTGCTTGATTTCCTTCGAACTCTTAATTCTCGTTTTGCTTCTCAGGATTTAAAATTCCTTGTTATTTTCGTTGTATTTAACTTTTCTTTATTTTTTTTAAAATTGATTCGCAATTTTTTTTTAAATAGTCCTTTGTATTTTTAATTTCAATTCATTCAAAGTATACACTAAAAATTCCTCTAAAGAAATCTGTGGTTTTTTAAGGTTTTTGTTTAATTTGTGTGTTTAAGACCCGTAAGCTAATAGGTTAATTTTTATTTTTGTAATTTAAAACAAATTTCTTTTTAACATTAATCCTCTCACTTGCCTAAGTGCCTACCCACTTCCGGCAAGGTTAAGTCAAGGAATTGGGCGCGTTTATTAAAGAAACCAGAGCTTGCCGTCGCAAGGGTAGTTACTGTTCCCTGTGTTCGACGTTAGCGAACAAAAAAAAATCTCTTATACCGCACTTTTGTGAATTAGAATATATTCTCCTGTGAAGAAACAGATAAACAATTTTAAACATTAAATCAATGCACATAAAATTAATTAAACATATATAAAATACTTTTCTCATATATGACATTAATCTTTTGTGATAATGTATTTTGTGTAACCCTGTACGTGTAAAAAAAATTTTTATTAGAATTTTTTTTTAATATTAAAAAAATAGAATTTTCCTTTTTTAAGAATATAGAGAAAGGATACCACCGCTGGCACCAGTTTGTTAAAGTAGAAATTAATTAATATTAATTAATTTATAAAAAAAGATGTTATTTTGACTCTAACTAACGAGATAACAAAACGCAAAGGAATGTTAAATTCAATTGAATCTCTCATTTAAAATAGAATTGGATTTTTATCTAATTGAAATGGATTGGATTAAAATTATCAGAGCGAAGAATGTCCCTTTTGTGAAATTACAAAGGGTTGTTTTGTGTAAATGTTTTAAAGTTTGTTAACAATACCTTATGTTGTGTAATTTGTTGTTTATAATTTTGATTTTCAGATATTGTAAATAATTATTTATGATATAAAAAGTTACGGAGTTCGGCCGTAACACCTTCTATTTCGCAAATATGTAGGTCAATCGTGTTCGCTATATTTTTCCTGTAATCTGCACTTAAAACTAAAGATCCCTACCGAATTTCAGCCCATCCGGTTCAGATTTGTAGAAGTTAAAGATGGGGGGAAATGGTCATTTTTAGCAATTTTTTCAAAAAAATTTAATTTCTTTCCCTTCTATTTCGCAAATATGTAGGTCAATCATGTTCGCTATATTTTTCCTGTAATCTGCACTTAAAACTGAAGATCCCTGCTGAATTCCAGCCCATCCGGTTCAGATTTGTAGAAGTTAAGAGGGAGGGACAAGGTCATTTTTTGCAATTTTTTCAAAAAAATGTAATTTCTTTCCCTTCTATTTCGCAAACATGTAGGTCAATCGTGTTCGCTATATTTTTCCTGGAATCTGCACTTAAAACTGAAGATTTTTGCTTAATTTCAGCTCACCAGGTTCAGATTTGTAGAAGTTAAGGGGGGGGGAGACAGGGTCATTTTTTGCAATTTTTTCAAAAAAATTTAACTTCTTTCCCTTCTATTTCGCAAATATGTAGGTCAATCATGTTCGCTATATTTTTCCTGTAATCTGCACTTATAACTGAAGATCCCTGCTGAATTTCAGCCCACCCGGTTCAGATTTGTAGAAGTTAAGGGGGAGTGACAGGGTCATTATTTGCAATTTTTTTAAAAAAATTTAATTTCATTCCCTTCTATTTCGCAAATATGTAAGTCAATCATGGGCGCTATATTTTTCCTGTAATTTGCACTTAAAACTGAAGATTTTTGCTGAATTTCAGCTCACCAGGTTCAGATTTGTAAAAGTTAAGGGGGAGGGACATGGTCATTTTTTGCAATTTTTTCAAAGAAATTTAATTTTTTTTACTTCTATTTCGCAAAGATGTAGGTCAATCATGTTCGCTATATTTTTCCTGTAATCTGCACTTAAAACTGAAGATCCCTGCTGAATTTCAGCCCACCCGGTTCAGATTTGTAGAAGTTAAGGGGGAGGGACAGGGTCATTTTTTGCAATTTTTTGGAAGAAATTTAATTTCTTTTCCTTCTATTTCGCAAATATGTAGGTCAACCATGTTCGCTATATTTTTCCTGTAATCTGCACTTAAAACTGAAGATCCCTGCTGAATTTCAGCCCACCCGGTTCAGATTTGTAGAAGTTTAGGGGGAGGGACAGGGTCATTTTTTGCAATTTTTTCAAAAAAATTTAATTTCTTTCCCTTCTATTTCGCAAATATGTAAGTCAATCGTGTTCGCTATATTTTTCCTGTAATCTGCAGTTAAAACTAAAGATCCCTACCGAATTTCAGCCCACCCGGTTCAGATTTGTAGAAGTTAAGGGGGGGGACAGGGTCATTTTTTGCAATTTTTTCAAAGAAATTTAATTTCTTTCCCTTCTATTTCGCAAATTTGTGAGTCAATCGAGTTCGCTATATTTTTCCTGTAATCTGCACTTAAAACTGAAGATTCCTACCGAATTTCAGCCCACCCGGTTAAGATTTGTAGAAGTTAAGGGGGGGCAGTGTCATTTTTAGCAGTTTTTTGGACAAAATTTAATTTCATTCCCTTCCCTTTCGCAAATATGTAGGCCAATCGTGTTCGCTATATTTTTCCTGTAATCTGCACTTAAAACTGAAGATCCCTGCTGAATTTCAGCCCACCCGGTTCAGATTTGTAGAAGTTAAGGGGGAGGGACAGGGTCATTTTTTGCAATTTTGTCAAAAAAATTTAATTCCATTCCCTTCTATTTCGCAAATATGTAAGTCAATCGTGTTCGCTATATTTTTTCTGTAATCTGCACTTAAAACTAAAGATCCCTACCGAATTTCAGCCCACCCGGTTCACATTTGTAGAAGTTAAGGGGGGGGGGACATGGTCATTTTTTGCAATTTTTTCAAAAAAATTTAATTTCGCAAATATGTAGGTCAATCATGTTCGCTATATTTTTCCTGTAATCTGCACTTATAACTGAAGATCCCTGCTGAATTTCAGCCCACCCGGTTCAGATTTGTAGAAGTTAAGGGGGAGTGACAGGGTCATTATTTGCAATTTTTTTAAAAAAATTTAATTTCATTCCCTTCTATTTCGCAAATATGTAAGTCAATCATGGGCGCTATATTTTTCCTGTAATTTGCACTTAAAACTGAAGATTTTTGCTGAATTTCAGCTCACCAGGTTCAGATTTGTAAAAGTTAAGGGGGAGGGACATGGTCATTTTTTGCAATTTTTTCAAAGAAATTTAATTTTTTTTACTTCTATTTCGCAAAGATGTAGGTCAATCATGTTCGCTATATTTTTCCTGTAATCTGCACTTAAAACTGAAGATCCCTGCTGAATTTCAGCCCACCCGGTTCAGATTTGTAGAAGTTAAGGGGGAGGGACAGGGTCATTTTTTGCAATTTTTTCAAAAAAATTTAATTTCTTTCCCTTCTATTTCGCAAATATGTAAGTCAATCGTGTTCGCTATATTTTTTCTGTAATCTGCACTTAAAACTAAAGATCCCTACCGAATTTCAGCCCACCCGATTCAGATTTGTAGAAGTTAAGGGGGGGGAGAGGGTCATTTTTTGCAATTTTTTCAAAAAAATTTAATTTCTTTTCCTTCTATTTCGCAAATATGTAGGTCAATCATGTTCGCTATATTTTTTCTGTAATCTGCACTTAAAACTAAAGATCCTTACCGAATTTCAGCCCACCCGGTTCAGATTTGTAGAAGTAAAGGGGGGGACAGGGTCATTTTTAGCAATTTTTTTGACAAAATTTAATTTTTTTCCCTTCCCTTTCGCAAATATGTAGGCCAATCGGGTTCGCTATATTTTCCTGTAATCTGCACTTAAAACTGAAGATCCCTACCGAATTTCAGCTCACAAGGTTGAGATTTGTAGAAGTTAAGGGGGGGGACAGCCTATTTTGCGTGGCTGGGACGGACACACGAGTGATTTCATAAGGGTTCCGTCAGTACACCTACGGTGTACGGAACCCTAAAAATGAGAGAAAAATGTATTCTACACATTTCAGAGAGTGACCTATGGAAACTTAAATTTTAGTCAAAAGTTGAGTAAAATGTAAACAAGCTATTGGTAAAATGTGAAGAAGGAAATGTGGTGGGGAGACTAGTAAAATCATCATTCCTACATATCGACGGTTGATTCCTAGGACTAATTCCTGTATTACCAACATTTTTAAAACGATAAAAAAAATTAATTATCGATTGTTGATTTTTATATGTTGTACGAATTTCTGCATTACCTACACATTTTGCATTAAACAATATCTCCATTTCACTCATACACCTTATAAATACTCAAACACAAATACAACACTCTTAACATATAACATAACCTAACCTAATACACACATATAACGTAAGACTAAGTTCGCACACATTTACATATAAATGAAAGATTTGAACTGTCCTTATATAGTAAGTAGCAGAGTTGATTTACAACTTGCGAGAAACGGATAAAAAATGAATAACTAATTAATTACTTGTTATTTTAGTTTTATTATTTTATTATTGGTTTTAAATTAAATAAAACAATTCGTGATCAATTAATGAAGTGTTATTATTTATAAATTAAAATTTTCTTTGGATTTTTCAACTTATCTTTACAAATATAAATAAAACATTACTCTATTTAAAAAGTTAAAATAAAAATAAATTTAAATAAATATGTATCCGAATAAATCTTATTTTATTTTAAAATAAATAACTAATTCAAAGATAAAATAATTTTTAATTTATATATTAACAGATTTTTTCACGTATATATATATATATATATATATATATATATATATATATATATATATATATATTTCTATGTATATTTATACATATTTTTCTTTTATAATTTTATACTGACACAAAAGCAAATATGAAATAAAGAAAATAGTTTAATTTAACATCATAATCTATAATATCTTCATTTCATGTAAATTATAACTTTTCAATAATTAAAATAATAAATTATTGATAATTAATTGATCTTCCTTAACTATTTTGTTTAAAGTAAATGTTAGTAATTAAGTCTTATTAGTTTTAAAAATACATTTATAAATAATGTTAAAAGGACAAATTTTCTAAGGTCTCCTAGAATTTCACATACAGTCCTGATAGTATAGTTGCGTGGTGGTGCTTTCATTTTACCCAACTCCTGGTCAAACTGTGACACACGCAGGTAAATATCTACCAAAGTACAGCATAAAGTATTAAAAATAGTAAATTAGTTTATAATCAAATGCATACCAAAGTTTAATCTAATGTCTTTTTTAATCTTTAAATTACTTATTGAACATTCTTTGGAAAATGCATTTTAATAACCATACAAGAGAATTGTAAACATTATTAAAATGCCTATGTGTAGCCATTTTAACCAATTTTTGACTAAACTTTATACAAAATATTTTCTCAGTGTAGCTTTACACTTTTGGCCGGCCACAGATCAGAGTTTCAGGCCACCCACTTTACTGAAAAATAGACGGTGTAGTCTGACTCAGGCCAGCGTCAAAAGATTTTTCTACACGGGTTCGTATCGAGACATTTTTTTCCGTGAAATAATGTTAACTGTTTATTAGTAAACTTTAATATACCAGATTTATATACACCTTCTCCTTAGTTACAGAATTATGCCAAGAGTGAATCAACAGATTTGGTTCTAATTAGAGTAACAGTTTACAGGATACTTGTATGAAATTCAAGTTAGATGGTATTCAATGTGCATACCGGTGTCAACATTTCAGTTTATAGTAACAAAAGCTAAAGGTAGATGAATTCGCGACGTGGCTTAATTGAGAGAGAGAGAGAGAGAGAAAGGGATAGACCTAGTACGCAAGGGAAATAACATGCTTCGTCAACAGTGCCGCTGTAACTAATGGATATTCCGGTGGAATAGAGTAGAAGAGGAGCGATTCGACCGCCCCAATGGTATCACTTCTGTCCCACTTGTACCCACCACTTCTCCCATGCCAAAAACCACAAGTTTTCCCTCTTCTCCTTCGCGAAATTTCCTCTCATTGCATTAATTTCAATGGTTCTCATCCGCAGGAAACCTCAGGCCAATTTGTATAAATTTAAATATTTTTCAGAATTAGACAATTTTTTTGGTTTTAACTTTTAAGATTACTACTATTAACTAATACTACTTTAAACTGATTCTACTATTAACCAATACTAGTGTTAACTAATACTACACTGAGCAAACAATATATTTGAATCAAGTATAATTATCTTCGTTATACAGTCAACCAAAAATTATTTTTGAATTAAACATAATAATTTTGATTCAATAATAATAAATTTGATTTAATAAAAATTGTATTTAATTCAATTATAAAATATGATTAATTCAAGCATATTTTTTGGTTGACTACTTATTTTTGAATTAAAAAAAATGTTCTTAGTGTATTGTTGACTACTTATACTCTTAACTAAGCATGTAGCTCAGTGGTCAGAGCAGTCTACCGATAGAAAGGTCATGGGCTCGTATCCCACCATGCTACCGCTTTTTTCTGAGTTCTTTGATAATTTTGAAATGGGGCAAGATGGGGTGGGGGGCAAGACAGGGTATCCGCCTTATTTAACAAACGAATTGACCAATCGCGATTATTTTTTACACAATACTGCACCGAGACGATAGTTTCTTGATTACTAAGTTGAAAAGCCATGAGAACAAATCTTTTATCTTTGTTACTAAAAAAATTGTTTTCGACGATTTTCTTATCATTTTTTCACTTCTTTTATTTATGTGTTTATTACCTAATAATAACTGTTAATGAACTGAATAAATTTTTTTCTAACTGGCAAGGGTTACAGGAAAAGGGAAGCAAATGTTTTTTTAATCTTAAATTGTAGTAATTAATCTTTTTCTTCAATTTCATAGGTGGGGGCAAGATGGGGTAGGAGAGAGTGGGGCAAGACGGGGTTCACAAATTAAGAAAAAGAATGGAGAAATAAGAGAAGTTAATAAAACTACTTAAATTAAGACTGAATATAATAAAAGTGACCAAGAAGAAGAAAGCTTATAAGATTAAATCATGAAATAGCGATGGTAAAGTGGTTCATACATCTTGTCTCTATTGTAATGGTTATTATTTAGACTCAAATGAAGGCTATGGCTGCTTGTTCTGTCTGCAGTTAATGGGTTCACTGCAATTGTGCTGTTGTCGATGACGAAGATGAAAATTCAACCTTTACTTGTGAAATTTGTCGACAGAAAGAGGTTGCTAATTGTGTAATTACAAAATTATGAGGTTATGAAAGTTGAAACGAAAACTTATTTTTGACGTATTTTTGTAACGTCACGTCACTAGCGGACTTCACCGAACCGGAAATGCTCTTGCACACTATGGAAAAGTTGTAGGGGGTACTACTGAAGAAAAAAAAATTTAGACTTTATATTTTCACTTATTTGTTTAGAAGATATTAGCGTTGTTACTTTCCTCCACGGTCTCCCCTTCATAGCCAAATCGTCCTTATATATTAAACGAGTGAAAAAATATGCATCTTTGGAAAGGGTATCTTTTTAAATAACTTTAAAAACGAATTATGTAAATAAATAAAAGTTGTGAAAAAACTATGTTATATTTATGATTAGTTTTTTAATTTAATTTTACATGAGAAAATATACAGATCTATTAACAAAGAGGTTTTTCTTTTTTAGAATTATCGTATGATTTCACAAACCAAAACTGGAATCTTATTCTTTTCTTAAGAATGATAAGCTTATTTCTAATAACTATTAGATACTAATTTTTGTTTACCGAAAGTTGCTTAATACATAATCAACTTAACATATTTTTTATTGATGTTAAAATTATTGACCCAATGCACTAAAAATAACAACATTCTAACATACTTTTAGAATAAACATAACCAAATATATTGAAGATTAAAAGAAAAAGGTTCTCCGTGTATTAACTTTTAAAAATAAAAAGTCTCAATAAAAAACGTGACAATTTGTCAATGTCGCAGAAACATGAAAAAAGTTACATTAAAAATTAGTAAGATTTTCATTTCCGGCGCAAAAAAGTTTTCTTTACTTTAAAATATACATATTGCATTAACAGGCGCAGAAAATTTTCCCGCTCGGTGCATTTGCAATAAACTCACTGCCAATATCCGGATTTGAAAATAAAAATTCGAATCGAAGAGGAGAAAGAAGGGGAATAAAGCTGATATAGGAATGACTTCTAATTTAGTTGACTTTAAAGGATCGATCTCTTTCTCTCTCCATTTGTAGAAAATGTCCCCCCCCTCTCTCTCTCTCTCTCTCTCTCTCTCTCTCTCTCTCTCTCTCTCTCTCTCTCTCTCTCTCTCTTTTGCCATCTCGTTAGTTCGGCTTGCTCTCATGGGTGGCATGTTGACGCCAGACCTTCTGTAACCGGCAGGTGGATAATGCGTTACACACACGCGATTCTATCGATTTCACGAAAGTACAATGGAAACGAGACCTGCTGCCGGCAACGTTGGCGACGACGTGTTGAGTCCAAAGAGAGCAGCCAGCCATTCACCTTCCTCGTGAATGATTGTAAAATATGCTCCGGTTAGGACATTGACAGACGCACATTGAATGTTGGATATTTTTATCAAATGCAGATTATTTACAGCAACATTCATATACAGATCATACTTTGTTGAATTATATTTTTTTCTTTTGCTTTTGATAGGTAAGCATTGTATATGAGCAAATAAATTTTGGCTTTTATTTAAAAAGCAAATTTATTATGCTATGAAATAATAAAAAACCGGACAAGTGCGAGTAGAACTCGTACTAAAACCGAGGGTTCCCTACCCTCCATAAAAACTTCTAATTTTTTTCTTACAAAAAAATTTGAGTTTTTCGATGAAAAAAATTTGAAGATCAAATCCAATCATGTTCGCTATATTTTTCCTGAAATCTACAAATGAAAATACATGAAATTAAAAAAAATGCAGTCCAATAGGCAAAGAATTGTGAAAACCAAGGGGGGGAAGTACACACTTTTTTTTAAAACGAAAATTTTCTTTAGTTTTTCGCAAAAAAAAATATGAAGATGAATTCCAATAATTTTTTCTGTATGTTTGTTGGAATCTACACGAAAAAATAAACAAAAATATATAACACCAGTCCACTAGATTAAGAATTGAGAGAACCAGCAAGGGTTGAAGAATTTTCGAGCTTGCAAAAAGAGATTTTAGTTTTTCGATGAAAACACCATGAAGATCTATTCTAATCACTTCCGCTATATTTTTCCTGTAATCTATGCATAGAAACGAATAAGTATGCCAATTTTCAGCTCTCCAGGTAAAAAACTGTGGGCGCCAGGGGGGGGTACATGCATTTTTTTTGAAATTTTCAAAATTTTCGAGTTTTTCGCTGAAAAAATTATGAAGATCGATACCGAATGTGTTCGCTATATTTTTCCTTTAATTCATTTTTGAAAATACGTATGCATACCAATTTTCAACTTTCTAGGTAAAAACTGTGAGCGCTAGGGTGGGGGGGTACATGCCTTTTTTTGCGAAAAATGGACAAAATTTGATGTTTTTCGTCGAAAAAATCTATGAAGATCAATCACAATCACGTTCGCTATACCGGGGTACGGATCCCTAAAAAAAGGAAAAAAACTATTTCAATATTAGAAAACTGTAGTTTTCTTAATATACAAATATCACCCGGTATGTTATACACTTTAGTTCACTATTCTGCCCACATTCCATATTAAAACAAAATATAATGTTTACAAGTTATTGTAACAATTTAACAATCTATTCTGTTGAAAATTTCTCTAGAATAAGTTGCAATAAATATTTTTTTACAAGTATATAAGAGAATAACTTTAATTAGAAATACATTAAAAAATATAAAATTAAATAAAAAAAATTAATGATATAAATAAGAAAAAATTATGATTAAAACATAAGAAAAACAATTCATTCTATAATCAATCAAGATGTGCAGTAATAAAAAAATTAATTATACATGGAATTTATATTTTATAATAATGAAATTTTACAATTTAAATTAAAACTATAATTTTGAGACGTCTCCTAATCACACATACACACATACAACAATACTTCAAAATTTTAAATAAAATTAATAGTGCCAATTTGATTGTGTCAAAAATAAAAATATTAATAGAAATTTTAGATAGGCGCTAGCCAATCGCAAGATAGATATTTAATTCTTTCTAAAAATAATAAAGCAGCCCTCTAACATCGTTTATTTAACAAAACAAATGATAAATTTTTTTAAATTTAATGTTAAAATAATAACAAAAAATAATTTGTATTTGCAAACATGAAATAATCATTAACTTTTAACTTTCAATCAAATTAATGTTTACGACACAGAATAAACACAAACCTATAACTAAATAAAATTTTATATTGCGGGGAATCAAACCTACGACCTACAGACTTCTAGCCTAACACTCTAACCACTACTCTATCGAAGCTACAAGAAAATAAATTTTAATTTTCGTCACCTTTTACACTTACAATTAATAAAGAGTGTTTAACTGTGTAATCAAGAAACTACTGCAAGTTTCGTGTTATGGTACATAAAGAAAAATAACAATACTTGCCATGAACTACATCACACGGAGAAAAATGGATTATACAATTAGAATAATAAGAAAAAATATTATATTGAGTATAATCTGAATAATACCGTTAATAATCTATAATCCAGTTTTCACTGTTTCAAAATTATTTTTGATATTCATAATAAATTATTAATTTAATAATCTGAAGTCGAATCGAATCATAATTTCATATTATTACCATAGAAACGGTTCAACAGTGTTTACAGAAAAAGTGACATTTGTGTAAAAGGAAAACAAAAAGGTTTGTTTTTTCACCTAATACGTAAGTGTTTATTGCTGTGAATTAATTTATATTAAGTAATATTTATACTTTATTCTATTAGAGTAAATTATGGAAAATCCCAAGAATCTTTTAGAGTTATGGGGGTTAAGCGAATATATTAAAAACTTTGAAGGTTTTATCTTTTACACTTATTTCTTTTTTGATATTTTAATTGCATTTATTTATTTTGTTTACATTTATATTACATAATTTTTAATTTTTTAGTGCAAAAAATTGATGCCGAATCATGTCTTTTACTTAATGAAAGCGTTTTGATTTATTTAATTTCTAAACTTGGACCACGTTTAAAATTTTTAAACAAACTAGCAAATTATGTCAAATGTCAAGTAAGTTTATTTATTAAAGAAGTATAAATTCATTTACATTATTAACTAAACGTTAATTATTTTAAATTAAATTTTTATTAATAACTAGTACATATTATACAAAAATATAGATTCATCATAATTTTTCCTTTTTCACATATTTTGTTTTATTTCAGTACAATCCAAGTATTTAGAATAATTTTCCAGTTACAAGTGATGCCGTGAACAATCAGGATAAATGTAAAGTTTTTATATCTTAAAATATACTTCATCGTTTGTCTATGTATTTCTTATTTTTTCTTTAATTATTATAGTAGCTGATAATCCGGAACTTGAATCTTTGCTGCCAACATCTTCACTATTCGACGAAAGTTTAGATGAAAATGGTATCCCACTTGTTCCTCCTTCAAAAAAATTAAGTATGGTGATATTGAAGAACAATCATCGGATTTGAATGAAGAATTTCTCGTCGAACAGTCATTTACGTTGCAACAAAAACCTGAATTATCGCATTCAACATTGGATCAAGGATCACCATCATCAAATTCTTCTTCGGCAATAAAATCAAATTTAATTTCAAAAAGAAATATTGATCGTGTGACTCTCTCTGACTGCGAAATTTTCCCAGAAGTAATGAATAATAATTTATTCTTATTTAACTTTGTTTTAAATTCAAAAAAATTTAAAAGTACAGTACTTGTTGAATTTTTAAAAATACAATTATTAAAAAAAATAATTAAAAATAATTTAAAATAATTAAAATAATTAATAATTAAATACAATTATTTTAATGTTAAATAAAGCGCTTGATAACTTACCTGCAGTCGAATCGAGATGGGAAAATTATTTTAAAGAACAGCGATTCTTTAAATGAGAAGTCACGTTCACTACTTACTCGAATTGTTGTAGATTATCTTTTTCAAAATTATTCCATCCAATATTGGTATGAGAATTCATTAAAACTAAAAATTAAGGAAACAGAAGTCTCACATTATTAATTAATATAAAATATTTTAGTATAAAAAGAGAAGTTTTTGTAAAAGCTGCTGAAGAAATTGTCAAAGCTTTTCCAAATGAATGGTCAGGTGTTTATTTCATACCAGGAAAACCTAAAACTAAAGTTACTGTAAAAACTCTGAGTAAAGGAAAATTATGGAATCGCTATGTGAATAGGAGACAAGGTTTAGGACCTTATGAAGAAATTGTAAATTGTGATAGCGTAAATGAAGAATGAGGTTATAAAATAAATTTTACAATTTTTAAAACTGCTAAATATAACAGAAAATTTAAATAGTACATTAATGTAATTAAACTTTAATTTCTCTATTAAAATTTTGCTTAAAATTATATTTTATAATTAAAAAAATAAAAGAATTGTCCGAAAGCCAAAAAGTGGAAGCGGAAGCAGCTTTACAGTTTGTCAAGAACAATCTTGATCCTTTGGATGAATTAAAATATTATTGGTATCGTTGTTATAAAGGACGCGAAGAATTTTTGAACTCGCATATTATTTTTGATTACTTTAAGGATTTTCCTGTTTTACGAACTCAAATCGGGTATCAATTACTTATACAAGATTACGATCGAATTTATCCGAATCAAAAACAATCTCTCTATAAAATTTGGAATCATTTATCGAGAGCTATTATTAAAATAGGCACCAAGAGAAATGAACTTTCACAAGATTTACTGCTGCATCCTAACGGAAATTGTGATAATTTAGTTTTTTTATATTAATTGTATATTGTAATAGCAGATTATTTTGATTCTTCACTATACGATTACAAATTTTTATTTTAGATGCTATTGTTCTTCACTATTTCCCAAAAATTTTTCCATTAACTACTGTCTTCCGTAAAAAGGAAAAAAAACTTCGACGACCTTCAGTAGCCGAAGTAACAGATAGTTTTTTCGTTATTGTCGATGTACGTTATATATTTTTAATTATGAAAAATATAAAATTGAAAGGATAATTGAACACTTAGATAAAAACATTCTTATTTATGTATGTAATAGAATATATTTGTACATAGGATTCAGCTCAAGTTCAACAAGAAATTCATTTGAAGAAAAATAAGCTGCTCAAAAATGGAGAGACAATGCAACCATTTATTTTGGGAGTCGGAGAGATAAATAATCTTAAAAACATTTACGTTTGCGTCGATGACACAAGATTTTCTATCGAAAGTCCCCTAAAAGCTGTTGATATCTGCTTTAAAATCTTCTACGCCTTACATGCGCACTATCCCCCCGATTGCACAAATATCTGGAACTTTTTGCAGCGTTATGTGTACACCATTTTTACAAAGTTTGATGTTGAAAGCAGTATTCAAGAGGTCGTTGCTGCAGAATTATGTACTGCTGAACCAGAGTTAAAGTAATATTTATAATTGAATAGAAAGATGAGACTTACATAACTAATTAGAAGTATCTATGATAATTTAAAAAAATTTATTTTATAATTTTATTTCACTAAATGTCTTTTATGGAAAGGAAATAACAAATAGGAAAATACATGTGCTCCTACGATTCAAAAGCATTGATTTTTTAGAAAAATTGCTACTGTTGAAGATTATTTTTGAACCCGTTAATTATATTTTATGAAGTTTAGAAAATGCGTTGCTTCTTATGCAAATATTTTTGTAACAGTAATTTAAGAAGTTTATTAGTTCACTGGAAAGTCTTCCAGAAGACTATGAGTATATATGCACGGTCAAAAATTGTGAGAGAAAGTTTCCATGCCTTAATTCTTTTAAACGCCATTTCAAATCACAACACATAGATTATTTTATGACAAGTCATGATAATATTGTTTATCACTCATCGAAAATATCAGGCGAAATTTCTTCAACAAGTAATTTAACTGAGCCAAATCCTATAAATTCTACCAACAAATTATTAGATAATAATGGCGAATGGAAAGAAAAGACACTAAACTCAAACGATAATTTCCTTGATAATTTTCATCAAACGATTGAAACTTAATTGCAAAATTCAATAGTAAATTTATACTCTGTCCCTTCAATTCCTAGAAATTTCATTCAGACCGTAATTGATGAAATTAATAACATTATTAAAGTACCTTTGACTTTATTAAGAGATAAAGTTCAAGAAGTTTTGATAAATTATTCTGTTTTGATAAATGAGCAAACTGATATTGATTTAATGTTTAAATCATTTGATTTTATATTTGACAAATATAATTCGGAACATTTAAGATTTAAAAATTTACGAGAATCAGGATTGTTAATTGACCCTATTTCGAAAAAGATTGGTGAAGATTTTGAAAGTATACGAGGTACAGAAGTTCCCAAAGATCGAATGGCTCAAATAATTCCTTTAAGAGCTTTATTAAAAGCTTTTTTAGAAAATGGAAATACACTTGATTGCATTCTTGAGTACTTGAATGATTTAAATGAACCAACAAGTGTTATCTCTAATATTATGTAAGGAACTATTTATAAGGAAACGCTTAAAAATTTTGATGGGAAATTAGTGATGCCCATATCAATATATTTTGATGAATATGAGACAGGTAATTGTCTTGGTTCTCATAGCGGGATACAAAAACTCGGAGCTGTTTATGTTACATTACACTCAATTCCACTTAAATTTCGCTGTAATTTAGAAAACATTTTTCTTGCAATGCTATTTAATTCGGTTGATCATAAAAAAAATGGTAACAGATTAATATTTTCAAATTTAATCGAAGAATTAAACTTTCTTTCTGAAGAAGGAATTTTAGTAGAATCGTTGACTAAGACACTTAAAGTATATTTCGTTTTAGCTGCAATTCATGGCGATAATGCTGTTTTAAATAAGATTTTGGGATATATAGAAAGTTTTTCTGCTAACTTTTATTGCCGATTTTGCAAAATGCATAAGAAACAAGCTCAATTTGCGACACGTGTTGATGAAACTCTTTTGAGAACAAAAGAAAATTATGAGCAAGATTTATTAACAAATGATTTATCATTAACTGGCTTGCAAGAATTATGCGTTTTTAATGATGTTAAATATTTTCATTGCTTAACACATTTAACTGTTGACATAATGCATGATCTTCTTGAAGGAATTTTGCCTATAGAGCTTGGTGCCATTTTTTATCAATTAATTTTAGTTGATAAAATAATAGATTTTAATACATTTAACTCTATTATAAGTAATTTTAATTACTTATTCGAATCCTCAAAGCCTCCAACAGTCACTTATGAAAAATTAAAATCCAGACATTTAAAAATGTCATCGTCAGAAATGTCAACTTTCTGCATTTATGCTCCTATTATGTTCGGACAATTTATAAAAAAAAGAATGATTACTGCGAATTATTACTAAAAATAAGATATGTTTTATCCCTTTTGTTGTCGCCCCAATTTGATGTTGAATTGTGTGATCATCTAGATAATATAATTAGCGAACACCATCAATTATATATCACTTTATTCGGTGCATTAATACCCAAACATCATTTCATGCTGTATTATTCTTACGTTATTAAGAAACTAGGACCTCTTGTTCATCTTTGGTCTATGAGATTTGAGTCCAAACATAGAGAAGGATAATTGACTTCAAATACAGTTTCAACTCGTGTCAATATTTGTAAAACTATTGCAATTAAAGAACAACTAAATTTGTGTAAAAGATTGATGACAAATAGGGGATTTGATGATCGTTTATATACTGGTGTTGTAAAAGAATTATGCTCGGAAACTTTACAAATACCAGTAAATTTTGAACCTAACAATTATGCCATTACTGAGAATGTGAGTATTTATAATACAGAATACAGAGTAGGATACATGATCTCTACTTCTGTAGATGATGAATATTTCCAATTTTCTAAGATTAAGAAAATTTTAATTTCATCTGAAGCAAATGACATTGTGTTTCTCTGCCAAAGGTATAAAACTATAGCGTTTATCAAAAATTTTTTGGCCTACGAAGTAAAACCACTTAATAGTTTTATATTTGTAAAACAATCGTCTTTAGTTATATATCGTCCTGATATTGAAACTTGTGTAAAAGGAAAACCATACATTGTTACTCGTAACGAATAAGTATATATTACTGTATTTTGATGAATTAAGAGAAAATAAATGAAACCTGTTTTATTTACCAAAAATTGAATAACATTTATTATAAAATAATATAGACACTATTAAGAGTAATATTTTTTAAATTTAATGTTTAAATCATGTACGCTTTAAATATTTTTACCATGAAATCAAGTCAAAATTCAACTATAATAACCTTAAACATTTATTTAAATTTTCCCGGAATAAGATTTTGGGATATATAGAAAGTAAAAAAACATTTAATAAAAAATATAAAAATAAATAAATAAAATAAATAAAATAATAAAGTAAATAAAATAAATATAGATGAAATTTATTCATATAATTAAAAATAAATATAAAATATAAAAAGTAAAAAACATTTAATTTATTAAAATTGTTCTTTATATTAAAAATAGTCAATTTAAAAATTATATAAACATATATATATATATATATATATATATATATATATATATATATATATATATATATATATATATATATATATATATATAACATATATACTGTAAAAATATTCCTAGATATTTTACATTGTAAATTACTTCAAAATTTATTTTTATAACGTTCTCAAAAACTGTTATATCAAATCATTTTTTAATAATATGCTTCTAATGTTAAGAATGTATTTATTTACCAAGCACACTTTTTACAGTCATTTTTAAAAGTGATTATTATTTTTAATTTACTTAATAAAAATGTTATTTATTATAAGTGTAAAATATTAATTTTTATTAATTAATATGAAAACACAAGAATAATGTTATTTTATTGCATTGCCTATTAAAAAATTTATTGTTTAATTCACTTGTCTGTCAAAATGTTAATTACATAAAAAAATCCATAGTGACATACATTTTATAATCTAAAATAATATCAAGCATAAATTTATAGTTATAATGCTTGGATGTGCTATTTTATAATATTGGACATCTGTCCTATATACAATGTAAAAATATCATAATAAGTATAATCTAAATTATACCATGTATAATCCATTTTTCTCCGTGCATAGTAAATTTACCTTAAATTACCTCTAAAATTTCCATAAACTGCCATAAAGTACCGACGTTACATTTTTTAGTTCTCCTTTGAGTTTTACACAGTTTTATAAACTATCGCATAAATTTCCATAAATTACAGACGTTTTATTTTATAGTTCTCCTTTGAGTTTTACATAGTTTTATAAATTATCGCATAAATTTCCATGAATTACTGCGGAAATTTCCATATATTACCTCGAGAATTTCCGGAAATGACTGATATCCAAAATTTTAATGGTAATTTTTGCTTTACATATTTTTATAAATTATCCCGAAAATTACCATAAATTGCTAAAATAAGAATTTTTAATTTTACTTTATATGTGTAACTAATTGTTATGATTTATTGTGAAAATTTCTGTAAATTACCGCAAAATTGTTGTCATTGTTTACAACAAATTTAATTCATTTTTTAATATAAATTCTGCGAGGAACCTTTTGAGTTTCATTAGTAAACATAAATTAAGAATTCAAACGCCATTCTTTTTATAATGGTTTTTCCTAGACAACAAACCTCAAAAACTATTTTTTGAATCTTTTACAATTTTTTATACCTACACATTGATCTTAAAAAGTAGAAAAATAATGTGCTTTTGGACTATCTTCTCCCGTAGAAAATATGATGTGGAAGAAATGTTAAATTTGAGATATTTGTTGTCCAGTCTTTCAGATAAAGAATTACATTGGTTTTTGAAATATTAAAATTTTAGTTATTTCGAAATTCTGACTAGAATCAGAGCTAAGTCTGGACAGATCTTTCAGATTAGCATCGCTCGCCGCAGTCTAGAGCTTGCCAAATAAACAATTTTAGTCATCTAGAAATTCTGACTATAGAATCAGAGCTGGCTCTGGATAGACAATCCAAAACAGACAAAATAGCTGCAGTCTGGCATGTATCTCAGCAGCACCAGAACTGGATCAAATCAGATCTTCTAGACTTGAGAGGCTAGACGCTTTCTAGTTTGCGCCAGACTTGACTCTAGACGTTCCAGAAGATTTTTCTATACAGGGTGCAATGATTCTTTCTTTCCCTTAGAAATTACGAGATCATGGAGTCTTTATATGATCTAATGTGATAACCTCTCCAACTTCTTTATAATTTAGGGAAGACCGGGGCGTAATGGATCACTTTTCACTTTTTGTTGCTTAACTTCATCATTCTTGCTTTAATAAAAATTTCATCATATGGAAAACTTAGCCTAACATCTCAGCTTTCATTTAAAAAAAAGTGATCCCTAATATTACTTATACTTTTCTTCAAGAACAATGTTTTTGGAGAAATGCAAGGTGAGCAATTTCGCCTCCAGCCGGGGCGTAATGGATCACTACCTAGGGCGTATTGTATCCGGCAATGAAAGTATAATTTTGATCATGAAATATTGTATAATATTGATAATTTTGTTTTCTATTGTGCATTTATAACAAAGAATTTTAAAAATGGATTTATTTAATATAAACTTTAAACATTTTCATGCAATTTTCAAATTTTAAAAAGTTGTAGCGAAATGCAAAATCCATTTACTTAAAAAATCTATTCTCCCGTTATTTTTTTCTATCATTGGTTATCATTTTATTAATATTTTAAATATAATAGGTTTTTCTTAATAAAACACTACAAATCAAAGTGAGTTAAATTCATGCACTTGAAGTGCATAAATTTGTCCCAATTCTGAACACACTTTGAGTGCATTATTCTCATGCACTTTGACTTCCATGTGTGTAATTTCAATGCACTTTGAAGTGCATAAAATAAGAAATGCATAAGAATTACACACTTTGACGTCAAAGTGCATGAGAATAATGCACTTCAAAGTGTGTTCAGAACTGGGACAATCAAAGTGCATGAATTTTACTCACTTTGATTTACAGTGAATATGAGAGCCAATACGCCCCGGCAAAAGTGATCCATTAAGCCCCGGAGGTTTTTGTTGAAAGTTTTGTTATTTTTTATCAATACCGTAAGTATTAAACGAAAACTGTCAATCGTTCTTTAATAACAAATGTTTAAAGCTCAAAACCTGATATACAATAATTTTTTAAAAGTAATTTTGAAAAAGATATAACAAAAAATAAAAAATTTCAAAAATTTACTTTCAAGTCTCAAAATTATTTTTTCTACGATATTTTTAACAATAATAAATAAATAACAATGAAACTGTGTACCAAGTACATTATTTTGTTCAAAAACCGAAATCAATCTAATTTACCACTTTTTAATAAATTCAAGTGATCCATAACGCTCCTGTCTTCCCTATATTATAATTTATTAAGAGGAAGTAAAACTTCGAATCTTTCTGACAATAATTAAAGCGTCTTGGAATCCTTTTGGCACCCTCACGTAATCGATATAATTTCATTTACCACAAATATATGTTTAATAACGTTTTTAGTTAGATTCGGAATGATAAAAGTAAAACAAAGCGTGGAAATCAACAATTTTTCGTGTGTAACATTATGCGACTTTCGAATATTGTTTATGCCACCCCCAGTTTGGTTCCAATAAAATAAAAAAAAAATTCTCCAAAATTTAAAGGCGATTGATTAATATTAACATGTGCCAGTAATAGATCGAAGTTTCCTATTAAAAATACATGTAAAAAATACACTTTAAAAAAAAATTCATAACTTTTTTAATTTTTCAGCAAAAATTTCTCCATGTAACATTTAGGGGAGACTGGGGCGTAAAGGATCACTTTGACCGGGGCGTATTAGCTCGCATATTTTATTAAGAAAAACCTATTATATTTAAAACATGAATAAAATGGTAACCAATTTTAACCCTTTATAAAAAGATAACTGGAGAATAGATTTTTTTAAGTAAATGGATTTTGCATTTCTCTACAACTTTTTAAAATTTGAAAATTGCATGAAAATGGTTAAAGTTTAAATAAAATATATTCCATTTTCAATATTCTTTGTAATAAATATACAATAGAAACCAAAATTTTCAATACCGTAATAATATTTGATGATCTAAATTATAATTTCATTGCTGATCCATTACGCCCCGGCCTGTGGCGAAAGTGCTCACCTTGCATTTCTCAAAAAACATTGTTCTTGAAAAAAAAGTATAAGTGATATTAGGGCGTACTTTTTTCTAATTGAAAGCTGAGATGTTATGCTAAATTTCCCACATGATGAAATTTTTATTAAAGCAAGAATGACGAAGTTAAGCAACAAAAAGTAAAAAGTGATCCATTACGTCCCGGTCATCCCTATGTGATAAAACATTGGATACAATGTGGTGCATTTTATGACCAACTTTAAACATCCGCTACTTTGACAATTTTTGAAAATTGAATTTTTGTCAAAGTACTATCTTAATGAGCAGCTAAAAATGAAAACAATTGTTACCTGGAGAAAATTTTGCATAAAAATTAATCATTTTTTACATGTATTTTCAATGGAAAATTTTGATCTATTACTGGCACGTGTTAATATTAATCAATCGGCTTTAAAATTTGGAAAATGTTTTTTATTTGATTGGTGGCGTAAACAAAATTCGAAAAAATAAATTTCCTATTTATTGTAAGGATACCCTAGTGTGGCATTGACTGTTTTTTTCGATTTATATGACATTACATTTTTAACGAGTCATATTATATATTTTGTGACTTATAGTAGAAGTAGTGATGTACATTGAGACGAGATTCTCAGATGTCACATCAATCTCGATAGATTAAGAAGTATTCTTATAACAAAAAATCTCTTCTTTTATTAATAAATAATTCTCGTCTTATTTCTCGTTTAAAGTGGAAATTAACTGACAAAAAAAAAAAAAAAAAAAAAAATTATTTCTTAAAACACAATTTATTTAATTTAAATTTAATATTTTAACATTATTCAAAAAACAGTTGGAATTTAATAAAATACTTAGAATAGTTATTTTAATAAACATTAATAAAAGTTTTTGGTTTAAATACAATTTATTTAATGCCATTCAAAAATATTTGATTAAAATAAAATTTTTGTTCAACAAAACAAAAGAATTTTTGTCTTCAAGAGTTGGAAAGTTTTATTTTGTTTCTATTGATTTGCAAAAGAATAAAATAATTTAAATAAATCCTAAATTAATAAAAGGAATGTAAAAATTATATTTTAAGAAAAATACATTAAACAAAAATTTTAAATAATTATATTGTATTATATAATTAGATAAATTTTAATTAAAACAATTAAAAAATGATCTATTAAAAAAACATTCTTACTGTATTTTTGAATGTGTTGCAATTAATTAAAGTACATAATTATCATAAACCTTGAGCCGTAGATTAAATTATATGAATAAATTAAAAATATTAAATTTTAATTAAACAAAATCCGCAATTAATTATTGTTAGAAATATTGCTGAACGAAAAAATAGTATTTGAATAGTTTAATTCCTTCCCTGTCTGCTGAAGAAATAGTTTTTGGGCCACAAATAGTTTAAAGAAATAAGTAAATATTTAAAATTTTTGTTTGTCATAAACGATCCGCTTTTTATATTTTTAAAATCTGACATCAGATATTCAAAGGTTTGACTGACAAGATGTTAATGTTGAGATATTAAACGATTTCAGAATAGTAAATTACTAGATGAGCCGAGATGAGAAAAAGAAACAAAACATCACTCATTTCTCATGTTTCACGATCATGTACATCACTATAGTAGAAGTAGTTAGAAGTGTACAAAACCAAAAAATCATTGAGACAGTCACTGTAAAAAGAAGTATCCTAATTTAAAATGTTTTAGTAGCCATTTCTAAGATGTTTTGGTAGACACTTTTTAGTTATTTGAAATATCTTAATTTTTAGATGTTAAAAGTATCTTCGTACACATTTTTAATATACTTTTTGAGAAACAAGTTTTAAGGTAAACTAGAAGCTTATATGGAAAGCTCAACTAGCTCCGCTCTACCCTATGCATCTTAGTTTTTAGTAACTTACATTTTTATCGCATCTTACGCGTCTCAAGTGACTTTATCGTTAAACATATTATTGCACCGGAAGCATCTTAATTTAAGATACTTTAAAAAACTTAAAGAAGTACCTTACTGTTCTAAGATAGAACAAATATCTTGATCACTGAAAAAACGTATAAAGCATCTTAGATATCAGTAAGATACTTAAGAATACACCTTATTTTAAGATGTAAGATATACCTTCCTTCCATCTCACATCTTATTTTAAGATGTTAAAAAAGAGATTCACTTTTGCAGTGATGATGTGCCTCAATTAAGATAAAAATAGGGTACCTTCAAACTTGCGTAACAACTTTTCTTAAATTTCGATAATTTGGCAATTAACTTGAGATAACTTTTTTATCAAAGATTATTATCGATCAAAAATAACAGTTTCATTGTCAATACAATAAGTTATTTTGAACCCTTATAGGTAATGACTTAATTACCTTAATGTAATGACTTCAAACTTTAAATTTTAAAACTAAAGTCATAATAAAAACCTAAATTTTTGAAGAGCACATGTTGAATTTGATTTCTAAACACTTTTAACTCATAGTAATCCCTTCACTCACTATTAAGTATTCATTTATATTATATATATAGAAGTGCGCATGATCACTTTAATATGACTAAATGTAGTAACCTTCTACTTCATGTATGTGATCTCAGTTCTTGATATAGAGTAGTACCTCGCTGTTACGTATGTAATAAAACAATAAAGTCTTTCTTAATATTTTTCTGTTATACAATAAATATGTGGTGTACACATTTATTTCACCTTAACATGGTAGCAGAGCGTGGTTGATTTAATGTACCATTAATTGAAAGTTAATATTTTTCGTTTACGAAGAAAAATTCGAAAAAGCCACGTGTTTGGATCGCGTTGAAAACGTACAGTAAATCAATATGGCTAACAGTGAAGTTAAAATACCTGTGTTTGATGGAGAAGACTACAACATGTGGAAAAAACGTATAATAATGTTCTTAAAGATGAAAAAGTGTGAAAGTGTTATCGAAAGACTAAAAACAGAACAAGGTACAGCTGAATGGGACGATAAAAACTTAAAAGCAATAAATTACATATACAGTGCTATATCAAACAAACAGCTAGAGTTCGTACATGATCAAACAATGGCATATAGTATAATTAAAAAGTTCGATAGTTTATATTTAAAAGAATCAACCGCCTTACAAATTGTATATAGAAACAAATTGGAAAAGTTGAAACTAAAACAGTACAATGAGTCAACGACATTCTTTAGTGATTTTAAAAAAACTGTAAATGATTTAAAAAGTGCAGGTGCTACTGTGTCTGAAAAAGAAAAATTGAACTATATGCTAAATACGTTACCAGAATCATATAGTTACATTGGCGATTTGATCGACACCTTAAAAGAAGAAGACCAAACAGCAGACTATGTAAAATGTAAAATACAGATGGCGGAAATAAAAAATCGAAAAGATGATGATTTTGGGAGAAAATCCAATGAATTTATATCGAGCAAAGGTTATCAGGATCGAATATGCTATCAATGTGGCAAGACTGGACACATCAAGAAAGATTGCAGATATGGTGGGCATAAAGCAAGTAGCAGTACCTCATGGCGATCAACACCAGGCCGACAAGAAAGCGGAAGAGGGAACTACGTCAAAAGACGCGGCAACCATAATTCAAATCAACATGGAGTAAGTGCGCATCGAGCAAATCAACAAGGAGAAAATAATAAGGATAGAAGCGCTTGGGTGACAAAGGTAGACTATCATACAGTTCAAAACAGTAAGGTAAACACGATTCATCCTAATTTAATAAATTGGTTACTAGATAGTGGTTGCACAGACCACATAATTAATAACGATAAATATTTTGAAAATTGTAAAATTCTTGAAACTCCTATAAATGTACATTTAGGTGACAATAGAATTGTGAAAGCTACTAAAATCGGTAATGTAGTAAGTTACTTTGATGCTTTTGGAAAAGAAAAGAAAATAAATATGAAAAATGTATTTTTTGTTAAAGATATGCATTCAAATTTAATAAGTGTAAGTAAAATAACTGAAAATAATGTAATCGTTTCAAAAGGTCATTTATCAAAAATAATTAATAATGGTCAAACTATGGCAGTAGCTTACAAAGAAAATGGATTGTATCATATGAAAAGTAATTTATTTCCTGAAAATAAATTTGTTAATATTGCCAATAAAAATGAAGATAAAATGAAATTGAAAGAAAAATGGCATCGCCTACTAGGACATGTAAATTTTAAATATTTAAATATTTTATCTGAAAAACAGCTAGTAGAAGGTATACCAGATAATCTTGATAATGAGTTTATAAAATGTAAAACCTGTATAGAAAATAAAATGCACAATCTTCCTTTCAAAAACAATAGATATAGGGCAAAAGAAATTCTAGAGATTGTTCATACTGATGTTTGTGGACCTTTTCAAACAACAGGCTCTAAAGGCGAAAAATATTTCATTTCATTCATTGATGACTTTAGTAAAATTGCAAAAATTTATACTATGAAATCAAAGTCAGAAGCATGTACTTGTATAATTCAATATGTTAATGAAAGTGAAAATATTTCAGGTAAAAAAATAAAATTTTTAAGATGTGATAATGGTAAGGAATATTTGAATCGAGATGTATATAATTTTGCAAAAACTAAAGGCATCACTATCTCTCCGTCTCCTCCCTATGTGCATGAACTAAATGGTGTCGCGGAACGTTTTAATAGAACAATTATGAATACATCGCGTTGTTTATTAGAAGAAGCTCAAGTTCATAAAAGATTTTGGCCGGAAATAGTTTCAACGGCAACATATTTGAAAAATCGAATATTAACTAATACAATTATAAAAAAACACCTTTTAAAATTTTCTTTAATAAAAAACCTAATGTTTCAAATTTACGATTATACGGGAGTAAAGTCTTTGTAAGAAAACCCGAACAAAAAAGAAGCTCTAAATGGGATAAAAAGGCCGAAATGGGAATTTTGATCGGTTATAGTGAAGTCGGTTATAGGGTATTGATTAATGACAAAGTTATAATTGCTAGACACGTAGAAATTGTTGAAGAAGACGACAAATATATAGGGATTAATGAAGATGGAAATGATATAAACGACAGTGAAATTGATAGCGAAGAATCATTTGATAGTAGTTTTGAAAGTATAGAAGAAAATATAAAAAGCGAAAGTAATGTAGATGAAAGTAACATAGATGAACCAATTTTAAGACGATCTGAAAGATTAAAAAGTTGCCCAGATAGATATGACGAATATAAAATGAAAAATAACAATATTAAAGTAAATTTTTGTAGAGCTGATACCCCTATTACATTCGAGGAGGCGAAAAATTCAAAAGACAATGCGAAATGGAAAATTGCTATGGATAAAGAAATTAAAAGTTTAAAATTAAATAAAACTTGGAGACTGGTTGAAAATATCGATAATAAAAAGGTCATAGATTTAAAATGGGTATACACAAAAAAAATAATGATATTTATAAGGCAAGAGTAGTTGCAAGGGGTTTTCAACAATGTGAGGAAATTGAAGATATATACTCCCCTGTTGCAAAAATGCAAACATTAAAAATATTATTATCATATTGTTGTAGGATGGGCCTGATAATAGAACAGATGGATGTAGAAACAGCGTTTTTGAATGGCGAAATAATCTCAGAAGTTTACGTATATCAACCAAAGGGTGATGAGGACGGTACAAATAAAGTCTGTAAATTATTAAAAGCCTTATATGGCTTGAAAGAGAGTCCAAGAGCATGGTATGAGTGTCTTGACAAATTTCTATTGAAATTAGGTTTTAAAAAAAATAACTTCGACTATTGCTTGTATACTTTAAAGATTAAAAATAATACTACATATTTACTAATTTATGTTGATGATTTATTAATTTGTGGCAAAGATCAAAGTATGATAGATAAAATTAAAAAACAATTATCAGAAAGATTTAAAATGAAAGACCTTAGAAAAATTAAAGAATATTTAGGGATAACAATTTTGTATGATAAGACTGGTAAAGAAATGAAATTAAATCAAAAGGAATACATTATGTCATTGGTAAAAAAATATAAGTTAGAAAATTGTAAATTGTATAATACACCAATGGAAGTTAATTTAAAACTTGAAAAATCTGATAATTGTGAAAGGGACATTAAGTATAGAAATTTAATTGGAGCCTTGCTATATGTAAGCTCAGCAACAAGACCAGATATAAGCTACAGTGTCAATTATCTAAGCAGATTTCAAAATTGTTATAACGAATCACACCTTAAATATGCGTTAAGAATACTAAAATATTTGTATTTGACTAAAGATTTAAATTTAACTTATAGTGGTAATAATGAAATTTATGAAATCGATTGCTATGTTGATGCCGACTGGGCAGGTGATAACTTTGATAGAAAATCGACAACTGGTTATGTAATCCGTTTATTTGGAAATGTAATATATTGGAAATCACGAAAGCAAAAATCAGTAACAAAAGCTTCAACCTTTGCAGAATATGTTGCCTTATCTGAAGCAGTGAGTGAATTAAAATTTGTAAAAAAACTAATGAAAATATTCGATATAAAATATACAAATCCAATTAATATTTACGAAGACAATTCTGGTGTAATAAATATAGCGAGATATGGAAATTTTACAAAAAATTCTAAACATATAGAAATTCGTTATCATTATGTACATGAAAGTGTGAAAGAGAATATTGTTAATGTAATTAAAATTGATTCGAATGAAAACATTGCCGATATATTTACAAAATCACTGAGTCAGGATAAATTTAAAAGGTTTAGAAATATGTTAAACTTAATATAATGTAAATGTAAGGAGGCGTATTAAGTATTCATTTATATTATATATATAGAAGTGCGCATGATCACTTTAATATGACTAAATGTAGTAACCTTCTACTTCATGTATGTGATCTCAGTTCTTGATATAGAGTAGCACCTCGCTGTTACGTATGTAATAAAACAATAAAGTCTTTCTTAATATTTTTCTGTTATACAATAAATATGTGGTGTACACATTTATTTATTTCACCTTAATTATAGAATTATACAGAAAAATCGTTAACCTGTACACTTTAAACACGAGAAATTTTGTAAAATAAGAAGGTTACTTTAAGTAGAAATGAAACGAATTTCACATAATATTCAATGGAGTTTTGTCCCTGGCTTTTTTACTTCCAATACCAGTTTTTCAAAAAACTAAAATAAATTTTAAATGTAGTTCAATTTCCAAAAACTAACATTGCAAACATTTTGGGTATAGTTTTCTCCTTATGTACAAACATTTACTTTTATATCAGTTCACTTAAATAGTTTTACGCAGAGCAACTACAAATTAAAACTACAATAAAAACTATATTATTAATGATACAACACCCAAACTAAAATCAAAAGTTGCGTATTACCTAATAATATTTATATTCTAAATGGCAGATAAATCGGTTTAATAGTTTTTAAATGAAACTCAAATTGCTATTTTACACAATGGCTTTTGCATGAACTTATTACTTTACTTCCATAGAAAAATTTTATGAAGTACAAAAAAATATTGATGAACCTGAATCGTCTAAAACTGACTGTTTACATTTACCTCTGGATTTTGAAATTTTCTTAAAATTCGGGGAAAATGTAAACACTTAATTATTTATTAATTAAGTTGACGAAAATAATAAATCAAAGTCAATTTTTGTTAAGGCATTAGTAAGGAAAAATTACAAATTTTAGTTTGATTTTTTAATTTATTTTTATGCAAATGCGAGACAAAATACTGAAACAGTAAAACTTTGATTCTCAATCTTTTTTGCATTACAAAATATTGACGTCATACTTATTTTTAAACTTCTAAATTTTGCTGATACATTTACTGTTTACATTTACCCCTAATGTGTAAAAAAAAGTGTAAATAAATTTAAAAACTACACAAAATTCTACTCCAAATAGTTCATAAATAAAAGCAAATAGTTGTTATTTTACTATTATTTTTATTCATTTGATAAAAATCGACATTTTCAACCCCGTTCTCCCCTACCGAAAAGTTTAAAAACTGTTTCGATTTGCTTTAAAAACAATTCTTGGGTTTTTTGATGTCAGTAAATTTAAATTCAATGTCAGTTTTTCAAAATTAGAAATGATTCCAATATGGTGAACGAAATTTTCAAATTGATTTAATTTCGCTTGAAATTGGAATAAATTCAATGTTCTTGATTGTAGAAATATTTTATATTTAAAGCAGTTTCACTTAAAATTTTTGGCTGGGTAATTTAAAGTAGCATAAAAAATACTTTTGTTAACTGATACTATTTTAAAAATTATAAATAACTACTAATAACTTATACTATTATAAAAATTTTATTATTAGTTATTAGCTGCTACTAAAATTCTACTGTCAGCAGATAATTTGCAGTTAACCAGCAGTAGTAAGAAAAAAAACCAGTAATTTAAATCAATTACTACTCATATAGAGGAACGCTTTTTGAATAACGCCTCCAATAAATAATAAATTAAAGACTTTATTTAATAACACTTTTAATCCAAAGAGAAAAAGAGTAACTCAAATATATATAAAAAAGTTTTGAGATCCAGATAAGCCTGCTCGTCGAGTATTGCAATAAAGTTTATTAATAACAAAACGATGGAACATAGAGGAGAAGGCACCAATAATGAAATTATTTTAAACGATCAATAAAATTCGAGAATTATATGGATATAAAGTTATTTTTAAATATATATTTTAATAAACATAAAAACTTTATACTGTAAGAAATAGTAATGGTTATATCCAGCGTTTGTGTAAGGATAAGTCACGACAAAGCCTGGAAGCAGAGAGCGGGAGATAGATCGAGAGAGATAGAGGTTCGCAACATTGTATCGTGCACCCAGTATAGTAGTCAAAGCATTATTAACCGAAGCGGTCGAGCCAGCAACTTCTTGATGGGATTCCTGGGGGTTTAGGATGGCGAGACATGAGATGGTTTCGTACCTAGCAGCCACAAGGAACATTGTGCTCTGACAATGCTGCGGATTGTTCTACGAAAGGGGGCAACGGGAGTACAGGGGATGATGAAAGGGTGTATTATAAAGGGGGGAACTCGATGACGTCATATCCAGTTTCTCTGACGCGTTAGTAGAGATGCCTAGAGATTGGCGAGAAGCTCGCGATCTTACTCACAAAACCCCCTCACTGTTTCCTCAATGTTATCATCCTTACTTCCTCTGCCTTTGGCATTTCGGTTTGTCTTTACTTCATCTATATCCAATGGTGCAACACGATAGCCGTAGTCTATCCAACTCGTCACTCACTCTATATTTTATCATTTTTCATTTTCTTTTATCTTAAGGGGAAAATTTAGAACAAAAATACAGTTGATATATGTGGCTTCAAAATTCATGGGCAGAAAACATTAATTGATGACAAAAGAGAAAAGCTAAGTAAGTAATCTAACTATTAGACTGATGATAATATACCCAGTGTGCACGTACTATAACTGTTCTGGACCATAAAAAGAACAGTGTTCTAGAAAAAGTGTTACAATTTTTATAGAACAGTTCTAGAGCTTTGTTCTAAATTTGTTCTGGAACAGTTGTTCTGTATCTGTTCTATAACAGACATGTAACATTTGTTCTAAATTAGTTATAGAATTTTGAAGTAACATTGTTCCTACAGTGTTCTAGAACACTGTTTCAAAAATTTAATATAACTGTTTTTTCACTATAAACTCGTGTTTATTTTCACTACACGGAAAGATGCTACAAAGGAAAATTTTGCTATCAACAAAACTAACACAGTAAATCTTAATTTAAGATCGGTCTTAAATTCAGCACTGTCTGCTATAATGTAAAAGGATACAAAAATGTTGTATCTTAATTTAACGCTACTTTCCTGCTTTAAAAAAAGACTTTCTTTTTACTGTAAAACTTTAGCAAAACGTACCTATATAAAATTTAGTAAATTTATATTAAAATTTTTTAAAAGTTTTCGATATTTGATATAACTTTACTAAATATAGTATAATTTTTATAAAAGTTTAATATTTCTCATATAATAACTAATATAATAACTTTCTTTCCGTGGAGAGTGCAGCCGCGGTTTTGCATGAATTACAAATTATAGTATAATTTTTATTAAAGTTTAATACATCTAATATAATAACTAATATAATAACTTTCTTTCCGTGTAGAGTGCAGCCGCGTTTTTGCATGAATTACAAAAAATGTTTTGAATTTAGATTCTAAGAAAGACTCGTATCGATGATTCGTGAAAAATTAAATAATTTTTCACTGTCACCTTGCATAAATTTTCAAAATTTTTAAAAACATTATTCACCAACAATAACATCAAATATTCAATTAATTTATTATCAATAATTAATTAATAGGTATATCATAAAAATGCAATAATAAATTATTATTATTATTATCTAATTAATTAAAATTTGTTATTATTTGTAGCATAATTATATATAATTCTTTGTAGTAAAGAAATTTATACATATATTGGCCCAATCGTGGGTCCACGATTGGACAAGGCTTAAAAATTGTTAATTTAGAGCAAGATTCTTACAAAAAATTTGAAAAAAATTGATTGATATATACATTGTTGAAAATAAAATTTTATTTTAAAAATTTTAAAATCTTATCGTAAATTATTAAAAAAAATTTTTTAAATATTTTTATTAAAAACTACGTGTGAATACAAAACTTTTTATTATAAAAACGTCCAATTTGATCCATTTTTGATGCAAAAGCAAAATAATTTCCGATTTGGCCTGGAGTGCCCCATATATATAGTTATTTTTTTAATAAGTATGTTACATTTCAATTTATAATTTTAGCGCTGCACATAACGGTCCTACAATTCAAAAGGAAGTTGAAGTAAAATCACTTCCAAGCCTGTATGGCTATGCGGTATGCGTATTCGACTTGTGTCCTCTAGGTCTAGGTTTCGATCCCCCGTGCGTGCGAAATTTTTTATTCTTAGTTTTAAGTGTTCTGTGTATAATTCTGAATATTGTTACATAAAGTATAAGTTCAAATAATTATTAACAATGATAATAATAGTTTAGTCATTAATTTTAATAAATAAGATAGTCTGTTTAAATTATTTAAGAAAATAAGAAAAATATTTTTTAAAAACTTATTGCAAAAAAGATATTCTATTAATTATTCATATTTTTATTCATACTCATAAACATTTATTTGTCCTATGCAACTATTAAATTTCTGCTTGGGTATTATTTATGATAAATCGTTTTTGTTATTGAATTGTTATACATTTGTTCTAAAACAATGTTCTAGTTTTGTTCTAGAATTGTTACAGACTTTTGTTCCTATTTTGTGCCTCCAGGGGGACGACATTTTGACCTGCCTGTTCCTCACCAGTTACAGAACTTGTTCTTTTTGTTCTGGAATAGTTATAGAATTATTCTTTAACTTTGCACACTAAGTAATTAATATGACTAATGATGATGATATACTCCAAAAAAAGTGTCTTATTTTGAGACGTTCTGCCTCATATTTGAAACACATGCAATGTCTTGTGCCTACATATTTGAAACAAATAATTGTCTCATTTTAAAACGTTACAAAGTATCTCACATATTTAGCACTTCATTTTGAGATACTGTATGTGTTTCGAGTATCTTATTAAATGCATTAAAAATTTAAATTTTATAAAATTTTAAATTAAAGCCTTTGGAATATTCAATAATTTTTTAATAATAATCGTATGATAGTTTTTCAAGAATGAAGTTATTTAAATACTGTCATATTAAGAAATGTTCAGGTTAAAATTTAATTTTTGAATCTGTTTGTATCCTTGGATTAAAAAAAATCCAAAAGACTACTTTCCTTTATGCACATTTTTGCATAGTCCAGTCGTGGGTAAATCATTTTTACTACTTTTTCAAAAGTTTTCAAAGTTATCTAAATTCAGTATTTACTTATTCAGCCGCTGCATTCTTCAACACACTGATTTTACAGGATTTAGTTTTGCCTAGAACACTGTAGGAACAATGTTACTTCAAAATTCTATAACTAATTTAGAACAAATGTTACATGTCTGTTATAGAACAGATACAGAACAACTGTTCCAGAACAAATTTAGAACAAAGCTCTAGAACAGTTCTATAATAAAATTGTAACACTTATTCTAGAACACTGATGTTTTTTTGGTCCAGAACAGTTATAGTACGTGCACACTGGGTCCTAATAACACACACTAATAAATGATACTAGCATTAACTGTAAATATTGACAACTTACACTATTACATGATTCAATATTAGTGATATTAACTAATAAACTGTCAGACACTTACAACTTAAGTAAGTATTAACTGACAGTACTATTGTTTGACTTAAATAAAAGAATAAAGAAATGAAATAAAAAGAGACTATTGTAATAAGATAGGGGCAAAATAAACTCTTGCGTTTCGAGGAGAAAAATTAAATTCTTGCTGCCAATAAGAAAGACAATTTATAAATGTATTTTCAAATGAAGCATTATTTTGATTCGAAGCGATAGTATCTCTGAATTCTCAAGGACCTGTTTAATTGGTGCGTATGAGGATATATGCCTAGAGTGCTGAGCGGAAATTAGAGGTCGAGTAGTATTGAACCGGAAACGGAAGCTTTCAGAGTAAGGGGGTAGATTTGACAACTGAGTTTATTAATAACTAAACACCGTGAACTACAATCTAAACGTCACAATTAAAACACTGAGAACTACTAATTCTAAAAATATAAGCAAAATAAACGGTAAGCCAATTTCAAAGCATTTTGTGCGGGATCCTTTTGATAAGCCAATGCTTTCTAATAGCAAAAATAGATTTTCTATAAATTTCCTTTAATAGTGAATGAATAATATTAAATTAAACTTTGTACAAACTTGCAGTATACCAAGTAAAATAACTTTACTGTAGATCGAAATTATTCCAATTTACGATTTTAAAATCAATTAGAGGAGAGTGGGGCAAGACGGAGTACTTAAGCTTTAAAGCGCAAGAAAACAAAAAATATCGAATATATAGGGGAGAGGGCCCTAAGGTGGTCACCCATCTTTTGAACGACTGTAGATTTCAAATGGAATTACAAATAAAGGTCAATAACAAGGCGTTTGAAGCTTTATCATATTACCTAACTTCCTATCATAAAGTTTTTTTTATTTCATTAATAAAAAAAGTTATGTCACTTTTTAAAAAAAGTTGAAAATTCGACTTTTAAAAAGTGGCCCCAAGGTGGTCACCATACGAAAATTCACTAAAAAAAGTTGATATTATTGTTAAATAAATGATCGTGGGAAGGTGGAATATTGAATAAAAAATCCAATGTGTATCGTCAATATAGCGACGTTTCGTTGGCTAAGGTTTGCCAACCTCATCAGACTGAATTTATTAAACAAAAAACACTTCAATTTTTATAAAGATCTAAAGCACTATTTTCACAAAAGTAATAACAAAGATAATATCCTACCTAAGTCATTAAAACATGAAAACACGTTTTAATCTGTCAAGAAGTAAAAAGCAATAAATAAATAAACAAACAAAAAACAACACATGTTCCAAATAAAGTAATTAAAAAAAACAGAGTTAAAATTTAAAAAGTAAGACATCTCTTTACACTGTCTCAGTGTCAACTGAAATAAAATTAGAATTTCAACGATATACGAAAGTCAAATTGATAGAAACGAAAAGAGTCAACGAACTAATATATAAACACTAGATGTGTTATTGTATTGTCATTATAGGCAAGAGTCTATACGTCTGAGAAGAGGAAAGAAAGTTTTGTTTAGAGTGAAAATATCTTCCTTTCTGTTAATAGTGGAACGATTAGTTTTAATATGGATCATTTCAGATATTCGTCGTTTTGCAAAATTTTTTTCATTGTCCAATATTTTTGTATTTTCCCAGTAAGTCATGATTAAAATTAGTGCGGTGTCTATAAACTATAGAGTTATCATTTACTTTCTTGTGTTCATTTATGCGAGTTAATAAAGATCGTTTCGTCTCGCCAATATATGTTGCAGGACAGTTTTTACAATCAAATTTGTATACAACATTGGTTCTATCCCATTTTTTCGTCGAATCTTTACCTAGTCTAATGATGGAATTAGAGTTTTTATTTATAAGAGGGATAGAAGTGCAATTAAATTCTTTGAAAATATTTGACAACTTGAAAAAACATTTCTCATTAAAAGGTAAAGAAACTTTGGGAATTTGACTATAAAAATTATTTTTATTATTAGTAATATTTGTATCAGAAAATTTTATTTTGTTCATTAAAAATGATACTTTTTGTGTATGTATTAGACAGGTAAAATTTTGAAAATAATTCTATTTCATTATTATTCATCATAATACTTAAAAATTGATAAAATTCACATTCACAGTGATAAATGTTGATAAATATAACGTATAAACACATTTTCATAAAAAATCAAAAGTAACCACCTTCTGGCAAAAAAAGTGTCCATCTTAGGGCCAAGACACAACTTTTTAAACGTTAATGAAAAATTTTTTTAAAGCACAATATTAATTATATTCATTTGGAATATTATTGTACGCTATATAAAGATAATTATATCGATTTTTACTAATTTAAAATGGTTAATTTCTATGATTTTAACACCCTGAGAAAAAAATTTCTCGATCATTTAATAACAGAAATTTTACAACGTTCACGTTACAAAGAGACTCATACGACTATTTACCTCAAAACTTTACTAAAATCTTTGTTTTCTTAAATAATAACAATAACAGAAAACATTTGGAGATACTAACTAATATACAAAAATTTTCTTAGGGTGATCACCTTAGGGCCCTGACCACCTTGGGGCCCTCTCCCCTACTTTCTTATAATATTTAATTATCACCTTCGGGAACCACTCCTTTGTAATAAAAGCGTACAAAGGCCATCTGTTTCTTAAAAAAGAATAAAATTAATAATATTCAAAAAATTGTAAATCTCCCCATCTTGCCTCATCGGCGGCTAAGATGAGATACTCAAGAAAGCAACATATTTATGTCGACTAATTTTACAAGTAAAGGTTGAATCTTTATCTTCGTCATCGACACCAGCTCAGGTGCAGTGAACCCTTTGGCTGCAGACAGAACAAGCAGCCCAGCCTTCATTTGAGTCTAAATAATAACCATTACAACAGAGACAAGATGTATGAACCACTTTACCATCGCTAATTCATGAATTAATCTTACAATCTTTCTTCTTTTTGGTCACTCTTATTTTATTCAGTCTTGACTATACTGACATTTGTCCGCGAGACAACCGGATTGGTGTAGGTATTCTACTGGAACATGACAATGTGTTGTAGTGGCTGCGCGTCCGGCTCGGTACAGATTTGATGCCGCCGAACAACCGGCGTTGTACCGGCATTCGTCCGTCTTAGTGATGCACAACGAGACTCTGTCCTTTTATAAATGAAAAGAGATGAAAATATCACATTCAATTGTTTTCATTGTTTTTCTCGCGAGATTCTCGGTTTTTCGAGACGAGACTCGCTCGAAGTGCATCACTAGTCCGTCTAGCAACCGCCGCGGGCCAAATAATGTTTCAAAAGACGATTCGCTTCAGCGGACCGGCGTTCTACTGCAATTCGTTTGTCTAGCCAGACTAAATTATATTTTCTATTGAAAAATATAATAAAAAAATATTTAATTAACTATGCATGGTGCATGTTAATTAATATTTATTTATAGATCATTTCAAGCATTTTTAACACATTCTACATTTTTTACACATTAAAATTCTAAACACTCGCAAGTGGGAAACGAAGCCCAAGCTATTCCTAATCTACGCACCGCAGTCTAATACGCTAACCACTACGCTATTCTGTCGATACGCTATTCTAATGTCGATATGTAATACCGCTACGAAGCAAACAATTTTTGCAACTTATATACGACAATAAATAATAATTTTACAAATACTTTGGAATATTTTAGCATTTTATGAATATTATGTAAATAAATCTAGTGTTTTAAAACAATATTTTAAATTTAAATTTTTTTAATTATTCTATTATTATTATTATTATTTTATTTATTATTTACATTATTAATTTTTGTATATTTATAAATAATTAGCTGTATACTTTATTTATAAATATTAAAGAAATTTGAATATAACAAAAAAATTTAATTCTTAAATTTATTTGTTAATTAATAAATAAAAAATATAATTAAAACCTATTTTTCAAATTCATTAATTTTTACAATTAAATTTTATATTCTTGTATTGTTAATTCATATTTTAATATTTAAACTTTAAACAATTCTCCTACAAAAATGTTTTACAACATAATGGATTAAAATTTTTTATTACTATATAATTATTATTTTATTCATTTTAATTTTTTAATTTTAATTGAAAACAATAAGACTATAGCTAAGTTTTTGCATTTTGAAAAATCTATTTCTAAAGATTCTAAATAATGTGTTAATTAAAAAAAATAATTATTCTAGAAAACATTAAATTGTTTTAAAAAAACAATGACAATGACCATATTCTTAGCATATTATTATTAACTACCCAAGCAGAAATCAACGACTGGCTTGGTACCGGGCCGGTACCAAGGGCGGACTTGCCGGTGCCGGCGTGAGACCGGCATTACCGCCGGCCCGGAACCGGTCCAGTCAACAATGATAACCCGGAAAATATCCGCCCCGGTGCAGGTAAACCACCGGTCCGGCACCTTGCCGGTAAACCACCGGTCCGGCACCTTGCCGGTAAACCATCGGCCCGGTACCGGGCCGGTTCTTGTTTTCAGTGTTTTCGTACCGGTTTATTGCCGGCACAACACCGGCGACGTACCGGGCCAGTGAAATTTAGACACCGGCCTGGTGCCGGTATTTCTGCTGGCTTGGAGCCGGTCCAGTCAACAATGATAACCCGGAAAATATCCGCCCCGGTGCCGGTAGTAAAAAAAATTATGGCATGGTACCGGCTTTATAGAAGAAACTTGCAGAAACTTAGTACAATGAAATTAATATAATACCTTGTTAGATTATCGAAATTTTATAACAATAAATCAGATAAAACCTGACCAAAATTATTTTAAACGAACAAAGTTATTATAGGGTGTCTAGTAATTCGGCAGTAACAAATTCCCGGATTTTTGAGTGATTTTCCCAGACAATTTAAAGCTGAATTAATAGTTTAATGAAATGTAATTTTTTCAACTATATAAAAAAAGATTTTAAAAAACATTTGATTTCAAGAGATTTGATTTTCTTATTCTTCCGAATGGTGTAAAAAATTTCAAAAAATTAAAAATTTAGACTTTTTAAGATACAACAATATTATGCCGGCAAAAGTCCGTCGACGGTGTAAAAACTGCATCGGATACCGGAACCGGGCCGGTGCCGTGCCGGTAATAATTTTGATGCCGGCAAAACTCCGTCGCCGGTGTAAAAACGGTATCAAGTAGTGGTACCGGACCGGTGCTGGCCCGGTACTAATTTTGATGCCGGAAAAAGTCTATCGCCGGTGTAAAAACGGTATCAAGCAGTGGTACCGGGCCGGTGCTGGCCCGGTACTAATTTTGATGCCGGAAAAAGTCCATCGCCGGTGTAAAAACGGTATTTAAAAGTAGTACCGGGCCGGTTGTCTTTTATTAACCAGCCCGGTACCACAGTGCCGGTACCGAGTATTGTCCGACTTTACCACCGTGCCGGTGTCGAGCCGGTCGTAGGCATCGGCACACCACCGACTTTTCTGCCTGGGTAGCTGTCGTACCCGTCTTCGACGGGTTTTAGTTTCTACAGATACATTTAATAGTGTGTCTACCAGTCTCGAAAAATAGGAAATAGTGGGAAATTTAATTTGACTGGAGAAATTATGATTAGCTACCATTAACTATTTCATTATAAAAATTTTACTATTTTAAAACAGTGATTACATTTTTATTATCAAATAATTAATTTGTTATTTATTAAAATGCAGAAAACAATGTTTGTCAATTATTTGTAGAAATTAAATTATAGTATTATAAGTTAATCCTCAATTTCGACCAGTTTTTGGAGTTATAGTAAATTCAAATTCGAACTAATTGTATCATATTTGCTTAAATGTAAAATAAGACCTATATTCCAAGCTGAATTCACAATTTTTCCCGATTAAATAAAATTCCTCCATATTTCCCGTTTTACCCAGTTGGTAGAACCCCTGTTAAAAGTATTTATAAAAACAAAAACCCGTCGAAGAGTATTTTCATAAAATATGTGAATTTTTGTAGCCATGTGTAGTTTTATTTATCGTTTCTTCTTATCAAAAAAATGTATATTTGATGAGAAAATATACACCTGGAAAAATTTGGACAATGATGGCAAAACCGGATAGTTTGTTACACAAAAATAATAATAGACACTCTGTTTAACTTTTGCCTTTACAATCCCGTGTAGAAATCACCATGCTATGCCTAAAATGATTATTGGCCCTAGCTTGGACCTAACTTGGCAACCCCTTTTTATATATCCTAGGCTGGTCCTAACTTGGTACTAACTAGGAGATCCAGTTGTGACTTAGAAAATTTTTTAGGAAAATAAAGTGTCAAAATTGATACAGAAAAAACATGTAAACATTGATAAATATTATTCTCAATTAATATTTATAAAATTAATTAATAATCATATTTTTTTAAACAATTTACTGTTTGACATAAATCAGAAAATTATACAAATATTATAAAATAAAGTTAATTTATTAATTCAGCAATTGCTTAAAACTTTAAACAAATAATTGTTATTTACTAACTTTTCACACAATTAACCTTGAAACTAGTAGTTTTTTCTAATTTTGCAATAAGTAAATACTCAGATTAGTTAATTGCAAAATTTTAAAAGACTACAAGTGTCTAGACCCTTTATTGTCTCAAGAGTTAATAAATAACAACAATTTTTTGTTTAAACAAATGCTGAATTGTTAGAATTATAAAATATCTCTATTTCATACTTTTTAAATTAGTTTATTGCAAAATTAGGAAAAACTGCAAGTTTCTAGGTACTTTGTATCAAGAGTTAATAAATAACAACATTTATTTGTTTAAACAAATAACTGAATTGTTAAAATGATAAATTATCTTCATATTTTACTAATCGGGAAATTAGAAAAAAAACTGCAAATTTTTAAGTAATTTGTAACAAAAGTTAATAAAACAGTAACATTTATTTATTTATTAAAACAGATAGAGACTGCAATATAATTATAATTAGTAGAATATATTTTTAATTTCGTTTGCAGATTTTAAGTTTCGTTTAAGTTGGTGCTAAACACTAAAAGATATTGCAGTTTGAATGTGGGCTGACCCACTCAGATCCAACCTAGGAGCAACCTAGACTTCCTAGTTTCATTAGCAAAAATTTCTAAGTCCAAATTTAAAAAATTTTTTTGCAACAAAAAATTAATGTTTAAAATGATTTGGAACAATGAAAAACGTGTTTTTAGCATACATTTTTTGACATTTTTTTAAAAAGTGGATCACCCACTTAATTAATTAGTAAAAATTTCCAAGTCCAAAAGACGAATATTTTTTTAGAATAAACAAATTAATGTTAAAAATGATTGAGAACAATGAAAAACCTGTTTTTAACGAAAATGTATAGAAATTTTTTTCTTGATATAATATAAAAATATTAATTTTTGAATTTTTGTATTTGAATATTATTTTATTATTATTGTTGTTGTTAAACTATTTTTATTTATTTATTATGGTGTATTAGTGTCAATAAATACTATATTGAATCATCAAAGGCAAGTCAACAAGTCACTGACAATAAAAATTTTGATCTCAACTAGTTTCATTAGCATAGTGGTTAGGGGGTTAGTCTCGTAGTCCGTAGGTCATAGGTTCGATTCCCGCGTGCGTTAGATTTTACTTGCTTCTTAGGTTTGCGTTTATTCCGATTTTTCTGCATTATATTCGTTTAAGTATGCAATTTAAAGATTATATATACTGTAAAATAATTTAATTAACAAATTTCTTATTTTTTTAATGTATTTTTAATGTATATATTAGAGGAATATATATTAATCTCTGCATATAAGTACTAACATTATTTATGAATTCGCTTTTGGTCATCATTTAATTGAAAAAATAATAATTAATTAAAACTAATACTTATTATTATAAATTTAGGTTATTTCTTTAACAAATATTATAAACTAATTAAAATTATAATAAATAAGTCAAAAAAAAAACGAAAACATTCGGACAAAGTAACAAATTTTATTTACTCCAACGTTTCGAAATCAGATCGATTTCGTTTTCATTTTTTGACTTATTTATGAAGTATCTCGGACGTTAAAGACTATTTAATTAATTAAAATTATAATGAAATGGAAGATACTGTCTGAGATGGTCCTTTCTAGTTCCAAAAATGGACCCACAAACTGGTCCTAACTAGGCTCCTAAGTTAGGACCAGGCTAAAATCGCATCACCAGCCATTGTTGGTCCAAACTACACTGCCTACTTAGGTCCAAGCTATTAACAGGGCAAAATAGGTAGGACCATGCTAGGACCAATTTTCATTTTCTACACGGGATGCTCAAATCATCCATAATAGTTAAACCTAGAATTAAAATAACAAAACTTTTTACCTTCTAAGTTTTTCCCCAGTAGCATAATGCAAGTATCGTTTTATCATAAAATATCTCCATTTTCAATCTCTATAAAAATAATTTTAAAGCTATGAATTAATATTTTTTCACATTGGTTACCATTTATCGTTTACCATTTTTAATATTTTCGAAGTTTTGTAATTGAAAATTTTTTGATTAATTGGATAAACAAATTATTTTAAATTCCATTATTTTGACGTCAAAAGTTTAAAAGATATATATTTAAAAACAAAAAAATTAAAAATTTTCCATTTTTTAAATGATTAGAAAAAATTGAATACCTCCCGTTCTAATTAATATGTTTAAAATCTGAATATTTATTGTTTATATAAATATATATATATTGACATGGGTGAATTTTTCCCTTTTTACGGGTAGGGAATTTCCGTCAACAGTTTTCGGGAATAAATGTCTGCGGAGCCCTAAAAAGGGCTGATTGAATTTTTTTTATTTCGGGATGGAAGTCTTTAACCCTTATGGAGATTCATAGCCTTCTAGTGAGGTGGAGAAGTCGGCATAGTGGTACTCCGGACTGTAACAAGTGGAGAACGCCGGAGAACCACTCGGGGAATCAATGCAACCCTCAGAATTGCATTGTGCAGTCACCAGTGCGGCGAAATCTTTAGCCCGTTGCACCTTATCATGGTCCGCGAGCGAGATAGGCGGAAGATGTTTGCGGGGCAGGGGGGCGGACAGTGGGGGCCTTAGTACTGCCGGCGGCGGGGAGTTGATTCGGTAAGTGGCACTGCGTCGGTCGAGAGCGATGAGCTGGCACCGCAGATAGGAGAGATTTGGCAGGCTGGCGGTAGGGAACCCAGGGCGGCTGGAGAATGGCTTCCTTCCTTCCCTCCTTCCTTCCTTCTCCTTCTGGCTGCTGGTCGAGGCTCGAAGCATGGAAGAGATGGGAATAAGGTATAGGAACAAAAATCAAGCAGACTTGCGTGTATTTCAAGTTAGCTTTTATTTTTTCTCAATCAAACTACATTAGACCTCTCCGTGCAATGAGAGGTCCGGCAATAGTTCTCGAAGTACATGGGTCGGTGATCCGTTTATATGCGCGCGCTGAGCGAAGTCACATTCGCACGAATCGCGTACGCGCACCACACAGCACTTCTTATAATTATATATTAAAATTTCGTGGCTTTACCGGTAAGTGGCCGAGAACAGGCGCCACCTACGGTGAAAATACCGTAAGGTCGCTCATTTTCCAGGATGGATCAAAAGATAATAATGAGAGGAAAATTCCCTCATGTCAATATATATATATCCCAAAAGTCATAACTGATTAATTTACTGCAATCTATCAAAATGTAAAAATTTTTTGGCATAAATAATGTCCTATAACCAAGATGTAAGGTATAAAAATGTTTTCAAAAAATTTAAAAAATCGAAATTTTTCAAATTTTATATTTTTTAATGAATTGCTTTTAAATGATCTATAATTCATTGTTACGTGTTATTTGGTCAAATTTTGGCATAATTTTTCCAAAAAATTGTCTCTTATAAACAGACAATTTTTTTTTTAATTTTCCGAAAACATTATTATACTTACATCTCGAATATGGAATAGTATTTTTTGCTAAATTGTGCTAAAATGTTACTAAATAACATGTTATACTCAATTATAGATCGTTTAAAAGCAATACATTAAAAAATCTAAAAATTTTTAAATTTCGATTTTTTGAAAACATTTTTATCTTTACATCTTAGTTATAGGACACAATTTTTGAAAAAATTATGCTAAAATTTGACCAATTAACATGTAACCCGTGTGGAAAATAAAAATTGGTCCTAGCATGGTCCTACCTATTTTGCCCTGTTAATAGCTTGGACCTAAGTAGGCAGTGTCGTTTGGATCAACAATGGCTGGTGACGCGATTTTAGCCTGGTCCTAACTTGGGAGCCTAGTTAGGACCAGTTTGTGGGTCCATTTTTGGACCTAGAAAGGACCATCTCAGACAATATTTTTTATTTCATTATAATTTTAATTAGTTTATAATATTTGTTAAAGAAATAACCTAAATTTATAATAATAAATATTAGTTTTAAGTAATTATTATTTTTTTCAATTAAATGATGACCAAAAGCGAATTCATAAATAATGTTAGTACTTATATGCAGAGATTAATATATATTCCTCTAATATATACATTAAAAATTATAAAAAAATAAGAAATTTGTTAATTAAATTATTTTACATTTTATATAATCTTTAAATTGCATACTTATACGCATATAATGCAGAAAAATCGGAATAAACGCAAACCTAAGAAGCAAGTAAAATCTCACGCACGCGGAAATCGAATCTATGACCTACGGACTACGAGACTAACGCCCTAACCACTATGCTAATGAAACTGGTTGAAATTAAAGTTTATATTGTTAGTGACTTGTTGACTTGCCTTTGATGATTCAATATAGTATTTATTGACACTAATACACCATAATAAATAAAAAAAATAGTTTAACAACAACAATAATAATAAAATAATATTCAAATATAAAAATTCAAAAATTAATATTTTTATATTATATCAAGAAAAAAATATCTATACATTTTCGTTAAAAACAGGTTTTTCATTGTTCTCAATTATTTTTAACATTAATTTGTTGGTCTAAAAAAATATTCGTCTTTTGGACTTGGAAATTTTTACTAATTAATTAAGTGGGTGATCCACTTTTTAAAAAAATCGTCGCTTGGGGGCAGCAACATGCCGACTCAGCTAAACGGTGAAAAAGATGCCGTTTCAAAAAGAAATGTGAAAAATATGCCATTTCGCGAAAGCGCTGAGAAACATACCTTCTTCAAGCGAACGGTGAAGAACATGCCTTTTCAACCGTTAATATTTAATATTCATATTATATTAATAATATTATATTAATTATAAATAATTAATAATATTATATTTATTATAAACAATTAATGATTAATTAATTAATTTAATTAATTGATTAATTTATAATTATTAATATTATTATATTAATTATTTATTTATTAAATATTATATTTAATATTAACGGTTGAAAAGGCATGTTCTTCACCGTTCGTTTGAAGAAGGTATGTTTCTCAGCGTTTTCGCGAAATGGCATGTTTTTCACATTTCTTTTTGAAACGGCATCTTTTTCAACGTTTAGCTGAGTCGGCATGTTGCTGCCCCCAAGCGACGAAATGTCAAAAAATGTATGTTAAAAACACGTTTTTCATTGTTCCAAATCATTTTAAACATTAATTTTTTGTTGCAAAAAATTTTCTAAATTTGGACTTAGAAATTTTTGCTAATGAAACTAGGAATTCCAGGTAGATCCTGGGTTGGACCTGGGTGGGTCAGCCCACATTCAAACTGCAATATCTTTTAGTGTTTAGCACCAACTTAAACGAAACTTAAAATCTGCAAACGAAATTAAAAATATATTTTACTAATTATAATTATATTGCAGTCTGTATCTGTTTCAATAAATAAATAAATGTTACTATTCTATTAACTTTTGTTACAAATTACTTAGAAATTTGCAGTTTTTTTCTAATTTCGCGATTAGTAAAATATGAAGATAATTTTTAGTTATAGGATATTTTATTCGCAAATCTATTATATCTATTATATTCTGATTTTTGAAAAAATTTAATATCTCCCGTTCTAATTAATATTTTTCAAATCTGTAAATTTAAAAACCTTCCTTGTCCTAAGGTCAAACATTCTGCCAAGTTTGGTTTCAAACGGTTGAACCATTTTTAAGTGATTCGCGAACAAAGATTCTGTGACATACGGACATACATACATATATATACATACACGAAATTTTTTATTGGCATTTTTGGAATCCTGGATGCTCAAAACGAATAAGTATGTGTAAAATTTTAAGTTCTGAGCAATGTACAGACAAAAGTCTCATCTTATATATATATATATAGATCGAAATCTTAATAATAACAATATAAATTACATTAGTTCGCAGTCGGTGGAATGTCTGTACCGCTCGGGTTGTTAGACGGACGAATGTCAGTACAACGCCGGTTGTTCGGCGGTATCAAATCTGTACCGAGCCGGACGCGCAGCCATTACAACACAGTATAATTTTGATTCGGCGGTCAGATCCGTCTTTGTACCGCGCCAGCAGAAATTAAGAGATAAAAGATTTATTCTCATGGCTTTTAGGTTTTGTAAACAAGAAACGATCGTCTCGGTGGAGTATTATGAAAAAAATATAACCGCGATTAGTTAATTCGTTTGTTGAATAAAGTCGGTACCCCGTTTTGACCCGCTCTCTCCTACTTAAAAGTTTGATATTGATCTTGTATATTTTTAATCTTTGATACTAATTATTATATAATTACTAACAAGGGGACAAATTGCGTCCCATCTCTCTCTCTTTATTATAAGTGGAACTTCCCGTTAAAAATGGTTGGTAAAAAAAAAGAGAGAAAGAGCTAGAGGGGGTTGGTTTAGCTAGTCTCTACGTCTGGAAAAACTACTTAAAAGTTTTTTAAGTGTTCCCTAACTGACGTTACGAGGCAATCATTCGCGTTTACTCCCCAAAGATTTCCGCTTCAGCGGCTTTTTTATTCGCGCGAATCACCTTCAAGTCTGTGACTCTTCCGCTTTTGCGTCATTTTTCTCTCATCCTCTCCACCCCCAAGAGAGAGAAAGAGCTCTCTCATTCCCCCCCTTCTTTTTTTAACTCCACTGTTCTTTCACTCTCAATTTCAGTTTTTTTTTCTTTTTTGCCTATCAACTTTTACCTACTTTTTATCTAATTCAACCAACGTCGCCCGTTTTTTCTCTTATCAAAGATAAAACTTTTTATATATTGCAAGGGAAATGAGTTATAACGTTCAGTGCCATTGTCAGTGATAATTTCTTGAAAAGTTTGCATATTTCTATCGTTTTTTTCCTCTTCTTGAGAAACTTTTCTTAAACTCGGACAACTTGGAATCTTCATTATCAAAACTCATCGAAAACATATTCTAAATACTTCGTGTCTCATCATAGCGTTGACGATAAATGTTCTTATTAAAGAGACAGAGAAGAAAAAAGGGGTAGGGAATTTATAATTTTCTATTATAAAACATTTATCATTAAAAAGCGACGGTCCATGAAAAATTTTAGTTAAAAGTTTCAAAAATAAAACAACAATATCAATAGCGAAAACTCATTTGACGCCAGTAGGGGAACCGGGGCATAATGGATCCCGGTAAACCATCGGCCCGGTACCGGACCGGTTCTTGTTTTCAGTGTTTTCGTACCGGTTTATTGCCGGCACAACACCGGCGACGTACCGGGCCAGTGAAAAACTATGTTTTTGGTGTAAAAACGGTAGCGAATGCCGGAACCGGGCCGGTACTAATTTTGATGCCGGCAAAACTCCGTCGACGGTGTAAAAACGGTATCAAGTAGTGGTGCCGGGCCGGTACTAATTTTGATGCCGGCAAAACTCCGTCGACGGTGTAAAAACGGTATCAAGTAGTGGTGCCGGGCCGGTACTAATTTTGATGCCGGCAAAACTCCGTCGACGTTGTAAAAACGGTATCAAGTAGTGGTACCGGGCCGGTTGTCTTTCATTAACAGGCCCGGTACCATAGTGTTGGTACCGGTTATTGTTCGACGTTACTACCGGCCCGGTACCACAGTGCCGGCACCGGTTAATGTCCGACTTTACCACCGGGCCGGTGTCGAACCGGTCGTAGGCATCGGCACACCACCGACTTTTCTGCCTGGGCCCTTTTTATATATCCTAGGCTGGTGATAACTTGGTTCTAACCAGGAGATCCAGTTGTGACTTAGAAAATTTTTCAGGAAAATAAAGTGTCAAAATTGATACAGAAAAAACATGTAAACATTGATAAATATTATTCTTAATTAATATTTATAAAATTAATTGATAATCATATTTTTTTAAACAATTTATTGTTTGACATAAATCAGAATATTATACAAATATTATAAAATAAATACCGTATTTAGGCCTTATCATTATTAAACAAAATATATCATACGGTCAAACAACCAAAAAATTACTATTATAAAATAAAGTTAATTTATTAATTCAGCAATTGCTTAAAACTTTAAACAAATAATTGTTATTTATTAACTTTTCACACAATCAACCTAGAAACTAGTAGTTTTTTCTAATTTTGCAATAAGTAAATACTCAGATTAGTTAATTGCAAAATTTTAAAAGACTACAAGTGTCTAGACGCTTTATTGTCTCAAGAGTTAATAAATAACAACAATTTTTTGTTTAAACAAATGCTGAATTCTAGGTACTTTGTATCAAGAGTTAATAAATAACAACATTTATTTGTTTAAACAAATAACTGAATTGTTAAAATGATAAATTATCTTCATATTTTACTAATCGCGAAATTAGAAAAAAATTGCAAATTTCTAAGCAATTTGTAACAAAAGTTAATAGAATAGTAACATTTATTTATTTATTGAAACAGATACAGACTGCAATATAATTATAATTAGTAAAATATATTTTTAATTTCGTTTGCAGATTTTAAGTTTCGTTTAAGTTGATACTAAACACTAAAAGATATTGCAGTTTGAATGTGGGCTGACCCACCCAGGTCCAACCCAGGACCTACCTGGAATTCCTAGTTTCATTAGCAAAAATTTCTAAGTCCAAATTTAGAAAATTTTTTGCAACAAAAAATTAATGTTTAAAATGATTTGGAACAATGAAAAACGTGTTTTTAACATACATTTTTTGACATTATTTTATTATTATTGTTGTTGTTAAACTGTTTTTTTTATTATGGTGTATTACTGTCAATAAGTACTATATTGAATCATCAAAAGCTAGTCAACAAGTTACTGAAAATAAAAATTTTGATCTCAACTAGTTTCATTAGCATAGTGGTTAGGGCGTTAGTCTCGTAGTCCGTAGGTCATAGGTTCGATTCCCGCGTGCGTTAGATTTTACTTGCTTCTTAGGTTTGCGTTTATTCCGATTTTTCTGCATTATATTCGTATAAGTATGCAATTTAAAGATTATATATACTGTAAAATAATTTAATTAACAAATTTCTTATTTTTTTATAATTTTTATTGTATATATTAAAGGAATATATATATATTAATCTCTGCATATAAGTACTAACATTATTTATGAATTCGCTTTTGGTCATCATTTAATTGAAAAAAATAATAATTAATTAAAACTAATACTTATTATTATAAATTTAGGTTATTTCTTTAACAAATATTATAAACTAATTAAAATTATAATGAAATAGAAAATACTGTCTGAGATGGTCCTTTCCAGGTCCAAAAATGGATCCACAAACTAGTTCTAACTAGGCTCCCAAGTTAGGACCAGGCTAAAATCGCATCACCAGCCATTGTTGGTCCAAACTACACTGCCTATTTAGGTCCAAGCTATTAACATGGCAAAATAGGTAGGACCATGCTAGGACCAATTTTCATTTTCCACACGGGACATTTATAACAAAGAATTTTGAAAATGGATTTATCTAATTTAAACATTAAGCATTTTCATGCAATTTTCAAATTTTTAAAAGGTGTAGCGAAATGCAAAATCCATTTACTTAAAAAATCTATTCTTTAGTTATTTTTTCCTATAAAGGGTTATCATTTTATTAATATTTTAAATATAATAGTTTGCATGAAAGTTAAAATGTCAATTTTCGATTTTGTGTTTGTAATCAAATTTTCTATTTTATTTATTGTTTTAGAAAATCGATAGGGATAATGATTATAGCATTAGACGAAAATATTTTTAATGTCAGGCAGATTTTTGTCAGAATATGATTATTTTGTTTGGTATTTGTTCAACTTTATTTTTTTTAAATAAATAAATCTTTTTCTTTTTTTGTGCAAATGTTAAGATGCGTTTATATAAATAAATATTAATTCTAATGCGTAGACAATAAACTTTTTTATTTTTATACAAAAACTTTCACTCTCACTTTCACTCAAAAAAATTCTCACTTTCACTTTTCACTCTCACTTTCACTCAGAAAATTCTCACTTTCACTTTTCAATCGCATTTTCACTCAAAAAAATTCTCACTTTAACTTTTCACTCGCACTTTCACTCTCATTTTCACTTTTCACTCAAAAAAATTCTCACTTTTCACTCTCACTTTCTCTCAAAAAATTCTCACTTTCACTCTCACTTTCACTTTTCACACAAAAAGATTATCACTTTTAACTCTCACTTTCACTCTCTCTTTCATATGAAAAATTCTCACTTTCACTTTCAATTTTCACTCAAAAAAATTCTCACTTTTCACTCTAACTTTTACTCAAAAAATTCTCACTTTCACTCTCACTTTTACTCAAAAAAGTTCTCACTTTTAACTCTTACCTTCAGAAAAAATTCTCAATTTCACTTTCTCTTTTACTAAAAAATTCTCATTTTCACATTCACTTAAAAAATTCTCAATTTTTACTGTCACTTTTACCTAAAAAATTCTCACTTCTCACCCTCACTTTCACTCAAAAAATTTCTACTTTTTATTCTCACTGTCACTTTTACTTTCATTCAAAAATTTCTCACTTTCTCTCCCACTCTCACTTGAAAAATTCTCACTCTTCACAAAAAAGTTCTCACTTTTAACTCTTACCTTCACAAAAAATTCTCAATTTCACTTTCTCTTTTACTAAAAAATTCTCATTTTCACATTCACTTAAAAAATTCTCAATTTTTACTGTCATTTTTACCTAAAAAATTCTCACTTCTCACCCTCACTTAAAAAATTTCTACTTTTTATTCTCACTTTCACTTTCATTCAAAAATTTCTCACTTTCTCTTCCACTCTCACTTAAAAAATTCTCACTCTTCACCAAAAATGATTGATTGTGACGTCATAAACCTTTGGTTTAAAGTGTGATAAATATTTTCATACTAATACAACTTGCTATACTCATAAGGTTTACAATGAAAAGAATGAACTTGTTACGTGTAAGGAAACTACTGTTAGGATTGATTTAAAGGACTTATCCTCACAAGTTAGTAAGTTGGGTTCTGATGTTTCTGCCAGTGGTAGTAGTGATAATGTCTCTGAAATGAAGGTCGAAACTACTCAGTTTGATCAGCTCATGTCGGCTATTGTGCAGTGTACTAATGAAGTTAAATCTCTGAGATCAGAGCAAAATGTCTTCCTAACCTTCAAAAAATGATAAATGAAAATTCAGAAAAACTAAACGACATATCTCGACGTACTCAGGATTTGGACTTGAGAGTTACTCAAATCGGTGATGAGAATATTGCTCTTTGTGATCATGTAAGGACTATTAAGGATGAACAAGCTAAAATAGACCAACGATTGATAAGGGCAGAAATAAAGCAGTGTGAAGATTTGATGATTATTGCTGGTTTACCGGAAACTGATGGGGAAAACCTAAATTAACTTATCGACACTACAGCTTCAGTATTAAAAGTTAAATTAAATGCTTCTCAAATTATTATGGCTAATAGGATGTCATCAATTAGTTCTAATGTTTCCAATGATGGTCTGAGTGGGAGACATAGGAGTATATTGGTCCGTTTTTCTTCTGGTAGCCTTAAAAATGACTTCATTCTCTCCATGAAGAACAAAAAACAACTTTTTTCAGCTGAAATTTGCCCAGAGTTACAGAAATCACGTGTTTATATAAATGAATATTTACCTGCAAACTTTTATGGTCTTTTAAAACAAACTAGAAATAGGGCAAAACAGCTTCACTATAAATATGTTTGGCATAAAGAGGGCACGATTTTTGTACGGCGTCAGGATAGGGAGGATGTTATACGTGTTCACACTATTGAGGATCTGGACAATTTAAAAGAGTGACTATCTTCAGTATCTACTCAGTCTTCTACATCTGACATTGTATCAACGGTTGTTACTGATACTTCTGGTAAAAACTTTAATCGATCGTTACAAATTTGTCATATAAATATCAATTCAATTAGGTCAAATATAAATCTCTTACGTTCTCATTTGTTAGTGAATACGTATGATATAATTGCACTTAGTGAAACATGGCTAACTGATGAAATTGACAGTAGTACTGTTAATCTTTATGGTTTTAATTTGATCAGAAGAGATAGATCAGGTAAAAGGGGGGTGGGGTGGCAATATATGTAAGTAGGGATCTTAATTATAGGGTGCTACTATCTTCTCCTGAAAAATTTGATAATAAACCAGAATATGTTTTTATTGAGGTATCTAGTCCTAATCTTAAACCTTTGTTTTTTGCTGTGGTCTATAGAAGACCTGGTGGGGAAAATCTAGATGATTTCGAAAATAATTTTAATGTATTTTATATTTCTTATGATAATATTATAATTTGTGGCGATTTCAATTATGATCTTAGTAAGACATCCAATGACTCAAATTACATAAGAGATTTGTTTGAGTCCCTTAATTTATTTATTGTACCATTTATTTCAACGCACCATACTTCTCATTCTGAATCTTGGCTTGATTTGTGTGTGGTAGATGAGAAGGATAAGTTGAAAGGGGTTTTTCAATCAAAAGTTCCTTTTCTTGCTGGGTATGACCTTATATCAATATCTTATGAATGGAATTTTAATAGAAAATCATGCTCAACTAAATGTTATAGAAACTTGTCACAAGTGGATGATACTGCTTTCTTGTCTACTTTGGATTCTGTCGACTGGTCAGAATTTTATCAATTAAACTCTGTTCATGATAAACAATTTTTTATTTTTAATGTTATTATTAGGGCACTAGATGAACATGCACCTCTGCGTAAAAATGTAAACAGGGGAAAAGTATGTCATTGGATGAATGATGATATTAGTGATACTTTACGGCAAAGAGATTCTGCTTTTAGAGCTTGGAAGAGAGTTGGTGGTGAATCGAACCGAAGTAAATGTAAAGTATTATGAAATAGAGTAACATTATTGATGAGGGAAGCGCGTGATAAGTACAGCGCTGGCAGGCTGAAGTGTGTTAATAATTCGAAAAAATTGTGGGGAGAACTAAGGCGTATTGGTCTTGTAAAGAGTAAAAGGAACGATTCTCCACTTCTTTTCAATGTTAATGAAATAAATGATTATTTTCTATCTGTTTGTGGAAATTCGTCCTTCAATATTACGCCTTCTTTTCTTTCAAATGTAGTAAATGATGATAAGTTCGATGACACTCTTTTTTATTTTAAAGATATATGTCCTTCTAAGTTGCTTGAGGCTTTTAACAGTATTAAAACTGAAGCGCAAGGGATTGATGGACTATCAATAAGTGAAATTATTAAGGGAATGCCGGCGCTGTTTTCTCATGTGCTTGATCTCTTCAATTTATCTTTGCAGACATCTATTTTTCCTGATGCCTGGAAAAAGGATATAATTAAACCAGTGCCTAAAGTAAAGGTTCCGCAGCAGCCTGGTGATCACAGACCGATTGCTATACTGTGTTCTTTGTCTAAGGTTCTTGAGAAGGTGGTGCATTATCAGTTGACTGATTATATTGAGTCTAGTGATGCTTTAAGTCCTTTTCAGTCTGGCTACAGGAAAGGTTTCAGCACGCAGACTATTTTGGTTGGTTTAACGGATTATGTATGTAAAGCAATTGATCAAAAGATGGTCACAATCATTGTTTTCTTTGACTTCAGTAAGGCTTTTGACATGGTACCTCATACTCTTTTGTTCTTGAAACTTAAATCTTTTGGTTTGTCAAATTCTGTCTTAAGATGGTTTGCTTCATATCTGTCTGGGAGAATGCAGGCTGTTGTGGGCCAGAATGGAGAATTTTCTTATTTGGGAAATATTGGAACGGGAGTCCCACAGGGATCAGTGCTTGGTCCCTTATTATTCAACCTTTTCACGAATGATTTGAGAGATGTCTTAAAATATTCTAAACATATGTACTTCGTGGATGATTTACAAATTTATGTTCATTCTAGTCTAGATGATTTGAAGGAAAATCTTGCATTAATAAGTAAAGATGTGGAATCGGTATTAAATTGGGCATCTACAAATTTTCTTAAAGTAAATATGGATAAGACTTATTCTATGATAATTGGATCAACTTGGTACACAAATAATATAAAATTAGATTATAACTTGTTAATTAGGGTTAATGATACTACTATACCTTTTGTTGATTTAGTTAAGAATTTGGGTATTATGTTTGGACCGACTCTCAGTTGGGACAAGCAAGTTGGTAAAATTTGCAAGAGTGTTTATGCAACCTTATCACAATTTAAACGGAATAAAGGAGCCCTTACTGTTGAAATCCGGATAAAACTTGTTATGTCTTTGATTCTTCCTCATTTCGATTACTGCTGCGTTGTTTACAATGATTTAACTGATGAATTAAATCAAAAACTCGAAAAGCTACTTAATACATGTATAAGATTCATTTTTAACTTAAAAAAGGATGAACATGTAACTCCTTATAGGTTAAAACTTGGATGGCTTAGTGTTAAGAAAAGAAGACTTTGGTTTGTTGGTTGTTTTACACAAGTTGTCTTAAATACTAAGAAACCTTCATATTTGTATGAAAAATTTATTTTTAGAAATGATGTAACTTCAAGAAATGTAAGGTGTCCTAATTTATTTAGGATACCATCACATAAAACTGAACGATATAGTAATTCTTTTATGATAACTGCAACTAATTTGTGGAATTCTCTTCCGAGCTCTATTACTACTATTGAGAATCCAAAAGTTTTTAAGCTCGAATTATATAAATATTTATTTTTATTGGAAGAGTAGAATCTCGTTGTTATTTTATTTATTTGTTTATTTATTTTTGTGTTGGTATGTTATATTGAGGATTATTTTTTAACTGTTAAAGATGTTTTGTAATTATTATTTTATGTATGCTTTTTCTTTAGTATATTATATGTATATGTATATCTTGTTATATATTGTATTTGAATTGTTGTTCTTATGGCTTGCCTGGGACAAAATAAAGAAATTATGAAATTAAGAAAATAACGGTAAAAAATATTTAAATTGATGTATCTTTCTTGCAACTGTCTATAATGTAAAGGGTTTTTTTGTCCTTCATTCCGGATTAAATGTTCTTTGAAGTACCACAAGTTTAATTAAAAAAATTTTTAATTTAACAAAATGGCTGCAATTTTTTGAAAAAAATTAAAATCAAATTTTCTCAAGAACCTCATCGTTTTTTTTTCTCTCAATTTTTTTATTACTTTCTAGAAGTCTAAAGATTATTTTCCAATAAAATTTATCGGGGTCCCGCATTTTAAAGAGGAATAACATTTTTTTTGTTTTTTCAAAAATGAAAAATCGAATTTTTTCGATATCTTTACAATACACAACTAAATTTCAAAAAGAAAAAAACGTTTGTCTTGAAAAATTAAGTAATTATTTATTACAACTGACATTTCCAGCATTCAATGAATTCAAATTATTATTATTATGTAATTAAATCAATAAAACTTGCATTTTTAAAGTATATTAAACTTTTAATTCAGTATTTAAATGCAAAACACTTTTAATGTTACAAAAATTTAAAAACTACATGAAATACATTTAACAAAAATTAAATTTCCATGGAATTTTAATTTATTTTACTTCACTCTTCGATTAATTCAATTTTCTGTTTTAATGTATTGTTTTACTTTGTTACTATTAAGCTTGTTCTGCTTTTATTTTTTTGTTTATTTTTATTCTAGATGTTTTGTGTTCTTCATAGACTTTGCTGAAAAAATGACACAAATAAATATTAGTAGAAATTTCATGGAATCTAATGTTTAGCAAACGATCGAATTTTTGTTATAAAGTTTAAAAAGTTCTTTTAATACTAAATATCTTTTTTAATTTCGTTAACTGTTTTATCATTATTTTATAAACTAAAACGAAAATTAATGTTGATAGAAAAATGTTTTCTTCAGATTGAAAGAAGTATCCTAATTTTATGGGAATTCATAGGAAAGTAATATATTGTTCACGTTAAAATAAATTGATGAAGCTTAGAGAATTAGCTAGAAAAAAACACGAACGAAAACATAAAAGCAGAACAAACCTAATAGTAACAAAGTAAAACAATACGTTAAAACAAAAAAATTGACGTACACTGAAAAAAAGTACCGAACCAAGAAAATTTTTCTTGGTTGAAGCAAATCGTGAGATTGAATACGGTCAAGACTTATAGTATTGATTCATGAAAACGATTTTCTTGACATAGTATATTTGGGAGAAGAAGAATTTTTTTGGATCAAAACAAACGTTTTTTTTGTTATTCCTTTTTAAGATGCGGGACCCCGATAAATTTTATTGGAAAATAATTTTTAGACTTCTAGAAAGTAATAAAAAAATTGAGAGAAAAAAAACGATGGGGTTTTTGAGAAAATTTGATTTTAATTTTTTTCGAAAAATAGCCGCATTTTGTTAAATTTAAAAAACTTTTAATTAAACTTGTGCGACTTCAAAGAACATTTAATCCGGAATGAAGGACAAAAAAACCCTTTACATTATAGACAGTTGCAAGAAAGATACATCAATTTAAATATTTTTTACCGTCATTTTCTTGAAATCAGACTTCGCATTTTTAAAAATTCAAATGCGCCTAACTTCGTTAAATAATTTTTTTGACCAAACGAAAAAACACGTGTCGTCTAAAATTGGGTGAAAATAATATACTTCCATAGGAAACTATTATTTTGACTTACATATTTTAGCCTGTCTGAATTGAAATTGAATCAACCGGAATATATTTAAATATTTATTAACATTTACAAAAATTTTATAAATTATTTCCTGTCAAATTCTATAGATTGCACTACAATGAAAAGTAAGAATTTTTTGAGTGAGAGTGAAAAGTGAGATTTTTTTAAGTAAGAGAGAGAGAAAGTGGGAATTTTTTGAATGAAAATAAAAGTGCTAGTGAGAATGAAAAGTGGAAATTTTTGGAGTGAGGGTGAGAAGTGAGAATTTTTTAGATGAAAGTGACAGTGAAAATTGAGAATTTTTTTAGTGAAAGTGAAAATGAGAATTTTTTAGTGAAAGTGAGAGTGAAAAATGAGAATTTTTGAGTGAAAGTGAAAGTGAAATTGACAATTTTTGAGTGAAAGTGAAAGTGAAAAGTGAAAATTTTTGAGTGAAAGTGAGAGTGAGAATTTTTTGAGTGAAAGGAAGAGTGAAAGTGGGAATTATTTTGAGTGAAAGTGAGTGTGAGAATTTTTTGAGTGAAAGTGAGAGTGAAAGTAAAATTTAGAGTGAAAAGTGAAAGTGAGAATTTTTTTGAGTTAGAGTGAAAGTGAAAAGTGAAAGTGAGTTACATGAACGCACCTCCGGTGTTGCACAAAGTACATTTTTAATGTATATAAATATCTGACTGTAATTAAATTGTAATTTTGCTTTGCAGGGACGGCGGAACGAATTTTTTCCAGGTGTGGCGTTGTCGACATCCTGAATGAAAAGCGGAGGGAGAGGTTAATAGAAAAATTTAACTTGCGTTGATAATTAAATATGTTAAATTAATTTTTTTGATTATTATTAAATTTGTAGGGTCTAGACAATTTTTAATAGTAAGTTGTAAAAAAATCATATTGCGCCGCGGGCGTGCGACCTGCACGGGCAGCTTAATTATCATTTTTAACCCATTAAACTTGTCAGGCCCACTCTGAAATTTTTTGCAAAACCTTATCATTTACAGGTATGCTTTGAAAAAAGAAAATTAAAAATTTATCATACCCAAAGTTAAAAAAATTAATTTGTTTATAAATTTTTTTAATTTTTCTAATAAAAAATGAAAAAATTTTTTTTTTGTTTTCATTTCCTAAAAGTCGAAAGAGAACTAAAACTTTCGTTCTTTGACAACTTTTTTCTAAACTCAATATTTTCGGACTTATAAGCTACTGAATATAGGTCTACGGTTAAAAGTGCAAAATTTCGAAAATCCATTACTCGAAAATTTTGACAATTAAACAAAAATAAAAAAATATGTATCTGTTTTTTTCGATACAGAATAGAAAAAAAATATTTTTGGCCGATTTTAAGAGGTCGACTAAAATCTCGCGTGGAATCGCCCATTTGTATGTATACAAAATGCGTTACTAGGCACGTGTATACTTATATAATACATATGTATATAAATTAATATATGATTTGTCATATTATTATTACACAATTCAATTGTTTAATCACTAATAACTTTTGAAACGTTTTTAACAAAATACTTTCAAGGCGATGATGACGCTCGGTTGTTTTCTGAGTGTTCGTCTAACATTAACCCCTTAACTGCGGATGACGAGGATTTCGGCCGTCAAATCTTCGTCACCGCAGTTAAGGGGTTAACTGGTCTTCGGTTGTGGACGGAACTGTTCGGAAACCTTCGTGAAAATATTCTAATAAAATTTTGTAAAAATTCAAACTGCTTACCATTTCAGAGCGTGTTAGTGTTAGTATTAAAAATAATACAGTATCTAAAATTTTTTTACATTTTATAGTTTTCAAAATAGTGGGTTTACAAATAAAAATATCAGGATGTATTATAAATATGTTCCATATTCTCGTATTTGCAATTGTCTTAACATCAAATGATATTCTTTCTAAACTTTTATACTAACTTCTGTTACCTAAAAATTACTATAGTAGATAAAAAAATAACACTACTTATTATTATAATAAGAACTATCATCATCGTACCTCGATTATCCCTAAATTCTTACGTTTAATTAGAAATATCGAAATACAATAAAGTAATTTTTGTAACTAAAAGTCTCTCCGTGTTTAGTTGGATACGACAACCAATTTAATTGGATTCTTAGATGTTGGATGTACTATCCAATTATGTTGGATAGGGGAGCCAATTTGTTTTGTGAACTGTCTATTTTTTTGTTATCACTACTTTTAAGTTGTATAATGCAATTATTAATAATAGTAAAATAACCATTTATATTTTACGTATTTAATTAAATTTACACATAAATATTAATAAAATTATTTGTTTATTCAATTTTACTAATTTAATTCTTATTGAATGTTTTAGATATAATTAAGATTTAAATATAATTAGTTATCACTAAAAATTAATTCTCTTTATGATTCTTTTACTTTAAAATTAACAAACATAACCTAAAATTTTTTCCGCGTTAGGTATTCATCGTGGAGCGATTTTGCCTCATCACAAATAAATTAATTTATCAAAATCATATTCTCTTTAAGAGATAATAGTGTTTGATAATGTATAAGATTCTCTGTAAAAGTGAAGACAGAAATTTATAAATTTGATTTCAATTTTGCTACCTTATTTTTTTGACACTTTCACTTAATCACTTTCGTTTAACAATGTTATTATGTTTACAGTTTGTTATCGCGATTATTTTCAAAAAATTTATCGTATTTTCGTCCATTATAGTATTTTCGTCTTGACAGTACACGTTCACGCACGAAATTGTTGGCTGCTACATCCAACTCGTTGGAAACCGTATCCAACTAAATAGATATAATGACTAATCATAAGTATAAATTTAAAATTGTCACTGGAACTAACGCCCTTTGTTCATATATGATTTTACATAGATATATCAGCTAATTTCCTTCTATCCAATAAAAATTGGATGTATTATCCAACCTATTTTTGCGTGTAACATTATAGAATATATTTAATATTATATCATGTTAAGAATATTATTAATTTAAAATATTTTTATTATCAACTTAGAAAAATACAAGGATATTCAAAGTACAAATTATGCATATTTAATACTTTATTTAATACATATTCAACACATTTTGGTACATTAATGTCTCATCGATATTATCTTCTTATCTATATCACAGATGTAGCATTTTATTTTAAAAATTATCGTATATGTAATATTAAATTATTAAAATGTGAAACAAAAGTACTATTATATTTGAAGGTAAATTAATAACTAATCATATCGTAACCCTCCGTCACACACCTAGGGAGGGATTCCCTCTACGGTTTCAGTATTTTTAAAATAACTTTTGTTTTCCTCATTGCAAAATAAAATCAGTTTCTATACCTTTCGACAATTTATTCTTCAACACATTTTTAAAAAAACATTTAGTTTAAACATAATTAATATTTAATTATGAAGCTTCAAAACTAGAAAAAACTCGAAAAAGTGAGGTTATGTTGAATAAAAAAATCAAGTTTTCAAAACATTTTTTGTTCCACTGTTGGTTAATGGCAAAATTATATTATAAATATAATTAAAATAAACTATTTTATAATTTTTTTGCTTATTTGTTAATGTTACATTATTTTTACATTTAAAGTGGAATTCCTTCGAAGATGTGCTTTCGTGTAATTAATTATTATTTTTGAGACCGAAAATTAATTTTATTAATTTTATAATTTAGAATAATTTACTACACATTTGTAAGTTTGTGTTAAAATTAAATTTTTGTTGATTCCTTTGTTTATGTTGTAATGTCGCTTATTTTACAATGTGGTGAGAGATTCCCTCTAAAGCTGTGTAAAGTCGTAATTTTTTCCAATGTGTGTGACGGAGGGTTAAGAAAAAATTGGACAAATGCGAGTTGCTATAGCGCGATCCAATTAATTGGTTAGCACATCCAACTATTGGATACTGTTTCCATGCGAAAAGGTACCCCAGCTATGTATGTAATGCAGTAATATGCTATGCAGGTAATGCAGCTAAAAAGTTGGATGTATCAACCAAGAAATAGTTGCCCCATCCAATTAATTTGATCGCGCAACAGCAAATATTTAATTGGCTATAGCAGCCAACTCTTTTTCTGAGTGCGTACACAAATATTAAAACAATACTTGCAACATTCATCGGTAAATGGTAGAATTAAAATAAACAATTAAAAAAATATATTAAAATCATTTCATAAAAAATAATTAAAAGAAATTAAAGTATTGTATATATAATATTGTAAACAATATTAAGTAAAGGAACAAAATTTGCACAAAAAAATTAAAAAAATTTTTTTTTTTAGATTTTTTAATATATTTTTGTGATCAGACTGTAAAAATATACTAATAAACCCATTTTCAGTCAATTAGATCAAATAATGTGCAAATTAGAAAAAAATTTTTTAAAAAAATTTTTTAGTTTTTCCTTGACAACGCTATGGCCATTATTACATAGCAAGTTTTCTATATTTTCCCTGTAATATTCGCGTTAAAATACATCAGTATGCCAAATTTTAGCCCTCCATGTTGAATAGTTTAGCAGTTAAGGGGGGAATGGTCACTTTTTGTGCATTTTTGGCCAAAAATCTTGTTATTTCCTTGACAACGCTATGGCCATCACTTCCAATCACATTTTCTATATTTTTCCTGTAATCTACATGTAAAAATACGTATCTGTACCAAATTTGAGCTCTCTAAGTCAAATAGTTTAGCCGCTAATTGGGGACACTATTTGGCTACGGACACAAGAGTCTCACCAATAGGGTTCCGTCGGTACACCGAAGGTGTACGGAACCCTAAAAATTGTCAAATTTTTTATATGTTTCATATTTTTGGCATATAATAAACTGAAAACAAAACATTATTTTTAAAACATGAAAATAACTTTATCTAAAGCTTAAAACAAAAATTAACAATTACGGCAAACATAGAATAAAACAAAATAAAAACACAGAATTAAAATTTGTCTGGTTCAATAAACCATTTTTAGGTTATATTTATATGTCAAAACGAAAGTCAATTTACTTATAATTCATTACATTTAGCGAACAAAAGTTAACCTGTAACTTTAAATATGATTTCCTTGACTAATTTCATAAAGTATGCAGAATATGTTGAAACGAGGAGGAAAGGAACAACGTGTTACTTTCCTCCTAACTCTCCTTCTCAACAAAAAAGTTAAAATTACACAAAATGATTACACGTAATTTAGAAATACACTGTTGCAACTTAAAGACAGATAATTAAGCTTAACAAACCCGAAAAGCAAATTTAATAAAACTGTGTAATTACAAAAATATGAGGTTTTGAAAGTTGAAACGAAAACTTATTTTTGATATAATTTTGTATCGTCACGTCACTAGCGGACTTCACCTAACTGGAAATGCTATTGCACACTTTGGAGAAGTTGTAGAGGTACTACTGACTAAAAAAAATTGGGCCATATTTTCTCTAATTTGTTTAAAAGATATTACCGTTGTTACTTTCCTCCTCGGTCTCCCCTAAATGCGCATGCGCGCACAACTATTTTTGACTCCTATATGCCGTTATACGTAAGACAGGCACTCTTACGTATCAGTTGACGAATTTACCCGATAATCGATTGGAATCATCATTTTCACAATTGTTTAAAATTTTCGTTAATAACAAACCAATTAATACAAAATTTTGTATAAGCCATAGTTACCTCATAATTAAATATTGAAAAAAATTTTACAAAAAAATTATTTTTGTAAAAGTTATTAAGAGAAACAGGCCTACCCGACTCTCCCCTATACCACTTTTACTGGTAATCAGTTAAAATTCGCTGGGAATCAAGGAAAATTATGTACTTACAACTGTTTTTCATTGAATTTCACTAATTTAAATTTAGAGAATAAGAAAGCATTGTCTAGAAAATAGAAAACTACTCACACTAAAAAATTTAGGGAGTTGGGAGTAAAATTTCGCGAGTTAAAAATCAACTGCAAAAAGAGTTAGTTTAAAAAAATGTTATTCTTACAGTGTAAATTAGCTCCGTTCGTTTGAACTCTCAGATGGGTGCGACTTTTATAGAATCCCCTGAGAAGTTAAAATTGAAATGCCCTTTCTTACAGTGTATTATCTTTAAATATATTTTATATTTAGAGCAAATAAAAAATATTTTTTATTTTAATAACTCCTGTAAGCATTCTGAAATATTAAAATGCACTTATAACCTTCAAATAAATTTAACAATCACTAATGAAACTTTTAATATTCATTTAAATAAATGTTTATTTTTAAAAGAATATTTGTTAAAAAATCTCAGATTTTCACAGTCATTTTACTTTACTTTTTCACTTCATATGTAAAAGTCCAATGTCACATTTTTCTCACAAAATCTCAAATAAGACACTAAAATGTAAATGAAATCACACACAAGTCTGTTAATTTGTATACTAATTAAAATTTTTACTTAAAAAGAAAAATTCTGTACTTAAATTAATTACATTTGTTAACTATTCATAATGAATAAATCTCTTATTATTACTTATAACGCGTTAAACTGTTAAAAACAAAACATCTTATTATTTTACTATAGTAATGCAATATGCGCAGGGGTATACTTATAAGTCAAACAAACATTTATTTTAATCAAATATATTTTTTACTTGCTACAAATATACTATTTCCTAAATTGCAAATACATTTCTTTATTTTAGATTAATAAGTGCATTTATTTGAAATAAATATTAGTTTATTTATTTTGAATAAAATATTTATTTGCAACAAATAAATTTTTTTTAAATATACACTTTTCGTTAAAACAAATAACTTTTTTTGTGGGTGTAGTATTCAAAGAAAGGAGATAGAATATTTTTTTCCTAACAAACAAATGGAGAAAAAAGTTGTACAAATGTATGATTATCAGTTAATAAAGTTGGAGAGAGATTGGAATTGAGTAGGTCGAAGGTTCGGTCGCTTTGTTAATACTCGAGAGAGTGAGTGAGAAAGTGAATAGTGGATAGACGTAGGAGGTTTGCAAGAGTGGGATTTAAAGGGATGGAGAAAGCCGTTAAGCGCGGCTCTCTCATAACCAAATTGCATAATAGCGATTCGCTTAAGCTTATGTGCCAACTGAAGAGCGAGAGTGTGAGTTCGAGAGAAGAAAAGGGGACTGCTAGCAAAACCGACATCGTACGTTTCATAGGTACAAGTGCGGAAACCACACTAATTCTAAGCCCTGTCGCTGGACATGGGGCTTAATACGATTAAGTCCAAATTCGCGGCTCGAGCTTTTAGCCAAATGGATCAGTAGACGTTCAGGAAAACTGCGTTCAAGTGCTTCTGGCACTGGCCGCAAGCTCCAGAAACTAGTCTGCGGCCGATTGCTGTAGATATGTAGCTTAACGGAATAACCATACTTTACCTTTTAAATCATTTCTAATTTGCCGAGTTCAATTCAAAATTCTCTCCCAACTTCCAATTTCATTCAATATCTCAAACGCTTAAGAAACTCTAATCCCTAAACTTTTCTAATATCGTGTGCCTCTTTTGTTCCATCTTTATCGAGAGATAAAAACATTTTTTTCATAACGTAATCATAAAATGGCGTTATTTGTCCCTACGTAGGTTAACGTAAAGTGAGTGTTTTTAGTACGTAGTTACGAAAATACTACGAATAACAGTTCAGTTCAAAAAAGAGCTTTGTTTGTCCTTGTTCGAGTATTTTCGTAACGCTCGTGTAGTTGTAATTCCGTCCAGTAGAGGCGTGATTAAGTATTCTTTCAGTTATCTATGTTTACCGTGACTTACAGCTGCAACGCAGCGTCTGTCAAATCCTGAGGTTTCTAACCTTCTTTTCGAGATCGCTCGCTCGTTCGTGTTGATTATTACTATTTTTATTTATGTCGAGATCGCTCGTGTGAAAAATTCTGTTTTTATTCTTTAATGATATTACTGAAAACGAGATGAGTAAGATCGACTAACTTTAAGTGTAGAACTTTTTCTTGATTGGCTGTTTTTCAAAATCCTTTATTTTGATTGGATAATCGTGAGGACATTTTATATACTGGAGTGAAAGCAGCTAACTTCAAGTGTAGAACTTTTCCCTCATTGGCTGAATTTATAATGAAATTTATAATGAGTGATCCTCATTGGCTGAATTTTGTAATGATGGTGCCTTAACACTTTTAAATGTTCGTTTTTCTTTTAAAACGAAATTAAAAATTATAATTATTTAAAATTATTAACGAAAAACAGTTTAAGATAATAATTTTTATTTATGGTTTGTAATGAATAAAAAGTTTATTAATAAAATATGTTTAATTTCAATATTTATTTTAGATGCTTCAAATCGTTGCGCGAGCATCTTTTTTCTAAAGAATTGTTTTTTCGCTACAGCCATGTAACTTCACCTCAGTGTAAACTGCACAGTTTTTGGTTGGTACGGAAAATTATAAATTTTACAAATCTTAGCAACTGTCAGCCATTTGGAAAGTGTGACACGTTTATTATTTTGATAAGAAGGCTATTATTTCCCAAGTGATTTTTCTTTTGCAAAGTGTTGATCGTGAATTTTGCGGTTTTGTTTTTTGTGCATTTAAAAAAATATAAAGTACAATACATACGTTATACATACAAGAGTATTAAAATACATGTAAGTACAATTTTAATTTTTTGTTAATATCTATCTATATTAATAAAATCAGACTTTTGTCTATACATTGCACAAAATTAATTTTTTCTAACATAATTTATTTATTTGAGCAACGGAGATTCCAAAAATGGTAATAGAAAATTTCCTGTCTGTATGTATGTATGTATGTATGTATGTATGTGTGTGTATGTATGTATGTATGTCTGCAAAATTTTGTTCGCTTATAACTTGAAAACATCTTGACCGAATAAAGAAAAATTTAGCAATTTTTTAGGTGTTTGTCTAACTTAAAATATTAGCTATATTTGATGAAAAAATATTGAGCTGAACAAAAGTTATAAATTTTTTCAAAAAGTTCAAAAAAAATTTCTTTTTTAATTTTTTCAGATAAGGATAAATTTCTTAATTTATTAATAATATAAATGATTTTAAAGATATATAATATACATATAATAATAAACAAATTTTTTTATTAAAAAATAATACTAATATGAAAAAATTATGAATTTTTCCAAAAATTTAACCTTTAGGGATGTTTTAAGCATTGTAAAGGCAAAAGTTAAACAGGGTGTCTATTATTATTTCTGTTCAACAAACTATCCGGTTTTTCCCAGCTTTGTCAAAATTTTTCCAGGTGAAAATGGCTACAAAAATTAACTTATTTTATGAAAATACTCTTCGACGGTTTTTATTCTTACCAATACCCTCAACAGGGGTTCCACCAACTGGAAAAACGGTAAATATGCAGGAATTTAATTTAATCGGGAAAACTGCGAATTCAGCTTGCAATATAGGTCTTATTTTAGATTTTAGCAATTATGATACAATTAGTTCGAATTCGACTTTACTATAAATCCAAAAATTAGTGGAAATTTTGGATTATAATTATACTATAATATAATACTATAATACTATAATTAAATTTCAACAAATAATTGACAAATATTGTTTCCTGCATTTTAATTAATTAAAAAAAAATATTTGATGACAAAAGTCAATCACTGATTTAAAATAGTAATATTTCTTTAATGAAATAGTTAAAGGTAGCTAATTATTTTTTTTCAGTCAAATTAAATTCCCCACCATTTCCCATTCTTCGAGACTGGTAGACACACTACTGAATGCATTTGAAGAAACTAAAACCCGTCGAAGACGGGTACGACAGCTAGTTTGTATATATAATGATTGATTAGGAAAAGTTTCTTTATATAATATGAATTTTTTGATTTATTAATTTAAAGAATTGAAATAAAGTTAAAGGAATAAAGGACATTTGCCTGTTATTTTGATTTCTGAATGTAGAATTTTATTTTTTTAAATTCTTATGTTCATACATTACATAATTATATTATAGTGGTAATAATTTGTGATTTAATATTGATTTATATTTGTTTTCTTAATCTTACTTATTGATTTTTCACTATTTTGGTACTTAGTTATTATTATTTGCATAAACTTTTTAAATATTAAAGAAAATTACTAAAAATAAATAACATGTGATTACGATATACCAGATACTTTGTACACAGAAATTTAGCTAAAAGATACTAGATTAACAGATACCAGAAAAGAAGATTATATAAACAGATACAAAACAGAAAACCTTACTAAAAGTATACTTATATTTACTGTTCAGAAAATATAAATAAATACATAAGAAATTTAGATGAAAAAATGAATAATCTATTTATCTTATATTCATCCTTCATTACATTCTTGAGATAAAATGAATAGATAATTCTTTGCATTTTTAATAATCTTATATAAGAAAAGAAAAGACAAAAATTCCAGTTACTGTTAAACGTGACAAAAGTAATATTATTTACATGTGTTTTAATAAATGAATTTTATGAAAAACTAATTTTTAGAAGCGATATATTTTCAATAAATGAATTAAATCATTAAATCATTTTAAGGAGGAATGGTATATAAATTGAAAATGTTCAAAATTTTTTGATATTTTGGAAAATGGTTTACTTTTATATAATAAAATTGCCCACAAAAGTTCAGAATTTTTCACTAAATAGTTTACAAGTTAAAAATTATTTAATTTAACATTACCTCTTATGGAGAAACCACAAATTTTCATGTTTATCATTAAAAATTTATTATTTAAAACGTTCAGAATTTCTTGTAAAAATTGTATTTTAAAGATCAAGATTTAAGCTTTATTAATCACGAAGATTCTTTTTTATTCACTAAGTAGTTTAGGAGTGATTAATTAATTTCTGGAAGAAACCTAATTTTATAACAGACGGACAGAGAAAACGTGGCAACACTGTATATAAAAACCAGTATTCTCAGCAACTCAGAGAAGCTGTGGTCGATAACACGAGGAAAGAAAATTGTGCAAGCGCGCGAAAAATTTGAATTTTTAAAATAACACCTCACTCCACCTCCTTATGCTATTTGTATGTTTGAAAACTTTTGTGAATTAAAACATGAAAGTAAGTAAGTAGTAATGACAATAACAGAATGATTATAAATATTATTTTATTTACATTACACAAATTGTAGCACTTAATATTTTCAATAGAGCAAATTATAAAACATACATAATGTTTAAGGGTTTACGTTTTTCTAGTTAATATGAAACCATAATTTCATCTTAATAATTTTTTGTATATTTTGATTTAGACAAATTGTGAGTTGAAATTAGTTACGAATATAAACAAATGAATTTCTTTATAAAAAAATTCAATGACAATCGTACTTTATGCATTTTCAACCTAAAAACAACTTATTTTCATTTTAAAAAATGCTTTAAAAATATTGAAAATAAATTTTTTCATTCAACAATTTTTTGTGGATTCAAAAACTTACCTTTTAAAAAATTACAAAGGAATTAAAAAATTTGTAAATTTTTATGAAAACTAAAAATTCTAAGAGGCAAAATATTTTTTGAAAGATTTTTTGTGACCACTGGATTGCTTTAAAAAAATTACAACTTATTAACGACGAATATTTTGTTCAAAATATAAACAAATTTTGTTTAAACTTGCTTTTTGCAATTTGTGCTGCAATTTTCTTTCAATAATTTCTATTAATCCTACTTTGCCTTCGGTAGCATATGTGCTGGTTAGAAATAGAAAAGTTATTTTAGACTCAGCAAGTTTTCTTCTAATGCTTTCACCAACGTAAGCTTTGAGTGGTGTCAAAGTTGTGAAATTTGAGTGTGTGTTTTCAAGTGCAGTCCAATGATAAACTTGTTGTTCAAATAATGTTAGGTTGTTCAAGATAATTTCATCAGATATTTTTAATTTTCTCAGAATAAGTGATAACATAGCACAGTCCATGATGCAGTATCATGAGCTGTAATGTTAAAAACATTTAATTCTTTACATAATGCAGAAATGGAACACGCTTTGCGATTGGTAGTTTTACGAATGATACTTAAAGTATCAGCAAATCCTAAAATAATTTTTTTGAACTCATCATTTAAGGAGTGTTTAGAAATGGCTTTCATTAATCATGGACCATCGAATTGCAGATTATGCACAGCTATGCAGCATATATTATTTAATCTTATTAGCCACTCTAGTAAAGCAACCAGGGCGTCTTTCAATGCAATGGCTGTTACTGGTTTTCCGTGTAGGAAAAGTTGCCCATAAGAAGCTGTTATGCCATGGATAGCATTTGCTGCATGGGAAATTGCTTCTGCAGGATTTACGTAAACTGCAAAAGTGTCACTTTTCTTTTTGCAGCTATTTGTAAAATTTCACAGTTCCTTTAAAGTCAATTTGTTTCCATGTCTAAAAGAACAACTGCGCCTCTATCGTCATCAGCATTATCGTAATAACTTTCTTCTGCTTCCTCCGCAGACATCGGAACAGCCGGTTCAGTTAACAACGCTATACCTGATTCATAAGTGATACCTTCATTTTCTTCTTGTCTATGTCGGAGAGCTGATCTTACTGCTTTCAGGGCCATCCGCCTTCTTTTGAAACTTGGTGTTTTAGAATGGCGTCGTTTTCTATCCAGAATAATATTTTTTCTTATTACATGCTTCCTGTGAACTGCACCCGGCGATAAAGTCAAAATTTTAACAACAAAATTTATCGGCGAGGGGTATCCCTCGCCGATATTTTTTTGTGCGACAGAAGAAGCAAACCGATAATCTGCTGAAGCAGAGAGGCTGTTTATGAAATAATTCCTTTAAAAACTTAAACAAGTTTGGATCTTGCAGTCCCCCAGGAACAGTTGAATGATCATAGTTTTCAGGATCTTTATGATAACCACACCACAGTCCACAATACGAATGGTCATTAAAAGCATGATGAGGTATTGTTCGAACAGCATTTGCCATTTCATTACAATTCCCTTTATTTTGTGCCATAGCATACGTAAAACATCGGTGCAAGTATGTAATAATGTTTCTCGACAAACTTTTATTACTTTTTTGTTCCTTGAACAAAGCCTTTTTAACTCCACCTGCCGTGTGATTTACATCTGATTGTTTAATAATATCGTGCTGGCTCGCTTGCCCACATGCGGCAATAGTTGAGCTGTCATCATCGCCAACCAACACTCCAACTTCGATATTATTGTTTTTTAAAATGGAGCTATTGACAACTAAATTCGTAGCTACGTGCGGTTCCATAGCCTTGGCAGATCCGTAAAAGTTTTTTCTGCAATCATGTTCATTAATAGAATTATTGTTATCACATTTTTTGCATTTTCTATTGCAAGTATCGAAGTCTAAAACCTTGCCGCTTTGACTGCAAATAATTTCTCCGAAACCATTGAGGCTATCATAATTACGACCTGATCCGCGTGTACTCCAACCCATGTAATAGGATGCAATTATTCGCACAACGTCATTGAAATTGAAAGTATTTTCGTTGTCGTCTACTATACTGGATTCTTGTAATGTGGGTTGGTTATTAGTGTTACTACTACCAGGTGCGACAAAGTGATTTCGATAATTCAAAGGCCTGAAATGTGTATCAGAAAAAAATGTTTGAAGATATACTACGAAAAAAAGAGCATATTTTTATGACAAATATTTTTAAAAATTTTTCTCATTCAAATTGTTTGGAAATAGAAAAAAAATTATGGAAAATATTTTTTGTTTACTAATATTCTTTATTCTTCAGAAAAACTTAAACATTTGTTTTATTGTTCATTATTTTTTACATACAGTAAGTAAAGTTTACAAATATTTTGAATTTATAGAAACCACAAATTTACGAAATTAAAGGAATATTTTGTATAAACTTTATAAACTATTGTGTTTAAGATTTTAGATGAATTTTTTATACAATTTGGCACTTAAATATTTTCTATCTCTAGTGTAAATAAAAAGCGGAAAATATAGTCACAATCGTGCTAAGAAATTATATTTTTAAAAGTATAATTAATTGTGTCATAAGCAATTACGATGAAGAAATTTGATTATTTATTTGTAGAATTTTATACCTAAATATTTTATATCTTTCCAACAAAATACGAAAACAATAGTCACGATCGTGTTAAAAAATTACAGAATTAAAATTAATTGTGCGATGACCTAGTATATGAACAAGAAATTTTGATTATTCATTTGTTCATTTTCATACTTAGATATCTGCTATATGTTTATAGTAAAAATCGATAGATTGAATCATTCATGTTTGAAAACTCACAAAAGTATAAAAAATAAAAATATTCAATATTTACAAAGATTTCTCGATGTCGCTTCTATTATCTAATGTTAACTGTCTTTCCAGGGAATCCTTAGCGATATTTTCTATAGCTCGTCCTACTTCCTCCTCGGGTTTCTTGAAAGTTTTTGCATTAATACATGGAATATTCATGCATGCAAAAATTTTTTCTAAATGTGTGAAACCCATTCCAGCATATAACGCTTCTGTAACAAAAATAAACAATATAATAGAGCATTATGTAAATAAGTATAATTATTTAATTTTTTTAATACAATAATATACTAAACGTATAATTATTTAACTATAACAACACCTAAACAACAATTATATTTTATTTAAAATCCTAAATTAATTATTGTTCTAAACTTACCTAGCACTGCTATTCTATTGATATCAAAGCGACCATTAAAAACGCAACCTCTACTGTCAGTCGAATGTTGCTTGCCAGTTATAACAGTGTTAAGCAGCAAACACTTGTGGCATCTAATACTTAAAATAGAGGCAAAACCACGTCGCAATTCTTTTTCAATAAATTGAGAAGAAAGTGCTTCTTTACATGAGCAGCACCACATCTCAGAAGCAAGCGTCTTGAATTCGACAATTCGTCGAGCGTTAATGGTTTCGTTGTCGCCAGTTTCACTCTCCTGCGGATTACCAGATTCTAAAATTAATTAAAATAATAATTACTCACGAAATATGTTTTTCAATTATTAAAAGAAATTAATTGTTCCTGTCGCATACCTCCCTGTTCATTTTCACGTCTTGAAATAGTTTGTTCAACAGTTTGCTGCATAACCTCACTTTCACTTTCATCGAGTACTTCTTTAACACTTTTATTTTTCCATATTTCCTTTGCAAGCTCCTGCATTTTTAATTGCTTTTCAAATACATTTTTGGTAACTATTTTACCTCGCCAACGATATGTTTGACTTTACATTTTATTAACAATTATTATAACACAACACTTGACACCAGACCTGCTTGACACGCTCGACACTGTTACCAACGATGAATAGAAAAAATACTTGCATTGCAACGTTGTCACGTTTATACGCTCATTACAAATTGTTATTTGACAATATTTATAGTTAATAACATTGATATTATATCATAATAAGACACATTCATACGTAATAATAGATTTTTATCAAAGTTTGCAATTGAATAATTGATAAATCAAAATAGAATTTTTAGAGAATTTCAGTAACTTTTATTTTCTTAGGTTTTAAATTCGTACAAACTGTACCAAAAATTATTTTCTGATCTTATAAAAAAAATAATTTAATAAATTTCTTATCTTTTCTTTAGTTAATATGTTCTTTTTAATATTCACTGATGTCTTCTTTTATAATTTTAATTATAAAAACTACTATAAGTAGCTTAAATAAAAAAATTACAAATTCCCCTAAATGTAAAAAACTTTTGGACCGATTAGGTATACCATTCCTCCTTAATATTATACTTACTAAAGGAGAAATGTTAACTGATACTCATATTGATGAATTCGAAAAATTATTGAGAAGGGAATGAAATTCTGCTTTTAGCATGCAATGTACTTTGTATTTATATACGCTAGAATTTATTCGTCCGATTGAAAAAGATGAAAAGCATATTTAAATACTATTTATTGGACCTAACAGATCTGGCATTGGATTTGCACTTATTATGATGAAATGAGACTTTATATTTATATTAGTCTTAATGAAGGATGTTTAAATGAAGTTCAAAGGCAATATTTAAGTAGATTATATCCTTTTAACCTCCAGTAGTTTTTACAACTGTTGATCAAGAACCAAAAAGTAGTCTTGCTTGTGGAATATATGCAATAGCATCCGCAACATCAATATTTTTTAATATTATGCCCCACTCTGTCAATTACAATTATTGTAATATGAGAAACCACTTAATATTAATGTTCAAAACCAATCGTTTGAGTAAATTTTCGTCGATAAGGTCGACTAATGTTAGAACTAGGATTGTTGAATATGATTGGAAGTGTCTTCTTAAGAATAGAGCTAGAGGAGAAAGTTTCCAAAACAGAGGAACTTTTTCGATTTGATTCTTATAGTTGACAGTTCAAGCTTTAATTTAAGCCTAATTAAAGACTTCTAGCACGTCGGCATCATTCTCTACACGTGATACGAAACAAAAAACAGAGCTTTTTAAAACTTTGAGGCACATTTGGAGGACACATTTGGAGGTTGTATTCGTGTTCAGCGATGAAAATCCTATAAAACTATCATTGTCCGATCTTTGAATCAGAGAAAAAGTAACTTTTTGTCGACCAGTGTATTTCTACTTTTAAAATAAAATCGTCAATTTGTGACAGAAATGTTGGTTACAAGCGCACCTTTCGACAAAATAAACATACTTTTGTTTAAAATCAATCTGATAATATTTCAAAATCACATATAGGGACAAGTTATTCTAATGAAATGAACAGTACATGTGATCATTTTTATGTAAAACTTTGTGAACATTAAGTTAACAGTGAATTATTTATAAAATCAAAAAGTAATAGAAATGAGGAGGAAATTATTATAAACAGAAGTTTGTAAAGTACGTTTTCAGCATCAGTGGAGAATAATAATAGTACATTAGGAGAAGTAATACAAACAAATTATAAAGACAAAGATAATGTAATTATTGAAAATACATCAATAATTTCAAAATTCAACATTTCAGATGAAATGTTTTGTGATGTACAATTACAATGCTTGCCATCGAGATCATAAGATGATTGTAATGATTTAAGAAATGGCACAAAATATAATAGCTTTATAAATGAAAATCTAACAATAAGAATTAATTTTATGATTGTTGTAAACATGGCGAAGTCATTCATTTGGACAGTAATTTATTGTTGATCAAAACGAAGGTTCCGAAATTCGTTGTATGAATAATGTTTAATTAAATCGATATATTGTTGATGCAATTGATAGAACAATGTATTTTTAAAGAGGTGGAAGATTATTTCAGCAATAGATTGTCGACTAAATTATGAGAAAATAGAAAAAGATACGAAATTTTGTATACAAAGTATTTAACAAAATATTTTTTGTAATACAAAATTAGTAAGAATATTTATGCTAAATAAAATTCTGATACGTAAATTTGTTCCCCTCCCATAAAATTAAGAAAATGACCAACCATTTCGTGCTTATAAGGTAATTATTGCCTCTTTAAAAACTGATTTAATTTTTATGTTATATTAGGGTAGGGTGGTCCGAAACCGACCTCCCGAACAAGATCAGACGCCGTCAGAAATAAATGCAGACGATTTAAAGATAGCAGAAAAAGGCTTTAAAACAGTAGGTACTTTCATTTGAAGAGACTAATTTTCTTTTTCAACACGTTTTAATATCTTTTCCCATAGGTGCTTAATGAAGAGCAGGAGGGTGCTTTAGAGAAACATCTGCCTTACTTGTCTGATATTTATTTCGGATTAAACCCGATAGACGCGCGAGTATTGGCTTATCAATATGCTAAAACGTTAAAAGCTTCCTACTCATCTTCTTGGATTTGAGACAAAATGGTGCTCCAGAGGGCTCAAAAGGTGGAGCGAATCCCAGCGGTTGGATAACTTCAGAACTGTTTGTCGAGTTTTTAAAAAATTTTCAAGCCTTCACTCGCTGTAGCTGTGAACATCCTGTTCTTCTTCTTTTAGGCAACCACGAATCCCACTGTTCTTTGACAGCATTACAGTTTTGTCGCCACAACGGAATTCATGTTGTAGAGAGAAGAGAAACGACGACAAAAACAGGAAAAAACAAATTTAAAACTCTTGTCACGAAGAACGACTCGTCTCTCGGCTGTACGCAGTATCGTGAAGCAGATGACAACGATTAACTTTTTTTATGCTTTTATTATTTCGTTTTTTTGCATTTTCATTTTTATGCTATTATTACTATTATTTAGGTTTTAAAAGAGTTAAAATTTTCTAAAATAAATATAAAAATTATTACAAAATTGTATTCTTTTGATGACAAGTTACCAAATAATATAAAAAATCTCTTTCTTCATGATTCGATGTAAAAAATAGGGGGGTCGGGTTCAGACCATGGGGAGGTCGGTTTCGGACCACGATTTTTGTAAACGATAAATATTCAGACTTTCATTAAAACTTCGATATCTTAAACAAACGGTATTTAAAAATCTCCTTAAGTGGTTGAAATCCTAAAATAAGGTTTCCTTTAGAGAATTAAATTTTTGTTTACACAAAAAAACTATTTTAAATCACTTTTATTGCCATTATTGCTTAGGCGGTCGGTTTCAGACCACCCTACCCTAATATAATCAATTAAAATAACAAAATGTACAGTTAAATTAACTTTCATTGAGTTATCAATCCAAATGCGAAATGAAAAAAAATGAAATGCGTTTAAATTGATTTGAATATTTTATTATTATTGATTTTTTATATATATAAGGGTGGTTCTTATTTGGGCGATGTTTCCAAATCTTCGGTCTCACTCCAAAAAATGAATCAAGGTATAAAAAAAAATTTTCCTTAAAGTTTGAAGCAGATCGAACAATATTAACACGTGCCTCTAGTCGACTGAAATTTTAAATGGAAAATACATGTAATTTTTCGTGAAAATCACAAAAAGTTTTTTCTAGCTTATACAAATTTATTTACAATTCTCTAACTTTGGGTTCTTTTAGTACATGATAAGAGGTAAAACTTCCAATTTTTCCAAATTTTTTTGAAAGTATTTTCTTCATTTACAAGCTTGATGAATATGACGCTATCACACTAAACAGGACTATATATTAACCCTTAGATGCATACGTTTATTCATTCATTAAAAATTTGAGGAAACTCCGTACTAAAGGGGTTTCGGGACGATGATTACGAATCTGAGGTCATTTTAAAAAAAATTCAAAATGGCGGATCCAATATGGGGGGCATCGAAAATAAAAAGTCGTTCAATTGGATTGAAACTTGGTACTCGGGGGTTTCTGAGGTCGCTGATTACGAATCCGAGGTTAATATTAAAAAATTCAAATTGGCGGATCCAATATGGCGGAGGTAAAAAAAGTGGTTTAATTGAACTGAAACTCGGTTCTTTTCAAATCAGGCAGGTCGACTAACTTCAAGTTATAGATTTAGCCAGTTCCGGGTAACGCTAAGAACGAGTAACAATATCAGCGATATTGGTTCCAACATTTCGACATTTTTAAAAATGCCCTTGTTTAAAATTATTCGTAATCAGAGACCTCAGAAACCCCCGAGTACCGAGTTTCAATCCAATTGAACGACTTTTTATTTTTTATGTCCGCCATAATGGATCCGACATTTTGATTTTTTTTAATGACCTCAGATTCGTAATCAGCGTCCCGAAACCCCCTTAGTACCGAGTTTCGTCAAATGTTTAATAAATGAATAAATGTATGCATCTAGGGGTTAATATATAGTCCTGTTTAGTGTGATAGCGTCATATTTATCAAGCTGGTAAATGGAACAAATACTTTTCAAAAATGTGGAAAAATTGGAAGTTTTACCTCTTATCATGTACTGAAATAACCCAAAGTTAGAGAATTGTAAATAAATTTGTATAAGCTAGAAAAAACTTTTTGTGGTTTTCACGAAAAATTACATGTATTTTCCATTTAAAATTTCAGTCGACTAGAGGCACGTGTTAATATTGTTCGATCTGCATCAAACTTTAAGGAAAAATTTTTTTATTCCTTCATTAATTTTTTGGGGTGAGACCGAAGAATTGGAAACATCGCCAAAATAAGAACCACCCTAATATATATTACATTACTGAGGTGAAAAAAATTAAGTTTGAAACATGAAATCGACATTGTCTCATCAAGTAAAAAATAGAAATAAATATCAATTGTCTAATTTTAAAAATCCGAAAGCAAGTAAAACAATTGAGGTACTGACCATTGTACATAAATGATGTTGTCTATCAAATTCATTATTTTCCATTCTTTCTTTAACATATGTTAAAATCTTTAACAAATTTCAATTCTCTTTATAATCTACGTACGGTTTCAACATTAAAGGACCCGCACTTTTACTATTGAATTTGGCTGTAAGCCAATTTTTTTGTAACTTTGCAGATTTGTAGTTTTTGACCTTCTGAACAAAAAATGTATAGGACAAAATTTAAAATAATGACCAGTTTTTGAGATACAGACGGTCAAAGTTCAAAAAAATCAAATAACGGGTATTAGTCGTTCAAGAATGTTTTGTTGACAAAAGTCAATTGAATTCGCTTGAAATTAGTTACTCGTGGATTTTTAAGGTCTCTAATAACGAATATGATGTTGGAATTTCAAAATTCAAAATGGCCACTCCAATATGGCGGACATATTTTAGAAAAGTCAATTGAAATCGCTTGAAACTGGTTACTTGGGGGTTTTTAAGGTCGCCGATAACAAATATGATGTTGGATTTTCAAAATGCAAAATGGCGACTCCAATATTGCGGACATATTTTAGAAAAGTCAATTGAAATCGCTTGAAACTGGTTATTCGGGGGTTTTTAAGGTCGCTGATAACGAATATGATGTTACATTGGTAAAAACACACTTAGGTAGAGAGAAAAATAGATAAAGAGAGGGGAAGAATCTAATAGCTTAATAAAATGTTTGAAAGAGACGTAGAAAGATATACAGATAGTTGTAACATAAGGTGATAAAGCAGTTTAAGGCAATATCAAAAAATAATTCAGCAGTTTAAAGCATTAGTATGTGATTCAGCCGTTGAAGGCAAGAGCAGTGGGTGATTTACAATTTCAAGTCAAGATAAGTTAGTGATTTACTAATTCAAGTGTTTTTTTTATTCTGCATGCTCTTCATTTTGGTGCTATATCTGCTGCAATTAAGATATTGTTCGTAAGTGTTGTTTCTGGGTATTTTACATTTCCTTGATGCCGTGCATAATCCAGAAATCACAATATGTCAATCAGTAACATAATGATCGATATACTCCTGGGAATTTTCGAAAACCAATCTTGTTATTTATTATCAAACTTACACATTGTATGCTTGGGTAATAAAAGATAAGTTTCTTAAAGTCGTCAGGCAATCCTTGTCTTAACTTACATGAGGAAGTCAATAAATGTTATTTGCAATGTTTTTCATGTTTCTAAGTTGGTAGTAAAACAGTAAAATGTTGCCATTTTTATCAGAATAATGTCGTCACGCCATAACTGTACTATAGATAGTCTAACCACGTTATTATTTTGGTTAGTAATGACGCAAGAGTAGTTACACGGAGAGAAATCTGTTGCGAATAGTGCATGGAGTAGCAATAAATAGGCCTCTTTGTTAAGATTTTACCATCAAAGAATCTATGAAAAAAGTACAATAAAAGCTACTTGAGATAAAACATTTAATGAAAAATAATGAGGATCCTCATTTGATTACCTTGCGCTATTTCGTTTGAAACTGACAAATAGCATTAGAATGTCAATTTCAAATGAAATAGCACAAGTTAATGAGGATCCTAATTGTCTGCGATTGAATGTTTTATCTCAAACAGCTAGCAGCTCTTGTGTCATTTGTAACCAAAATGATAACGTGGTTAGACTATCTGTAGACTGTAGGGTAAAAGTCTTTGTAGAAAGAGACATTTACATGCCTGAAAATGTTAGAGCGTGTCCATATCATTTAGATGAAAATGGCATCTTCTTTAATATTTTACTGCCAGGTTTACGTTCCATCAATAGACCTTGCAACATTAATGGACATACTCTTGTATTATTTCAGCAGTGTTTGAGAAAAGAGTGCACCAAAAAAGATAGACTTTCAGATGAAAATAATTTAAGTGATGAAGAATTTGCGTGCATTGCTCCTATCACAAAGGTTCAGTTTCAAGAACTGTATACATTTTGTGATCCAGTCATGCAACACGGAAACATGAGGAACATTACAAAAAAACATTTATTGATTTTTTTATGTAAGTTAAGACAAGGATTGACTGATGACTTTCTGAAGCTTATCTTTGATTACTCAACCAGGCAATGTGTGAGTTTGATAGTAGATAACGTAAGAAAGTCATTAATGTTAAGGTTTGTTCCCGAAAATATTGGCATCAGATCAATAACCCGCCAGGAGTTTATAGATAGTCATGTTACTGATTTCGCTAATGCTTTATACAACCCTGAATCGAATAAAGCTAAGGCTATTATTGCCATTGATAGAACATACGCGTATATGCAAAAAAGTACAAACTTTCGAGTACTGCGTCAATCATATTCCCTTCACAAAGGGAAACATTTATTAAAACCCACCATGTTAGTGGCTCCTGACGGCTATATTTTGTCAATTTTCGGACCACACTTCTCTGATGCTAGAAATAATGATGCTCAGATCTTGCGACAACAATTTGAAAATAATGTTGATACATTAAGAGAATCACTTTTTGATCTTGCCTTAATTGGCTGAATCAGTTCATGGTTTTGCCTTCAATGGCTGAATCACTTTTTGATCTTGCCTTAATTGGCTGAATCAGTTCATGGATTTGCCTTCAACGGCTGAATCACTTTTTGATCTTGCCTTAATTGGCTGAATCAGTTCATGGTTTTGCCTTCAACGGCTGAATCACTTTTTGATCTTGCCTTAATTGGCTGAATCAGTTCATGGTTTTGCCTTCAACGGCTGAATCACTTTTTGATCTTGCCTTAATTGGCTGAATCAGTTTATGATTTTGCTTTCAACGGCTGAATCACTTTTTGATCTTGCCTTAATTGGCTGAATTAGTTCATGATTTTGCCTTCAACGGCTAAATCACATACTAATTCTTTAAACTGCTGAATTATTTTTTGATCTTGCATTAAACTATCTATATATCTTTCTACGTTTCTTTCTAACATTCTATTAAGCTATTAGATTCTTCCCCTCTCTTTGTCTATTTTTCTCTCTACCTAAGTGTGTTTTTACCAATGTAACATCATATTCGTTATCAGCGACCTTAAAAACCCCCAAGTAACCAGTTTCAAGCGATTTTAATTGACTTTTCTAAAATATGTCCGCCATATTGGAGTGGCCATTTTGAATTTTGAAAATCCAACATCATATTCGTTATCAGCGACCTTAAAAACCCCTGAGTAACTAGTTTCAAGCGAATTCAATTGACTTTTGTCAACAAAACATTCTTGAACGACTAATACCCGTCATTTGATTTTTTTGAACTTTGACCGTCTGTATCTCAAAAACTGGTCATTATTTTAAATTTTGTCCCATACATTTTTTGTTTAGAAGGTCAAAAACTGCAAATCTGCAAAGTTACAAAAAAATTGGCTGAGAGCCAAATTCAATAGTAAAAGTGCGGGGTCCTTTGTACGTTTACTTACGCTAAAATGAAATAAAATATTTTTCCCGAAAATATACATGTCAACATATTTATTTTATTTCTATTATCTTTACCGTAAAATAATTATGTAAATCATTAATTTCATAAAACACGTAATTTTGAATTGGTTGAGAACTATAACACGCGCGCTATAGCGTGCGATCATTCTCGTTTTTATTGATATGTCGAGCACACGACTAGGTTCAAATGATCGAATGCTAAAAACGTCGAATCGTCAAATGGTCGTGTTACGATTAAATTCATATTTTTTTAAAAATCAGCAAATTTTATTTGCATTATATAAAATACACTCAAGTAATATTAACACTCAACATCATTACACAATACATAATTAAAATTAAAAATCAATCGTAACACAAAGCGATATTTTATCAACCCACATTTTAAATTAACACAAAGAATTAAGCAAGATTGAAATTTTGCTTAAATTTTAATATTATGGGCTGAAGTTTCTCTAAGTCAACTTAAATTCTTTCTCAATAACAAAGTAGTGCATTTTTAGATGGGCTGATTACCAAACTCTGCAAGCTAGGAGAATTTCACTTAGCATTAACTAAGTGTAATAAACTGCAAATAAGGATTTTTCCCCACCTAATTGTTGATCAATAAAAAGAATAGTCAAAGGGAAATCTAGGCAGTTTAAGTGAAGCAAGAGAACCTGAAATTACTATATATTTGACAGTCATATAGACTTGCTTTGATTGATTTCTGTACGACACAAAAGGTGGTCTTAATTTATAATTCTAAAATTGACATTTAAGTTATTTAAATAAAGAATAAAAGTTTACATAAAGAATAACAACATTGACAGCATACTAATATTAAAAGAAACAAGCATTTTAAAAGTGAGTAATAAAAATTGACAAATAGATAAACATACACACAAATATATTAAAATTGCATATATTATTCTGGAAATACTTTTGTCTAATTAAAAAAAATTGTTGTATTTAAAAATACTAAGGGTTTCTTAATATATATATATATATATATATATAATGAATGTTTAATTAACCCTCCGTCACACACCCTGGAAAAAATTACGACTTTACACAGGTTTAGAGGGAATCCCTCACCACATTGTAAAATAAGCGACATTACAACATAAACAAAGGAATCAACAAAAATTTCATTTTAACACAAACTTACAAATATGTAGTAAATTATTCTAAATTATAAAATTAATAAAATTAATTTTCGGTCTCAAAAATAATAATTAATTGCACGAATACACATCTTCGAAGGAAATACAGTGTTACATGTAAAAATAATGTAACATTAACAAATAAGCAAAAAAATCATAAAATAGTTTATTTTAATTATATTTATAATATAATTTTGCCATTAACCAACAGTGGAACAAAAAATGTTTTGAAAACTTGATTTTTTTATTCAACATAACCTCACTTTTTCGAGTTTTTTCTAGCTTTGAAGCTTCATAATTAAATATTAATTATGTTTAAACTAAATGTTTTTTTTAGAAATGTGTTGAAGAGTAAATTGTCGAAAGGTATAGAAACTGATTTTATTTTGCAATGAGGAAAACAAAAGTTATTTTAAAAATACTGAAACCGTAGAGGGAATCCCTCCCTAAGTTTGTGACGGAGGGTTAATTGATTTTTATTTATTTCTATTTCCAAACAGTTATTAATTACAAATTTTATTTTTATTTATATGACACAATTATCAAGTAAATAAAATTAATATTTACGTATAGGGAAGAATCCACTACCTTTCTTATTTGCTGAAGAACATTTTCTTTATCTAAGTGCAATTTGAATTAATGATAAAATAATTTCTTTTATTTTATTTATTTGCTTAAATCGTTTCTTAACAGGTCGAATGCTAAAATCGTCAAATGGTCGAATGCTTAAAACGTCGAATTTTGAATTGAACGAATGCTCAAATCGTCGAATCGTCAAATGGTCGAATGCTCAAAACGTCGAATCGGCAAAAAGTCGAAAAATTTGCTTGGTTTAAGATAATGTTAACTTATATCAATCAAATTTTTCGACTTTTTGCTGATTCGACATTTTGAGCATTCGACCAAATGACGAATCTTATGTACGCGTTTCTCAACATTCTTTCTTTCTTCATCTTCGATGAATGTTACGAATGACTTTATCAATTCTATTTAATTTTAAATTATTTTTTGAATTTATGAAATAGATTTGAATTTAAATACTAAAAATAAATTATGAGTATGTAATGATCTTAGTTTTTGCCAATAAGGATTTGCTCGCCGGATGGAGTCCGGGTCTCTAGAATCGTAAATTCTATCAATTTACTGTGACGCAAGCGCCATCTATATTACATACTAATTAAGAGAAATTTGTGACAGGGTAAAACCAAAATAATAAAACATAATTTTAAACCTTCGAAAGTATATATATTAACAAAATAAAAATAAAATGATAACAAAATTAATAATTAACAAAATTAAATTAAACCATAAAATTACAATAAAATATAAAATAATAAAACTGACTCGATACATTGCAAAGAAAAATTAATAAAGAAAGAATTTAAGAAATTGAACAATAACTAGATTTGAAAATTAAATACAATTAATAAAATATTTAAACAAATGAAAAACTTAATAACAATAGAAAAGAAAATTTAATATAACAAAAATGAACAATTTGGCGCGTCCGCCAATTCACTCCTTCACACTCGACTCATTTCTCGCCATTCTCGATCTCGTTCGGACTGTAATAAAATTTACCCCGTTATTTTACAATAAAAATTACAATTTCATGACACTGAAAATTACTGGGTTGATTCTAGAAATTAACCCCAAATTACGCGCGCGGACGGAAACTAGGGTCGTGCACGCTAGGACGGAATTTAAGAAATTACCGAAAAAGAACTAGATATCGAACTACGGTCGATATTCTTGCCCGTCGCGAAATAAGTGTAATAATTCATGTATGTTCTGAACATCCTGACCTGATTAGCTCCTCAAGGCCAAGTTGTCCAGGTGTACGTGTCATCTCTGTTGAACGATTAGCTCCTCAGTTCAACAGGGGAAAGTGATGTAATTGTGTGTGTAAGGATGGTAAAAATAACATGGATGTCTCAACGTCCCGGGTTAGCGCCCCACGTTCAGTTGAGACAAAAGGTGGAAAAGAGTACAAAGCATACACGGTGGAGCTCCACACGGTCTACTTTGCACCAGGTAAAAATTATTATTTGAGAAAGCGAAGGGTGTTACAGAGACTCGTTAGCTCCCGAAGTCTCTATACATCTCCTTCTAGGAAATTTTTGGAGAGCCGGTGAACAGATTAGCTCCTCATGTTCTCCAGCTCTTCCGAAGGAAATCATCCCTTGGCCAGGATTAGCTCCTCTCTGTCCAAGGAATAGATCGAGGGTAGGAAAAGACTGTGAGCTGCTGTCGGTCGGCCTCGGAGCAAGCCCCGAGTCCGGTCGTAGGCAGACTGAGTAAATCGAAATGTGCAACCAAGTATATAGATCGCTGGGCCCACAGAAGGTGTAGCGTGAGGTGAGAGAAACCACGTGATGCGCAGCAATGGGTGCGCTATCGGTACTCTCTACCTGTCTGCCGAGCAGTGAGCTCAGTAATATATATAGATAAACTAAGCATACGAAAATGAATGAATTTTACTCTTTCAGAAACTTTAAAACTATGCGATATCATTACATCCCCCCTACTAGAAAAGCGAATTTTAATGAGCGTCTAGGAAGAATGCAAAAAGAATAATTTCAACTAGAATTGAATAGAATAAAAAAAAAACAAATTACGCAATTCAGTACCATTTACAATACAATTAATTTCCGTCGTTCTTTACATCCTCATGATGTGTTTCACTCCTTCAACTGGCAGGCGGTAGCGAGCAGTACGGTCCATAAAACAATTTGACGAAGTTAACTAGAGTTGTAGGATCCTGAAACTTCAGTTAATTGTTGACTAGTTTAACACTTTACTTTTCTAGATTAACTGCTAAAAGAGTTTCTTGAATTTCCTCCACTCTTTGAATTAATTGACTGACTGAATTGAAGTCCGATCTTCTCATATGCAACCGGTAAACTGGTTGCATATTCCAAAAAAGAGTATCTAGTTCTCTTTGAATATCGTAGCCGCCATGTCTTCTCATTAATGTACGTAAAGACGTACAGAACTCTCGAACTGATTCATTTCTTCCCTGCAGCTTACTTGAAATTTGAGATTCTAAATTTCTGAACTCGCTAGGTGCTAGGTAGAATCTCCTTAGTGCTGTAGTTAATTCAGCTAAAGTCCTTGTAGTCCTTACTTCATTCCGATACCAAAGTAAGGCATCTCCTTTTAAAAGTTCTGGAAAACCTCTATATAGTTGTTGATCCGAGAATCCATATGCAGCTTGAAGTTCCTCCACTCGTTCCAGAAAAGAATAGACATCTCTTCCATCAAAATTACAACCCCATTTCCTCATTCTTTCCAAAACGTACGTGTCATTATTTCTAATGACTGGTGTTGAAACGTCCGCTTGGCCGTTGAAATTTACCGGATGTAAATATGGCAGGGTTACAGGTCTATTTTCGTGACTAGTAGTTGGTGGTGCCTCGTATGGTTTAATTAAATTAGGATCCTCTAACGAACCATGATCTCGAGAGATATCCTCTTCTTCATTATAATCCTCCGGGTCTATTGTTTTCTCCATCAATTCAGGAGTTGATTTAACAAAGGCAACAAATCGCTGGCGAAGCTCTGATACTGTTCCGGTCGCGTCGATATTGTGTCTCTCCAATTGAGTCACCAAATCGGCTTTTGATAACTTGTAGATCCATTGAACTCCCATGATGTTGAAGAAAGACGATAAAAATTTGTTTAAATGCTTCAGATGAGAACTTGACTGAACAAGATGCAAATGAAAAGTGATCTTGTAGACGGACAGTTGATAATTATATACTAGTTGCTCGTTCCCCACTCCTCCAAAATGATGTTAAAAGGAGAAGTTCTTTCCAGATGGCGTAGAAAAGATGGTGTCCAAAAGTGGAAAACGAAAAAGAAAGAAAATTAATTTCTCTTTCTACCGCAGCAGAATTTAGTAAGTAGGCCTCTCAACCCACATTTAGAGCAGAAAATCTCGGCTCTATTTCTACACTCGCGGCGTCTATGACCAGGTTGACCACAACGATGGCAATGTGTGGTAGGGTCAAAGCGGTGTCCTGAGGCGCTAGACAGAACTGGTCGATTACCCAGGATGATCGGTTCCAGGTTGAAAAAGCAGGTTTCCTTCATTTCAACCTGTTCTTCATAGGTCATCCTACCCCAGGTGTGACGTTTATTCACCAGGTCCTCCTTCAAAACCATTTCAGGAAAAACTCGCAATAACTGCTGATCTGTTATATTGAATTTCTCCTGATCTTCGTGGACCTTCTCCAAAACCTCTATCAAGGTTAAACCAGGAAACCAACTCTCCCATTTTCCTATCTTTCGATAAATGAAATTGTTGAGCCCTGATGTCGCCATGATGTCCTCTGCTTCTTTCTTGAGTACAATAATAATTTATTCGTGTTCGATGAGTGATACTGATCGACTAGGCTAACTAAAGGGTGTCGCGTTAATAAATACTACCATTTTACCCCCACTCCTACATTTTCAACAGCGCGCCCCCTATACCGACGAGAAAATGTGTTCATATCGTAAAGAAAACGAAAAGAAAACGTTTAACCCTCTCTTAAAAATTTTTAAAAATACCATTTTAATTTCACCAAAATCACCGATTTCTCTTAATAAAAAAAAAAATTTTTGACTATTTTACTTAAACTTCTTCGTTAAGAAAAATTTATAGTCCCTGTTCGGGCGCCATGTAATGATCTTAGTTTTTGCCAATAAGGATTTGCTCGCCGGATGGAGTCCGGGTCTCTAGAATCGTAAATTCTATCAATTTACTGTGACGCAAGCGCCATCTATATTACATACTAATTAAGAGAAATTTGTGACAGGGTAAAACCAAAATAATAAAACATAATTTTAAACCTTCGAAAGTATATATATTAACAAAATAAAAATAAAATGATAACAAAATTAATAATTAACAAAATTAAATTAAACCATAAAATTACAATAAAATATAAAATAATAAAACTGACTCGATACATTGCAAAGAAAAATTAATAAAGAAAGAATTTAAGAAATTGAACAATAACTAGATTTGAAAATTAAATACAATTAATAAAATATTTAAACAAATGAAAAACTTAATAACAATAGAAAAGAAAATTTAATATAACAAAAATGAACAATTTGGCGCGTCCGCCAATTCACTCCTTCACACTCGACTCATTTCTCGCCATTCTCGATCTCGTTCGGACTGTAATAAAATTTACCCCGTTATTTTACAATAAAAATTACAATTTCATGACACTGAAAATTACTGGGTTGATTCTAGAAATTAACCCCAAATTACGCGCGCGGACGGAAACTAGGGTCGTGCACGCTAGGACGGAATTTAAGAAATTACCGAAAAAGAACTAGATATCGAACTACGGTCGATATTCTTGCCCGTCGCGAAATAAGTGTAATAATTCATGTATGTTCTGAACATCCTGACCTGATTAGCTCCTCAAGGCCAAGTTGTCCAGGTGTACGTGTCATCTCTGTTGAACGATTAGCTCCTCAGTTCAACAGGGGAAAGTGATGTAATTGTGTGTGTAAGGATGGTAAAAATAACATGGATGTCTCAACGTCCCGGGTTAGCGCCCCACGTTCAGTTGAGACAAAAGGTGGAAAAGAGTACAAAGCATACACGGTGGAGCTCCACACGGTCTACTTTGCACCAGGTAAAAATTATTATTTGAGAAAGCGAAGGGTGTTACAGAGACTCGTTAGCTCCCGAAGTCTCTATACATCTCCTTCTAGGAAATTTTTGGAGAGCCGGTGAACAGATTAGCTCCTCATGTTCTCCAGCTCTTCCGAAGGAAATCATCCCTTGGCCAGGATTAGCTCCTCTCTGTCCAAGGAATAGATCGAGGGTAGGAAAAGACTGTGAGCTGCTGTCGGTCGGCCTCGGAGCAAGCCCCGAGTCCGGTCGTAGGCAGACTGAGTAAATCGAAATGTGCAACCAAGTATATAGATCGCTGGGCCCACAGAAGGTGTAGCGTGAGGTGAGAGAAACCACGTGATGCGCAGCAATGGGTGCGCTATCGGTACTCTCTACCTGTCTGCCGAGCAGTGAGCTCAGTAATATATATAGATAAACTAAGCATACGAAAATGAATGAATTTTACTCTTTCAGAAACTTTAAAACTATGCGATATCATTACAAGTATTTGCTTATCGTCTAATTGTTTAATAAATGCAGAAGCAATTATTAGACAATTAAACAATAAATTAGAAATCACTCACAAAATTAAAATTAACATTTATTTAAACTATCAGAATAAGTAAATTAATTTATTTTAAAAAGTATAAATACCAAACTGGATTTTATTTAATTTTAACTATTTAATCAAAAATTTTGACAAGTTTATTTATCTTAAGATTTTTAAATCCTGAAGTGCCAAAATCTTTTCCTTTCTTCACTTAAGGGGGTAATTATTCATGAAACATTACGTGCAAGTTTTATCCATTTGTTGGAAAACTAGATTATTAATTTTAATTTAGTACGTTAATTTTTATTATTTATCGATATGCTATATTATTGTTAGTAAACAATAATAAAAAGACTCGTTTTAGACACTACACAAAACTGAGAAAAAATTCATTCTTTATTTTATTTTCCTGACTTTTTCCTAATTTCCATATAAAATATTGACTTCTTTTTTATCCAGCTAATAAATTAAATTCCTGCAACAAATTTTATTATTCACAAAAGAATTTAAATATTTATAAAAATAATTTAATTCTTGATAAGAATTTTATAAACATTTTAAATGTTTCGTTTTTTAATGTAAATAGTAAATATTAAAAATCATTGAATTGCAAAAAGTTTTTCAAAATAATTAAATTATAAAAAGAATTGTACTAAAATTTATGACAATAATTGAATGTCTATGTGGTATTTTATTAAATTTTTTTATAATAATTTTTAAGAACAATTTTATTAAAATCTTTTTAAATAATTAAATTTTCAAGAGAGAAATTTATTACTTTTAAAAATAATTTAATTCTTTAGATGAATTTTGTAACCTATTTGGGTAGTTCTACAAACGATGGAAGAAACTGAAGATAATTTTGGCACAGCATATTATTTACGTTCAGGTCTTGAAAAGTAGTTTAAATTCAAGTTAATAGTGTTGTCAAAGATAACCTGGAAAAAGGTCCGTTTTGTGACATAAATCCAACCCAAATGAAAAAAATTGCATTTAAAAGATTAGCGGAACAGAAACAAAGGTCAACAGTTTGCACCAACATAGAATTAGCGTGTTTGGTGTTAAAAATCAATTAAGGGGTTACATACCTTTTTAGGGCTCAAAAAATTGATATTTTTAGCGCGGTACTCCTCAGAGGTAAACTAACAAATTTTTCTTTGCTTTTGATTTGAGTTGTTCTAGTTTTATCGTCCATACCGCAAGCCACCTTAAAATAAAGTGTTTTTGTAAAACAGCTACAGTTTCCACAAATGTTAATATTTTTTCAGTTTTAAAGTTGCAAAGATTTCATGACAACTGGTACTGTTAGGTACAATGTGGGGGAGATTGAAGAATTGTGAGCCACCTTAATGATTTAATAATATTTATGAGTTTGATCATTTAAGTTTTTTAATTTTCTTTTATTCATCCAAAATAAATTTTTCATTAACAGTTCATTACTTTACAACGCTTTATAAAGCGTAAACAAAAATCAGCTGAAAAATTGCATTCAAATATTTATTTTCCGCCTTCATGTTTTTATTGTTTTTACAAAGATTTTCAAGAATTAGTTATGAAAAATACTTTTCCAACTATTGTGTGGGATTTGTATTTTGACTCCAAAAATAAATTTTACATCAAATTAAAAAGAATAAATAATACAAAGCTTTTTGTAAAATTCTTAATTTAAGAATACAATATAAGAGGATTTTAGAAGAAGAATTGTCCTTTTAAAACAAGAATATTTTTTACGGTGTAGTTATAGTAATTTAACAAAAACAATTCAGGGCTCGGATCAAAGAACCGACGCTTGAAAACGCACAGAACGGTTCTTCGATCCGAGCCCTCAATTCGTTTCATTACGATTCATGCAATAAAGCTATTTACTTAAGGGGTATACCCACTTTAGACGCCCCAGGCAGAAAAGTCGGTGGTGTTTTTTCACCGGCGATGAACTTTTGCCGGCATCAAAATTAGCACCGGCCCGGCACCAGCCCGGTACCACTACTTGATACCGTTTTTTCACCGGCGATGGAGTTTTGCCGGCATCAAAATTAGTACTGGCCCGGTACCACTAATTGATACCGTTTTTTCAGCGGCGATGAACTTTTGCCGGCATCAAAATTAGTACCGGCCCGGCACCAGCCCGGTACCACTACTTGATACCGTTTTTTCACCGGCGATGGAGTTTTGCCGGCATCAAAATTAGTACTGGCCCGGTACCACTAATTGATACCGTTTTTTCAGCAGCGATGAACTTTTGCCGGCATCAAAATTAGTACCGGCCCGGCACTGGCCCGGTACCACTACTTGATACCGTTTTTTCACCGGCGACGGAGTTTTGCCGGCATAATATTTTTGTGTCTTAAAAAGTCTAAATTTTAAATTTTTTGAAATTTTTTTACACTATTCGGAAGAATAGGAAAATCAAATCTCTCGAAATCAAATGTTTTTTAAAATCTTTCTTTATATAGTTGGAAAAATATCATTTCATTAAACTCTATTAATTCAGCTTTAAATTGTCTGGGAAAATCACTTAAAAATCCGGGAATTTGTTACTGCCGAATTTCTAGACACCCTATAATAACTTTATTCATTTAAAATAATTTTGGTCAGGTTTTATCTGATTTATTGTTATAAAATTTTGATAATCTAACAAGGTATTATATTAATTTCATTATACTAAGTTTTTGCAAGTTGTTTCTATAAAGCCGGTACCGGGCCGGTACCATGCCAGCGTTTTTTCTTTAGCCTTAGTCCCAACGTATAATGACATTAACAAATGTTTTATAATTATTAACTTTGACAATACATTATTCAAACTGTCTTTTAGAATAGGTTTTTTCTTTTAATTTAGAACATTTTGTAATTAGTCCTGGTGTCACACTTCATATATAAACTTTCGATTCACTTTTCATAAGCAGGTTTAGGTTAGCGGATGCGGCGTCGACTTTGTAGCCCGAGGGTCCTGAGTTCAATTCCTCATGTCTTCAGATTTTTCGTTAATAATTAATAATAATTCATATGTTTCAGCATTCTATTTAGTGTTCACAATTAAATTAATTAATAAATAATATTGTTTAACGTTTAATATATGTAAAAATGTATAATAATAATAATTAATAATTTTTTTTTTACTACCGGCCCGGTATCGAGCCGGTGGTTTACCGGCACCGGGGAGGATATTTCCCGGGTTATCAATGTTGACCGGGCCGGCTCCAAGCCGGCAGAAATACCGGCACCGGGCCGGTGTCTAAATTTCACTGGCACGGTACGTCGCCGGTGGTGTGCCGGCAATAAACCGGTACGGAAACACTGAAAACAAGAACCGGCAAGGTTTGCCGGCAAGGTGCCGGACCGGTGGTTTACCGGCACCGGGGCGGATATTTTCCGGGTTATCATTGTTGACTGGACCGGCTCCGGGCCGGCGGTAAAGCCGGTCTCACGCCGGCACCGGCAAGTCCGCCCTTAGTACCGGCCCGGTACCAAGCCGGTCGTTGATTTCTGCCTGGGGCGCTAAAAAAAGGCTATTTTCATTAATTTTTTTTAATAGGTTTATATTATAAATATTTTCATGTGAGGTATTACACATCTTAAATACACTCTCATAGTGAAAAAAAAATATTCTGATTTGTTTTTTTTTTAATAATTGTTAAAGAACATGTCTAAAAAAAGGGGTGTGCGCTGTTGATAAAATTTTTGGCGTGGATGATCTGAAACAAAAAATTCAAACGGTATTAGATTGTGCATGTTAATAGCTCTAGCGCATATCATACGTTTTTTTCAAAATTGACAAAATAAAGGACATTTTTCGAAAAAAATGTAAAAAACGTTGTTTTTTTACCCTTTTGGACCCCAAAAAAATATTTAAAATCAAAATTTTGAAAATCTCTTAATATGCGCCAAAGCTATGGCCCCAAAGAATGTGTGGTATGAATTTGGTAAGGATCGGTTTAGTAGTTTCGGAGATATCATCAACAAGCGGTCAAAAAACGTTGTTTTGAGAAAAACGCGTTTAAAGTTTTTGCTATACTTTTAATGCCTAATTGTTTTCAAGAATAGAATTATCGTTTTTTTTAATTTTTAAATTGATTTCAAGAATACATTATCATTTGTATATATGGTTTTCACTTTTCGGGGTCGCAGATTCCGAATTCGATGTCAGTTATTCAAAATGGCGGATCCAGTATGGCGAATGACTTTTTTAAAAAATGTTTGAATTTTATGAAATTTGGTATCCAGGGGTATTTTGGGTCGCTGATTACAAATCTGATATCAGTTTTCAAAAATTTTAAATGGCGGATCCAATATGAGGGATGACTTTTTTAAAAAAACAAAAGTTATAAAATCCGATTTTTATAAAATTTTAGTATAATACTTCTAGAAATATATACTTTCAAAAAACGTTTTTGAGGTCGCTGATTACAAATCTTGAGTCTGTTTTTGCAAATTCAAAATAGCGAATCCTAAATGGCTATTTTGAATTTTGAAAAACTGATATCATATTTGTAATCAACGACCCCGAAAATCCCTGAGTAACGAGTTTTAATGAAGTTTTAAAAATGTTCGCCCTATTGGATCCACCATTTTGAATATTTAAAAACTACTATCAAATTCATAATCAGCGACTTAAAAAACCCCCGGATACCAAGTTTAATAAAATTCCAACATTTTTTCAAAAAAGTCATCCGCCCTATTGAATCCGCCATTGATAAAAACTAATATCAGTTACGTGATCAGCGACCCAAAAACTTTTGAGTAACGAGTTTCATGTAAATCCGAAGAAACTGAAAGTAAAAAAATGGAAAAAGGTACGCTACTTCCCAAGTAGAAATGTCCGGAGTTATGATGGAGTTAAACACCAGAATGGTACTGACTCAGTACTGACCGTCGGTATTGACTTTCGGAACCCGATCAGTACTGGGAGTATACGGACTCCAAAACCGAATCAGTAATATGTCGGAGTTGAAAAAGTGTTAAAATCAGTACTGGCAGAAAACTGGCATAACACCAAATCAGTACTGCGAAAGAGTTATAAAAAACAAATAAACTTTGTTATAATGGCATTAAACCGGCCACTATTAATAACAACATTGTTTGATTTATTAACTATTAAAATATTTTTCAAGATTTTTAAAAACATTATTCATCAACAATAACAATATAATAATAATAATAATAATGTTAATAATAATTAACATATTATTAATTATTAATTAATAGGTATATCACAATAATAATAAATTATTATTTAATAATTATTTTTACTATTATGAGTTATTAATAATAAATTAAAAAAAAATTGTTTTTAAATGTAAAAATATATACATTTTTCTATTATTATTTAAATAAATAATTAAATAAATAATTTTTACCATATTTTTATGCTATACCTATTAATTAATATGTAATGTCTTGTTAAAATGTATGTAAATATATAAAACATATATTTATAATAATTTTTCTTGAAATAAATATATTATGCAGTGAATTCATTATTATGGCACTGTATATATCCTTCGTATAATTCACAAGGAAGTTTAAAAAAATATACTCTCAAGCTTGCGTGGCTGTGTGTTTAGTGTATTCGACTTGCGTCCTCGAGGTCTAGGGTTCGATACCCTGTGCGTGCGATATTTTTCCGTCTTAGTTCTAAGTGTTTAGTGTATAATTCTGAACAGTATTACATAAGATATAAATTTAAATAATAATAATAGATAATAATAATTTAGTAATTAATTTAAATAAATAAGATTGTCTAAGTTAATGAAAAAAATAAGAAAATTTTTTTTAAAAACTTATTTCAATAAAAGGAATTTTTATAATTATTTACATTTTTGTTGATACTAATAAAAGTTTATTTACTATAGAAATATTAATAATAATTATTAGTACTCAATAAATTACTCCCTCTTCTTTAATAATCAAATAACAAATTAATATAAGCTTCTAAAGGTAAATTTTCTTTTAGAGAACGCGTTACAGCATTTTCCAAATTTGTTAAATTTTAGCTGCGAATCAGTAATTAGGCGGTGTTCTGCCAGTGATATTTTTATACTGACTTAGTACTGACTGCCGGTAAAAAATCAGTACTGGACAGCGTTACCAGCCAGGGATTTCCCAGTACTGATTTAGTACTGGAGTCAGTACTGCTATACTGACAGTCAGTACTGGTTCAGTACAATGCCAGTATTACATTTCTACTTGGGTTGACGGCAGCGGTTTAGCGTGCTGAAATAACAAAATAAAAGTTGCACAAAAGTGCATTTAGACTGCTCCAATCTTCATAATATTTAAGTATGATACTTTTGGATATATATACTGTCAAAAAATGTAATAAAAAAATCGATTTTTTCTTTTTCTTAAAGTGGGTAGACCCCTTAAAAATTTGTAATTAATTAATTGTGATTCCGATTAATTTCAAATTCTTACTTTTTCTTTTCGAATTTGAAACTAATAATTAAACATTTTTGACATTTTTAATATTTCTAACCATGTAATAAATATATTTCGTCGTTATTTTGAATTTTGATCTAAATTTAGGCAGTGGTCCACAATTTCCCAACATTTTTAAAAATCATAAAATTGCACTCTTTGGTAAAACTGAAATTTCTTCAAGGTAAGTGATAATTTTTGGAAACTGACTATGACATATGTTAGTTGATACCTCTTACTGACACGACAAATATAAAAATTGAAAAAACAATTTGTGTGTAAGATATTAAGCAAAAAAAGTGTGGCCCACAATTCCCCAATCTCCCTTACATTATTACATTAAAGTTTTAATGAGAACTATAAAAATAATTATAAAAATCACTCTTTTTTGGGATCGAAAAGGTATGAAACCCCTTAAGGCGCCAAAATCGATATTTTTATGGTTTTTTGAGGATTGATGCTTTCAATGAAATTTTGGACAAAAAAGTTGTTATTAAAAGTTGTAGAGCTTAAGAATATCTAAAAAAATGATTTTTTCCACAAAATTAATTTTTTAATTGCATTTAGTAAATTTATATAGTTTATAAAAGAAATAGTTCATTTTACTATAAATTATTAAAGTAAATAAAAATTTTAAAAATATAAATATTCATTTAGAGGTAAAACTTTTATTTTTTTAAAAAAGAATCTTGATTGTAAATCGCTGAGTGAAAAACACCCAAGTTTAAAAAAGTGATCAAAATCTGCCAATTTGTTTAAAAGTCACATCAATTTTTGCAAATTTAAATGCTCGAATTCAATTCTGACGCGAGCAAAGACCGCTTACCGCTGGGTCCCCCACTCCACGCGCTTTATTAAAATAAATTTTTACTTAGACTTTCATCTTTTATTTTTAAGATTAATAATAATCAAGGGATGAATTTTACGATTTTTTTTATTAAATTACTAATTACACAGGCATACAAAAAAAGTTGTCTGTTTATTGAACCAGACATACATATCTTAATAACGTACTTTTAAAAAAATCGTTTTTTTATTTTTTTAAATAAGTTTTTTTAACAAAATGTGCATTAATTCTTGTCAAAGTTGTATTTTTGACATGAAAATGAGTAGATTCATGTATATAAAGTCTATATTTTATCAATATCAGCTCCTTCGACGGCCGCAAGCGGCCGTCTACGGTGCTGGTTTTTATATGTCCATTGTCAAAGTCCATTATTTCATTAATAATAATATTAATTATAATACATAATATTAATTTTAATACAGGCATTATAATATTAAAATTTTTTCAGTTAATAATTTGCTAATATTTAAATATTTAAAATGTTGACGTTTTTTTTAACAATGCAAAATAATATTTATTATAAGTCTTAACAAAAATAAAATTTATATATTCGCGCTCTTTTTAAATAACACACGACTGCAGCGCCACCCTCACATGTCCAAATAATTTTGAAAACACCCTTCTATGGTGATTTTACATTCTCAATGCCCATTCTTTACTTCGATACTTACTCTCTGTTCGATACTTTTTGATACATTCGACCTTTCCACTCCATGTCTTTTTTTGAAAAAAGAAAGATTTATCAAATAAATCGATATTTTTATTTTTGGAAAAAATTAATATCTTGCATTTTTTGACATTTTATCTTAATTTTTGAAACTAATTATTTTGTTTTGAAGAGAAGTCTGTTATTTAATTTTTTTACATTAAACATTGAATTTCTACATATTAGGGGTAGTTTGTTGGATTTAAAAAAACAGAGGGTGATGACGCAATTTTGATATTGCTTTTAAGTTGTTAAAAAAGGAGTATAGAAAATTATTGGTTTGTTACAAAAGACAATGTGGTTTTTCATTTCTTTTATTATACATTTTGAATTTTTACATATTATTACATACAATTTTGACAATGCTTTTGAGTTGTTAAAAGAGAAATACATAAATTTATTGTTCTATTGTAAAAAACAATGTTGTTTTTCATTTTTTTACATTAAACTTTTATTTTATTCATTTAAGGGTAGGTTTTTCAATTTAAAAACATAGGGTGATGGAGCAATTTTGCTTCAAGTGACTCGAAATGAGTCATTTATCATTAAAACAGTAAATCAATTGCAAGTATTAATGTTTTGACAAGTGCGACGTGTTTATTCATTATAAATAACAATTTTAATTAATACTTTTATGAATTATTCTTAGTTTATTTATTTATTTATTGGTTTATACACCTGTCTTCAGCCTTACATACTTGGCTATACAAGTGTTTCTTACAATTTCTTGCTTTACAAATTTTTCTTACATACAATTCTTAATACTAAGTTTGCGCCTACAGAACGTCTTTTCGAAAATTAGGAGTACTCGCATTAGCCTGGACTACCCGTCTAATGGGTTTTCTCGCCAAAGGAGAGGGAAACTGTAGAAAAACTTCTCCTGAGTACAACCGGTTTATCGACAGTCGAGTTCTAATGGTGTGTACCGGACAATAATCAACAGTGCACATCATTATACCTCGACGTCAAACCTCCCGCTCAGATTATCTCACATGCCGGAAAAATCCAAGCCAAATGGGCGCGAACCAAGTACCCTTGGTCCTAGAACGTCCGCCAAGCGAGGCATCTTATCCGACCGAGCTAATCTGTCGGTTGAATTATTCTTAGTTTTTCCAATGTGATTGTAATTTTATCATAAACACACAATTATACCACTTTAACTTATTTTGAGAAGGGGTATAATTTTTGTTGCAGTTCAAAATGAGTCTCATGTGCGACTCATTTTGATTTCAGTTTTTTTCAGTGGGGACTAAATTCAAGATAATAAATCTTTGTAAAGTACAACTATTTGACATTATTATTCAAGTTTACATTAATATTTAAATGCTTAAACATGCCAGGAAAATGAGAATTTAGCAGAATTTAGCACTTGAATGCTCATTTTGGTCAAAAATAACTTTTCGAAATCAGGTTACGTTTTGTGATATAATAGAAACCATTAACTGTTAGAATTCTCATTCAATATAATTTTCTTTTTTTAAAATTTAATGTAAAAAAACAACCTTGGACATCACAAATTCCCTCGTTTGTAGAACAACCCATTTATAAAAATAATATAATTTTTGGGGACAATTTTGTTATTTATCGACATAATTGAATTTTTTCGAAGAATTATTTTTTGAAGAAGAACTCGCCTAGCAATAACAAACAGGTGTAAAAAGATTTGATGTCATTATTTTTTATTTTGTAATAAGAAAATAAAATTTCGAAATAAGCTTTCAAAACAGGCTCGAACACTAGACCCAGAGAATTAGTATATTTGTCTCATAACCAACTAGACTTTTTATTTGTTTCAAATAAATTTTATTTGGTTTAAATAAAATTTTATTTATCTCAATTATATGTTTTATTTATGACAAATATAAATTTTATTTAAAACAAATAAAAAGTCTAATTGGTTCTGAGACAAATATACGTTTATTTTAGTCAAATAAAATATATTTGGTTGAAATAATAATTTTCTCTGGGTGCATGAAGTGAAAAAGTAAAGTAAAATGACTGTGAAGATCTGAGATTATTTTAATATTTCAGAATGCTTACAGGATTTATTAAAATGAAAAATATTTTTTATTTGCTCTAAATATAAAATATATTTAAAGATAATATAAATTTTTTTTCATTTAAATAAAATGGACATTTAAATGAAATTTATTAAATTAAATAAATAATATTATTTAAGCTAAATAAAAGTTTAGTTAGTTCTGTGACCACACCCAGAGAAATGGTATATTTGTCTCAGAACCAACTAGACTTTTTATTTGTTTCAAATAAATTTTACTTGGTTTAAATAAAATTTTATTTCACTTAAATATATGTTTTATTTGGGTGATTTTTAAATAACTGTGATTTTTTTGAATAAGACATTTTTCTGCTAAAATAGTGAATCAAATTTGACTTTCATTACATATTCCAGTACATTTTTGTTATTAAAGTATACGTTCAAAAGGAAACTACAAGATTTTGAATATTTCCAAAGTTACGATGGAAAACGGAAAGAAAATGCAAAAGTTACATGCCACGGACCTGACATTTTTCCACGGTCCTGACATGTGTGTCACAGTTAAAACACGTAAAAAAATAAAAAAATGAATAAATATTTTCTTTTCAATGTTTACACTTCAAAATAATGCCAGTAGAAGTCGATTAAAAATAAAATTGAGTAATAAAATCACGATGACGTTACCATGTATCGGTAGAATGTAATTAACAATTTAAAACATGAAAAAAGTGCTCGTGTACGTGGAATATCATTATAATAAAAATATTTTTATATGTAAAACATCTGGTTAGATTTGGCCTATAAAGTACTTAAAAGATAGTTTCAATATTTGCTCACGTGAAAATTTCAGAACAAAATTTAAAAAAAACGTATGCCACGGACCTGACAATTTAACCCTATTTTCTTAATTTTAACTATGATAATGTTAATGTTAATAAACTGAATATTAAGTATCTTTAAGAAGAGACTTCTATTAAGTGATTTATGAAGTGAGTGTCAAAAAATAATAATTTTATTAGACATTTATCTATGGGGACATGCAAATATGACAGTTATTTGAAAATCACCCATTTATGTCAAATATAAATTTTATTTAAAACAAATAAAAAGTCTAGTTTGTTCGGAGACAAATATACGTTTATTTAAGTCAAATAAAATTTATTTGGTTTAAATAATATTTTTCTCTGGGTGCAATATTCTTTTTTATTAGTTTCAAATAAATTTTATTTAATTCAAATAAATCATTTCTCTAGGTGTATCATCCTGGACAGTTTCCTTTGTAAAATCATTTGTAAGATCTTGCATTAACAGTCTGGAAGTAAAAAACTAAGCTTAAAATCCCCGTACAGCATTATCTCAGGATCCTGTGCAGGTTCCGATGCAAGAACTTTAGCAATTAAAGGTTCCTGTAAAGGTTTCTGTACAGGAACACTTGCAAGATCATGTATAGAAAACTTTGTAGAGGTTCCTGTACAGGAACCTTTGCAGTTTTGTAAACTGCAGGTACTTAAGTGTAAAGGATTCTGTAAGTGACCCGTTAAAAATCCTACACGGTTCCTTTAATTAATTTATTTATACTTTTAACTCCTAAGCAGTAGTTTTCTATGAGTTTCTCGAATGCGCAAACCATTTTTCTGTCCAACATTGTTTTACGGGCCTAACATATTAAAATATTAAGTTTATGTCTGCCAAATGTTGCTTAACATAAAATAAATTTTAAACTTAAAATTTAAAAAATTAAAAAGTTTCCTGTACACGATCCTGCAAGTGTTCCTGTACAGAAACATTTACAGGAACCTCTAATGCAAGATCTTACACGGAGAGAAGGGCGTAGTCAGATTAACTACTTGCGCAGTTAAATATACTAAACAGAATTTTCATTTAGTGCTCATTGAAATATGCTACCATGATTTTTTTCAAATTTTTCCATCAAGCCGTTTAAGAGATACAGGTTTTTGAAAAATCAAGTTTTTTACGAAAATGTTTTTTTGAAATGGTTATAACTCGGTCAAAAATTGACCAAATTTGACGTTCTATACATGAAATTTTTTGTTTTTACACGTAGTTTTTGATAAAAATATAAAAAAAATATTTTTTAAATTTACGAATTTTTTTTTAATTTTTAAAAAAAATTTATTTTTTAGAATGTATGTATCGATCGATTTTTTTTAAATTTTTTGTAAGAAACTAGAACTAAATTAACAACTTTTAGGCGTTGTCTGATTGTGGGCAAACGATGGGATCTATTTATTTCGAATTTTTTAATTTTTATATCCATATAACTGAATATAACTGAACAAACAATAGGGCTTTTGAGCTTAAATTATTAATAACACAGGTCAACAAAAAAAGTCTTCCTTTTTATGAGATATCATAGTGTCCTTTAAAGACGCTGAACACGATCCCGGGTCACAAAATTGGCCATCACGTCAGGATTTTGAGAAAAGTGTGTGTAAAGACCCCAAAAAAACGTGTTTTTGAGGATTATTAAAAAATTTTTTATCCTAAACCTGACGCGCCAGAAACTTCTACATAGACTTAAATTGAAGCTTGAATTGTCCACTACAAGACCCATATCCGTAAAACCAAGAAAGATAAAAATTTTTTCAAAAAATGGGGTTGAAGTTATTTTAGGTTGCTTTAATGGACTTTTAAAATTGTTTTAGATTCGCTTGAAAATTGTTACTCGGGGGTTTTTGAGGTCGCGGATTATAATCTGACGTGCCAGAAACTTATAAAATGTTATAATCTGCTGATTATATTCAGCGACCCTAAATTCACATTTTTGGTAACTTCAACCCCATGTTTTGAAAAATTTTTTTATTTTTTTTGGTTTTACGGATATGGCTCTTGTAGTGGACAATTCAAACTTCAATTTAAGTCTATGTAGAAGTTTCTGGTGCGTCAGGTTTAGGATAAAAAAATTTTTAATAATCCTCAAAAACACGTTTTTTGGGGTCTTTACACACACTTTTCTCAAAATCCTGACGTGATGGCCAATTTTGTGACCCGGGATCGTGTTCAGCGTCTTTAAAGGACACTATGATATCTCATAAAAAGGAAGACTTTTTTTGTTGACCTGTGTTATTAATAATTTAAGCTCAAAAGCCCTATTGTTTGCTATATTATATGGAAATAAAAATTAAAAAATTCGAAATAAATAGATCCCATCGTTTGCCCACAACTAGACAACGCCTAAAAGTTGTTAATTTAGTTCTAGTTTCTCACAAAAAAATTTGAAAATGGATCGATTTTTAAAAATTAAAAAAATTTTTCGTAAAATTAAAAAATAAATTTTTTATATTTTTATCAAAAACTACGTATAAAAACAAAAATTTTCATATATAGAACGTCAAATTTGGTCAATTTTTGACCGCGTTATAACCATTTCAAAAAAACATTTTCGTAAAAAACGTGATTTTGCAAAAACCTGTATCTCTTAAACGGCTTGATGAAAAAATTTGAAAAAAAATCATGGTAGCATATTTCAATAAGCACTAAAAGAAAAAGAATATTTGAAAAAAATCTGAGATGCAAAAGTCAAATACTGTCCGATTTCGCGTGGAACGCCCCATATATAAATAAATATATATATATTTTAAAGGGTTAGGTTTTCTGCGAATGATACGAAATACAGAAAAAGGATACAAGTATTATTAGCAATATTCACCAGTAGTTTTCATTTAATTTTATTCTGTAAATTTCAATTTTTGTAATGTTCACTATTTGCTTATATATAAATATAAAAATTTTGAGGTTAGAAAATTTAGTTTCGAGCAATCCTATTTGCAGTTATTTGATTTTTTTATGAAAAGTTCCTTGAAATTTTTCATTAGGATTAGATTCGAAAACGTTTGCTCCTTGTCGTTATTCCCTTTAAAAGGGGAATATTTCGTACTGCGAAAACCCCCAATTACACAAAATTCTATGACGTTCATTTCCCAACCAATTATCACTTTTCACAATTCCGCCATTTTGAAAAAACAGTGTACTGCGCAGTGTTCAGTGACTTTAACTTAACATTCAGTGTCTTCGACAACACTGTTTAGTAAAATCGACAAAACGAAACTAAACGATGTTTTTTAAATGTAACTAAATATTCAGTTATTATTATTAAATACTGACTTACTAAACGTGTTAAGTAGAATTAACTACAACTTTTCTCTTCGTGTACAAATGATTTTACAAAGGAATCTGTCCAGGATGCTATGTTGTTGTTTGTTTCGGTACAAAGAATAACACACTTGATCTTATAAAGTTTTTCTAGAGAACCTGGATACATAAGAACGCTACTGCGTTCTTACGTATGAACTTGCAATGGATCTTACGAATATTCCTGGAACAGGATCCTATATAAGATCCTTTGCAGGAACTTTTAACACGGTTAGATAAAGGTTTAAAAATTAAACCTAGAGAAATGATTTATTTGAATTAAATAAAATTTATTTGAAACGAATTAGAATGAATATTGGTCACAGAACTAACTAAACTTTTATTTAGTTCAAATAATATTTTTTATTTAATTAAATAAATTTCGTTGAAATATCCATTTTTATTTAAATGGAAAAAAATTTATATTATCTTTAAATATATTTTATATTTAATTTAATCTAATATTTATTTTAATCAAATATATTTTTTACTTGCTACAAATATACTATTTCCTAAATTGCAAATATATTTCTTTATTTTAGACTAATAAGTGCATTTATTTAAAATAAATATTAGTTTATTTATTTTGAATAAAATATTTATTTGTAACAAATAAATTTTTTTTAAATATACACTTTTAGTTAAAACAAAAAACTTTTTTCTCTGGGTGTATGTAGATAAATTTTTGAGGCCTCTATATCTGGTAAAAAAGTGTCATTATATTCCTGTGAGAGTTGCAATAAATTAATTTGTAACAATATTTCACGTTTTATAAGTTAAATTGAACAGCTATCTGAACATCTGGCAACGTTAACCAGGCGGCACACTTATCAATTTAGTAACTTTAAGTTACCGTTTTCAAGTTATCTTTTTGGTAACCGAAATTGTTAGCAAGAGTTTAACGAATTTGAATACTAAAAAAGATGTCTTAGGAAAGTTTAAATATTGTTATCAAAATTTTGTTAATAATTTGAGGCATTGCACACATCAACAAAATGTTATTACCCAAGCGGCACACTTCACGTTTTAATAACTTAAAGTTACCGTTTTCAAGCCACCTTTTTGGTAATGGAAATTGTCAACAAAAAGTTAACGAAATGTAATCATCAAATTGTTGACTTTTAAAAGATAACATATATTTACCGATACCTCGTTAACTATTTGCAAAGTCGTAAATGTTAACAAAAAGTTATTAAAAATGTATATGTAAATTTGACAACAATTATAAATTATCTATTAGATAATATTTTTAAGGTGGCATTTTTGTGTAGTAAAATAGTAATTAAAAAGATAACAATTTAATGTCATTATTAGTTTAAAGATGTTCAGATAACATTTTGCTAACTATTTAAAGTTAACTTAATGTTATATGTAAAAAGTTAACAAAATACATATAACAGCGAGTCAAAAAAAACGGTTGCCTTTCCGATCAGACACAACGCTAGAGCGTTATAACCTAAAAATCGTGTAGCGTGGGTATATACGTTAGTCAGCTCGCTCGTGCAAAAATATATATTTATGGTGCGGTTCATGTTTTATTGTTTCACCATTGGAAAAAACGGTATGTAATATGTTTTTTCAGATCACTAATGTACTTAAATCTCTTTTCATTTTTGTTTTAATTGTTTCTGTAATACTAGTAGGCAAGAAAACATTTTACGATCTGTCGAAGCATCAACAACTAAGACGTAGAAATGAGAGGATTTTGCACACTTATAATTTACATTTAAATAGAAATAACACTACTATTAATAATGGTATTGGATGAATGTCCAAAACCTTCTACAATTAATAACACCACTATTAATAATAGTAATGATATTCAAGATAAAAGTGCAAGTGATGAAAAGTCAAAACCTTCTACAAGTGGCATAAAAATGATCTCAATATCCTCAATGCTAATGATAATTCTAATGAGTTTGAAGGAGAGAATAATATTCATTCATTTCAGAACGATACTTATTTTGAAATCAATGAATGTTATTCTGACAATGATGCCAATCAGTCTAACTATGACGATTACCCTGACAGCGACGATAGCTTTTATTCTGACAGTTTTTACGATTCTCATTCTTCCGATTTCCCTTTAAATGTTTTAAAATTAAATTCAGAAAATTTCAATTCCGACAAAGAGACAGAAAAAAATTCAAATTTTCCAACTTTTATCAAATTTTGGCATATTAAACATAAATTAACTCGTGCTGCTACAGATGAACTTTTACATGCTTTACAATTTGCCGGTCATAAAATTCAATTAACTATTAGAACACTAATCAAAACACCTCGACGTCATAATAATATCATTGATATGGGTACGGGTAAATTTGTTTATTACAGTCTTCAACAAGTGATAACACAGCCACACAAAAAAAATTTTTGGTTCTGACCTGTGGGTCTCACTATGTAGACTTTATGTTTTTTGGGGCGCTGAATCCGAATCCGAGGTTCATTTAACCCCATCAGTTCAGGATTTTGACATAACGTCAAAAAACCAATATGGCGGACACGTTTTTGAAAAATTCATCGGATTCGCTTGAAATTCGTTACACGGGGGTTTTTGGTGTCGCTGATTACGAATTTGAAGTCAGTTTTTGAGAATCCAAAATGGCGGATCCAATATGGCGGACACTTTTTTGAAAAATTCATCGGATTCGCTTAAAAATCGTTACTCAGGGGTTTCAGGGGTCGCTGATTACGAATTTGAAGTCGATTTTCAAAACTTCAAAAAGGGGTATCCAATATGGCGGAAGCTTTTTTAAAAATTCATCAGATTCGCTTGAAACTTGATACTCGGAGGTTTTCGGTGTCGCTGATTACGAATTTGAAATCATTTTTCAAAAATTCAGAGTGGCGGATCCAATATGGCGGATACTTTTTGTTATATTCATCGGATTTGCTTAAAACTCGTTACATAGGGGTTTTCGGTGTAGCTGATTACGAGTTTAAAATGAGTTTTTAAAAATTCAAAATGGTTGTGGAAAGAATTTTAGGTATCAGTCGAAATTATTTTAGCGATTTGTCCTGATGAAAGTATACTTTACTCGATCGAATTCTGCTTCATGAAATCTTCAGTGTACACTAAAGAAAAATATGGATTATAAATCTTATTTCGGTTCTTTGTTCGAGAAGAGTACATTTTGCTTAAGTCCTATGCTGAGTAATTGTATCTTGCATGTGTCTGCATCCAGGGCACCTCCATGTGGTGACGGTGGGCAACGGAGATTGTCCGCTATCCGGCTAAGTCCCTGGATAACGGCTTTGATGCCGTCATGGCAGACCCGCGTAAGAAACGTGTTACGATGCAGGGACTCGGAACCCCAGTATCGGCGGTTGAGGGTGAGAAAGCAGGCTCTCAGGCGTCGTCATCCAGCAACTGCAGCTCTTCATTGGTGGGAAACTTGGCTAATGTAGGGTGCAATGCGACAAGACAAAGTAACAGTCTATGTCATCATTACTGATGACATCAAAGTCACGTACAAGGAAATTTTTGATTTACAAATTGATGAGAATGCATGGGTTCCCAATATAATTTGCAATTCTTGTAAATCAATGTTTAACCGTTGGAAGAAATACAAAAAAGCAATCAAATTTTCTAGTCCATCAGTAAAGGCTCCAATTTTATCTGACAAAGAAAATGAAAGAACTGATTTCGAGAGCATCAACGCAGTGAAAAATGACGAATTGATGATTGTGGATGATTACGAGCCTGATAGCGACCATAACGATAGCGACACTAACTATTCTGAAAGTGAAGACACTAAAAAACCAGTCCTAACGCTGGTTTCACAGCCTGTATTGAATGACCTCATACGCGACTTAGGTTTGCCAAAGGACAGTGCGGCATGCTTTCCTAGAGAAAAAAACAAAGGTTTCCATATATCGAAATCGAGAATTAGAATTTCGGAAATACTTTTCTAAAGATGAAGATCTTGTATTTTGTACAGATATTTACGGACTGATGAATGAAATGAAAAAAGACTGCTACAAAGCAACAGAATGGCGACATTTCATTGATTCGTCGAAAAGAAGTATTATGGCAGTATTACTCCATAATTCCAACGTTTATGCTCCTATACCTATAGCCCACTCGACTGTAATGAAGGAAAAATATGAAAATATGCAAATACTTTAAAATAAAATTGGTTACAAGCAACACAGGTGGCAGATTTGTGGAGATTTCAAGATCATAACCATGTTACTCGGGCAACAGTCTGGATTTACAAAATACCCCTGTTACTTATGTTTATGGGATAGTAGAGCTGGAAAACAGCATTATAAGGAAAAGGATTGGCCAAAGAGAAAATCCCTTACACCTGGGTCGCACAATGTCATTAATGAATCTCTCGTAGATCCATCAGAGATCCTGCCTCCTCCTTTGCATATCAAGCTAGGTCTTATGAAACAATTTGTCAAGGCTCTAGATAAGACAGGAAAATGTTTCGAATACTTGCAGACGATTTTTCCTAAAATTTCTGAGGCCAAAATTAAAGAAGGTATATTTGACGGTCCTCAAATTCGAAAAATGTTTAAGGAAAAATGTTTCTTTATTAGTCAAATGAATGATCAGGAGAAAGCAGCTTGGTTGAGTTTTCGAGAGGTTGCAGAAAACTTCTTGGGAAATCGAAAAAGTCCACAATATAAAGAAATCGTGGCCAAAATGTTACATGACTACGAGAAACTAGGGTGCTTGATGAGTTTGAAGCTGCATTTCTTGCACTCTCATCTGGACAAATTTCCTGAAAACGTGGGACATTTTAGTGAAGAACAAGGTGAACGTTTCCACCAAGACATTAAAGTTGTTGAAACTCGCTATCAGGGAGTTTGGGATGTGAATATGTTGGCAGATTTTTGCTGGATGCTAAAAAGAGAATCACTTGGACAAAACAACAAGCGCAAAAGAAATCCATTACATAGATCTTTTGAAGAGAAAAGAACTCGATATAGCTCGAAAAAAGAAAACTATTAAAAGATTATGCACCTTATGAGCAGCATTATTTTTATCAATCAGCCCTTTTAAGGGCTATACATGATGTACAAAATCCGTTCGAGCAACCTCCCCGCGGTGTACATCGGATAATGCCAATGCCGACGGTACAAAGATTTTAAATTTTTTGATGTTGGAATAAAATCCTGATCAGATGGGCTTTAAAGACCTCTTATAAGGAACCAGCGAACCTAAAAACCCTAGTGTAACGAACTTCAAGCGAATCCGATGAATTTTTCAAAAAAGTGTCCGCCATATTGGATCCGCCATTTTTAATTTTCAAAAACTGACTTCAAATTCGTAATCAGCGACATCAAAAACCCCCGACTAACGAATTTCAAGCGAATCCGATGAATTTTTTAAAAACGTGTCCGCCATGTTGGTTTTTTTGATGTTATGTCAAAATCCTGAACTGATGGGGTTAAATGGACCTCGGATTCGGATTCAGCGCCCCAAAAAACATAAAGTTTACATAGTGAGACCCCAGGTCAGAACCAGAAATTTTTTTTGTGTGTCTGTGTAATTGATATACTTTCACATTTAAATTTGTTATTAGTTACAGATTTCCTTAATATTTATATTAATGTCGACGGTCTGCCAATTGCTAAAAGCTCAAAAAGTCAATTTTGGCCAATTTTTGGACAAATTATTAATATCAATTATTTTCAGCCATTTATTATTGCCCTTTATCATGGAACCGGAAAACCTTCTTCCACAACAGAATTTTTTTTTAATTTTTTAGACGAATACGCTTTTTTACAAACAGAAGGACTTCAATTCAAAGGCCGAACATTTATTATAGACATAAAAGGGTTTTTAGCAGACACACCGGCACGAAATTTTATTCGTTCTTTTCCCGGACACAATAGTCGTTGTGCTAATTGTGTTCAGAATGGAGAGACAACCAATAGTCGTCGTCTTCTTTTAGAAATTGATTGCGAATCGCGTACTAATGCCACTTTTAGAAATGGACTTCCACAGAAATTTTTGAATTTAAAATCTGCTTTAGAAGAAGTTGGTTTTGACATGGTAATTTACCGTTACAATAAGTTTTGAACAGAACCATTGAAAAATCAAAAAATATTTCGCCAATAATAAAGTCATCTTTTAAATTTAAATTATTAGGTAAAAAAAATGCAATAAATAATTCACTTCCTCAGAATTGCGAAGAAGCATATGACAGTATAGAATTTTCGAGTTTTTCACTATCAGATAAATCACCTAATAATTGCTGCTACTTAAAAAATAATGAAATTGTTATAATAATAGCAATTTGTTTATACAATGGGAAAGAAGTTATTTTTGGTCGACAGGTCATTCCTTCTACAGGGATTGAAGATTATGCATGTGATTTACGATATTTAGGTATTTATAAGTTAGAGGAATTGTCAGAGATAAAAATGTGGCCAGTAACTGAAATATTGTGCAAAGGATTTGCAGTTTTTAATTATGAATCGTCGTATATATTTCCTATTTTAAACTGTGATTTCTAATTCGGTTTTGTTTTACAAAACAGCCGACTTTAACAACTACCTCGAATTCAAAGTAGTTTTTTAAAATCGTTTAAAATAGAAGTATTAATTAATTATATAATTTTGAATATTAGTTATTTAAGTTATTTATTTATCCAACTTGATATATATAATATAATTTTTCTAGTCATACAATTTTAAATGTTCCATCTTGTGGATTTAGGCTGTAAGATCTTGATACGCCTGCTTCTTTTTCAGATCTGAAGGTGTCTTTTAATATACTATTTGAAATTAAAATGTCAATTGCTTCCCAATTTATTACTGCTCCGTTTTGAAACAGACGAAAATTACTAACACAAGGTACATAAATTCGTCTATTTTTTACTGCTTTAAAATTATATAGTTTTCAAGACATTAAATTTCTTTATATTTTTTAGCACAAATGTCGAGCGTAAAACTGTTTCCTCTTCCTCCCGCTGCTTTGAAGAAGTTTTCGCTTCTACAGGAAGGAAATAAAAAGAAAGAAGTGGAAGAACAAAGTGCAAATTTCGAGAGCGAGGAAGAAGTTTTTGATGAGGAGTATTTAGATGATGATAACCTCTATGATTTAAATGATAAACGTCCACCAAGTGAGGCGTTGCAAGAACAAAATCAAAATATTTTGAGGACGACTGAGGGCATCGTAGAACCCGTCGACAAAACTGCAGGAGTAGGCAATAATACATCAATTTTGAATGGCGATAAAGAAACAGAAGCTAATGGCATTTTAGGGGACGAAAATAATGACCCTTTAGAGGAAGGAGATGCGGATATACTACAGGAACTTCTAAGGAATCAACATGAACATGGGCAAAATTGTTGCGGTATGTAATGCTTATATATATTTATTTACAAACATCTATCCACATAGCAGGACTCGAACTAGGTCCATAAATTTACTTTAAGTCCGTAAAAGTCATCAGTTTTTTGAAAAAAGGTCCGATAAAACCGTAATTTGATTGGGAAAAGACGAGAAGTAAGTATATTGTATGATATAGTTTGGAGAATTTTAGAGAAATTAAATGATTGCAGAAATTAAATTATTAGATAGTAATTGAATATAGAAAGCAATATAGCGTGAATTTTTAGAAATAATAATTAAATTTCGTAAAAATGAATATTGTAAACAAATGAATTTGAAAATTGGCAGAAAACTTTTTCGAAAATTAATTGATATAAAGAATAATTTTGGTTAAAAAATTTTTGAAAATAATTTTGAAGAAGTACAATATTTTCATACAATATAAGATAATAATAATAATTATTATTATAATTTTGTCAATATATGGTCCGTAATTTTGCATTTTTGGTCCGTAAAGCCCATATTTTAAAATACTTTCAGTGGTTTGAGCCCTGACTTAAAGAAATACAAAAGAATTAAAAGAATTTTTTTATTATTTCAGAAATTTGCAGACTAAATTCAACCCTGACATTAAAAATAGTCAGCGAAATTACCGAGGAAATAAAATCTCAACGTTCAGATCGAACTTCGACTAAAACTAAACTTAAGCGGTACTTCTCAAATGTTCCTCTTCAAACTAAACAAGCATTAGAGAAATTCGATGAAACTTTGAAAAATAAATCTATAAAAACTGCATTTGTAAGTATAACACTTATAATAAGTCATGCACTATGTTAGTCATTTGTAGTTATTTATTTCCTTAAATTAAGTATGCGAGTTAATCTGCTTTACACTGATTAGCATACAAACAAGTACAAAATTATAACTTTTGAACTCTGTAGGAGAAAGGTGTTCAAAACCTTGGAGGAAAGTCACTTCAAAAAGGTACAAACGCCGCATTATCTTATTTTTTGTCTAATGAAGTAGCGAAACAGTCATCATGGACAGGAATTAATGGAGAAATAAAAATCAAAGACTGTCAATTTACTGCAATTATAGTTGGTAAGTAATTATTTTTTTCGTTTTAAGTTTTTATTGTAAGAAAGAAAATTTATGCAAGAATTTAAATTAATTATTGTATCTTTTTCTTAATAGGAATCCTCATGGAAAACTTTAAATCTACTAAAGATAACGTTGAAAGTGAAATTAAGAAATGGTTCCAGCGAGCACGTGATCGTTTAAAATCATCAACAGCTACGGAACGACCTCAAAAAAGGCAAAAGACAACATAATAATTTTTTTCATTAAATTAAAAAATTTTTAATTTTAAAAAAGAATATAAAGTTTTTTTAAGCATATTCAATGGATCCGTTGTCTCTGAAAGAGACCACTGAAATGCCTTAATTATATTTATTCGGTTTAAAACGTTCTTGAATTATTTTTTTTAATTTAAAAAAATCAGTTTATTTTTAAGTATCCTTAAAGGATCCATTTTTTTCAAAAGAGGCCACTTTTACTTCATAATTGCACTTGCATTCAGTTGAAAAACTTTTCTTTTAATTACTTTTTTAGGGAAAAAAAAATATATATTTATATTTTCAAACGTTCCTAACGGATTTGCTTATGTATTTTTATTTTTATAATTTTGCGATATTATTATTAATACATGTATATAATCTAGCTATAAGTTGTTGAAACCGTTCAAGTATTACAACTGAGAAACGATCTCAAAAAAGGAAAAAGAAAATGTAATTTTTTTCATTAAATTAAAATTTTTAATTTTAAAAAAGAATATAAAGTTTTTTTAAGCATATTCAATGGATCCGTTGTTTCTAAAAGAGACCACTGAAATGCCTTAATTATATTTATTTGGTTTAAAACGTTCTTAAATTATTTTTAATTTAAAAAAATCAGTTTATTTTTAAGTATCTTTAAAGGATCCATTTTTTTCAAAAGAGGCCACTTTTACATCATAATTGCACTTGCATTCAGTTAAAACTTTTTTTAATTACTTTTTTAGGAAAAAAAATTTTTTTATTTTCAAACGTCGTTAGCGGATTTGCTTATGTATTTTTATTTTTATAATACTGTTATATTATTATTAATAAATGTATATAATCTAGCTATAAGTTGTTGAAACTGTTCAAGTATTGCATGCATTTTATGATGTTATAACATAATTATTAATAAATAAATGAAATTTATTAAATATTTTCTGTTTTAGGGTTCAATAAGTAGGCGACGATGCTAAGCAGTTAGCTCTTTTTCAATCACATCAGTGATAATCTTTAATAAAATAAAGATGATTATTGAATACAAAATTGTTTATTGCAATAAAATGTGTCTTTATATTTATTATAGGTTATATCTGATTTAATTGAAAGAAAGAGCTAATTGCTTAGCGTCGTCGCCTATATTTTTGCCTTTTTATCCTTTACAAAAAGGACCGAAAACACCAACTAATACAATAAGTAAAAGTAATCAATTTGCGAAATTTTCGTCTTTTATTTGTTAATAAAGCGATAACTAATTCCTATTTTTAAAATCATCTAAATACTCCTCATCAAAAACTTCTTCCTCGCTCTCGAAATTTGCACTTTGTTCTTCCACTTCTTTCTTTTTATTTCCTTCCTGTAGAAGCGAAAACTTCTTCAAAGCAGCGGGAGGAAGAGGAAACAGTTTTACGCTCGACATTTGTGCTAAAAAATATAAAGAAATTTAATGTCTTGAAAACTATATAATTTTAAAGCAGTAAAAAATAGACGAATTTATGTACCTTGTGTTAGTAATTTTCGTCTGTTTCCCAACGGAGCAGTAATTAATTGGGAAGCAATTGACATTTTAATTTCAAATAGTATATTAAAAGACACCTTCAGATCTGAAAAAAAGCAGGCGTATCAAGATCTTACAGCCTAAATCCACAAGATGAAACATTTAAAATTGTATGACTAGAAAAATTATATTATATATATCAATTTGGTTAAATAAATAAATTAAATAATTTATATTCAAAATTATATAATTAATTAATACTTCTATTTTAAACGATTTTAAAAAACTAATTTCAATTCGAGGTAGTTGTTAAAGTCGGCTGTTTTGTAAAACAAAACCGAATTAGAAATTACAGTGCAAAATAGGAAATATATACGACGATTCATAATTAAAAACTGCAAATCCTTTGCACAATATTTCAGTTACGGGCCACATTTTTATCTCTGACAATTCCTCTAACTTATAAATACCTAAATATCGTGAATCACATGCATAATCTTCAATCCCTATAGAAGGAATGACCTGTCGACCAAAAATAACTTCTTTCCCATTTTATAAACAAATTGCTACTATTATAACAATTTCATTATTTTTTAAGTAGCAGCTATTATTAGGTGATTTATCTGATAGTGAAAAATTTGAAACTTCTATACTGTCATATGCTTCTTCGCAATTCTGAGGAAGTGAATTATTTATTGCATTTTTTTACCTAATAATTTAAATTTAAAAGATGACTTTATTATTGGCGAAATATTTTTTGATTTTTCAATGGTTCTGTTCAAAACTTGTTGTAAAGGTAAATTACCTGTTTTTAGCATATTTTTAATATTAAAGAGAAAATTTTCAAATGGAAAGCAACTGAATTTATCGAGATGTCCATGAGTTTTGACACAATATGCTAGATGCAAGATATTATGTAAATTATAAGTTAGATGTGATTCTCCATATAAAGTTTTCATTGATTCAACAAAATAAACTAGCAAACTATGTGCATACTCATTGTTAATTTGACAAAGTCTAGGATCGCACAAAATTCTTATTGCACAATTAAATGCATTAAAATGAATTAACAAAGGAGGAGGCAAAATGTCAGGAAGTATAACTGGACCCAAATATAAAACAAATAACCGGAATTCTAAAAGCTTTCCAGTAACACAAATCATTCAAACTTCTCGGTTTGCGTACAAAATCAGAAGGAATTGTAGAAGACAAAGTTGAAATAAAATTGTTAAGCCTGGTAAGCTGATCGGCAGTATTTTTTTTACTTTTAAAAATTGTCACCCATATTGGAAGTAATTTTTTCATAACCCCAAGGCATATTAAATGCATGTAATCTAACGGGAAGTCTTCAACCATGTCAAAACCAACATCTTCTAAAGCAGATTTTAAATTCAAAAATTTCTGTGGAAGTCCATTTCTAAAAGTGGCATTAGTACGCGATTCGGAATCAATTGGCAGACCGTCGACATTAATATAAATATTAAGGAAATCTGTAACTAATAACAAATTTAAATGTGAAAGTATATCAATTATCGCTTGTTGAAGACTGTAATAAACAAATTTACCCATACCCATATCAATGATATTATTATGACGTTGAGGTGTTTTGATTAGAGTTCTAATAGTTAATGGAATTTTATGACCGGCAAATTGTAAAGCATGTAAAAGTTCATCTGTAGCAGCACGAGTTAATTTATGTTTAATATGCCAAAATTTGATAAAAGTTGGAAAATTTGAATTTTTTTCTGTCTCTTTGTCGGAATTAAAATTTTCTGAATTTAATTTTAAAACGTTTAAAGGGAAATCGGAAGAATGAGAATCGCAAAAACTGTCAGAATAAAAGCTATCGTCGCTGTCAGGGTAATCGTCATAGTTAGACTGATTGGCATCATTGTCAGAATAACATTCATTGATTTCAGAATAAGTATCGTTCTGAAATGAATGAATATTATTCTCTCTTTCAAACTCATTAGAATTATCATTAGTATTGAGGATATTGAGATCATTTTTTATGCCACTTGTAGAAGGTTTTGACTTTTCATCACTTGCACTTTTATCTTGAATATCATTACTATTATTAATAGTGGTGTTATTACTTGTAGAAGGTTTTGGACATTCATCCAATACCATTATTAATAGTAGTGTTATTTCTATTTAAATGTAAATTATAAGTGTGCAAAATCCTCTCATTTCTACGTCTTAGTTGTTGATGCTTCGACAGATCGTAAAATGTTTTCTTGCCTACTAGTATTACAGAAACAATTAAAACAAAAATGAAAAGAGATTTATGTACATTAGTCATCTGAAAAAACATATTACATACCGTTTTTTCCAATGGTAAAACAATAAAACATGAACCGCACCATAAATATATATTTTTGCACGAGCGAGCTGACTAACGTATATACCCACGCTACACGATTTTTAGGTTATAACGCTCTAGCGTTGTGTCTGATCGGAAAGGCAACCGTTTTTTTTGACTCGCTGTTATATGTATTTTGTTAACTTTTTACATATAACATTAAGTAAACTTTAAATAGTTAGCAAAATGTTATCTGAAGATCGTTAAACTAATGATGACATTAAATAGTTATCTTTTTAATTACTATTTTACTACACAAAAATGTCAACTTAAAAATATTATCTAATAGATAATTTACAATTGTTGTCAAATTTACATATACATTTTTAATAACGTTTTGTTAACATTTACGACTTTGCAAATAGTTAACGAGGTATCGGTAAATATATGTTAACTTTTAAAAGTCAACAATTTGATGATTACATTTCGTTAACTTTTTGTTGACAATTTCCATTACCAAAAAGGTGACTTAAAAACGGTAACTTTATGTAATTAAAACGTGAAGTGTGCCGCCTGGGTATATTTACAGATTGTCAATAACTTAAGGTTATCTATAAGATAACATGTTAAAGTTGACATTTTGGCTTAATAAAATTGTAATGGAAAAAGTAACATATTCTACAATTATTATGTTTGTTAATAATGTCATGATAATATTTTGTTAACTATTTTCAGTTAATTTAATTATATATGCAAATATTTAACAAAAATACAAAAATAACGCTCCATATATTAATTTCCGGCCGCGTTTATAACCTCTCTAGGATAAATGCGCGTATTATACAAATGACTTGTCTCCTCATCGCTTGGATACACCTGTGCATGTAATAGAGTTTAACAAATATTTTCCTTTCAACGATATTAGTGGATCTATTTGGTGGATTCCACGTCAGTTCAACACACTTATTTTCATGACTTGATGGGATTTGGCTGTACTTTAGTAAATTTATTACTTTTATACACTGAAAAAATTAAAAGCACACTGCTGTCTTTGCAGAGATAGATGCTTTTTTTTGCAGGACAGCAACACACTCTATCAGAAAAGAACGCAGTTAACCGCAAAAAGCGAGCAGTTACTCTTTCAGGGGTAACTGCTGCCCCCGAAAAAGAGAGATGCTCGCTTTTTGAGGTTAACTGCTATCCCTTATGACAAAGCGCGCTGCTGTCTCGCATTGAAGTCAGCAGTGCGCTTTAAATTTTTTCAGTGTAGTGGTAAACAACTCCACCAAAAATTTTTTCAAAATTTTTAAAAATTACCAAAAATATGGCATTTTTAAAATGTCTGTCTTTTTTTCTTTAAAGTGCTATAACTTTGGTACAAATTAACCGATTTTGGATTATAAAAAAAGGATTTCTTTGGTATTAAGTACATTTTAAGATACAATTAATATAATAAAGAAAAATTCAGAAAATTTTTTTTATGAACTTATGAAAAATTAAAAATCCGTTTTTGAAAAACATCGTTTTCGATTTTTTCAAAATTTTACTAAATGTTAGGGCGAATGTGCTTTACATGTCCTGTCAGTTTTATCTTGGGATCTCAAAGGGATTCGGAGTAAAAAAATAAAACGTAACCACAAATTACGAACATATGGGGCAAAATTCCTTAACTGCCCAGGTAAAAAAATGAATTTTCTCTAAACTTTGCTAAAATGTTACTATTATTAGTGAAAGTGTAATTATTAATTTTTTTTAATTTGATAAAATATTTGTTGAGTTATGGAGTTTTAAAATTTGGATTTATTTGAAAATATCTTTTTTTCGATTTAATATATTGATAAGTAAAATTAATCAAATTAAAAGTATGAATAGTGATTTTTAATGGGGTTTTCACGTGCCAGAAGCTGGTGACCTTTTTTCTATAGGCCATGTAAAAATCAAAGTGGGACAATGAGAATTCTTGAGGAAAATAATAATTTACCTTTATTTTGCATAGAAAATAATGATTTTAATTAATTTCTTCAAAAATTTCTTTAAATGTACTTAAAACCAAATGAATCCTTTTTTTATAATCCAAAATCGGTTAATTAGTACCAAAGTTATAGCACTTTAAAGAAAAAAAGACGAACATTTTGAAAATGCCATATTTTTGGTAATTTTTAAAATTTTACAAAAATATTTGGTGGAGTTGTTTATCACTATAAAAGTAATAAATTTACAAAAACTTATTTATTACTTATTTTACTAAGTTTTTAAAACTTGTCAATTTTTTTTAACTTTTTAAAACTTTTCAATTTTTTCTAAGTAAAAAAATAAGTTTATTTTAAAATGATGACTCAGTCCGTTCTAGTAAAAACAATAAAACCGCATAAGTATTTTAGTACATTTGTTCTCTTTAAGAACTACTTAACTTATTTATAATTGAAAAACTTTATTTAAACCTAATATTATAGGTACCATAAGTATTACTAAAATACCATTTATATTATATATTATAATTTTAAATCTAAATGCTCATATTTAAAACCTCACATTTAATGTGATATGTGATACAAAGAATTACATAGCCCCACCAAAAAAGTGTCGTGGGCGGCAGACCAGACTAATCATTTCCTATGTATTTTGACGCGCTGAATACGGATCCGAAGTCCGTTTTGCTCCATCACGCCAGGATTTTTTTCTAACCTCCAAAAACATCAGATTTTGAGAAGTGGGCTATTTAAAAAAAAATTGATGGATTTACTTTAAACTTGGCATCTAGGGGTTTTTTGGGTCGCTAATGACAAATTTGAAGTTAGATTTTCAAAATTCAAAATGGCGGCTATTGTGTATGAGCACAATACTAATCCTGCTGCTTCGATAAATGTAGTAGGCGATAACAACTGCCCCGAAAGCGGATGTGTAGAATGATTCGCTTCCTGTGTATCAAAGTAACGAAGTCAGCGTAGGCGCGCTGCCCTGCTGGGGGACGTTAGGGTGTGAGAATGATGCCGTAGTGTGTCCGACGACGAGTTGACTTTGTTCCCGTCAAAGTCGGAAAACTATCATACTTAGGCCTGGGGAGGTATGAGGGTTATCACCCCTAGGACGGCGGACTCACCTGCGATCGGGTCAGGATCCCTAACGTGCAGGTTTTAACATAAATCATGGCTTCTCAAAATCAAAACAATAATAAAACTCAAAAGGCTTCAAAAATTAATTTTGCAGTAACAACGTCGGAACACTTATGCGACAGCAATGCAGATGCATTTTGTTACATATGTGGACAATTCGATGTCCCCAAAAATCGTTAATCAATAAATTAAATTATCAAACAAATCTACAAATATTGTTTTTATCTTGAGAAAGCCAATCACAATAAAAATTTTGTTCCACGCAAAATTTGCAGTTCCTGTTACACAAAGTTAACTCGTTGAAATCATAAAAAAGAGGATAAACACCTTCTTCCAAAACCTTAGAAATTGACAGTTCAACTGAAGATGTTCTAGATTTTGAAAATAAAGACATGAGAACCGATGATGAGGACCGACTATTGCCTTCCATATGATGAACAGGAGATAAAGATTCAACAAACGTTTAACCAAAAAGAACTTAGCAATCTCATTAGAGATTTAAAATTGCCAAAGGATTCTGCAGAACACCTAGCATCAGTGTTGAAGAAGAAAAACTTGTTATCAAAAGGCACAACAGCTAGCTTTTATCGAGACAGAGAAAAATAATTTCGACAATATTTTACAAAAGATGAAAATCCGTCGTTGGTATATTGCTCAGATGTTGTCGGACTCATGAATAAATTAAAAACAAATATATATATACAAAGATGAAAATTGGAGACTATTTATTGACTCTTTGAAAAGAAGTTTAAAAGTAGTACTACTACATAATACTAATATTTATGCCTCAATTCCGATAGCGCATTCAACGAAAATGAAAAAAACTGAATATATGAAACTAGTTTTGGATAAAATTCGATACCGAGAACACAACTGGCAAATTTGTGGAGATTAAAAACAAATATATTCAAAGATGAAAATTGGAGACTATTTATTGACTCTCTGAAAAGAAGTTTAAAAGTAGTACTACTATATAATACTAATATTTATGCTCCAATTCCAATAGCTATTTATTGACTCTCTGAAAAGAAGTTTAAAAGTAGTACTACTGCATAATACTATTATTAATGCTTCAATTCCAATAGCGCATTCAACTGAAATGAAAAAAACTGAATATATGATAGTAGTTTTGGATAAAATTAGATACCGAGAACACAACTGGCAAATTTGTGGAGATTTTAAGATTTTAAGCATACTACTTGGACAACAATCAGGTTTTACAAAAACACCATGTTTCCTGTGGGACAGTAGAGATCAAGCAAATCACTACATTAAAAAACAATGACCAAAAAGGAATTCATTCTAACCAGGTACAAAAAATATAATAGAAAATCCCCTAATCGACCCTTCAAAGGTAATAATTCCATCCTTACACTCGAAACTAGGAGGAATGAAACAATTTGTCAAAACCTTAGATAAAGAAGGAAACTGTTTTTATTACCTGGAACAAAATTTTTCAGAAATATCTAATGCGAAACTAAAAGAAGAGGTTTTCGACGGACCACAAATTTTCAAATTGATAAAAGATCAGCAATTTATCACTAAGATGAATAAAAAGGAGAAAGCCGCATGGCTTAGTTTCAAAGCAGTTGTCGAAAATTGGGAACAAATAGTTAGTGATATGATTAAAAATTTTGGTAAGTTAGGATGCTTAATGAGCATAAAGATGCATTACTCAGACTCGAATCGGGATCGATTCCCTAAAAATTTGAGAGACTACAGTGAAGAACAAGGAGAACGATTCCATCAAGATCTTAAAGAATTTGAGCGTCATTATCAAGGAAGATGGGATGTAAATATGATGTCCGACTACTGTTGAATGCTGAAAAGGGATATTGTACCTGGAGATACTAATTTGAAACGAAAACCATTACACAGATCTTTTGAGGACAAAAGAGTGCGCTACCATAAAAGGACGTGAATATCTTACTTATGTATATAAAAATTTCCATTTCGAGTTTTGAAAATCTAACTTCAGATTCGTAATCAGCAACCCAAAAAAACCCCTGCACGTACTGTAACTGTTCTAGACCAAAAAAAGAACAGCGTTCTAGAACAAATGTTACAATTTTATTATAGAACCGTTCTAGAACTTTGTTCTAGATTTGTTCTGGAACAGTTGTTCTGTATCTGTTCTATAACAGACATGTAACATTTGTTCTAAATTAGTTATAGAATTTTGAAGTAACATTATTCCTACAGTGTTCTAGAACACTGTTACAAAAACTTAATGTAACTGTTCTTTCACTATAAACTCGTGTTTATTTTCACTTTTTCACTACACGGAAAGATGTTATTATATAAAATTTTATAAAAGTATTTTACAAGTGTAGGACAAAATGCTACAAAGGAAAATTTTGCTTTCAACAAAACTTACACAGTAAATCTTAATTTAAGGCTGCTTTCCTGCTTTAAAATAAGACTTTCTTTTTACTGTGAAACTTTAACAAAACGTACCAATATAAAATATAGTAAAGTTATATTAAAATTTGTTAAAAGTTTTCGATATTTGATATAATTTTACTAAATATAGTATAATTTTTATCAAAGTTCAATACTTCTAATATAATAACTAATATAATAACTTTCTTTCCGTGTAGAGTGCATCCGCGTTTTTGCATGAATTACGAAAAATCTATTGAATTTAGATACTTAGAAAGACTCGTATCGATGATTCGTAAAAAATTAAATAATTTTTCACTATTAGCTTGCATAAATTTTCAAAATTTTTTAAAAATATTATTCACCAATAGTAACATCAAATACTTAAATAATTTATTATCAATTATTAATAAATAGGTATATAATAAAAATACAATAATAAATTATTATTATTAACTAATTAATTAAAATTTGTTATTATTTGTAGCATAATTATATATTATTCTTTGTAATAAAAAAATTTATAAATATATATATATATGTGTGTGTGTGTGTGTGTATCTACACTTATCGGGTCAATGTTAAAGGAGGAAGGAGTCATTCTCCTAAATTTAGGAGAATGCATCCTTCCTCCTTTGATACTTTACTATTTCAATATTGAGGAGGAAGGATGCATTCTCCTAAATTTAGGAGAATGCATAAGGATGCATTCTCCTTTAATACACACACATACACATACACATACACATACACATACACATACACATACACATACACCCGACTTATCGGGTCCGACGATCGTGGGCTCACGATCGGACAAGGCTTAAAAATTGTTAATTTAGTGCAAGATTCTTACAAAAAATTTGAAAAAAATTGATTGATACATACATTGTTAAAAATGAAATTTTATTTTAAAAATTTTAAAATCTTATCGTAAATTATTTTTAAAAAATTTTTTAATATTTTTATTAAAAACTACGTGTGAAAACAAAACTTTTCATTATAAAAACGTCCAATTTAATCAATTTTTGACCGAGTTATAAGCATATAAAAATATTTACTTAAAAAATGTCATTTTTCATAAATCTCTATCTCCTGAACCACTGTATGAAAAAATTTGAAATTTGAATTTGAAATTCAAGAAAAAAAATGTTTAAAAAAAATTTGAGATGCAAAAGCAAAATAATTTCCTATTTGGCCTGCAGTGCCCCATATATAGTTATTTTTTTAATAAGTATGTTACATTTCAATTTATAATTTTAGCGCTGCACATAACGGTCCCACAATTCAAACGGAAGTTGAAGTAAAATCACTTCCAAGCTTGCGTGGCTATGCGGTATGCGTATTCGACTTGTGTCCTCTAGGTCTAGGTTTCGATCCCCCGTGCGTGCGAAATTTTTTATTCTTAGTTTTAAGTGTTCTGTGTATAATTCTGAATATTGTTACATAAAGTATAAGTTCAAATAATTATTAACAATGATAATAATAGTTTAGTCATTAATTTTAATAAATAAGATAGTCTGTTTAAATTATTTAAGAAAATAAGAAAAATATTTTTTAAAAACTTATTGCAAAAAAGATATTCTATTAATTATTCATATTTTTATTCATACTCATAAACATTTATTTGTCCTATGCAACTATTAAATTTCTGCTTGGGTATTATTTATGATAAATCGTTTTTGTTATTGAATTGTTATACATTTGTTCTAAAACAATGTTCTAGTTTTGTTCTAGAATTGTTACAGACTTTTGTTCCTATTTTGTGCCTCCAGGGGGACGACATTTTGACCTGCCTGTTCCTCACCAGTTACAGAACTTGTTCTTTTTGTTCTGGAATAGTTATAGAATTATTCTTTAACTTTGCACACTGGGTTGTTGCAGAAATTGTATGGCTTCCTATGTCGGACAATCAAAGAGAATGGTTGGTGTTCGTATAAAAGAGTATAAAAATTCAAATTCTAATGTAATAGCCACACACAATAACTCTTTTAATCACAATTTTGATTGGGATAATTTCTCAATTTTGGACAAAGAGAGTAATTATAGAAAACGTTTAATATCTGAGATGATTCATATAAATTGGCAAAAATATCCTATTAACAATAAAGATAATATTCAAAATCTTAATAATTATTATATTTACTTCTTTAATGAAAAGAAATACGTATAATTCTGCTATCTAATTTTGCTTACCTTGGCAATTCACTTGTGCTGTCTTCTGTTTATGAATGGTGTCATTCACCTCATTACTACGAATACTACACGGGAAAAAATTTTGGGCAAGCGCTGTTTTTTTTACTGTGCAGCGGCGTTTCTACAGACTACGTATAGGCAGCGGCTCAGATTATGGGCATCAGCTACTCAAGTTACAGACAACTCGTACACATTTCACATAGGTTAGGCGTTTGCGTACAGCGCGTGCGCTGTTAGTGGGTATCTCATGTCCCGAAGTTGGATACCAGGATACAAAGCATAGACAGCAGTGCGTAACCACTAGAGGACAGGTCATACACAAAATTTTTTCCCGTGTATGTAAATCGATATACTTTTAGACCAGTGTCAGATTATAACTTCTAGTTTGATCGTTCATATCCTTATTCCTAATTAATTAAAAAAGAAATAAGTAAGCAAAAAGTGAATAAACAATTAGTTAATTAAACAGGTATAAAATTATTGCTTACTTAATTAATTACTAACTTACATCATTATCTATTGTCCCTGGTAACATTAAATACGTTGAATTTTGAAAAATCATTGATTTATAGTTAAATTTAATTCGTAGTAAAAAACAACACCAAAATGTGTTATTTTAATCCTAGGGAGATAATTTTATTTCAAAATTTTTTTGAGTGAAGGAACTATTTTTCAATCTTTTATGACGGTTGCCGAGGTTTCTAATTGTCATTAATGAAAGATCTAAAGAAAATGCGAAAATTTACGTTTTTAACCCTCCTGCGCATACGTTTTCACCCACAAAGTCGCTTGCAAATGCACACATTTTTCAGAAGGTAGGATTTGCACGCCGATTGGTATCTAGGGGTTTTTGGGGTCGCTGATTACAAATCCGGGGTCAGAATTCCAAAATTCAAAATGGCGGACCAAATATGGCGGACAATTTTGACAATTGAAAAAAAATTCTAATCGTTCCGTCTATCGCTATCTAGGGGTTTTCGGGGTCGCTGATTACGAATCCAGGGTCAGAATTTCAAAATTCAAAATGGCGGACCCAATATGGCGGACAATTTTTACAATTCAAAAAAAATTCTAATCGTTCCGTCTATCGCTATCTAGGAGTTTTCAGGGTCGCTGATTACGAATCCGGGGTCAGGATTTTAAAATTCAAAATGGTGGACCCAATATGGCGGACAATTTTCACAATTTAAATAAAATTCTAATCGTACGTCTTTCTCTATCTAGGGGTTTTCAAGGTCGCTGATTACACAGGCCTGCAAATTGTAGCTTAGTTCTGTTACAGGAAAAGTGGAAGGTGATTTTTATAGCTTTTTTGACGTAGAATACGAATCCGATCTCCAAAATAGCCCATCACGTCAGAATGTCTTGTAAAACTGCTTTAAATGGCCAAAAATGGCTATTTTTGGTCATTTTTTAGAATTTTTTTTGGTTAACCAAAATTTTTTTTTAATTTGCAATATTGTGTCGTATAGTACCATGTATAAGCTTCAAACCCCATATTTTAAAATTTCTTTACGATTTTTTTTGAAATAGTTATATAGATGTGAAATTTTTTCATTTAGGCAAATGTGGGTATAAGATAAATTAAAAATGTCATTTTGATTGCATTCACTAATAGTTTTATAAATTGACCGTTATTTCTTAAACCAACTAGTAAGGGTGAGATATAGCAGTAGTCTTAATTTTTGAAAACAAAAAAAAATTGAATTAAATATGTAACTTTTTAACATTTAAAAAGTTGACTAAAATTTTTATTATCCCCTCTACTCTTATATCCAATTTTGTAAAAAATTTTAGATCCTTTCTCCCTATTTCGATCCCACATATATTATGGACGTCCCCTTTATTACTACTTTGTTTTTTATAATTATACTTATATCAGCCTTCCTAGTTTTAAAAACCTACACTTGCCTAAATAAAAAACAATTTTCAAATCTACATAACTTTTTTTAAAAAATTTCTAAAGACATTTTGAAAAATGAGTTTTAAAGCTAAGCCATAGTACTATACGATGTAATTTTGACAATTGAAAAAAAATTTTTTTGACTAACGAAAAAAATTCCGAAAAATGACCAAAAATAGCCATTTTTGGACATTTACGGCAGTATTACAAGAAATCCTGACGTGATGGGATATTTTGGAGGTTGGATTCATATTTTACGTCAAAAAAAGCTATAAGAATTAGTTTCCACTTTTTTTGTAAAAAAACTAAGCCTAAATTTTCAGGCCTGTGTTACAAATCCGGGGTCAGATTTTCAAAATTCAAAATGGCGGACCCAATATGGCGGACAATTTTTACAATTTAAAAAAAATTCTAATCGTTCCGTCTATCGCTATCTAGGGGTTTTTGAGGTCGCTGATTACGAATATAAAGTCCAAAATTTCAAAATGGCGGACTCAATATGGCGGAAAATGGAACAACAATAAAAAAAAACATTTTGTGAATTAAATTAAAGATAAGAAAATTAATCAAAATATATCGTTGGCCATCTGTAGGTTAAAAAATGTTAAAATATAGTAAGTACACTACATGGAAAATAAATTATATCATTCAAATAACCGATTACTTATCTATTATCAAAAAAATATTTACTTGAGGCAAATTATTTTTAATTAATTTAATTAAGTTGTATTTGCTTTAATTACTGAAATTAATAATTAAAATGCAACTTAATTGACTTAAATAAAAATTATTCCATTGAACTAAACATTTATTTAATAGTCAATAAATAGTTATTTTAATCAAATAATTTTTTATAGATCTATAATAATAATAGAAATAATAATAATAATAATAATAATAATAATAATAATAATAATAATAATAATAATAATAATAATAATAATAATAATAATAATAATAATAATAATGGTAAAAATAATTATAATTAGAAATTAAAATCAATTTTTAAAGTTACAATTGATTGTGACTGTAATATGTTAAAAAATCAAACTTTTTATTCATATTAACAGATTTCAAAGACGCCGAAAGCACCAATATACCTATTTCTTGTGAAAATCGAAAAATTATATCAAAATTCATACAAAATTTTTAATTATTAATTTATTTTCTTAATAAAGACTACAATAGGAATAAATTATTCAATTAGAATATGTTATTAAAATTGTTTTTTGACATATAGGATTGGCCATTTAGAATTTTTTAATTTAGACCCATGTTTGTAATCAGCGAAAACTCCTAGATAGCGATAGAGGGTCGGATTAATTTTTTTTAATTATCATCCGCCACATTGGATTAGACATTTACAATTTTGGAATTCTGACCTCGGATTCGTAATCTGCGACCTCAAGAACCCCTAGAGAGATATAGATGGGACGATTAAAAAACTTTTTAAAAATTGCTGTTTGCCATATTGGGTCTGCCATTTTGGATTTTTTCAATTTTTGACTTTATATTCGTAATCATCGACCTCAAAAACCCCTAGATAGCAATAGACGGGACGATTAGAAAACTTTTTCATAATTGTCAGCCGCCATATTGGGTTCGCCATTTTGAATTATGAAATTTTGACCTCGGATTCGTAATCAGCGACCTCAAATACCCCTAGATAGCGATAGACGGGGAGATTAGAAAACTTTTTCAGAATTGTCATCCGCCATATTGGATCCGCCATTTTGAATTTTGTCATTTTGACTCCATGTTTGTAAGCAGCGTTCTCTAAACCCTATGATAATAAGTTTTGGTAAAATTCTACAAAATTTTTTTAAAAGTCCGCTTTAAAAAAAATATAATTGTCCGCCATATTTAGTGATGCACGACGAGACTCTGTCCTTTTATAAAAGAAAAGAGATGAAAATATTACATTCAATTGTTTTCATTGTTTTTCTCACGAGATTCTCGGATTTTCGAGACGAGACTCGCTCGAAGTGCATCACTAGCCATATTGGATTCGCCATTTTGAATTTTTGAATTTTGACGTTGAATTCGTAATCAGCGCACCCAGAAACCCTTTGATAGACAATTATTGGAAAATCCGATAAACAAACATTAATTTATAAAACAGAAATTTTTCACTTTGTTTAAACATTTTATATGCAATGTTTATTGTTAAATAAATAATATATATTGTGCTAAATAATTCAATTAGCTTCGTTTGTTCATTGAAAGCAATTTGCAACTTGACCGATGTCTTAATATTTATTTAAACAAAAGTTATTAACAAAAATGTTTGGACGAGTATACTCGTCCTCATGCATACGGTAACGGTTTAGTTTGGACGAGTATACTCGGCTTTATGCGCAGGAGGGTTAACTTTCTCAAAACGGTTGGTCCGAAACCGACCCCCATTTTTTGGGGGGTTAATTTCATGAAAAATTAAGATATCAAATTCTGATACTAATTTAAATAAAATTCAACTGTCTGTAATGAATTGTTAAATTATTTTGACTCAATTTAAATACCTATTTGGATCTTTTTCTGAACAAAAAGGTAAATAAATGAATCATTAGTAACTTTACTCTGGAATTATTTATGTCTATAAGTTATGTTGACATAGTTAAACTTGAATTAATATTACTTTATTTAAATAAATTTGAAGGCCTTGTTTGATAGGATAATAAGGTAAATGTCCCTATTTGTGCACGTGTACCGATTTGTGCACTTTGCGCATAAATGTGCAAATTTAAATAGAAATCAATTAAATATACTGCTGTTAGTAGTTGCTTTTTATCCTGAAACATATTTTATTATTATAAAACGGTATTTTATGAAAAAAATGTTTTAATAATTATATTTTGTATTTTGACATTTGTAAGCAATCAAGTCATTTGACAGGTTTACGTTTTAGAGTTTATCAGAGCAAAAAAAACTAAAGTTTTATAAATTAAAGTGAGTATTTATGAGATTTGATATTAATTTACTTTTTAAACAGCTAATGCATATAAAAATGAGTGTATCGTAGCGTATTCATGAAAAATACTAATCAGTTCACAAATTAGTACATTAACCTTTTTTCATAAAAACACAATAATTTACTATATTTTGACAATAAAAATTAATTTAAAGTCATATTTGCTTTCAAAATTAATATATCTTCTTATAGTAAAAAAAGATTTTTATTAAAAGAAACGTAAAGGTAATTTTTTCACCTTTAAGTGTAGAGGAAATTTAAGTAGTCCACAAATAGGGACATTTACCTTAAATATAAATTGTTAAACAGCGTTTAAATTTCCAATATAATAGCAGCAATGGTTTTGAATGTTTTAATTTTCGCACTATTTTCAGTAAAATATATACAAAAATTTGTTACTAATTTTTTTTTCGTTTCTGTACTTAACTGCTTCCAAAGATGTTCAAAAGTAGAACGTTTCTTAATTCATATCGCCTTGTCAAGAACATTTTACAACTGACAATGAATAAAATATTTAACCAAAAGAGAATTAAAGTTAAGTAATATGTGCTGTGATTGCTAGTAAAATATTTTATAAATTCTTAAAAAATAAAAGTAAACATGCAAAACCTGTCCTCACTTCATGTGAACAATATGAAAGAAGAGAATAAACAATTACAATGTAAAAATATGGGGGTCGGGTTGGGACCACCCCTTGAGAGTCGGTTTTGGGTCATCCCCTCTATTTTTACAAAATGTTTTGCCAATCAATGGAATCTATTTAATTTGAATGTTGTGCGTTGAAGTTAAGGTCATATAAAATCAAAATTAATTTCGTAAAAATTTTCCTGTAATCAAAAAACACTGTTAGCTCGAATTCCGTATAGGTCAAAAATTAATTTAACCAATGCTAAAATCTAATATTGCTTGAATCTGCAAAATGAAATCAAACGTATTGATAAAACCTGTGGCCCAGTTGTTGGTGTTGTGAAAGTGTTCGATTGATGGTACTGACAAATATTCAGTGGTACCACCTTTAAGAAACTTGAGTGGGTCGGTATGGTACGAGGGGTCGATATAAAACCACCCTCCTCTACTTATTATGTATATAGACATATGATCGGTAATCGTCTGACATAATTCGGTCATCGTTTTCAATTTGTAGATTAGATTATTTAAACCTATTGAAAACGTCATTGAGATTGCCGTTGTCAATTCGCAATTTCCTAGCTGATCAACTCGCCTCTGCTCTTATCCTCAACACAGTTCCATACATATATTTCGTGTATTATGTTGTTATGCAAATAAACAAATTCGTTATTTACAATTATTTTTACAGTAAATTTCAAACGTAAACATAGATAACATAGACACACAAAAAAATTTTTTGTTTTGACCTGTAAGTCTCACTATGTGTACCTTACGTTTTTGGGGTCGCTGAATCCGAATCCAAAGTCCATTTAACCCCATCAGACCAGGGATTTTTATAACCCCAGAAAACCAACATGGCGGACACCTTTTAAAAAAATTCATCGGATTCGCTTGAAAATCGTTACTCGGGGGTTTTAGGGGTCGCTGATTACAAATTTGATATCAGATTTAAAAAATTCAAAATACCGGATCCAATATGACGGACATTTTTTTGTAAAATTCACCGGATTCGTTTGAAAATCATTACTCGGGGGTTTTAGGGGTCGCTGAATCTGAATTTGATGTCAGTTTTTAAAAATTTAAAAGAAGGACCAAAAAAATGTCAACCATATTGAATTCACCAATTTGAATTTTTTAAAGCTGATGTCAAATTTGTAATCAGCGACCCCTAACACTTTGAGTAACGATTTTCAAGCGAATCCGATGAATTTTTTTAAAAGGTGTCCGCCATGTTGGTTTTCTGGGGTTATAAAAAATCCCTGGTCTGATGGGGTTAAATAGACTTTGGATTCGGATTCAGCGACCCCAAAAACGTAAGGTACACATAGTGAGACTTCCAGGTCAAAACAAAAAATTTTTTTGTGTGGCTGTGTAATCAGACAAATAACTTAATAATTAAGTAAATTGATAAATAAACATTGTAAATAATGAAGCAATGAATTGGTGAAAATGACTTTATTTTGTGATAAAGTGTTCTATATATATATATATATATATATATATATATATATATATATATATATATATATATGTGTGTGTGTGTGTGTTTACAAAAAGGGCTTTGTGACTTAGGTAGGAGACGGAATTGAAAGTAACGACGTTTAATTATTATTTTGCTCGTCGGACCGTAAGGTCAAAGGGCTCAACCAAGGACATCCGGAGGGTACTTGCTCTTTGTCGCTTGATCAAAGCGCTTCGTTTGTCTTTCGCCTTTACACGCGTGAGTGCCTTTGGTGATAAGCTCTTTTCACTTAACGTTCGCCCAATAATAAAGCATCAAGTGCGAAAGCCATTATCTCATATTATCTCGATTCTTAAAATTTTCATACAAGATTTTTTGTCCTGAAAAAGAAAACTCGAAAAAGCCCATCCCACAAAAAAATTTGTTTTCTAATCTAATTTTTCTATGGAAACGTTTCATATCTCCCCGGGCACTGGCGAAATTTTAATTTTGCTTATACCTTGTAATTTGATAGGGTTTAGGGTCCTAAATAAGCGTGGAAAAATATTTGCATAATTTTTAATATTGTGCAAGATCCTAGAAAAAAATGTTGTTATTCAAAATTATAGAAAAAATAATGAGTTTTAATAATATTATTTTTAAAAATGACTAAACTTAATTTTTTAACAATTTGTTTAACATTAATTCTTTAAATATTTTTTTTATGAAGATGGTGATGGATTTTTAAAAATTTTTTCTAAATAAACTTCATTGTTTTGAGAAATGTTTTTCTGAAATGTTTAATGCATCATTCATACGCACACCACCGTCAACAACGTTAACATGTGACACAAAATTTTCATGTAAATAATCAATTATTGATATTTTTGTCTAATTACACAATGTTTTTAAAAACAATTATTAATATTTTCATAAACAATAATAATGGTTTACATTTTCCAACCACTACACGTATTTTTAATTTTGGAAGTATTAACTAAAGTTTAAAAAGATAAATTTATATTGATATGCAACTATATTTTCTTTACTTACAAAAACCAAAAGCGTAGATAAAATTATTGTAACAATATTGGTACGATATTGTTACAATATTGTTGTTGACAGTGACGCGTGTAAGAATAGTGCAGTGAAAATTTCAAAAAACATTTCGCAAAAAATTAAAAAACACCATATTTATATTTACACAGTCAGTTTAGTACATAATAAGGTTTATTTAAAAAAAAGTATATTAAAAAATCCATCACCAAACTTATTTAAATTTGCGACTACCACCACTCAGCAAAATATTCTCAAAATGTGGATCAACATTAATCGAAACTTTACTTTCTGATAAAAACACCTATAAAATTATTAAAAGAAATCCATTACAGAATTTACAAGTCAACACATATAGTATTTTAAAACATTTAAATGACAGTGCACTTTTAAACAGAAAATATATGGATATAGAATTGACACAAACAAATACTTTCCTTCCTAGAATTTATGGTTTACCAAAAATTCATAAAAAGATAATACTTTAAGACCTGTTGTTTTAAATATTTATTCTCCAACTGCCTTCCTATCCAAACAACTTTTTGAATTACTTAATAAATCCATTAAAAACCAAAATCTTATGTAAAAATAGTTATGATTTCATTGAAAGAATTAAAAATTTTACCATTCCAGAGAATCATATTTTAATTAGTCTTAATGTTTCATCTTTATTTACTAACGTTGGTTCTGAACACGTATGTAGTTCTATCATCAAACGTTATAGAACAATATCTCAAAATTGCAATATAAATTTAGATGACTTTCTTGACTCATGTCAATTTCTCTTTGATAACACTTTTTTATAATTTAATAATAAATACTATCCGCAAGTTTATGGTACACCAATGATCAATTATCCTTTAAACCTCTCTTCTTCTACAGATATGTTGATGATATTATTGCTTGCATGCCAGAAGAAAAAATTGACGAAATGCTTAATATATTTAATAATTATGACGAAAGATTGCAATTTACTTTTGAAACACAAAATAACAATACTATTAACTTTTTAGATGTTTTAATTATTATCAATGAAAAAAATGAACTCATAACTGATTGGTATAAGAAACCCACATTTTCTGGACGAACTATTAATTACCACTCCAAACACGCTTTTGCTCAAAAATGGCTATTGTTTATAATTTAACTGATAGAGCTATTAAACTTTCTGATGAACAATTGCATGCAAAAAATATTGAATTTGTGAAATAAATTTTACTTAAAAATAATTATCCATTAGAATTCATAAAAAAGTACATAATGAAACGTATTTCTTCTATAGATTCTAATACTCAACCCTCTAGTGTTGAGAATGACAAACTATACAATAGTACCTAAGGTCTTCCTGCCATATATTCCAAACTTATTTGAAAAAACCTTCTCAGTTCTCAGAAACTATTAAAATCTATGTCCAATGTGATCGCTAAACACAATCATTTTTTCAAACATAATTTTGATTGGGACGTTTTTTCAATATTAGATAAGGAAAACAATTACAATAGACGATTGATATCAGAAATGATCTACATTAATTTACAAAAAAAGCCGGTTAACAAAAAAGATGACGTACAAAATCTTAAGAATACTTATAATCACTTTCTTAATGAAATGAAATATTCACAATCTTCTTATCTGTTTTAACTTTCCTTGACGCTTCTTGTGTTTGCTTTATTTTGTTTCCTTTTCGCTAACACAGTCATTTACCTTGTTCCGATAGAGTATACTACGAAAATTGTATATATTTCATTTATCAGTGTCTAATTGTAATCGCCACAGCGAAGACGTCTCCTATGAGACTCTTCAAACAATTTTAATAATTTACAATCTAAATTATAATTAATTATTTTAATTAAGTGTTATTGCTCGCATGTTCAATAACTAAGATTCATGTTTAAGCATCGCAAAAACACAGCTTTCGAACTCTCAAAAAAATGAACATCTTTCGTTGCATGAGCACTATTCGCCTCGCGACAAATTCGCAGGAGTGGTTAGTTACCGCCAAGATTCGTACGTGAATATTGGACTTTAAATATAAGTCTATTTGATTCTCGGCTTCTTAGCCGAATAAGAGGTGTCAGCAACGAAATTTGAGACAATAACTCCGGACAATCAATTTGATTATTGAGAATGTTATAAAGGAACTGAAGATCCAATTTTATAAATCTATTATGGATACTTGGGATTTTTGTGATTGAGTGCAATTCGCTATAATCATGTTTGAAAAAATCAAATGGAATATCTAATTGTTTTGCGACAAATCTTAGGAATCTATGTTGTATCCTTTCTAGTGATTCTTGTTGATAAACATATTGAGGATAATATATGGTTGATAAGCATTCAATATGGGGTCTTACAAGAGAAAAAAATAATATTTTAAAAACACGAAGGTTATGAAAAACTGAGCCAAATCTTATAACTTGGCCAAGTGCTTTTGTTGATTTTTTAATGACCTTATCAATATGTAAGTTATAATTTAAAGCAGGGTCCATGGCAACGGCTGTTAAGACGTAAGACTTAGGACTTAAGACCTTCTTATACCGAAGTTGCCATGGCAACGGTTGTTAAGACGTAAGACTTAGGACTTAAGACCTTCTTATACCGAAGTTAAGTCTTAAGTCTTAGGACATAAGAACTTAAGACTTAAGACTTAAGACTGAATACTTAAGACTTAAGACGTAAAAACTACGGACGGACACCGAAGTTTCGCTATAAGGGTTTTGGCCCTTGGCCACGAAACCCTAAAAATGCAGTCCAATAGGCAAAGAATTGTGAAAACCAAGGGGGGTACACACTTTTTTTTAAAGGAAATTTTTTTAGTTTTCCGCAAAAAAAATGAAGATGAATTCCAATAATTTTTTCTGTATGTTTGTTGGAATCTACACGAAAAAATAAACAAAAATATATAACACCAGTCCACTAGATTAAGAATTGAGAGAACCAGCAAGGGTTGAAGAATTTTCGAGCTTGCAAAAAGAGATTTTAGTTTTTCGATGAAAACACCATGAAGATCTATTCTAATCACTTCCGCTATATTTTTCCTGTAATCTATGCATAAAAACGAATAAGTATGCCAATTTTCAGCTCTTCAGGTAAAAAACTGTGGGCGCCAAGGAGGGGGGTACATGCATTTTTTTCGAAATTTTTAAAAATTTCGAGTTTTTCGCTGAAAAAATTATGAAGATCGATACCGAATGTGTTCGCTATATTTTTCCTTTATTCCATTTTTGAAAATACATATGCATACCAATTTTAAACTTTCTAGGTAAAAAACTGTGAGCGCTAGGGGGGGTACATGCCTTTTTTTGCGAAAAATGGCCAAAATTTAATTTTTTTTTGTCGAAAATTCTATGAAGATCAATCCCAATCACGTTCGCTATATTTTTCTTGTATTCTACGCGTGAAAATTCATAAGTGTACCAATTTTTAGCACTCTAGATGAAAAACTGTGAGTTCTAGGGGGGGGGAGTACATGGTCATTTTTGTAACCGTCCCAATAGGGTTCCTACCGGGGTATGGAACCCTAAAAAGAAGAGGACCCAGATGAGAACCCTGTGGTACACCAGATGAAGAAAAAAATTCGTTAGAAAAGGTACCATTAACTCGTACAATCTGCCGTCTTTTACAAAGATAAGAAGATAGCCACCTCAAAGTGGCGTTTGAGACGCCATAAGACCTGAGTTTATACAATAAGATACTGTGATCGACTTTGTCGAACGCTTTTGAAAAATCGGTGTAAATTGTATCCACCTGTAGTCCTCTATCCAACGAAGATGACAAGTACTGAGTAAATGCACATAAATTCGTCGATGTGGTGCGTTTCCTTCTGAACCCGTGCTGCTCCTCAATCAAAACATTCTTAAATGCCAAGTAAATTTGATCATATATTAAACTTTCGAAGAGCTTAGGTATTGCACTAAGAATTGTTATCGGTCGATAGTTTTTAATATTCGATCTATCACCATCCTTAAAAATGGGCGAAATAATACCCAATTTCCAACACTCAGGGAAATAACCCGCTATAAGAGAAGAATTGAATATAATAAGAAGAGGTTTAATAACCGAGGAACAGCACGACCTCAGAAAAGAATTCGGTATGCCATTGCAACCAGCTCCTTTCGAATTATTGAGAGTTCGAATCTTAGCCTCGATTTCCTTCTTGGTAATTAGATTTAGATCAACCTCATCGCTGCAATGAAAAGAAAAATCGTTCATATTATGATCAGAAGTATTATAAACAGATTTGAAATATTCTGCAAACAAATTAGCTATATTAAAATTATCATTAGCAGTTTGTTGGAAAAAATACATCTCATTAGGGAATGCAGAATTACTTTTTATTATTTTTATTACTGTTTATAAAAACCCCAAAATGCTTTCGGATTACTAATTAAATTATTTTCTGTATCAATAATATACTGATTATAACAATGTTCTGAAATCATTTTACATTTTGTTCGAAGTACAGAAAATTACTCATAATCAACTAAATCATTAGTGCGTTTAAATTTAGCGTGCGCAATTTTCTTTTGAATTACTAGATTTTTTAAATCGCTTGAAAACCATACAGGATAAGTTGATGTAAATTGGCGAATTGTTGGAATAAAATACATAAAAGCATGTTCAATGTGAGAGCAAAGTATAGAAATCATTGTATCAATAGGAACAGAAAAATTATTTAAATCAAATGAATTTACAGCAGAATTTAAAGCACTTATTTCACTTTTAAATCCCTCATCCCAGTTAATAGCAGACAGATATTTATCAATAGGAGCGTAATCTGCTTTTTTAAAATTAAATTTAATAGAGCGGTCACACAACTCATATAAAGGTATAGGAGAATTTATTACATAGATCAAGGGTGGATGGTAATTATCCGCTGATAATAACAATTCATCTGATAAAAATACACTGCTATACTCACTGTTTGACAATACTAAATCTAGAAGTGAACCACATTTATTGTGAAAAATATTTAGCTGACGTAAATTATGATAGTTTAAGTTTCCCAAAATAAGTAAGTAAATTTGATTTAGAACACCAGTACAGCTGTATTTCAATTTAGGGGAGAGATAAGAATTAGAGGAGGGGAAGTAGGTGTCACAATTTTCCCATTCAATAAATGGCATATTAAAATCCCCTAATATATGAATACTTACATTTGGTATTTTGTCACTAATAACATTTAAAATTTTTTAAAAAATCATTACAAATATTTAAACTCGAGTTAGGTGGGATATAAACTGTTCCAAAAACATTCCACACACCATATACATACTTTAACTCGTATAAAAACCATTTCAATTGAACTGCAACGAGTAGGTATCAAAACACTCGGAAAATCATTATACACGGCAATAAGTACTCCTCCACCACGAAGAGAAGAACTAGTAAGAGGTGATCTATCACAACGATAAATAGTAAAATTTTTAAAACCCAATTCTTCACTATTTATACTTGAATGAAGCCATGTTTCGGTGAAAACGAAAACAACAGCTGAGTTTATAGGAATCGACTTTTGTAGTGTTAGTAATTTAGTGCGCAGGCCTCTTACATTTTGGTAATAAACTTCGAAGGAATAAGAGCGAAGAACACCATCTGAAGGCCGAGGTAGATGAGTTTGAGAATCATGCGTATGCGAAGTATGCTGATAAGAAGATCCTACTTTGCGGACTTTTTTATTTCCATTATATATGGTATATTGTTCCTGTAAACAATCCTGAGGTTCCCTTCTCCAGCTTCTTGACGTGCCCGCAACTCCAGTTTCAGCAATTTTAATTGCTCCAATTGCTCTTTGGTTTTGTCCATTGTGACCCACAAGTTCCGAATATTTAAACTTTTTAGCAAATCTTTGTTTTTCAGAGCCATGGAGAGGTTGTGCAATAGAACTTTCGCCACCTGAGGATTTTCACATTGAACTTTTAAAGGTCGATATTTGAAAGGATCTTGGGTAGAATTGCCAATTCGAAAGATTTTAATTTTAGGCAATTTATTTGGAACAATTATTGACGACAGTAGATTCATTGTAGGTAACATATCTATGGTCTCGCCGGGTTTGACAACCTTGTCATTACAGGAGTCATGTTCCGGAAGTCCAAAAATAATTAGATTATTGCGCTTACTAATTCGTCTCTCAATTTCATCGAAAATTAAAGTATTGTTTTGCATATTGCTAGAATCAAGTTGCGAATCGAATTTTTTTAACGTACCTTCTACTTCATTTAATCGGCTTGACATAACTTTAATATTTTTTTCATTCGTGGAAACCCTTTCCATAAGACTGTCAAATTTTTTGTCAATACTTTTTACTGTATTTAAAACCAATGAGTTTTCTTCAGACAGTTTGACATGGAGACCCGCTATAGCATCAGTCAACATCCTTTGAAAATCGTCTGTAGACATAATATTAGGTGAACCAGGGCGCGAACCGCAACATTTGTTAAAGCTTCCAGTAGGGGTTTTCGACAATACTTGAGCACATGAGGGATGATATGGGAGAGCACAACCTGTACAAGAAATCGCATCTCCGCGAACTGGATTATTACAACGTAAACAGGTCCGCACGACAAGGAGGGAATCTTGTTGTTCATTCATAATCACGAAGTATTATTATGCACGTGGACACTTTGAGGTTAGAAAATTGAGTTCATCCACCACGTTATGCAGAATGTCCGAAAATGCACAAAAATAATTATACAAACAATGGATAAGTGGATAAACACAAATAATTAATCAAAACAATTAGGAAGTTTCACATTATCCATTAATTTTTATTAAAAACACGGAGCGATATATAACACGTGTTCGTGGCGCTAGATGGCGCAGTTTTATGTTTATAAATAATTTTATTTTAATTCGTTCTGAGCCTTATCAGAAATCATATTGCTAGGGTCATGAAGGATCATCCAAATAGGCAAATTATTAAACCGTTTAAAAAAAGAGATAATGAGCTGCTAAAAATCATAGATGAAGGTTATCTCTCACCTGAGACATTCTTATATTTAGACAAATATGGCTTTATTCAAAATGAAGAAAATACACCGATATTATAACATGTGCCAAAGCACGCGTATGGCCGAATTATTGAAATAAATTCTCATGAATTATCAAGAAACAATGACATTAAGATTTGTCATTCGACGAGTTTACCTGCAAAGAATAGATTAAAAAATTATAGAACAAATGCAGACAAGTTTTATTGGTTACAATAACAAAACAAAATTATTCGGAAGGGAAAGGGACAAAAACAGAATATTGTTTGAATCTGTGGAAAATGATGAATGTGATGTTCCATTCGTGTGTATGTATATATATATATATATATATATATATATATATATATATATATATATATATATATATATATATATATATATATATATATATGTAACAAGAAAAGAAGGAAACTGTTAAATTAAAATCAGTAGGAAATTAAAATGAGCGAAAAAACATAAGTGATTGAACAAATACGAAAGACTATGTATATTTACTATTTCTTTTCTTCCCTCTCAACTCATCAAATAATGGTAAAGAAATGTACATATAACTATTCTGTATAATTATTTTGTTTCCAAAAATAAATATGTAAATGATAAATATTGATATAGCAAATGTGATGCAACAAAGGTGTAGGTGACGAGTCGCTGTTATAGCCGTTTCAACGAAAAAAGGATGTTTTATAATGAATATATAGTGTTTTTTATTTTTGCATTATTGTATATTTTAATGGTTGTTATTAAAAAATAAACGTTTAAAAAAATAAAAAAGCATAGTGGTAAGGGTGTTAGTCTGTAGGTCGCAAGTTCGATTCCCTCGTGCGTTTTAGATTTTATTTGTTTCGTAGGTTTGCGACTATTCCGATTTTTCTGCATTGTATACATATAAGTATGAACTTCAATAATTATATGTATATGCCATTAAATAATTTAATTAACAAAAGTCTAATTTTTTTTATAAATTTTTAATTTATAAATAAAAGGATGTATATTAATTCATATATATATATATATATATATATGTGTGGGTGTGGGTGTGCTGACATTATTTATGAATTTTCTTTGGGTGACAATTTAATTTAAAAAATATAAATCATTAAATAATTAAGCTATTTATTTATAATTTGACTTATATGTTATTAATAAATAATTTTATCATTAATTTTTAATGAAAACTAAATATATGGGCATCAACAGGGTCGGTGTGCCCGAATTGCGTGCGGAAATCCAGGTATGATTTTTTTTATCGAATTGCGTTCCAGTGGCTCCAGGGGATCGATCGAATTACGTGCCTGTCGTGTTTTGCCTATGAGTTGAGAACCACTGGCAACTGATTCCCCCATATTTTCCTCTTTCCGAAATGTAAGCAATTGAAGAAATTATTCGTTTCAAAATCAGTTGGCAATTAACGGGTGTGTGTTTATGTTGTGCTGTTTATCCTGTTCAATTCATTTGTGTCTTTTTCATTCACTATTATTATGGATACATTTTTTAAAACTTTTTTTTGGTTTGCCATTTTTGGATTATGTTTTATTGACGTATATTGATTCTAATTCTGATTTTCCTCCAAAAATTTGGGCCGAATTTTCAAACAGCATAACTAGAACAACAAACGGGTGTGAATGCTTTCATTCAAAATTTAATTCATTTTTTTATAAAGCGAATCCAAACATTTTTAATTTTATTGACATTTTAAAAGGAGTGCAATGCGAAGTTTATATAAAAATGAGAAGCAAGGGGAAAAAATGTAAAGAAACTATAATTAAAGAACAGTTTATGACAAATAAAATGTTACTTTTGTACAATAATATAATTACGACATTCGAATATATTGAACAAGTATCCAGAAAATTTTTGCCTATCAATAAATAATAGGTGTTATCATTGTGAATGTTTGTACTCTGCACCTCATTATTTCTTCCTTACTGAACGGACAAGGCACTTTGTTGCTAATTTTTATCTATTTCTTACTTAACTGACAAGACACTTTGTTGCTTTTATTCATTTCTCATATAAAAGTTAATGCCAACTCACATTTTTAAACACGCCAGCAGTGCTGCCAGTCCTAAGCCTGGATAGAGTGCGAAGGAAAATGTGGGGGGGGATAATTTTTGATTTTGTCTGGGACGCAATTCCACATATACCTGAAATCATTGGCACGCAATTCAACTTGTACCCACCAGCCCTTGGGACGCAATTCGACCGTCTGCACGCAATTCGGGTTCAGCCAGGGTCGGTGTGCCCACTTGGGCCCCAGCTGGGTTTTCCCTACGTGGGCTGTGTCTTGATTCACCGTCACCAGCCCAGGAATCGCCCACCTGGGCCATCCCTGCTGGGGCCTACCTAGAATCTGGGAAGCCCACCTGGGACCCACCGTGTGCCTACCTCACATTTCCACACGGGAGATTAGATAATATTCATCAATATTTATGGTGGCCGACTATAGATGTTTTATACTTTTTGTGAAATTATTGTTTTATTTCGTTGCATAATGAATATTCTATATATAATGGAATATTCGAAAAGTTGAACATTTAAAAAAAAATTAAATGTACCGGTCTGTCCTTAAGTGTCCGACTACTGTATAATTTACCCTAACATGCAAAATATGAAACATTATGCGAAACTTTTATGCACGGTTCTTTAGGACCCTAAAGCCTATCAAATTACAAAGTATAAGTAAAATCAAAATTTCGCCAGTGCACGGAGCTATGGAACGCCCCTATGAGCAAAACCTACTTTTTTCAAATCATTTAAAAATATTAAGCATTTCAAAAATAAAAAAACATTAGTAAGAAATAATAATGAATACAAATTATGTTTATTTAAGAAATTAATTAAAATATAAATTAGTAAGTAATTTTTAATTAACTATTTTTCTACATCCACGTGTATTGAATATTACGATTTGTCAACGTGTAATCTTATATTTTCGTTAAATTAATATAAACTAATACAATTGTTGTGTAGTATTGATGTATATAATGACATTCTCCCTTTAATTGCAAAGCACGTTGTTAAAATTAATTTGATCTCGTTTTCATGAGTAACATTTCCGTAAATTTGATTCGAATGATCGGATACTGAATTTTCGGTTTCGCAACAAACTGTTGGATAATTAGCGAAAATTTCATAAAGCAGAAAAAATATGATTTATTACAATCTTAATTAAAGAAATAAAAATAAAAAAGGCTAAAGTTAAAAATTCAAACTCAATAAATTTAATAATTTGGGAAAGAAATATAAATTCAAATAATAAAGAGAAATAAAATTACGCTCTTATTGATAAAAATGTTTTTGTTCAGAAATAAATATATTTTTTCATTGAATACATGGTTTAAAAAAATTGCGCCCGAAAATGGTTAGGTGATTATATGATTGGTCGCTGGATTGGCATTGAGTACGTGACTTGCATTGCAGTCACAGAATGTTTGCAAATTCACTTGAAATTGAATAAACCAAAAGCGGATTAAAATGTTAAAGCACAGATCGCTTGACGATTCTCCCGCGGAAAAACTTAACAGAAACGAATTTTCGTGATTAATCGGACAATCGTTTTCAAAATTGATTGGATTGTTACAATAGTACGCCCCTATGCATATGTATTGTCACACTCGTTAACGAACTTTGATTATTAACTGTAAACCTGAGCAATAATATTTATAGTGAAATAAATTTTATACGATACTTATATTGTCTTTTTTTTAAAAATACCTCTTTTATACTTCAAATTATTATAGATTTTTAAAAAAATTTAATTTTTTATATCCTAAATATATTGTTAGTCGAAAAAATAAATTTCACATTATTTTTATCTTAATTTCACTTTTTTCACATTTGTTCTTGTTATTAAACTACCGGTCAAAATTGAGAGACCACTTGCAAAAAACTTCGTCAAACATTCACGTAGAAAGATATTGAAGACAGTTTTGGAAAGATTATAAAATTTGCCGTTGAATGATTCTACGTTTAAGACTTATTGAAAAATATAATCCAAGATATGAAGTAATAAAGCTATAGATGTAATTATCATTATCAGGGAATTTTCATTGTACAACTTTCATTGGCTGCAACTTTTTAAAAAGTGTTTAGAAAAATTTGACATTTACACTAAATGAAAGCATGTATTTTCAGCTTTAAAATAAGAGTAAGTACACTTTAATCTGTGCAATGGTTTGTAAGTTATGCGTAAATTACTTTAACCATGCACAAAAGATTTTCAATGCAGTGATTCAACTGTTTGCTCGTCCGGCGCTCTTCTCTCAGGGCCGAAATAAGTTATTGACGGGTGACGATGAACAGGCAACAAATTTTACAACAAAAAAACTTATATTAAAAATGCTTTCTTAACAATATCATAAAATATTTAAAAAAAAAATAAATTAAGAAAATAAAATCATTACATTTCGTTAATAAAATTTACAAATAAAATGTTCTAAAAAATTGAAATTAACAGTAGGTCACTTCAATTTATTCAAAAGTGGTAAATCAGACTAATTTCGGTTTTTGATCAAAATAATGTACTTGGCATATTGTAACTTTGTACCAAGTTTTATTGTTATTCATTTATTATTGTTAAAAATATGGTAGAAAAAGTGATTTTGACGCTCGAAAGTAAATTTTTGAAATCTTTGCTTTTTTGTTATATCTTTTTCAAAATTGCTTGTAAAAAATTTTTGTTTATCAGGTTTTGAGCTTTAAACATTCGTTCTTAAAGAACAATTGACAATTGTTTTTAATACTTACGGTAATGATAACAAATAACAAAATTTTCAACAAAAACCTCCAGGGTCGTTGTATTTAAGGAAAACCTATTATATTTAAAATATGAATAAAATGATAACCAATTTTAACCCTTTATAGAAAAATTACTGGAGAATAGATTTTATTAAGTAAATGGAGTTTGCATTTCGCTACAACTTTTTAAAATTTGAAAATTGCACGAAAATGTTTAAAGTTTAAATAATATATGTTCCATTTTCAATATTGTTTGTTATAAATATATATTAGAAACAAAAATTGTCAATACCGTAATAATATTTGATGATCTAAATTATAATTTCATTGCTGATCCATTACTCCCCGGCCCAAGGCGAAATTGCTCACCTTGCATTTCTCCAACCGCAACCAAGTTAACTAAGTCAAATTCATTCAAGAAGAATATTTCTACTTCGAGGCACATTTATAATTTTCTGAAGACTGCATTACATCGACATCGACTTCATAAAAATAATTTGGTCACTCCTAAGCTGAGGGGTGCATACCTAATTTACATTCGACACCTGGACTCCGGACCGTACGTATTGCTGGACCGAAAACAATTCAAAGGAAATCTACTGCATATTCAGTTTTTGCTAGACAAGGTCATTTCTTCGAACTCATACTGAAGGAGATATCACCTGTTGGGTCTACGAATCTAATAATAATTTTAAAAGGTAAGTTACTAATTCTTTAAAATCTTGTCCCTTTCAAATTCTCGATTGGTCCCACAAAGTAATAATTTGTTACAGTATCCCTGAAGACATTTGTATCTACTCTTTCTCTTGGTTCTAATTGTAAAGGATTCAAATAAATACTCTAGTAATTTAACTTCAATTGAGGAGGTCAATCAAATAACTCGATTTACGCTCGGCTGAAATGTTGTGAAGCCAGTCAGTCGGGTCAAAAGGGAGAAAAATAAAAACTCAAAATTTTGGTTTTTAAAGAACGGCATCTTGTAGATAATAAAAAAATACATCTTTTTTCTCAATGAATTTTTTTTGTAGAGCAAATATTTCTCATATTAAAAAATAAAAACCAAAAAATTTGTGTTTAGAAATTTAATTAAGTTTTAAAATGCAAACGGTCTTTTTGCATGTAAAATGTTAATGAATTCGCTCGGAATTTTTTGTACATACTCATTTGGGTCTGCTAAAAAAGAGAAAGTCATAAAACATTTCAAAATTATTTTTTGTTTAATTGTTTTTTATTATAAACAATGACCTGTCAGCAATAAGGTTATCTTATTTTCGATGAGAAAAAGTATCGAGGGAAGTTTTGAGTTGAACAAACTTCCAGTGAGAAAGTTGTTCTATATTATTCAACGAAGTTTTTCTAAAAATTTTAAATAAATTTGTTTAAAAATAACAAAGTTATTCAATTTTTAAAAACTTCCTGCCGCGTCACGCATACGCCACAAGAGACAGCGCCGAGGACAGCGCCTTAACTTAGGCAATGTGGTGGCAATCTACTAGCAACAGCTGTGTACCAATAAAAAATATTATCTTAATATTTATTACATAATTATAATGTTATATTAGAACTATTGACAAAGACTAAAAATGTTATAAAAAATATTGTGAAGAACCTTTAAAGGTTGTTGTAAAATAAAAACATAAGTAGAAACGAAAATAGTATAATTATTGTATTATTTACTGTAATATTAATAATGATAATGTTTATTTAACTAATTACATAAAAAGGGAAAATGAAAAATAATGAAATAACCATGTTTGCATAAAAAAATTGTTAAAATAAATTAACAACATAGCTGTTGCTAGTAGATTGCCACCACATTGCCTAAGTTAAGGCGCTGTCCTCGGCGCTGTCTCTTGTGGCGTATGCGTGACGCGGCAGGAAGTTTTTTAAAATTGAATAACTTTGTTATTTTTAAACAAATTTACTTGAAATTTTTAGAAAAACTTCGTTGAATAATATAGAACAACTTTCTCACTGGAAGTTTGTTCAACTCAAAACTTCCCTCGATACTTTTTCTCATCGAAAATAAGATAACCTTATTGCTGACAGGTCATTGTTTATAATAAAAAACAATTAAACAAAAAATAATTTTGAAATGTTTTATGACTTTCTCTTTTTTAGCAGACCCAAATGAGTATGTACAAAAAATTCCGAGCGAATTCATTAACATTTTACATGCAAAAAGACCGTTTGCATTTTAAAACTTAATTAAATTTCTAAACACAAATTTTTTGGTTTTTATTTTTTAATATGAGAAATATTTGCTCTACAAAAAAAATTCATTAAGAAAAAAGATGTATTTTTTTATTATCTACAAGATGCCGTTCTTTAAAAACCAAAATTTTAAGTTTTTATTTTTCTCCCTTTTGACCCGACTGACTGGCTTCACAACATTTCAGCCGAGCGTAAATCGAGTTATTTGATTGACCTCCTCAATTTTAGTCTATGTAGAAGTTTTTGGCGCGTCAGGTTTAGGATAAAAAAATTTTGAAAACCTTCAAAAACACGTTTTTTAGGGTCTTTACCTCCACTTTTCTCAAAATCCTGACGTGATAGCCAATTTTATGAACCGGGATAGTGTTCAGCGTCTTTAATGGACACTATGGTATCTCATAAAAAAGTAAGACTTTTTTTGTTGACCTGTGTCATTAATAATTTTTGCTCAAAAGCCCTATTGTTTGCTATATTATATGGATATAAAAATTAAAAAAATTCGAAATAAATAGATCCCGTCGTTTGCCCACAACTAGACAACGCCTAAAAGTTGTTAATTTAGTTCTAGTTTCTTACAAAAAGTTTTGAAAAAAATCGATCGATACATACATTCTTAAAAATAAAATTTTTTTAAAAAAATTTAAAAAAAATTTCGTTAATTTAAAAAATAAATTTTTTTATATTTTTATCAAAAACTACGTATAAAAACAAAAATTTTCATGTATAGAACGTCAAATTTGGTCAATTTTTGACCGAGTTATAACCATTTCAAAAAAACATTTTCGAAAAAAAATTGATTTTTCAAAAACCTGCATCTCTTAAACGGCTTTATGAAAAAATTTTAAAAAATCATGGTAGCATATTTCACTGAGCACTAAAAAAAAAAAATATTTGAAAAAAATCTGAGATGCAAAAGTCAAATACTGTCTGATTTCGCGTGGAACGCCCTATATATATGATGAGACTATTGTCTGTACATTGCTCAGAACTTAAAATTTTACACATACTTATTCGTTTTGAGCATCCAGGATTCCGAAAATGCCAATAAAATATTTCGTGTATAATATTTCGTGAACTTAAAATTTTACACATACTTATTCGTTTTGAGCATCCAGGATTCCGAAAATGCCAATAAAATATTTCGTGTATGTATGTATGTATGTATGTCCGCATGTCACAGAATCTTTGTTCGCGAATCACTTAAAAACGGCTCAACCGTTTGAAACCAAATTTGGCAGAACGTTTGACCTTAGGCCAAGGAAGGTTTTTAAATTTACAGATTTGAAAAATATTAATTAAAACGGTATATATTAAATTTTTTCAAAATATTCAAAAATTTTCAAATTTTACCTTTTTTCAAAAAATGCTTTCAAACTTTGTATAATTGAGTATAACATGTTATTTAATCACATTCTAGAATAGATTTGCCAAAAAAATGTCCTATAACTAAGATGAAAGTATAAACATGATTTTATAAAAATTCAAAAAATCGCAAATATCAAAATTTTATATTTTTCAAAGAATTGCTTTTAAATGATCTGTAATTGATTATTACATGTCATTTGGCCGAATTTTAGCATAATTTTTCCAAAAATTGTGTTCTATAACTAAGATGTAAAGATAAAAATGTTTTCATAAAATCGAAGGTTTTTAAATTTTAGATTTTTTAATGTATTGCTTTTAAACGATCTATAATTGAGTATAACATGTTATTTAGTCACACTTTAGCATAATTTAGCAAAAAATACTATTCCATACTTCAGATATAAGTATAATAATTTTTTCGGAAAATTTTAAAAAACGAAAAAATTATCTATTTATAAGAGACAATTTTTGGAAAAATTAGGCAAAAATTTGTCCAAATAACATGTAACAATGAATTATAGATCATTTATAAAAACAATTGATTAAAAAATATAAAAATTGAAAAATTTCAATTTTTTAAATTTTTTGAAAACATTTTTATACTTACATCTTGGTTGTAGAACATTATTTTTGGCAAAAATTTTTACATTTTAATAGATTGCAGTAAATTAATCAGTTATGACTTTTGTGATATATATATATATATATATAAACAATAAATTTACACATTTTAAACATATTAATTAGAACGGGAGGTATTCAATTTTTTCTAAATATTTAAAAAATGGAAAATTTCTAATTTTTATTTAAATATATATCTTTTAAACTTTTGACGTCAAAATAATGGAATTTAGAATAATTTGTTTATCCAATTAATCAAAAAATTTTAAATTACAAAACTTTAAAAATATTAAAAATAGTAAACGATAAATGGTAAACAATATTAAAAAATATTGATTCATAGCTTTAAAACTATTTTTAAAGGAGATTGAAAATTGAGATTTTTTATGATAAAATTCATACTACAGAAATTCAAGAATACCTGTAAAACGATACTTGCATTATGCTACTGGGGAAAAACTTAGATAGTAAAAAGTTTTGTTACTCTACTTCTAGGTTTAACTATTATGGATGTTTTGAGCATTGTAAAGACAAATGTTAAACAGAGTACACTGAAAAAAAAATTTATTTGATTCAAATAACCGATTATTTGTCTATAATCAAATTAATATTTACTTGAATGAAATAATTTTTATTTGAATCAAATAAATTGTATTTCCCAGTGAGAAATTTCTCACCGGTCCAATATCGGTCCAATATGGGCTGATGCTTGGGATGTAACGGCATCGCCAATCATCGGTTGTTAATATTGGTCCAATATTGGCCGAATATTGGCAACCAAAAGAAAAAAAGATTTTTAAATAAATTTTTTTAATTAAATAATAATAATAAATTAATGTTTATAATTTTTGTTTATTATATTTATTTAATTAATTATTTAATTATTTACTTTTAATAATTTATATAAATAATATATTATTTATAAATTATAATTATTTAAAAATGCAGCAGCTATTAGGAAACAGCATTCTGCAAAAAAAATCCTATCATTGAAAAATCAATGATAGACGAGAGCGAGAGATATCTGCGTCATTAAATAGATTCGCAGATATACTCTGGTCTCGCGATGAATCTCTCGATACTTATATACACTGGAGTCGCCGTGTCAGTTGCGAGAACGGTTACAGCGTCCCTCTTGCGGCAGAGATTGGATTTTTCGTGTGGTAAAGTGAAGTGTGAAAAGTTTGTATGAGCCGTCGGTAACATTGATTTCTCTTCTCCCTAAAGTTCATTTGAACATTCAGAACTTTAGATAAACCCACATTTAATCTAAGCTATAAGTACTTGTAGAAAAATCGAAATTTAAGAAAAGGAAGCTAAAGCGATTCTTATTATTTATAATAAAAATTATTAAGTTTTAAATAATTTCAGTTTTGAAAATAAACTTTTTATTTAAACTGTATATTTATTAGTAGAATTATTCACTAACTAGAATTCATTATTTATAAAAATTATTAAGTTAATGTATTAAATATCCTACCTGTATTTCTTTAAAATACATAATTCTAAAGTTCTGAACGTTCAAATGAACTTTAGGGAGAAGAGAAATCAATGATACCGACGGCTCATACACACTTTTCACACTTCACTTTACCACGCGAAAAATCCAATCTCTGCCGCAAGAGGGACGCTGTAACCGTTCTCGCAACTGACACGGCGACTCCAGTGTATATAAGTATCGAGAGATTCATCGCGAGACCAGAGTATATCTGCGAATCTATTTAATGACGCGGATATCTCTCGCTCTCGCCTATCATTGATTTTTCAATGATAGGATTTTTTTTGCAGAATGCTGTTTCCTAATAGTTGCTGCATTTTTAAATAATTATAATTTATAAATAATATATTATTTATATAAATTATTAAAAATAAATAATTAAATAATTAATTAAATAAATGTAATAAACAAAAATTATAAACATTAATTTATTATTATTATTATATATATTAATGATGCTATCACTCGGTCGACAAATTAGTAAGATGATGATAAAATCGATCACTCCGAGTCAGGATTCAATAAACAAAAAGAGCAATTTCTTTTTAACGTTTCGACAGCACGGCTGTCCTCTTCAGAAACTACAATTTATTAAAACTTTGATATATATTACAAACATTTTACAAAAACAATTTAAAAGAAAAAAATTATTACAATCATTACCGTAAGAAAATATTATATATCATGTGAGTCACATATTGCTTATACAAAACGAACGTCTTCGTCAAAGAAAGAACGATTAGACACTGATTCAAAATAGGCAACGCAAGTAAAATCGATGAAGATGAGGTGACTGACCCACCAGTAAACAAAAAGTAATGGAACAGAAGAAATGCCAAGGTTAATATAAGTAGATAAGATTTACACGTGTTTCTTTTCATTGAGAAAATGGATATAATAGCTACTGAGACTTTGTGTATCATCTTTTTTGTTAACTGAATTTTTTTGCAAATTAATGTGGATCATTTCTGATATTAAACGCTTATTATAATTATTCTCTTTGTCAAGTATTAAAAAATTATTCCAGTCAAAATTGTGATTCCGGTTGTTATTATGATCAGGAATTACATTAGTCGTAGAATTTTTATGTTCATTTATACGTACGCCAACCATTCGTTTTGACTGACCAACATAAGAGGCAGAGCAATTTACACAATTAATCTTATAAACAGTATTAACATTTTCAGTTTTTTTGTTTCTGTCTTTAGCTTTTATTATTATTATTTAATTAAAAAAATTTATTAAAAAATTTTTTTTTCTCTTGGTTGCCAATATTTGGCCAATATTGGACCAATATTAACAACCGATGATTGGCGATGCCGTTACATCCCAAGCATCAGCCCATATTGGTCCAATATTGGGAGTCAATCGGCACCCAGCACGGCAACCAATATTGGACCGATATTGGATCGTTCAAAGCCTATTGGCAATTTCTCACTGGGTTGAATCAAATATTTCAGTATTTAAAGCAAATACTAATTAATTGATTTAAATAAAACTTATTTGATTCATGTAAATATTTATTTGATTGTAGACAAATAATCGGTTATTTGAATCAAATAAATTTTTTTTCAGTGTATCTATTATCATTTTTGTGTAACAAACTATCCGGTTTTCCTATCTTTGTCCAAATTTTTCCATGTGTATATTTTCTCACCAAATGTAAATTTTTTTGACAAGAATAAACGATAAATAAAACTACAAATGGCTACAAAAATTTACATATTTTATGAAAATACTCTTCTACGGGTTTTTGTTTTTACAAATACTTTTAACAGGGGTTCTACCAACTGGGCAAAACGGGAAATATGCAGGAATTTTATTTAATCGGGAAAAATTGAGAATTCAGCTTGCAATATAGGTCTTATTTTACATTTAAGCAATTATGATACAATTAGTTGGAATTTAACTTTACTATAACTCCAAAAACTGGTGGAAATTTAGGATTAACTTATAATACTATAATGAAATTTCTACCAATAATTAATTGACAAACATTGTTTTCTGTATTTTAATAAATAAAAAATTAATTATTTGATGAGAAAAATTTAATCACTATTTTAAAATAGTGATATTTTTATAATGAAATAGTTAATGATAGCTAATTATTATTTCTTCAGTCAAATTAAATTTCCCACTATTTCCTATTTTTCGAGACTGGTAGACACACTATTAAATGTATCTGTAGAAACTAAAACCCGTCGAAGACGGGTACGACAGCTAGTATTCTATAATGTTACTTTCTTCCAAGGTACTGCTACTTTCTTCCTCGGGGGTTAGGAGGAAAGTAACAAATGACATTCGAGAGTAACTTTTCAAAATTTTCATTTTTTCGTTCTCATTCTTTCAAAAATAGCTTAAAAACAAAAATCAAATTGGGTTTTGAGCTTGATACATTTGTTTTTAAGGGCCAATTGGAGATTTTTCATTTACACTTTCTGTATTGATAGAAAATTACAAAATATTGGCCAAGTACCCCTGGGGCGTAATGGCTACTTTTTCCCGGGGCGCGATGGATAATGCATCGCGCTCTGTATAAGTAGAAACCAGGTAAAGTAAAATTCTTTTTTAATTAATATTTTCTTTTATCTTGCAAAATATAACCTAAAAAACAAAATATGACTTCAGCGCTTTTTTCTGATTTATTACTAGACAAGAAAAGTATTTCGAAAATTCTTATTTAATTGTTATCATTTTATAAATTAAAATAAATTTACTATACAGTTACTTAATTTTCATAAAGACTACTAAAAAAGTTAAACTTCTGATTTGTAATTTTGTTATATTAATTTTAAAAAATAACCAAAGAATATATTTTTTTTCATTTGTGAGTACTGTAAAAGTAAATAATTTTTCTTGTTTACTTAAGACAAAAAAAGTAATTTAAAAATCCTTATTTAATTGTTATCATTTTATGAATTAAATTAAGTTTACTATAATGTTACTTACTTTTATTAAAGATAAAAGAGAAAGTGAAACTTCAGATTTGTAATTTTGTAATATTAATTTTAATAAAAAAAACCGAAGAATACGTCTTTAGAAAATAATTGGAGTTATATTTTTTTATCTTTTTTTCTATACAATAATTATATTTATAATATTTTTTATTTTGAATTTAATTCACAAACCTTAATTTACAATATATAATAAGTTTTGAGGCTGTAAATATTAATTTTCACTCATTATTCATTACGCCCCGGGAGTTATCCAATACGCCCCGGCCTGGGGTGTTTTGGATAGCTTTGCATTGCTCCAGAAAAATTATTGTAGAAAAAAACAAGAGTTATACACGGAGAGACTTTTAGTTAGAAAAATTATTTTATCGTATTTTGATATTTCTAATAAAACGTAAGAATTTAGGGATAATCGAGGTATAGTTAGAAGAATTCTAATAAAGATTATGAAAAGACATAGTCAACGTCACTTTTGGTAATAAGTCTTAAAGTTTTTTGAATCTTTTCTAAAGCTTTATACTAAAAGTGAAGATTAGGTGACGCTACATATATATAGCATATATATATGAGGCATTCCATGTCAAGTGATCCAGGTGGAGAAAAATTTTTCTCCAATCGTAGCAAAACTTGGGGCTTTTGTAGTACTAATAGATAGAAATTTTTCGTGAAAATATTTTTTTACCTAGTCCAATATTTTCCGAGGGGGAGGGGGTTAAATTTTTGGGATTTTCAGTACAATGCTTATTTCAATAATTTTTTACTCTTAAACTATTAAACATGAAAATTTGGCAAGGTATATTTTGGAAAGGTTTTTTCATGCTCTTTCGATTGAAAATAGGCATTTAAAAAAAAAAATTTTTTTGGCCCAAAAAAAACCAAAATTAAAAATAAATTTTATTTTTTTGGAAAAAGGGCATCTTTTTTTTTTTTTTTTTTTTTTTTAAACGAAAGCTGAGGTTTTTTCCTAAAAGGACATATAAATGAAAAAGTGGGACAAGAATGTTTAAACATTGAAAAAATGAATTTTCTCGTAAAAACCGGGTTTAGAGCGCTCCGGTGAGTAGAAACCTCTGTTTTTCAATGTTTAAACATTCTTGTCCCACTTTTTCATTTATATGTCCTTTTAGGAAAAAACCTCAGCTTTCGTTTAAAAAAAAAAAAAAAAAAAAAAGCTGCCCTTTTTCCAAAAAAATAAAATTTATTTTTAATTTTGGTTTTTTTTGGGCCAAAAATATTGTTTTTTAAATGCCTATTTTCAATCGAAAGAGCATGAAAAAACCTTTCCAAAATGTACCTTGCCAAATTTTTATGTTTAATAGTTTAAGAGTAAAAAATTATTGAAATTTGCATTACACCGTAAGACACCTGGGTCACTTGACATGGAATGCCTCATATATATATATATATATATATATATATATATATATATATATATATCTATATATATATATATATATATATATATATATATAGGGGTATACAAAATGTGTTACTAGGCACTTGTATACTTATATAATACATATGTATATAAATTAATATATGATTTATCATAATATTATTACACAATTCAATTGTTTGATCACTAATAACTTTTGAAACGTTTTTAACAAAATACTTTCAAGACGATGATGACGCTCGGTTGTTTACTGAGTGTTTGCCTAACACTAACTGTCTTCGGTTGTGGACGGAACTGTTCGGAAACCTTCGTGAAAATATTCTAATAAAATTTTGTAAAAATTCAAACTGCTTACCATTTCAGAGCGTGTTAATATTAAAAATAATACAGTATGTAAAATTTTTTTACATTTAATAGTTTTCAAAATAGTGGGTTTACAAATAAAAATATCAGAATGTATTTTAAATATGTTCCATATTCTCGTATTTGCAATTGTCTTAACATCAAATGATATTCTTTCTAAACTTTTATACTAACTTCTGTTCCCTAAAAATTACAATAGTAGATAAAAAAATAACACTACTTATTATTATAATAAGAAGTATCATCATCGTACCTCGATTATCCCTAAATTCTTACGTTTTATTAGAAATATCGAAATACAATAAAGTAATTTTTGTAACTAAAAGTCTCTCCGTGTATCGAGACGTTTTTTTTAAAAAGAAAGCTGAGATACCAGAGTAACTTTTCCAGAAGAAAAATATTTAATTAAAACAAAAATGGCCGAGAAAAAGCACAAAGAGTGAAAAGTTAGCCATTACGTCCCGGTCTCCCCTACTTATTTCTTAAGTTTTCTTTATTTTTAACATAGTTATTGTGCAGTTAAATAAGTCATCCTAGTATGAAATTATAGCTTACTTTATGGTACGAAAGACTGTATATGATTGATGATTAAAAATTGATATATGTGGTCCACGCAGTTTTGAGAAGTTGTTTTTTTATGCAGGAGTTGAGTAGTAAATGCATGTTTCTATCTCAAATATTTGTTTTTTTATCCGAAAATTGCAGTTTACTCGTGATTTACCAGAGAAAAAATACACTAGAAAATTAGGATTAAATTTATTAAATAGATCTTCCAAAAATATAGAAAGTTAAAATTTTAAATGTGAAAATTTTAATTTTAGTCACTTTTATCCCATTTAACATAGCCTTGCTTTTTGAATATTTTAATATAACAATAGTACAGTCGCCCTAAGAAAAAAGTGGTCATTTTTTGCCAAAATTGACACCTGAAGTCTGATTGTGGATTCATATAGTGTGGGGTGGTAGTATAAAAATGTATATGTTTCCCACTTGAGATTTTTTAAGCTGCGCGTTATAAACAAGTTTGAAGGTGCCGAAAAACAGTTTTTTGATGACCGTTCTTTCCCATCAAATTATTGGGGGAAAAGTTTATAATAAAAGTTATAGAGCTCGGAAATACCTTTAAAATGATGGGTCATATATTAAAATTGGTCCATTTTTTTACTTGCAAATGAATTTAAACCACTAAAAATAGCACTTTTTAGTTTGTTTAATAAATTGAACAAAAGTTAACAAATTCTTTCGATATTCTCCAAAATGTACCTCTCAAGATCCTCAAGATGTGTGCCAAATCTGAATACCATTAGATAAATAGTTTATGAGAGTTATTTGGCCGGATAAAAATCAATTTATTTGTTGGGTTCTCTTCATGAAATGTCAATCTATCAATCACAATTTGTAGCGAATTGAATTTTTACAAGAAAACTGTTTTTTTTGGGGGGGGGGGGAAAAATTTTTGGCTTATAAACAAATGATCACTACATTAACAATTTGGCATAAACGCCATTTGATTACTTATTCCTTCCTGCAAATTTTGCAAAAAAAAATTTTGATCTAGGTCAAAAGGCGGGGAGGTAATTTTTTTTCAAAATATTCTTGAGCCTTTAATTAATAATAATTTTTATTTTTGTATTATATTTTTTTAATTGATCAGTCATACTTTTTGTATTATATTTTTTTAATTGATCAGTCATACTTATTATAAAAAATCAATCTAAACATCCATGCACATCTTGTTCTTAAAAAAATCGTAAAAAGTATACAACGTTTCAATGCAACGTTTAAGCAGCCTAGCTGCACTAGGCTGCATAGTGGGAGACATCATCAGTCGCTCGCGCTAAAGTTACATTCAAACTTTCAAATTCGTAAAAGTGTTATTTTTAGTGGTTTAATTTCATTTGCAAGTAAACAAATAGACCAATTTTAACATATGACCCATCATTTTAAAGGTATTTCCGAGCTCTATAACTTTTATTAACAACTTTTCCCCTTATAATTTGATGGGAAAGATCGGTCATCAAAAAACTGTTTTTCGACACCTTCAAACTTGTTTATAACGCGGAGCTTAAAAATTCTCGAGTGGGAAACATATACATCTTTATACTACCACCCCACACTATATGAATCCACAATCAGACTTCAGGTATCAATTTTGGCAAAAAATGACCATTTTTTTCTTAGGCCGACTGTACTATTGTTATATTAAAATATTCAAAAAGCAAGGCTATGTTGCGAAAGTCTTCTGCTTTTTTGTTAACGACGTTTACCTTAGCAACAGAAAGTGAATCGAAATCGTGTAGAAAATTATACTGATAATCTGAATGAAAATTGTGTGGAATTTTTTATGTTTAGCTTAGGAGTTGAATAAGTATATTTTTTCAGTTCGATATTTTTCAATTCCCTTTTTGGAATTATGAGTGCAAAATATAAAAAGCAAGATTTTTGGTTAGTTGGAAGTCCTTTACAAAATCTAATAGGAAATAATGACAGCTTACCTTTTGCAAGAGATGTTTTGCGCCGCTTTCTCTACTCTCATATAAAAGATAAAGCTACAATTACAGAAAGTGCAAAGGTAACAACTTCGGAATTGATAGATATATGGGGAAGAACGAACATTCCTCTTAAATTAGAAAAAACTTTGTAAGGCAGATAACAGAAATTCATTTGAAATGGGTAAATCTTAAGAAAGGCATTTCCAGGAAATCAGATACAGAAAAAAATAAGAGAAACGACTTTATCAATCAGTTGTCGAAGCTTTTCGATATAGACTTATCAAATGCTCTTCAAACAATGCCACAAGAAGAAGACAAAATGTTTTACATGTTTCAAAAAGAAGGCAAAAGAGCCCCAACAAAAGTGAAAGCTCTTCAGAAGGTTGAGAAAAAATTTGAATTAGAAGGTATGAAGAAACAAGATAAATATAAGATTAAAATAATTGAAAATTAGCGTGATTTGAGAACTAATTCTGAGAGTGTGGATTATTTAGAAAGTGAAGAGAGCACTAATGATGAAATAGAATACCGACCACCTAAAAATAACTGAAAAGCAATAAAAGAAATTAAGCATAAGCAAAGAAGTGTGCACTGCCCTTGACCGCACAGGAGTCAGTGATCGAAGTGCATGTTCCTTATTTTAGCAAGCGATGATAAATTTCGAAGCAGGTCATCAATTAGAAGAGATCGGTTGAAAGCACGTATTGAAGTAACGGAAGATATTAAAAACTCTTTTAACCCTAATGTTGCATTGGCTATACATTGGGACGGAAAATTATTGCCTGATTCTTTGAAAAAAAGGTAGACCGACTAGCAATATTGGTTTCACGGGAAGGTCTTGAAAAACTTTTAGGGGTCCCAGGAATTTCTGCAGGAACAGGAGAGGCACAGGCAAGTGCGGTTTTTGAAGAAAAAAGTGGAATCTTACGGATATTGTAATATCTATATGTTTTGACACTACTTTAAGCAACACTGGTCTAAAAGCTGGCGCATATACCCTTCTAGAACAAAAATTGGAGAAGGAACTTTTTGCTCTAGCATGTAGACATCACATACTCGAACTAATTGTAAAAGTTGCATTTGATTTGTTGTTTGGACCATCAAGTGGACCAGGTATTTTACTCTTTAAAATATTTCAATCAGCTTGGAATTCTGTTGACCAAACGAAATATCAAAGTGCTATGGTAGATAAAAAAAATATCTAGTTTTCTTTTTTCAATTCGTGAAAATTTAATTGAATTTGTTAATAATTTATTGTTAACATTCCAACCACGAAACGACTATAGGGAGTTACTTCTACTTATTTTGGTATTTCTCAATTTACATACTAAAGAAAACTTCAAATTCTACACTCCTGGCGCCTATCATCGGGCTAGATGGATGGCTAAATTAATTTACTGTTTAAAAATATACATTTTTCGAAGTCAGTTTAAATTGTCAGTCAAAGAGTTACATGGTCTTCAAGAATTTAACATTTTTGTTGTGAAGGTATACTTACAAAAATGGTATACTTCTCAATATCCGATTTTGGCCCCACTAAAGGATCTTCATTTTTTAATAGAACTTATCGATTACAGTTCCGTGCATCCTAAAATTTCAGAACTAACCTACAAATGCTTTTCCGGACATTTGTGGTATTTGAGTGAAACATTAATTGGTTTCAGTCTTTTCGTTTCCCGCGTTTCTATTGAAGAGAAAAAACTTATAGTTCTAGCTCTAGAAAAGGAATCAAGTAAGAGAGTTTTAAGACGTGTTACAGTGAACAAAAACAATGCATTAAACAAAAAGTTATCCGATTTTGTAATTAATGAAAGCAAAAAAATTTTTGTGACTAATAATATTCCACTCGATTTTATAAATAAAGATCCTACTTCATGGGAAGAAAATAAAAGTTACAACCTATCTCGCGAAAGACTACAAAAATTAAAAGTTGTAAATGATTTGGCTGAAAGAGGTTTAGCTTTAATTTCCAAATTCAATTCCATTTTTACGAAGGACGAGAACCAAAAACAATGTTTGTTAAAAGTTGTCGAGGCACACAGAAATCAATATCCTACATAGTATTAACTAAAACAAGTATAAGGTAATGCAAATTTAATTTTTTCATGAAAATAATGTACTATAACTTTCTCAAATATTATACCGAAATATTAAAATTAATTTTAGGAGTTTTGAACAAATCGAAAGAATACAATGATATGGCTCATATTTTGTCACTGATAAATCAAGAGTAAACTGCAATTTTTGTGATAAAAAAACAAATATTTGAGATTGAAACATTCTTTTATAACTCAACTCCTGCATAGAAAGACAACTTCTCAAAGCTGCGTGGACCTCATATATCAATTTTTAATCATTAATCATATACAGTCTTTCGTACCATAAAGTAAGCTATAATTTCATACTAGGACGACTTATTTAACTGCACAATAACTATGTTAAAAATAAATAAACCTTAAGAAATAAGTATTTTTTATATAAAAGTGACATGCGCGACCTTTAAAAAAATTTTTTTGAATAAAAAAATAAATGTACTTTCATATTTTGGTAAAATGAATTTAAATCTCTATGAGCACTAAATAAAATTAAACAAAAGTTTTTTGTGGACCACCCTATTAGACATTTAGATTAAATAACTAGTTAACGTCATGACTTTTTCACAACCTCTGCATTTTTTACTTTCCTCCTAACCCCCGAGGAAGAAAGTAGCAGTACCTTGGAAGAAAGTAACATTATCCGACAAAATTAAACTTTTTTGCACCCATGAACGAACAAAAGTTTTTCGGAGACTAGAGCTAAAAAAAGATACCCGTGTGTGGCTGTTTTTTGAGATCAAGTCGTTTACTGTTTTTAGAGGAAAAAACAACCCTTAATGATAGAACGTCCAAGCGCCCGTCCTGCCGGAAGGATGTTCCGAAAATAAGGCTTTTAAAAAAAGGGAATTCAATTTTTCTTTTCCGGAACTCCTTGGGATCAAAGTAGACGAAAAGACGAAAAAATCCATATATTGGACTTTTTAAAATAATAATATTAAACCATTTTTCAAAGCCCTCAAACTTGCTGTTTTTAAGAAGTAAAAAAAACATTTTTTCGTAAATTTAATGTTAAATCCACAAAAATCATTATATGTTGGCTGGTCTAGTCTCTTTTTCTTCAGAAACGTTCAAAGAATGAAACCTAACCCGCAATCAGCAAAATTGCGGCCAATTGAATAAAAACTCTGTTTAAATTTGCTTTATAAAATGAATATGGAAGCAGATAAATACAAAAACGAATATATCGTTGGAAAGGTAATGAAACAAGCTTTCCAATGACGTAAATATCAAGTTTCCAAATTTATATGCCTAGGCTTGGTATACTTTTAAACAAAGCGAAAAGCGTCCTGCCGGCAGGACCGGGTTTCCTCATTTTGTGACTAAAAATTATATAAATTTTTGGAAAATTCAATTACTTTAAGCTACCCTGCTCTTCGGTTTGAACTTACGAGCTCGACATTTACATGCGCTGAAAGCTTGTTTCATCACCTTTCCAACGATATATTTTACTTTTTGTTTACGTCGATCCATGTTAGTTTTATTTAGCAATTTCGGACGGACTCACCTGAGTCTTTTTGGTCCTGCCGGAAGGACGTTGGACGTTCTATCATTAACCACTTTACTGACAGGGCGACGCCAAATGGCGTTCCACGCGCCAAGGCTCAGACTGGCAAAACATATATACGTATAATATTACCATTCGTAATAATCAATAATAGTTATATATATATATATATATATCTTGTTCTCTAATGTCTAAACTATAGAAATATTTCTTTGCAACAGTTAAATGTGGTGTACACTCTTTAAAAACACAGTTTTTTTAAGGAACGCCATTTCGGTGTTTTTGCCAGTCTTGGCCTCGTCGCGTGAAACGCCATTTGGAACACCCTACCAGTGAAGTGGTTAAATACGAGGTAACTAATTGTATTGCAAAAAAATTATAGAAAATTGGAAAATTTTTACTAAAAAATTCTTTAAACGTTATTGGGACTTTTTAACATACCTTTATTAATATTTCAGGTGAAACCGTCAACCCCAAAACTACCCCTATTCCGATTTATTTAAAAAAATAACAATAAAAATAAATATTTTTGAATTTTTTAAAAATTAATCGTTGATTAATTCTAGTATCATTCTACAGCCTATCATTTTTAATTTTTCACCCCAACCCCTATCTCAACACCTAGCCCTAAGCGAAATCAATATATATTGAATTCTGCTCTACAATTTTTGGAATTTTATGAAACTTCGTATTTAAGAAGTTTAGGGGTCGCTAGTTACAAATCTGAAGTCGTTATTTAAAAAATATAAATGGCGTATCCAAAATGTGTGACAAATTGAAGAAAAACCATCCGATTTTGTATAAAAAAACATTTTCTCTATTATAAATAATTAATAACTTTCCTGTGAGTTTTGCCCTTTTTCAAGAAATACTTTATTATATTACTTTATTTTATTTAGTGATAAAAACGTAAATAATTGAACAAATACGTGAAAATCAATTTTAAATGGTAAATTTAATAGAAACTTTATAAACAATGCTAAACTTTGATGTATGAATAGTTTGCGTATTGGAAAATTGAAAACAAATTAGCAAAAGAGAGAAAACATGAAAAAGAGAAACGCGTTTCAATTTTTCGAATTAAAAATGCTTGTTGTCTGAATGAAAAATTGATCAGTCAATGGATCTAGTTTATACTAGACAATTGTGCATTGGGTGCTGATTTACGTATTTACTGCAACTGCTCGTTCTCTAATATTTACATATATGCAAAAGAATTCCGAATACATAATTCAACAATTATTTAAAAAAACAAATATTGTTTGGCTGGATGAAAAACAAAAAATTTCAAGCATCGAAATGACGACGTAGAACAAAAAAAGTCTCGAGTTAAGAGAAGATTATTTGCTTTTAATTAGCAACTTATGCTGTATAGCTTCTTCTTCTTTTCTTTTTTCCTTTCTGCCTTTTAGAGGCGAGTACAACTCGCAAACAGAGTAAATTACATCACTAAGAGATAATATTGTTTGTAACTGAAAATAGTATGCAAATTTTTTCTAAATGTAATATTCTCTTAACGATCAACTTTATTGCAAGTAATACAGGCAAATAAAATTAAATCCCCCTAATACCCCACCCTAACTCAACTGCTCACTCTCAAAAAAAAAACTTTTTACGAAGAGTTAAGAATTTCTAATTCGCAGATTAAATTTTCACAAGAGAAATAAAAGTGCAATTTAGTTTTACAAATATTCCTTAATTGGCAAAGGAAACAACGTTGAAATTCTACGGGAAAGGAAGAAAAATTTTTAAAAATTTGAGAAAAAAGAAATGTCACATAAGAAACAGAAAAATTTGTCAAGAAAAAAAGAAAATTAAATAAGAAGAATTTCTATAATTGAAACTGTCTTCTACTACTAATTTAATTATTTTCAATAAATATTAAAGAAGTAGTATTGTTTTAAATTTAATAAACTAAGAATTAGTGACTCTATTCTCGCGATTTTAATTAGTGAAATTTAACTAAAGATCAGTTATAAATGATTGAAATGTCAGACATTTTTCACTGATTGGCCAGTTAAAAAATAACTGAAATTTTCAATATATGTGACAGAAATTTCCAGTAACTTTTTCTTTGATCAATCAGTAAAATACGATTGAAATTTCAATCATTTTTAACTGAATAACAGTGAAATTTCAGCGATTGAAATCGTGAGGATACTGATCACTGATTCTTAGTCAAAGTTCACTTTTTTGCAGATTCAGATTAAGAAAGTTATGAAATATAAAACGCCGACTAAAGTTTGTTTTTACTTCTAGTCAATTAATATAAAAAATGTACACTATCGTCGGGAAATATCGGTAGGGCCTAGGAGATTCCAATTTTTATTTCACGATTTGTTTGTACATACAAATGTCAAAAAATTAACAAATGACAAAATTAATAATTCTAAAGATTATTAAGTTGTACGATTAAAATATATAGTTGGAAATTTAAATAATTTATGCCAAGATTGCAGCAATCAACAAGTTTGACAAAAAAATTGAAAAAATAAAATTGTTTTTGAAATTTGTATTTACTTTTATATAGGTGTAATCATTCAAGTCTTATCTTTAAATTAAGACGAAATGAAATACACTGGAGCCTTACTTGTTTTCACCAAGTCAACACAAATTGAAAGACAAAGTCGCACTTATTTTCACTCTGAAACTTAGCATTCGAGTTGATTTGATTGGTGGATTCTTGAACATCAACCAATGAATATGCGCGAAGAACCTTTCAGGTGAAAATAAGTGAGACTGGAAATAGTGAAAATAAGTGCGACTACAAATAAGTGGGACTGAAAATAAGTGAAGCTCCAGTGTATTGTACCAACAACCAAATATCGATTTTACTACTTGTGAAGTAATTAAAAAAATTGTTAATTCACATCTGAAATAATAAAATCAGAAAATTCTATCCGGTGAAATCTTGGTTGTACTACTTGCAAAAGAGTTTAAAAAAATACTATCTGACAAAAAAATATTCATTACGACTCAAATCTACTTAAACAGAATTTAAAGAAATACAGATAAATATTGTCTGACTAAATTTGTTATTTGCCTTCCCAGGCGGAAAAGACGGATGAATGCCGGATCATCCAATCGTCAAGGATCCGCGCCGATTGAATTGAAGAGTAAATACCGGTACAGGCAGTCTGCTTTCTAAATTTGAATCAGCGAAAAACCGCTGATTATGCAGCTATAAGTATGCAGCTGATTTAATCAGCATATATACACCAATGAAACAGCGAACAGTCACTGATATGCTAAGAATATGGTTATTGGCATTGTTTTTTTAAAACAATTTAATGTTTTCGAGAATAACTATTTTTTAAATTAACACATTATTTAGAATCTTCAGAAATAGATTTTTACAATGCAAAAATTTAGCTATAGTCTTATTGTTTTAAATAAAAATTACTAAATTAAAATGAATAAAAATAATAATTATAGTAATCGACATTATTATGCTCACATCCGCATGCGAGCGAATAGCGTAGTGGTTAGCGTATTAGACTTAGGTGCGTAGATTAGGAATGGCATGAACTTCGTATCCCACTTGCGAGCGATTAGAATTTTAATGTGTAAAAAAATGTAAAATGTGTTAAAAATGCTGGAAATGATCTATAAATAAATATTAAGTAACATGTACCATGTATAGTTAATTTAATATTTTTTTATTTTATTTTTTAACTAGCTATCGTACCCGTCTTCGACGGGTTTTTTCGTTTCTTCAAATTGATTCAGTAGTGTCTACCAGTCTCGAAGGATGGGAAATGGTGGGGAATTTAATTTGACCGAAAAAAAATTATAATTAGCTACCTTTAACTATTTCATTAAAAAAAATATTACTATTTTAAATCAGTGATTAACTTTTATCATCAAATAATTTTTTTTTAATTAATCAAAATGCAGAAAACAATATTTGTCAATTATTTATAGAAATTTAATTATAGTATTATAAGTTAATCCTAAATTTCCACTAATAATTGCTGAAATCTAAAATAAGACCTATATTGCAAGCTGAATTCACAGTTTTTCCGATTAAATTATATTCCTGAATATTTACCGTTTTTCTAGTTGGTGGAACCCCTGCTGAGGGTATTGGTAAAAATAAAAACCGTCGAAGAGTATTTTCATAAAATAAGTTAATTTTTGTAGCCATTTCCACCTGGAAAAATTTTGACAAAGCTGGGAAAAACCTGATAGTTTGTTGAACAAAAATATTAATAGACACCCTGTTTAACTTTTGCCTTTACACTGCAAAAATAAGTATGTTATTTGATATCTTAACATAAGATGTAAGATGGAAAAATGGTATCTCACATCTTAAAATAAGAAGTTTTCGAAAGTATCTTACAGATTTTTAAGATGCTTTATACGTCTTAGATATTTTTTCTATCTTAAAAAAGTAAGATACTTCTATAAGTTTTTAAAAGTATCTTAAATTAAGATGTTTCTGCTCAATAAGATGTTTAGCGATAAGTTACTTGTGAATTGTAAGATGCGAAAAAAATTTAAGTTACTAAAACCTAAGATGCATAAAATATCTCATATATAAGCCCATAGTTAACCTCAAAACTTTTTCCCCAAAATATATGTTGGAAAATGTGGACGAAGATACTTTAAACATCTTATATTAAGATATTTTAAATGACTAAAAAGTGACTACAATAACATCTTAGAAATGACTACCAAAACATCTTAATTAAGATACTTCTTTTTGCAGTGTACAATGCTTAAAACATCCCTAAAGGTTAAATCTGAAATTAAAATAACAAAACATTTTACTACCAAAGTTTCTTCCCAGTAGCATAATGCAAGTATCGTATCACACAGGTCTCCTTTTATAATAATTGAAAAATAATTTTAATGCTGTGAATTAATATTTTTTAATATCATTTACCATTTTTAATATTTTTGAAGTTTTGCAATTAAAAACTTTTGATTAATTAGATGAACAAATAATTCTAGATTCTATTATTTTCACGTCAAAAGTTTATCAGAGACCCCAAAAATACTACTGAATTAAGCTTGATAGTAATTGGTCTGTCAATTATAATTTTTTAATTTTTTGATATTAAAAACATTTGTATACCTACTTCCATCTTATAGATATAGTAATAGGAATGTACTTTTTCAAAATTATGCTAAAATGTGACTAAATAACATGTAATATTTAATTACAGAAAGTTTAAAAGTTATACATTCAAGAATATAAAAGTCTGGAAATTTTCTATTTATTAAATTTTTTGAAACAATTTAATATCTCCCGTTCTAATTAATATGTTAAAAAACTGTAAATTTATATTTATATATATATATATATATATATATATATATATATATATATATATATATATATATATATATTACAAAAGTAATAAGTAAGTAACTAATTAATTTACTGCAATGTGTCAAAATTAAAAAAATAATTTTTTTTTTGGAAAAATTCATAATTTTTTCATATTAGTATTATTTTTTAATAAAAAAATTTGTTTATTATTATATGTGACGCGACACGAGAAAAGGGACCTATCGATAAAAAAATCATTTTTGAGTTTTTAGTCGTATTCCATAGATTTTGAGTTGCTCTTTCACGTAAAAAAATCAGAAGTTAAAAATCTGAAATAGTTTTAATAATATAAAGCCTGAAAGTTGAACGTGTCCTCGTAAATACACGTGTTTTCTGTTTATGCCGTCACTTTAAACGCTCCCCCTATAAAATTCTTTTTTGAGGCGATAGGTCCCTTTTCTCGTGTCGCGTCACATATGTATATTATATATCTTTAAGATCATTTATATTATTAATAAATTAAGAAATTTATCCAAATCTGAGAAAATTGAAAAAAAAATTTTTTTTGAACTTTTTGAAAAAATTCATAACTTTTGTTCAGCTCAATATTTTTTTATCAAATAAAGCTAATATTTTAAGTTAGACCAATACCTAAAAGATTGACAACTTTTACTTTATTCGGTCAAGATGTTTTCAAGTTGTAAGCAAACAAAATTTTGCAGACATACATACACACATACATACACACATACATACACACATACATACATACATACAGGAAATTTTCTATTACCATTTTTAGAATCTCCGTTGCTCAAATAAGTAATTTATGTTAGAAAAAATTAATTTCGTGCAATGTACAGACAAAAGTCTGATTTTACGAATGCGAGTAGAACGCCGGTCCGCTGAAGCGAGTCGTCTTTTGAAACAATATTTGGCCTGCGGCGGTTTCTAGACGGACGAATGCCGGTTGGTCGGTGGCATCAAATCTTTACCGAGCCGGAAGCGCTGTCACTACAACACGTTGTCATGTTCCAGTAGAATGCCTGCACCGATCCGGTTGTCTCGCGGACGAATGTCAGTAGTCTTACCGACGTCTGTACGGCACGGTACAATGCCATTGGTAAATTTCCGCCTAGGTTTTGTAAATTAAATAAAAAAAAATGAAGTCTGACCAAAAGGGGTTTTACTACTGCACTGAGAGAAATAGATGGTAAGATTTTGATGTTAAATATTACTCTCTAAAACTGAATTAGTGAAATTGGACTCCGAATCAGTGACTCTATTCTCGCAATTTGAATCAGCAATTTTGAGAGGAAAAATAAAAATAAAACTTTAGTTATACTTATGTTGATACTAAATAAAATTTCGTAAGAAAATTTTCTCAAACGACAGTCTGAGTTTAATCCAGTCGCCCTGTGAAAAAGTGGTCTTTTTTTGACAAAATTAATGCCTGAAGTCTGATTGTGGATTCATATAGTGTGGAGTGGTAGTATGAGGATGTATATGTTTCCCACTCGAGATTTTTTAAGCTGTGTGTTATAAACAAGTTTGAAGGTGCCGAAAAACAGTTTTTTGATGACCGTTCTTTCCCATCAAATTATAGGGTGAAAAGTTGTTAATAAAAGTTATAGAGCTCGGAAATACATTTAAAATGATGGATCACATGTTAAAATTGGTTCATTTGTTTACTTGCAAATAAATTTAAACCACTAAAAATGGCACTTTCTTATCTGTTTAATATCTTGAACAAAAGTTAACAAATTCTTTCGATATTCTCCAAAAATGTACCTCTCAAGACCCCCAAGATGTGTGCTAAATCTGAATATGATTCGATAAATAGTTTATGAGAAATTCCATTTTTTAACTAAAAACATGATTTTTTAAAATGGAATTATATTTCTATATTTTTGGCCGGATGAAAATCAATTTTTTTTGTTGGGTTCTCTTTATGAAATGTCAATCAATCAAATGTCAATCAATCACAATTTGTAGCGAATTGGATTTTTACAAGAAAACTGGTTTTTGGGGGAAAGAAATTTAATTAATTAATTAAATATAATAATAATATTAATATTAATATTATTATTAATATTTAATTATTAATTTATTAATTTCTGCTTGGGTATTATTTATGATAAATCGTTTTTGTTATAGAATTGTTATATGAGGCATTTCATTTCAAACCGTTCCACTGAAAAAAACAATCGCGAGGAGGTAGATTTTCTAATAATTTTTATTATATAAAAGTTTAATTGTTTATAATATATTTAACACTAATTCAATAGAGAATTTCATGAGCTTTCTATTGCTCTTTTTATTATATTTAATTTCTGTCAATTTCGTAGAGAAATTCCTGTTTGAAATGTTAAACTCTTAATATCACAAAACACCTTCCCGACGATTTTCATCAAAATTATATGAAAATAAAGCGTAAGTTCTCTAGTTTCTATTCCCATTTGATATATTATGGACATTTGATGGGATTAATAGAAAAAAAATTATTTAAAAAATGTGTTTTTGAAAAATTTGACAGATAGTATAAAGTTGAACTTTAACCCATCCAACTTACATTCAATTTCGTACTATTTGTCAAATTTTTCAAAAACACATTTTTAAAATAATTTTCTTTCTATTAATCCCATCAAATGTCCATTAAATATATCAAATGGGAATAGAAACTAGAGAATGTAGGCTTTATTTTCATGTAATTTTGATAAAAATCGTCGGGGGGGGGGGGTGTTTTGTGATATTAAGATTTTAATATTTTAAACAGGAATTTCTCTACGAAATTGGCAGAAATTTAATATAATAAAAATAGCAATAGAAAGCTTATGAAATTCTCTATTAAATAAGTGTATAGTATATTATAAACAATTAAAGTTTTATATAATAAAAATTATTAGAAAGTCTATCTCCTTACGATTGTTTTTTGTCGGTGGACGGTTTGAAATGAAATGCCTGATATATTTGTTCTAAAACAATGTTCTAGTTTTGTTCTAGAATTGTTGCAGACTTTTGTTCCTATTTTGTGCTTCCAGGGGGACGACTTTTTAAACTGCCTGTTCCTCACCAGTTACAGAACTTGTTCTTTTTGTTCTGGAATAGTTACAAAATTATTAATTATGCACACTAGGTATATTCGCAAAAATTGTTACTCGGGGGTTTTTCGGGTCGCTGATCAGGATTATGAAGTCAGATTTTCTAAATACCTTATTTTTGATCCATAACGCAGCCGGCTACAATTGACAAACATAAGGGGCCGTTTATAAACTACGTCACACTCCTAGGGGTTGTCAAGGTGTGTGTGACGAAGTGTTAAAAAAATTTTTTTGTATGTTAAAAATGCGACGAAGAGGTCAAAATTAGTCTGAAAAAGCGTGACGTACACGGAAAAAAATTTTCGGCGCTCCATTTGCATAACCTGTAATACAGCGGATGTATTATAGGTTAGGGATAAATGCTTTCTCTTTTGCGAGCTTCGGGCGTGCTAAAACTGGTGACCTATGTTGTCCCCAACGCATGGGATGTATGTTGTTCTTTATAAGAGACATCAGTTTGATACATTCATTCCTACATTCTCACCGTTAACCTATAAATTCTTTTGTGGTTATTTATCAAAAAAGTATATCAACAATTTGAATTTACTAATATTTCATATTATAATAACAATAATATTTAGTATTAATGTGAAAGAATTTATCAATTATCCGAATCAATCTCAAAATAATTCTTATTAAGCTGTTGAGTTTCATATGTATCGACAGCAGAGCCATCCTGAATACAGAAACCTGCTTTTTCAGAAAATATTTTTTCAAAATCAATTAATAATTTAAAATTATCAAAGAACTCAGAAAAAATTGGTAAGCATGGTGGGATACGAGCCCACGACCTTTCTATTGCCGGTAGACTGCTCTGACCACTGAGCTACATGCACCCCAAGATTCTCCGAGTTCCTTGATATACTATACCTCCCTGCATTATTTCATGATAATGTAGGGAGTTTCTTGAAGATGATAAGCCTAATTTTTTAATTACATAAGCCAATTATAGTTAAGGGAGTGAATCTATCATTCGGAAATTATTAATATTAATGTGAAAGAATTTATCAATTATCCGAATCAATCTCAAAATAATTCTTATTAAGCTCTTGAGTTTCATATGTATCGACAGCACAGCCATCCTGAATACAGAAACCTGCTTTTTTAGAAAATATTTTTTCAAAATCAATTAATAATTTAAAATTAATTTAATTATTATTATTAATTATAATTATAATATTTAGTATTATATACTTATCAATTATTACATTATTATAATTATTATTTTATTAACAATAGTAATAATAATATTGAATATGCCAATATGTAATTCAGATATTTTTAAAAAATCGTCATTTTTAATGTTTTACAAAAATTTAAATAACTTCTAAAACAATGAACGCTTCTTAATGATTTTAGGTTAGGTTAAAATGACACGAGTGAAAACATATTAATTTTTGTCTAAAAACTTCAAGTATGGATGATAGTTTAAAATAGTTCTAAAATAATATTATGTTTATTCACTACTTACATTTACAATCCTTTTGGTATACGCATCTATATATAAAAATGATACACTTATTTCACAATCACACGTGTTTCTTATAAACGAGAAAACTGCCCACTGACGCGCAATGTGTGGGGATGTATGTAGTCCCCAAAAGTTGGACAACATTCGTCTCCAGTCAATAGTTCAACGCTTGTACCGCAAAAGCGCATCTGCTGCCTCCAAATTGGAAGACAGAGTTCTTATATCTATTGCATAAAGGTTGTACAAGCATTTGGCGCTACTGAAGTACCTAGGGGTACAGCGGAAGCACCGAAATTTTTTCCGTGTATTTCGTGAATGGCCCCTAACCTCTAATTTGTTTGTTGTGATGTGCAATAACGAGTAATATCGAAATAGATGATTCAGTAGAATATTATACTCCTCCCAAGAAGACTAGAGACAGGAGAGCTAACTGCAGTAGTTGGGGTAGGACAAATATAGGGGGATTATGAAGGCGTGATTAGATTGTGCCAAATATCGTATTTGGATTCTGCACTTCCACTCACACATGCGTGTCACGTAGTTAAATATATAACGTAAGAATGTGCGAGATGTGCAGAAACAAAATAAGATATTTGGAGTAATTTAACCACGCCATAATAATCCCACTAATACTGACTCACTGCTGTGAGTGAGAAAACGGCCGAGTTAGTCCTCCTGTCTCTAGTCTTCTTGACTCCTTCTGAAATTCGAAATGACACAAAGGTAGCGGAAGCGAGTGTATTGCCAAACAAATCACTTTCAAAATATCATCTTGCTTACAAAAATTTTATGAAATAGAGGACTGAAAATGAACTCGAAAATTTGTTCGAAAATGTTCTCCTCGCTAACATGAAAAACCTATCTGACAAAAAAGCTTCATCAACTCTGTAGAGTATTTATTCTATGTTGCGGAGTACTTTAAACATCAATAATAACATAAAAATTGAATTAATCTCCGCGCTATTTTTAAAAACCAAATGTAAAGGGTTCAAGTCGAAAAGTTTAGTGCTATAACATCAGACCAAGGTAGACAATTTATATTAGAAGCTCCTGATGACAATTTTTTGGCAAGTGAAGATAAGTTTTATCATTCTTTTTTAACTTTGTGAAAATTCTGTATAAAAAATTAGAATTACATACCTAACCTAAAATTCAACTGTCATTTGAACTATGATTTCACAATAATATTTTTTATACAGATTGCAATGCTTCTTGGTGTATACATTGCGTATCGTTTAGAGGAACTTACCAATTTGTCTGTAAACGACATTGAATATCAGGGTCAGTTAATGTTATTTAATATTACAAAAACGAAGACTAAAACTTCAAGATTTTTTGTTATTAGAAAACAACATTTGGACCCAAAAATTTAACCCCCTTCCCTTCGGAAAATATTGGACTAGGTAAAAAAATATTTTTACGAAAAATTACTATCTTATAGTGCTACAAAAGCCCCAAGTTTTGCTACACAGAGAGAAAAATCTAGCTTTAATAGTATGACACTACCTATAGTAATTTCGCATGTACTATAGTCACACTTCAAACGCATGAATTCATACCCAAAAAGCGTGTCTCTTCGTGTACGATTGGAGAAAAATTTTTCTCCACCTTAATCACTTGACATGGAATCGCTCCTATATTATTTATTACCTTTTCTAAAACCACATTGCTTTTTAATAGCATATTATTTATATAGAAGACAATTAAGTTTGAAAACAACAATGTCATTGGTAAATTAAATTAATTTAATTTTGAACATTTGTAAATTTATAACATTAAAAGTTATTTCATACAAAAATGTATTTAACTATTTAATATTATACAATTTTTTCACCAAAGCTGTAAATTTGCAATTTTTGGAATATTTAATAAATAAATAAATGTAAATACAAATATAATTTAATTATTAAATAAATAAAAGGTTTAACTGTTATTATTTTTATAGAAATTTTGTATTTAAGAAGAAAAAACAAAGCTGCGTACCCCTGTGAGTATATAGGATTGACGTGGCGATGCATAACGCGCAGCGCATTTTTTTAATTCTTCATATTTTCGTTAGTTTTTAATGAAACTTTTTTTAATTTTTAAAAAAACTTCCTTGAATTCTAATAAACAAAGATGCGCCATTCAATTTCCTACAAGAATGCATGTTTCCAAAAATGAAATTTTGAATTACAATTTTTAGGTCATTTTGGTATGTTTGACTGGCTTTTAATCGTACACTCGAGCGGAGAGCGGATTATTCGATCTAGACGCTCAACTTAGGAATAAATTTTAATACATTAATTGCAGTACTACAAACACATAGAGTACTAAAAGTTGACAAATGCTGTTCCAGAATAATAAATTTTATAGTAAAAAATCTGTCACCGATTCAAATTGTAATATTTTCCTAACGAAATAGATAATGGTTACTAATTATTAGTTTTTCACAGTAAAATTTAATTCCTAGTGAATAAAAAACCCTATCAAATATATTATCAGAAACTAAAACCCGTCAAAGACGGGTCCGACAGCTAGTAGAAAGTAATGTGATAAACATTATATTAACATTTTAGCAAAACAAACTTTTTAAAAAAATAACTTCTAATCAGGCTGACTTACAATTTTTTACTACAATCTGTTGGTGTTAAGACTACGCTGTGTTATAATCAAAATTAAATATTAAGTTACGCAAGGTAGTGACAAATCGAGGAGTAAAGTTTTAAAAAAATCGAAATCGTAAATAAAATTCTCTTGACTAATTGTTACTCAAAAACTACTAACTGGTAGTAGGAAACTATTAATTCATTTTCTGGCATTACTAAATCATTCTGAAACGTTTACTTCAATTAGTTTATTACGTTTAATTAGTAACTCTATAATAAATATTAAATTGTAGTATTTTTCTCGAGTTTTCTACTATCAATTAGTTATTTTTGACTAAAAATTTCTTATTCATTTAGTAAACGAATCTTTTCTTATTTTCTTATCTGAAACTAAGTAATGATCAAGAGAATAATATGATACTTTTAAAGTATATAAGTAATATAATAAAAAAGAAAAATAAATTCAAAATGCACATATATCATGGAAACGTTCTGTTTCATTTTCTTATCAGTGAAACTTGGAAGTAAAGGTGTTTAATGTTGTGAAATCACTTTATGCAAACGACATTTTCAGAGAATAAGCTCTCGTATATCAGGGTTGAAACTCGTCAGGCGTTGAATTGGCTATCGTTTCGTGGATTCGCAATTAATCTGAACAGTTGGCATTATGGATGTACAAAAGTTTTAGTGAACTCTCTCTCTCCTTCTCTCTTTTTGTAACCCAGTATTTGAAATAAGAGTAAGAGAGAATTAAATAGAGAGGGATAGAGGATCAACGCAAAAGAGCAGAAATGAGTTGCGAGCCCAATGAGACTAGCTTTATACACTCAGCATATGGTCGGTGCTGATATGCTCCTCCGTACTATTTACTTCGATGCTCCATATATACATATAGTGTCTATATATATATATATGCTGTGTGTTTGGTCACAGATATAACCAAACTTCCAGATACTCCGAAATGCACTGTTCCATCTATTCCATGACGTTACTCAATTACCAAACGGGAGGGAGGTCAAAACATATTATCCTCACTCCCACTCCTTTGTAGTAAATCCATCTATTATAATTATTCCTCTATTGTTATATTTCATTTCTACAGAAAACAACGCAGTATTCAGTTGAAATGATCATGAATTATTATTATACATCTTAAATGATTGACTTCTTTAAATTTTTTATAAGAGAATTATTTACAAATTTTATTAAATTTAATTTTAATAGCAAATCTTAATTTTCATATTTGTTAAAGGAACAAAATTTTTATTGTGTATTTTTTCAATACAAATAAAATCTATTATTAATTTATATTTATTATTTATTCATTCATTAATGCATTAAATTATTTTTCTGCTTATTAATTAATTCATTTATTCTCTAAATTTGATTTATTTTAACCCTCACAGCACCGAAACTTTCCTAAAAATGTATTAAAGATTTACTTGCAAATAACTTCGAAAAATGTACTTGCAAAGGTTAGTAAAAATTGTGTAAATATTTAATTTAGGAACTGACACGAACACGATAAAACAAGATAGTTCTTGTCGTGCCCGTGTCGTGCCTTGAAACGGATATGATATAAAATCCATACCGTGCCATAAGGCACGACACACAGTTCGCCTGGTAATTCGTGCTGTGCCCTGACACTACACAAAGTACTTTAGATAATTCGTGCCGTGTCAAGGCACGTTTTAAGGGCACACATGAAATACGCAGTGTAGAATCTTGCCATGTTATTTGTGTTTTTTAGGCACGACACGAATTACCAAACGTACTTTGTGTCGTTTCAAGGCACAAAACTGGCACGACACGTATTTTTCGTGAAAGTCCCTGATTTATTATTATTTATTATCCCTGATTTTTGATTTATCTCTTATAAGCGAAAATGTAGGGTAAAATTTTCTAAAAATAAATTGAAATATGGTATATTTAAGTCATTAAAAAATGTTCACTAACCTTTGCAAGTAAATACTTCGATTTTTGCAAGTAAATCTTTAATGAATTTTTAGCAAAGTTTCGGTGCTGTGTATTTTTACTGAAAAGTATTTAAAAATAACTAATTGTCAGTTAAAAATAACTTATTTCTAAGTAATTTTTTTGACTGATTCAAATTGGTCAAGTTTAACTAATTTTTCAATTATTTTTACTGAAAATCAGTTATTTTTAACTGAATGAGAAGCAAAAAGTTAATCACTGATTTTTAGTTACCCTGTAAAAAAAGTATTGGGAGGTACGGAATACCGCATTGCAAGTGCCTACCTGTCAATGCGGTATTCGCGAAATAGCGCATTGGGTGTCTTGGTGAATGCGGTATTCAAGGGGTCCCAATGCGGTGCAAGTTTTAAGCTTTAAAAAAAAGAAAATACGTGACAGAAGTATATAATTAGTGTCAGTGAATCAAAATACGAGTTAAAGGAATACCGCATTCACCAAGACACCCAATGCGCTATTTCGCGAATACCGCATTGACAGGTAGGCACTTGCAATGCGGTATTCCGTACCTCCCAATACTTTTTTTTTACAGGGTAAAACCATGATTTTTAACTGATTCAAATTAAAAGTGAATGGTAAAAAAATATTCTGAATCTTTTCGGTTATGGTTATGATTCGAAATTAGTTAAAAAAAATAGACAACTTAATTTCTACACGGAGACCTTTTCAAACCACTATTTCTTAAAACTGATCAGACATTTTAGTATCTTAGGTTAGAATCTATGAAAAAACGATATAGGTTATAGAAATTACTATTCAGAATATCAGATACACGCATTTAGTATATATTTTACAGTTCTTCCTCAGGAGACTAACGAAAATTAGAATGTTGTTTTAGAAAGAACTGAATAATCATTGCAAAGTTAGAAAACTATGAATTGAGAAAAAACACAACAAAATAATTGTCTATAGATACTCATAAAGACAATAGCCATACTTGGATCTGATAGTAGATGGCATAGAGAATGTCACAAACTGTAGGTAAAGAAGGTAAACATATTTCCACGGGAGTTACGAAAAAAACACAGTCCAGATTCAAGACAAAAAAAAACTCCCAATGAAAATATAACCAAAAATTCAGTTTTCATTTTTAGTTTTCTGTACAAATAAGGAGTTTTTTCAAATTTTTTCTATCGTGTTGTAATATTTATTTCAACATTTAATATAATCAAATTAGTTTTTAAAATTAAAAGTTCCTTTTTAGGGTTTAGTGGCCAAGGACCAAAACCCTTATAGCGAGACTCCGGTGTCCGTCCGTAGTTTTTGGCAGCGTTGCCAAATCAACGGTTGCCATGGCAAGCGTTGTCATAGCAACCGTTGCTATGTTAATGTTTGTCATAATAGCCGTTGCCTTGGAAGCCATTGCTATGTTGATGTTTACCATAACAACCGTTGCCATGGCAACCGTTACTATGGTAATGGTTGTTTTTTATTCATTCATTATCATTAACATCATTTTTGTCATTTTAGGCCACGAAACCCTATGATGTAGGCGCATTGCGCCTGCTTTTCTGCCTGATTTTTTAATTTAAAAATCGGGAGTGTTAGTTTTCTTGTAAAGAAATTTCAAGAGTGTTTTTTTCCTAACACCCATCGATTTATCACGTACATAAGACAACCTAAACTATATTGATAACGCACACACACAAACGCAAGCAAAGACACGACGGTTGGTCACGTAATCCGAAAGTTTGCACAATTCGTTAGAACTATACACAGTTAAATCGTCCTTATATATTAAACGAGTTAAAAAATATGAACCATCGGGAAACAGCATCTTTTCAAAGAACTTTAAAAACAAATTATGTTAATTAGTAAAAGTTGTGAAAAAATATAATGTTATATTTAGGGTCAATTTTTGAATTTAATTTTGCATGAGGAAATATTCACATCTATTAACAAAAGAGTTGTTTGGAAAGATGTTAAAACTTTTTTATTCTTCTGATTAGATATTTTTTATTTATTCAAATTCGCTAAACTTTCACTCCACGACGCAGAGCCTCCTTATAGCATTACACACAAACATGTGTCAAGATTTATTCAAATATAAAAACTTTTTACAAATTTAAAACAAAATAAATAATATAAACTGTTAACAAACATAAATAATGACACTATTATTTCACAATAAACTATATTCAGTGAAAGTGTGTGTTCTGTTTAAAACCTTATATTCTTTATTTTTTGTCTATTTTGCTTCCTCTTCGAGAGAAAGCTCTGCAATCTTTATGATTTTTCAAAAGAAGGTTATATGGACTTATTTTTGTCTAGAATACATGTATATACAATTCTGAGCAAATGTCCACACACAAAAAACCCAGTCTCATTTTTGTAGTAAATTAGTGTTGCATTCGAGCGAGAAATAGCTAGAAAAAAACGAGAATCACGCGAACAAAACAATGAAAACAATTGAATGTGATTTAAAATTCAATTGTTTTCATTGTTTTCTTGACGAAATTTCTCTTTTTACATTCTTATCAAAAATGAGAAAGTCTTGGATTTGTGCGATTTTGAGAAATTTCTAATTTGCATAAATCTTTACGTTTCATGACTCCCTGATTACAAAAAAATGGTTTTTAGAGAACTGTCAGTCTGTCTGTCTGTAGAAATTATAATTTTTGTCTCGACGATAACTGGAGTAAATTTTTATGAATCGACTTGCAATTTGGGGGATTTTTTTAGCCCGTAAGAATGAAGCTCGAGTTCGTTGGGCAGCCCATTTCGTCAAAAAAGAACAAAAATACAAAATTTTTAAATTTTCAAAAAATTTTTTTTTACAATTTAAAAAAAAATTAAAACATTTTTTTTTAATTTTGTACAAAAACAAACAACTTTTCCTTTTGTCACTTTTTTGTACAACAAAAAACAAATTTTTTTATAAGTTTTTGGGCCATGTTTGTTTTTGTTCTTTTTTAAGTTTCTGGTGCATGTTTGGCTAAACCATTGACTTTGAATTTAAACAAAAAATTTTATTTTTGAAGCATAGTTTTTTTTAACTCTCAACATGATCCAAATGTTTACCTTTAATTTTATGCGGTTAAATTTTTTTTGATTTTTCAGTATTAATAATTTTTTAATTTGAGTAAATTAATACAAATTTTTGAAAGGACGTTTATTTCTTTATTCGTCTAATGCACATTATCTAATTCAGTTTAAAATAATTTAATTTGACCACCAAACAATTTATAATAAGACATAAATTATACCAATTTAAGAATAATTTCGAAAAAGTGTAGAAAATAAATTATTTCTATTGCATGAATTTTTCTTTTTGTTGTTGTACTAAGATTATGAAATGTTTATGTTGTTTGAACGGTTCATACTAAAAATGCAGGAATCTTTATTTATTATTTTTTTTTCTCTTTGTATAGGATATGCTGATTTATTAAATATATATAATTTTTTTCTTTTGATTAAAGTAAAATTAATGTCATGATAATCTGCAAATCAACACATATTTGATAAGAATGTAAACCTTAAAGTCGTAGTAACTTTAAGACAAATAAATCATTTAGGGTCTCAAGAAAAATATGGCGTGTCTGGTACGTAGTCTCAGTTGATTGAGTTAGATGCACAGCGAAATATTTATTGGCGAGGAGTCAGTATATTTTAGCTGAATAGTTTTAAAACATATAGATAATGGAGTTTTTCACATGCAAGAAAGAATAAGAACAAGAACGCAAATAATGTACAATAATCGTAAACTACTGCGAGCGAAGCGCGCAACAACGTGCGGAGCTCGACGACCGGTATTCGCGCGTCCCGAGGCGCACTAAAACTTGCGAGCCCCCGCGCGAATGAGAATGTGTCCGCCCGGAGGGCGGGCAAATTTTTTTCAAGCGATTTCTCGCTCCAATGCAACAAAAATTTTGTTGCATCTCAAAATGAGAATATGTTAAATGCCATAGAACGTGGCGCCATCTAGGAGTCTCATTTTTGTTGCAACTCAAAATGAGTAGCATACGATACTCATTTTGACATTAGGTTTTTTTAATGCAGATGTATGTGCGTGTGTGTGCGTATGTCACAAAATATTGTTTACAAATTATCTCAGAAACGCTTCAATGGATTTTCCTGATTTTTTGTAGGTATATTGTAGTTATTAATGCCTTGAATCTGACACAAAGAATTCCAAACTTATCTACAACAATTTTTTTATACAATTTTTTCAAAATTTGGAAAAAAATTTTTATTTTATAAAGTAACTTTTTTCTGTATCTAAATTTTAGATAATTCTTGTCAAAATTACATTCCTAAAATGAAAAAGAATCGATTAATATGTAGGGCAGACCGGGGCGTAATGGCTAACTTTTCACTCTTTGTTCTTTTTCTCGGTTGTTTTTGTTTTTGTTGGTTTTTATAAAATAATTATTTATCAAAAATCAATCTTACTTAGAAATGTAATATAAGATCGTATGAGTATTTCTTTTTAAACTGTTTTTATCATAAGGCGACAGGACGGCGGACGGCTATCAAATTTTGTAAACCATTTTTGAACAAAGACTATTGCATTAGTATTAGGCTTATGTGAGTCAACTTTATCTGGTCCTTTGATTTCCATTTTAATCTTAATCGATCAAGCATACAGTAAAGATACATGCATCTTCCAAGTGCGAATTCAATAAAAGCAGAAATTAAGATATAAAAAAAAGTATTAGGCTTATGTGAGTCAACTTTGTCTGGTCCTTTGATTTCCATTTTAGTCTTAATCGATCAAGCATACAGTAAAGATACATACATCTTCCAAGTGCGAATTCAATAAAAGCAGAAATTAAGATATAATTTCGTTTCTTAATTTATTTTTAAACCCATAATCCTAATAGGTTATGGGCCCAGAAACGTTTTAATAACTGTATATAAAATATTTTTATAAATTAATTTCTTAATATTTTTAAAGTTTCTTAATTGATTAGTATATTAAAAGGAAAGAACAATGGAAAGTTTAAAAGTAAAAGGAAACATTAAACCCTTCGATGGTGATAAATACAGTGTATGGAAATTTAGAATTTTATCTTTATTAAAAGAACTTGATGTTAGTGATGTAATAAATAAACCTACTCCTTCTGAAAAAAGTGAAGCTTGGAATAAAGCTGAAAACACTGCAAAAAGTGAATTATCGAATTTTTATCCGACTGTTTTCTTACCTTCGCAAAGGAAGAAAATAGTGCGCGAGACATTTTAGACAATTTAAGTAAAATTTACGAACGTAAAAGTCTTGCCACTCAGTTGTCAATTCGTAAAAAAATATTGCTATTGAAACTCCAAGGAAATATATCTTTAATTAAACATTTTACTATTTTTGATGATTTAATTACGGAATTGACAGCTGCTGTTGGTAAGTTAGACGAAACAGACAAAGCGTCACATTTACTTCTAACTTTACCATCAATTTATGACGGTGTAATAACTGCTATTGAAACTCTTTCTGAAGACAATTTAACACTAGCTTTTGTAAAAACTAGACTATTAGATCACGAGACAAAAGTAAAAAGTGATAGTAGTGATACAAGTGCCAAAGTGTTGCAAGCTGAAACTGTGAGTAAACAAAATTCGGGAAATGTAAATAAAAAGAAGTTTTACAACCAAGGACAGAAAAATAAGTTGAAAGCAAACAAAAAATCGTTTCATTTGAAGTGCTATCATTGCGGAAGAAAAGGACACGTGAAAAGTGATTGCATTTGTTTTAAGAAAAGTGAAGAATACAAAACAAAAAGGTTAAACGATTCAATGAAAACAGCCCAAACTGCGCAATCAACAAATTTAGTGCCAATTGAAACAGTTAACTCCAGTTTTGCTTTTATAGTTGGAAACTATGAACATGCAGTCGATAATAAAATAAACTTTATTTTGGATTCAGGGGCATCAGATCATATCATAAACCAGAAAGATTTAACTGCAGATTTCAATGATTTGCAAACACCTGTGAAGATTTCTATTGCTAAAAAAGATACTTACAAACTGGCAACGAAAAAGGGTTCACTAAATATAATTAGTGATGTTGGTGTTCCAGGTGTACTAGAGGATGTACTTTATTGTCCTGAAATTCCTCACAATTTGCTGTTTGTTACGAGAATGCAGGAGGCTGGTTTGACAATTATTTTTGATTTGAAAGGAGTAAAAATTTGTAAAGAGCGTAAGATTGTAATAAAAGGTAAATCTTTAAATAATTTAGTAATTATTAACTTTGAAGTAAATAATTCTAAAACTAACTCTATTGTTCAAGTATATAATAGTAAAAAGATCGATTATGAGTTATGGCATCAGAGATTTGGGCACATAAGTAAAAATAAATTTCTTGAATTGAGGGATAAACATATGCTCAATGATGTGTCGCTAATAGATCAGGTTACACCCGGTGATAATTTATGTGAAGCGTGTATAAATGGAAAGCAGGCAAAGTTACCATTTAAAAAGGAAAAATGCAAAGATCACATCAAACGACCATTGTTTATTGTTCATTCAGATGTTGCTGGTCCTATTACTCCCCCTACTGTAAATAATAAAAACTATTTTGTTTTTTTTATTCATCAATATACACATTATTGTGTAACATATTTAATTACATATAAATCAGATGTTTTCTCAGTTTTTCGTGACTTTATTGACTTTTTTTGTTTATTGCTCGATTCAATTTAAAAATAGTAAATTTGTATTGTGATAATGGTAGAGAATATTTGTCTAATGAAATGAAAGAATTTTGTACGCAAAATTGTTTTAGTTACCACTTAACAGTTCCACCAACTCCACAACAAAATGGTGTGGATGAGTGTATGTCAAGAACTGTCACTGAAAAAGCAAGAAGTATGATAGCTGGTTCTAGTTTGGAAAAATGTTTTTGGAGTGAAGCAGTTTTAACTGCTACTTATTTAATAAATATCATACCTACTAAAGCTTTAAATGTAGCAAAAACACCATATGAACTATGTCATAACAAAAGACCTGAAATTAAATATTTAAAGGTTTTTGGTTCCACCGTTTATGTTCATAATAAAACCAGTAAATCAAAATTTGATTTAAAATCATGGAAAGTTATACTGGTTGGATATGAACCAAACGGTTATAAAGTTTGGGATATTCATTCAGAAAAATTTGTTCTGGTGAGAGATGTAATTGTAGATGAAATAAATTTTCTAAAGTCAAGGCCTGAAGGGATTCATATCGAAGGATCTCAAATTCAAACTGATATTTCTGACGTAAGGTCAAAATCAGTAGATTTAAATTAATCTGATAAAGGTAAATCAGTGGATTTAAAGGACTCTGATAAAGGTAAATCAGATACTTTGAATAAATCTGATAATGGTAAATCAGATAATGTTTCTATTGAAAGTGATATAGATGAAGCCCCTTTAAAAATTTGTAAATTAAATAATAATTTGCGTACAAAAGATTTTTCTCAAAATAATAATGGACAAACTTCTTCTAACCTTAGAAGGAGTGAAAGGATTAAGCATTTGAGTCCTATATCTTATAATGAAAATAATATTTCAGGTTTAATTTTATGTGCTCAATCTGAAATCTCTAAAACGCCAAACTCGTATGATGATATTAAAAATAGAGAAGATAGGGATAAATGGGAACTTGCTATAAAAGATGAAATTAATTCATTAAAAATTAATAAAACGCGGACATTAGTAGAGAGACCTAAAAATAAAAACATCGTAGATTGTAAATGGATTTTTACAATTAAAAACGATGAATTTGGGAATCCACAAAAATATAAAGCCCGTTTAGTTGCAAGAGGTTTTAGTCAGGAATATTTAACTGATTATAATGAAACTTTTGCACCTGTAGCAAGAATAACAAGTTTTAGATTAATGATAGCTTTTGCAAATCAATTTAATTTACTTATTTATCACATGGATTTAAAAACTGCATCTTTAAATGGAGAATTAAAAGAAGAAATTTATATGAAAGTACCTGATGGAATTAAAAGTAAAAATAATTCTGTTTGTAAATTACATAAAGCTATATATGGTTTAAAACAAGCTGCAAGATGTTGGTTTGAGCATTTTGAAAAAGCTCTAAAAGAAAAAGGTTTAAAAAATTCTGAAGTAGATCCATGTACTTACATTTTAGATAGAGGAAATGTTACTAAAAATATTTACATTGTTCTATATGTTGACGATCTTGTAATAGTAACAGCAGATATTAAAACAATGGAAAGTTTTAAATCTTATTTGATGAACAAGTTTTCAATAACTGATTTAAAAGAAATTAAACTTTTTCTTGGGATAAAAGTAACTAAAGGTAACAATACAATAACTTTAGATCAAATTGCTTACATTAAAACAATTCTAAACAAGTTTAGTATGAATGAGTGCAAACCAGTAAATACACCTTTAGAAAATAAATTAGACTATGAAGCTCTTAATTCAGATGAGAAATACAATGCACCATGTCAAAATCTCATTGGTTGTTTAATGTATTTAATGGTTTGTACACGTCCAGATTTGAGTACTGCTGTTAATATATTGAGTAAATACACAAACAAAAATAATGAAGAACTATGGAAATGTTTGAAAAGAGTTCTGAGGTATTTGAAAGGCTCAATAGATATAAAATTAACTTATGTAAAAATCAATTATAATCATATTTTAATTGGTTATGTAGATTCAGATTGGGGAAGTAATGAAATTGATAGAAAAAGTACAACAGGATATTTATTTAAACTATTTGATCAATGCACTATTTCTTGGAATACTAAACGGCAAATTTATGTAGCTGCTTTATCAACTGAAGCTGAATATATGGCTTTATTTGAAGGTGTTAAAGAGGCACTTTGGTTAAAAATTTAAAATCATTAGTAATTAGTATTAACTTAAAAATTTCTGATCCAATTATAATCTATGAAGATAATAATGGATGTATTAGCATTGCAAATAATCCGACGAATCATAAGAAAACAAAGCATATTGACATAAAGTATCATTTTTCAAAAGAACAAGTTGAGAAAAATGTTATTAAATTATTGTATATTCCTACAGGTCAACAACTAGCAGATGCGTTCACAAAACCGTTACCAGGACCAAAGTTTCTAGAACTCAGAGCCAACATGAGTTAAAAATAATGTATTAATAAATATAAGTGGTCTGATTAAGTTTTCTGGGTTTCCCTAATCCACGCAACGAATGTTGGACCATAAGTATAGTTTACTCCCAGTGAAGCAGGAGGAGGATGCATATTAAATTAATATAGTTAATAGATAAATGTATATATGTAAAATAATAAGACGATTAATTTTGGAGCAGCGTGTTGGTTTTTATAAAATAATTATTTATCAAAAATCAATCTTACTTAGAAATGTAATATAAGATCGTATGAGTATTTCTTTTTAAACTGTTTATATCATAAGGCGACAGGACGGCGGACGGCAATCAAATTTTGTAAACCATTTTTGAACAAAGACTATTGCATTAGTATTAGGCTTATGTGAGTCAACTTTGTCTGGTCCTTTGATTTCCATTTTAGTCTTAATCGATCAAGCATACAGTAAAGATACATACATCTTCCAAGTGCGAATTCAATAAAAGCAGAAATTAAGATATAATTTCGTTTCTTAATTTATTTTTAAACCCATAATCCTAATAGTTTTAATTAAATGTTTTTCTTCTGGAAAAGTTACTGTGGTATCTTAGCTTTCTTTTTAAAAAAAGCGTCTCAATATGACTCTTGTTTTTTTCTACAATAATTTTTCTGGAGCAATGCAAAGCTATCCAAAACGCCCCAGGCCGGGGCGTATTGGATAACTCCCGGGGCGTAATGAATAATGAGTGAAAATTAATATTTACGGCCTCAAATCTTATTATATATTGTAAATTAAGGTTTGTGAATTAAATTCAAAATAAAAAATATTATAAATATAATTATTGTATAGAAAAAAAGATAAAAAAATATAACTCCAATTATTTTCTAAAGACGTATTCTTCGGTTTTTTTATTAAAATTAATATTACAAAATTACAAATCTGAAGTTTTACTTTCTCTTTTATCTTTAATAAAAGTAAGTAACTTTATAGTAAACTTAATTTAATTCATAAAATGATAACAATTAAATAAGGATTTTTAAATTACTTTTTTTGTCTTAAGTAAACAAGAAAAATTATTTACTTTTACAGTACTCACAAATGAAAAAAATTATATTCTTTGGTTATTTTTTAAAATTAATATAACAAAATTACAAATCAGAAGTTTAACTTTTTTAGTAGTCTTTATGAAAATTAAGTAACTGTATAGTAAATTTATTTTAATTTATAAAATGATAACAATTAAATAAGAATTTTCGAAATACTTTTCTTGTCTAGTAATAAATCAGAAAAAAGCGCTGAAGTCATATTTTGCTTTTTAGGTTATATTTTGCAAGATAAAAGAAAATATTAATTAAAAAAGAATTTTACTTTACCTGGTTTCTACTTATACAGAGCGCGATGCATTATCCATCGCTCCCCGGGAAAAAGTAGCCATTACGCCCCAGGGGTACTTGGCCAATATTTTGTAATTTTCTATCAATACAGAAAGTGTAAATGAAAAATCTCTAATTGGCCCTTAAAAACAAATGTATCAAGCTCAAAACCCAATTTGATTTTTGTTTTTAAGCTATTTTTGAAAGAATGAGAACGAAAAAATGAAAATTTTGAAAAGTTACTTTCGTATGTCAGAAAAAGTTTTTCTACCATATTTCTTACAATAGTGAAGGAATATTATCGAAACTTCGTACAAAGTTGCAGTATACCAAGTACAATAACTTGTCTATAGAGCGAAATTATTTCGATTTACCAATTTCAAATAAATTACAATTATCCATTACACGCCTTAGCCATTACGCCCCGGTCTCCCTATAAAGTATACATTTGATCAAAATTTATAAAAATAATCTCTATTTATATTCATCAAAAAAGTTAAAATTTTACAATGTAATAATTATTATTTAATAAAAGATGAAGAAACTGGTGTATATTATATTGAGGAAGCTAAGTGTTCGTGGAATGAACAACTTGTTTTGCTTTGGCTCATACACCTTAAACTAAAATTTTATTCAAATACTGTGACACATTATAAATTAATTGGTGTATTGTACATATTTAATTAGTCATTTATTAATAATTAGAGCCGGCTGAAGCTAGCAGTCGTTCTCAGTACCAATCCTTAAGTGTTAACTACTAAGCATCTTCATCAAATTTTAAAAAAAGTGAAAAGAAAACGAGTGATAAATATTAAATACACAATTATCATTTAAATTTCGCAAATTTTTTTGCATTTCCAATTTGCCTAAATTACCTTTGGCACTTCGCGAAATGCCCAGGAAATTCGAGAAATGCCTACGAATTTCGTAAATGCCTATGAATCACCAGGAATTTCGGATAATTCCTATAAACTTAAACAATTCTCGAATTGCCTAGGCATTTCGGGAATTGCCTGGTCTTCGGGTTTTGCCGGTAACTCATATATATATACTATACTATAGTATATATATATATATATATACTAGGGGGGCTGTGCCCCCCTGCGCGCTTCGCGCGCCAACCCCCCCCTGTTATTAAATTTACAGCTTAAAGTTTTCATCTAAAAATACATTGATTTAAATTTTTAAAATTATTTAAAATACTTCAACAATTGGTTTTTAGCCAAATTCTTTAAAATTAAAATTAAAATTTTTTATTTATTAACTTAATTAATGTTTGTTGAATAATTAAATTTAATTAAAATTTTTAGTAACAAAGTATTAAAACATATTTTATTTTTTTAGCTTTTAAAGAATTTGTTTCCAAGATGCACCGCGAGGAGGTATAATAATCCTGTGAGTGGGAAGGGGAGGTTATGTTTGCCCTGTGACCTGTGAGTGGGAAGGGGGTTATGAGGATCTGTTTTCCCTGTGACCTATGAGTAGTGAAGAGATTTTGAGGTTATGTTTTCCATGTGACCTGTGAGTAGGAAGGGGGTTTTAAGGTTATGTTTGCCATATGACCTGTGAGTGGGAAGGGGGTTTTGAGGTTATGTTTGCCCTGTAACCTGTGAGTGGAAAGGAGGTTATGAGGTTATGTTTTCCCTGTGACCTATGAATAGGGGGGGGGTTTGAGGTTATGTTTGCCAAGGAACCTGTGAGTAGGAAGGGGGTTTTGAGGTTATGTTTGCCAAGTGACCTGTGAGTAGGAAGGGGTTTTAAGGTTATGTTCGCCCTTTGACTTTTGACCTTTGAATCTTGAAACAGCGGCGGCGGCGATATCTTTTTATAAGATAGACAGATATATATATATATATATATATATATATATATATATATATACTCTAAAACTTCCTTTTATAATCATGTAAAAATAAAGGTTCTTAATTATTTATTTTCAAATGTAACAAAGTCTGACACTTACAGGCAACTTTCAAGTTATGTACTTTGTTTTGCTTATTTATTAGGATCACTCGCACTATACGGTCGGTAATGTCTAAAAAATATATTTTCCAATTTCTACAATTTGTCCTAATGAACTAACATATGAAGAACTAACATAAAATTGTCAGTTTTCTTGAAGAATAGAAATGTGAAATTACTGTGTATGACAGTTTTTCTCTATTGACGCACAATCAGTGAATCACGTCAAGCATTTTACCTTAAGACAAGTATGTGTCTTGAAATGTAACACCTTTCTGTTGCAAAAAAAAAGACACAAGACATCTTAAGTGTTTCAAATATGAGGACAAAACGTCTAAAAATGAGACACTTGTTTTTGCAGTGTAAAAATACAAAATTAAAATTTGTGTTGCGAATTTCTCTTGTTCTTCTGGGAAGTTATTCAAACAAGAGTTGTTTTCAGTTTAATACACCTTTCAAATGAAAAACCGAAGGTTTTGAATTTTTGCGTCCCCTGCATTGTGAAACAAACAACTTTTGCAATATACCGACAAAATGATTTCTTTTCATTTTTTAGCTAACAACAAAATTAATGCAAAATGCATATTACGATGTGTGAAACCATGTATATTAAGAAAGAATAATAAAAAAGTTTAGATATTTTATTTCAAAATTAGTAACTTGTGATTATCTCAGAATCTAGAACCGACAAAGTTGTCCCTTTTCATATAGGCGTCCACATATATTTATAGAGAAAGAAAAAGAAGAAGAAGAAGAGAGGGAAAATTCTTATTCCCTCTAGTTTTATGTGTATATTTTTCTCTCTTCCCATTTATCTTCTTTTTTTTTATCTATGTCTCCCTTTATGTATATATGTCGTAGGCCGATAGCCAAATCAGGCGGTTAGCTAAAAGCCTAGGCGACTAGCTAATGGCCGGCCAGTAGACAAAATCAGGCAGTTAGACAACAAAATTGTGAGATGGCTACTGGTCTAACCATTTTTAGGCCAGTAGACAAATTTAAGCAGCTGTACGAACATGAGCTTCCAAAAGTTTTTCATAATAGTCTTCGATTGCTACCATAATTATTAGCGGTTCACTAGGGTCATTTCTTTTCAATATTACTCGCGTTTTATCACCGATTGTCATGAGTTCATATAATTTCGAATAATGATAGTGATGGTTTTGTTTTAGTTTTTTTTCTGCACTTTCCCGGAGTGATGTGATAACAATTTCTTCATGCACCTTATTCCACACAGACCTATTACTAGTGCTCCTTGTTGCATAATAATTTTTTAATGAGACTTCAAACTCTGCGCTATCGACAATATCTGAACTAATTTTTTCGACTAACTCAAACAAGTATTATTCAGAAACTGAAGTTAAATTTCAAAACTATTCTGCTTTGTAAACCTACTTCTACAAATACTAATATTTACATTAATTAACGAAAACACATTAATGAAACTAAGCGATGTTTATTATAATTTATTTTGATTACATGTACGACTTTGCAGGTTTTTAAATATAATTAGAAATCAAATGTTTTAAATTAATTTATTTTGACAAATGATATGCTATATATTATTATCTTATAATAATATATAATAATAATAATATTTAATAAAAATAAAAATTATTAATTTCATTATATTTAATTAAATTATACGTTTAAAACAGTGTTTCTTCTAATGGCCTAAATATTGTCAGGCTATTAGCCAACGGCCTGATATTTCTAGACAAGTAGAAGTAAAAAGAATATAAGAATTTCATTTTGTCTACTGGCCGGCCATTAGCGAATCCTCTAGGCTTTTAGCTAACGGCCTGATTTGTCTATCGGCCTACGACATATACGAATAGAGAATGAGAAAATGAGAGATAAATCAGTAGAAAGAGAAATAAAAAAAGTTTTTCTCCAAATCGAAAAAGACGATTCTGGAAGTGACGTTAAATGTCTTCGAAATCCAAACGAGGTACCTATTGTGTACGAACAAAGATCAATTCGATGAAATTGAGAATTCAATTCAGTCGTTTGCTCCCCTACATTTATCACCAAATAATGTACAATTCAAAGAAACACTGTTCTTTTTCTTTTCTTTTTTAAATAGACAAAATTGAATTTCTTTTAAGAGTTGAGCGCATAAAGCGCTATCCGAGCAGCACACTTTTAAGGCTTATGGTGGTTCGAGTCCGCCCTACCCTCATGTGTGCTGTAGTTGTGAAGATCATTTTTTAAATTGAACACACTTTTTTATTTTAAAGCAATGCTAAATTTGAATAATTCAAATTTTTTCAAACTTTTTAAAATAATAATTTCATTAAAAAAATTTTTTAATGATTTTTGGACTATTACTTCATGGTAATTTCCAGGAAGTTTCTATGGGAAGCTTCCAGGAAGTTACAAGGAAGTTTCTAACCTGCGGACATTATTGTACTTTCTGGAAATTTCCAGGAAGTTACCAAGGGTAACTTCCGAAGGTTGCCACGGGAATTTTCCTGGAACTTTTTGTGCTATGTGGGCGTGAGCATCAAAATTGCCATAAATAGCAATATTTAGAATTAAATATCTTTATATACCTTGGCCACACACAAAAAACCTGAGTTTATTTTTGTTGCAACTCTAAATGAGCCCATGTTAAACATTTTAAACATTATTCACATTTCTAATTGAACATAAATTTATTAATCGAGAAAAGAAATTTTTTGAAAACATTATTTATGATACGTCCGAAAGATAACTGTCGGTTACTCCTCGTGCTTCGCAATCTATTTCTCTTTCCTTTTTTTATTATCGCAACAAAATGGATCTCTTTTTTAGTAAACAGCAGAGGCTAAACATTTTTCTGTCAGAGATATGAAAAGGGGTTCTCTCCCACACACACATATATATATATATATATATATATATATATATATATATATATATAGAACGGAACCCTTTTTTAACCCCTGAAGGTCGATGTATGAGGGCGTGAATTCTTGGTACGTGGATTATGCCCACGTTGGCATCCAATGTCTGATTTGATTACAATGGCATGCGTAGACAGATACATAACTTACACGCTTTCCAAATTCTCCCATATGTAATCCAATACAATGTACAATATACACTTACCCCTACAAGTATTATAATATATATTTCGACAAATTTTCTTTAATCACATAAAAAACTAAAATTGTGCAAAAAGAAATTACTCTAGCCTATTGAATTCATTGCAAGTTATAAAAAATCTTATTGAATACATAAATTATTCATTTTTTTATAGTTTATCAATTTTTTACTATTTTTTTTCTTTGCTAAATTATGTATTTTTTTCTGGAATATTTTTGTTTACTTAATTATTATTTTTTTCTTTACTAAATTATTATTTATATTTTTTTTCTTAATTATTTGCCTATAGAAAAATTTTATGAGGTACAAACAAATATTGATGTACCTGAATCGCCTAAAACTGACTGTTTACATTTACTCGGAGATTTTGAAAGTTTCCTAAAATTCGAGGTAAATGTAAACACAACTTTAGTTAAGCGAGGTATACAAAAAAGTTATTTCAAGTATACTAATGTTTTAAGGGATAGAAAAACTGAAAAAAATCTTCGTTAATGTATAGTAAATCAACCAGTTGACTGATAATGTATTATAAAATAAACAATAAACCATTACAAAACTTTAAATTTAAAAATGGCGTTTTCAATAATTTATTCAATTATTTTCGTTTAAAATAATGTTGAAGTTCTGTTTACATTTATTTATTAACTAAATTATTTTATTACTAAATTATTATTTATTAACTAAATTGATGATAATCAAAGACAATTTTTGTTAAGGCATTAATAAGGAAGAATGAAAAATTTTAGTTTAATTTTTTAATTTATTTTTATGCAAATGCGAGACAGAATACTGAAACAGTAAAACATTGATTTTCAATCTTTTTTGCATTAAAAAATAACTTACACTATGGCATTGCCAATTGTCAAAATAAAATATTGGCAATATTCAGAATATCTTGTAGGTGAGCTGAGATAAAAATATTGACGTCGTAATTATTTTTAAATTTATAATTTTAGCTGAAACATCTACTGTTTACATTCATCCCAAATGACCCTATTTATAAATAAAATCGATTTTTTCAAAAAAGCAAAAAAAAATCACCGAGATTTTCTATTACTGGAGGGAAAAAATTGTATTTTTAATATTAATTCTCATATTAGAATGCTCAAGCTTTTAAACAAATCCATTGAAAATTCTAAGCTATAGACATATTTGAAAAATTAATTGTAAAAAATCCCACTATTACCCAAGTAGAAATGTCCGGAGTTATGACGGAGTTAAACACCAGAATGGTACTGACTCAGTACTGACCGTCGGTACTGACTTTCGGAACCCGATCAGTACTGGGAGTATACTGACTCCAAAACCGAATCAGTAATATGTCGGAGTTAAAAAAGTTTTAAAATCAGTATTGGCAGAAAACTGGCATAACACTAAATCAGTACTGCGAAGGAGTTATAAAAAACAAACAAACTTTGTTATAATGGCATTAAACCGGCCACTATTAATAACAACATTGTTTGATTTATTAACTATTAAAATATTTTCCAACATCTTTAAAAACATTATTCATTAACAATAACAATAACAATATAATAATAATAATAATTAACATATTATTAATTAATAATTAATAGGTATATCATAATAATAATAAATTATTATTTATTAATTATTTTTACTATTATGTGTTATTAATAATAAATTAAAAATTTTTTTTTAAAATGTAAAAATATATACATTTTTCTATTATTATTAAATAAATAATTAAATAAATCATTTTTACCATATTTTTATGCTATACCTATTAATTAATATGTAATGTCTTATTAAAATGTATATAAATGTATAAAACATACATTTATAATAATTTTTCTTGAAATAAATATATTATGCAGTGAATTCATTATTATGGCACTGTATATATCCTTCGTATAATTCTCAAGCTTGCGTGGCTGTGTGGTTAGTGTATTCGACTTGCGTCCTCGAGGTCTAGGGTTCGATACCCTGTGCGTGCGATATTTTTCCGTCTTAGTTCTAAGTGTTTAGTGTATAATTCTGAACAGTATTACATAAGATATAAATTTAAATAATAATAATAGATAATAATAATTTAGTAATTAATTTAAATAAATAAGATTGTCTAAATTAATGAAAAAAATAAGAAAATTTTTTTTAAAAACTTATTTCAATAAAAAAAATTTTTATAATTATTTACATTTTTGTTGATGCTCATAAAAGTTTATTTACTACAGAAATATTAATAATAATTATTAGTACTCAATAAATTACTCCCTCTTCTTTAATAGTCAAATAACAAATTAATATAAGCTTCTAAAGGTAAATTTTCTTTTAGAGAACGCATTACAGCATTTTCCAGATTTGTTAAATTTTAGCTACGAATCAGTAATTAGGCGGTGTTCTGCCAGTGATATTTTTATACTGACTTAGTACTGACTGCTGGTAAAAAATCAGTACTGGACAGCGTTACCAGCCAGGGATTTCCCAGTACTGATTTAGTACTGGAGTCAGTACTGCTATACTGCCAGTCAGTACTGGGTCAGTACAATGCCAGTATTACATTTCTACTTGGGGAGGCATGCACGTGATTTTTGAAAAAAAATTTTAACTCAATAAACCACTCCACGTCTTTTTGGAAAATCTTCTGTACATTATCAAGTATTAACAAATTAATAAAAAATATCGGGTCTAAAGTTAAAAAAAATTAACTTGTTTTTAAAAAATATTTAAAAAAAATTTTTTTAAACATTTTTTAAAAGTTGATAAAAAACTAAAACTTTCATATTTTAACAACTTTTTATAAACTTAATACACGGAGAGACTTTTAGTTAGAAAAATTATTTTATCGTATTTTGATATTTCTAATAAAACGTAAGAATTTAGGGATAATTGAGGTATAGTTAGAAGAATTCTAATAAAGATTATGAAAAGACATAGTCAACGTCACTTTTGGTAATAAGTCTTAAAGTTTTTTGAATCTTTTCTAAAGCTTTATACTAAAAGTGAAGATTAGGTGACGCTACATATATATATATATATATATATATATATATATGTACACGGAGAAAAATGGAGTATTCAACTAACTATCTGGAGGGACAAACAGACAATATTTGAGGTTAAGTTTTTCATAACCATTTCGGAGGATTAAATAGACACTCAGATAATCAATTTGACTAACTTGGAGGGAAAAGTTAACTATCCAGAAAATCAGACTTAACACACAAAACCTAACCCTCTAAGTTTGACTCTCCATTTTTCTCAGTGTAGGGGTATACAAAATGCGTTACTAGGCACGTGTATACTTATATAATACATATGTATATAAATTAATATATGATTTATCATAATATTATTACACAATTCAATTGTTTAATCACTAATAACTTTTAAAACGTTTTTTACAAAATACTTTCAAGACGATGATGACGCTCGGTTGTTTGCTGAGTGTTCGCCTAACATTAACGTCTTCGGTTGTGGACGAAACTGTTCGGAAACCTTCGTGAAAATATTCTAATGAAATTTTGTAAAAATTCAAACTGCTTACCATTTCAAAGCGTGTTAATATTAAAAATAATACAGTATCTAAAATTTTTTTACATTTAATAGTTTTCAAAATAGTGGGTTTACAAATAAAAATATCAGAATGTATTATAAATATGTTCTATATTCTCGTATTTGCAATTGTCTTAACATCAAATGATATTCTTTCTAAACTTTTATACTAACTTCTGTTCCCTAAAAATTACAATAGTAGATAAAAAAATAACACTACTTATTATTGTAATAAGAACTATCATCATCGTACCTCGATTATCCCTAAATTCTTACGTTTTATTAGAAATATCAAAATACAACAAAGTAATTTTTGTAACTAAAAGTCTCTCCGTGTATTTTTATACATACTTATGTGTTACTGAAAGTAGATCTGTGTTTAGGAATCCAAAATTAAAAAAATTCATAACTCAAAAATTTGACCTCCAGAAAAAAAAATAAAAATAAAAAAATACGTACTTGTTGTTTTTCAATACAGAATAGAAAAAAATATTTTTGTCCGATTTTAAGAGGTTATAGGTAAAACTTACATAAAATTGCCTATATGTATATTCTGTCAATTTTAATAAGATTAATCAATATTTTTATTTTTCCCAAAAAATTTAAATTTTGTATTTTTTGAAATTTTTAAAAATTGACTCTAAAATAATTACTCTAGAATAAAAGATGAAGTAATTCGTATATATTATATTGAGGAAACTAAATGCTAATGGAATTAACAACTTGTCCTAATTGCGATCATAAAATATTTAATTACTTCAAAAATAGTCCATATAAAATGCATATGGATAGACATATGCATTTGTTCAACAAACAAAGGAAGAAAAATAAAGAAAATTTTGGCACATTTTTTTAAACGTTCATGTTTTAAAAAGTAGCTGAAGGTCATGTTTTTCAGTGTAAAGTTTTTCTATAGTAAAGTATATGGGGCACGTGACCACTGAACAACATAACCGTAAGTTCTTGTTAAAAGTATTATCAACGTTACCTAAAAGTGGTCAATCGAAAAAAAATACAAATTGTAAATTTTACAGCTTAAACACATGTATATTCTGTCAGAAAATGCCGGAAAACTGAGAACAAGGAAACTAAGAATTTGGTTATTGTTCGTCTAAAAATTGAGAAACAACGCTCAAACACAAAATGTAGCATACTGGTCAACAAAGAATAAGGTTCCATACCTAGTGCAATAAAAGTATAAAAACAGAAAATATATTTTTTTAAATGCATGCCAGGAAACTGAGACTTTGTCTGACTAAATGTCCCTGTGAAAAATGGTGAATTAATTGGAGTAAAAATTCTTAATAATTTTAACGTTTTTTATGATGCTTTAAATAAAATATAAAGTAATATAACATATATTTAAATCTTTGTAAAGTAAAACTACTTAAAATTATTATCCAAATGTAAATTTGTATTTAAACGCACAAAAATAATATTTACATAATTTATTAACTTTCATTTTTACAATGGGACATGTCAGGAAACTGAGAATTTAGGTCTAAAATACTTATTTTTTGCAAAAAAAAATGTTTGAAACCGGGTAATGTTTTGTGGCATAATAGAAATCATTAAGCGTTATAGTTCACATTAAAAATAATTTTATTTATTTCTAAATTGATGTAAAAACAACCATAAGCATCATATATATTTCCTCTTTTGTATACCCATATATGTTTGTTATTTTCTTTTCGAAAATAACCTTTTTGTATAAACCTTAAACTTCATAGTCTCGTAAAAAAAGAAAAGACGGAAAAAGATCTTTGTCTTTTGTCGCAAGACGGCCAAAAGCGGATATTCTTGATTCACAAGGGATGCTATAATTATTTTTTTCCAACCCTTCATTCCCCGTAGTCTTCAGGGGAAAAACTCTCGTCCCAGTAAAACGATAGCGCGTGCATTTTGAATATATATATATATATATAATACTATGTACTATAGATATACACAATAGAAAGTGTGCACCTTGTATCGCTGGGATACGAGACTCTGTTAAACCAGCTCGACACGGCGTTACGTTTATCGTAAAATGTTTTTTACAGTCGCTACAACACGATCGTAAAACAAAATTTCTACTTTTTCTGGATTAAAAATTAAGCCCTTTTGATGCCGACGTATATATGATACGGAACGAGGCGAAAATTCATTTCGAAACGATGTAAGCTTCCTTTGCAGAGTTTTCTAAATTAATAAAAAATTGAATGCAAGTTGAAAGTTTTTTTCCTTTTTTGTTAATGGTTTTCTTTTCTATACTAGATACTTTGGGATTTTCTCATATTCTTTCTTTTTAAAAACAAAAATAGTTTGTGGATAATGAAAAGAGAAAAACATTTTTTAAGAGAACCGATGATTTTTAAATTTGTTTTACAATCTTTGTAAACTAATAATAATAATAAGGGAGAGTGGGGCAAACCGGACCCCCTTTAATATCTCCGAAATGGCGAAATTGTCAAAAGTGCTATTTAGAAATTTGAAACAACCATGTGTAGTATACCTTATTTTTTTTCAATTTGCCATTTTTTACTTTTGTTTGTGCAACGCTGGAAACAAAAGTTTTTTTTTTAGTTTTTTTCTACACTTTTACGAATTTTTTCTTAAGGAAATTCTGAAGAAAAATCGTGTAATATTTCTAAATATTAGGTCTTGGGTTTTGAAGGTACACACTTCAGGAATATTTAGCACCAAAAACTTTCATGAATTTGTAAAGCGTTTCTTTTTGACAAACATTTATTCTCAAAATGAGCCAGTGCACAGTGGTCTGAAATTGCAATTTACTGTTCAAAATAGCCTACACTTTCTTAAAAAGTGAGTTTTTCTTAACATAAATGTCAGTAAGGTAGTTTATGGAGTTACTGAATATAAATTATAAAATTATTATTATTTGGCATTAGTTACGTAAGAAACTTGACAGTTGACAGCTGTCAAAAAACTGTCAACTTTTTTAAAGAGTGAGTTTTTCTTAATATAAATGTCAGTAAGGTAGTTTATTGTGTCACTGAATATAAATTATTAAATTATTATTATTATTTGTCATTAGTTAAGTAAGAAACTTGACAGTTGACAGCTGTCAAAAAACTGCCAACTTTTTTAAAAAGTGAGTTTTTCTTAATATAAATGCCAGTTAGATAGATTATAGTGCCACTGAATATAAATTATTAAATTATTATTATTTTGCATTAGTTAAGTATGTCAAGTTTCTTACTTAACTAATGCCAAATAATAATAATTTAATAATTTATATTCAGTGACACCATAAACTACCTTACTGACATTTATGTTAAGAAAAACTCACTTTTCAAAAAAGTTGACAGTTTTTTGACAGCTGTCAAGTGTCAAATTGCCATTTTGACTTCAAATATGTGATCAGCGGCCAGAAAACCATAAAAAATGATATGCATCACTTTATACATATTGCCAATTTCATTCAAGACTTAAATAGTTAAGTTAATTGTTTATAACAATTATTTTATGCATTTATACAATGATTTATACTTTTAACGATTACTTAAGGTGATTTTGATTACTAACGTGTGTCTGTGTTATTTTTTTTCAAAAGCACGTGATTATTCTGAAAAAAATTATAATTTTTCCCCCTATTTGTTTATTTACAAGCCTTTAAAAAATGAAATCGGTTGATTCGTTTAGTCACAAGAGTCAAATAACCGTTAGGGAGTCTGGTTTGCCCCACTCTCCCCTAGTAATAAGCTAATATTAATTTAAATTTTTCATTCGGTGGCATTTAATAATATTTATGGCTTGATCGATCACTCCGAGTCAGTCAGAAAGATAAAACTAATAAAAAATTATTTTTCAAGTTTCAACGACACAGTCGTCCTCTATAGAAACTTTACTAGAATACAAAATAAATTTTTGACCTTTTTAAAAAATTTGTCGATTGTTAAAACATCTCGCTTGACACGATTGCTATTAAACAATATTTACTTATTTTAATACTCTTTTAATATTCCTGAAGAGAACAACTGTGATTTGAAACGTTTAAAGAATAATTTTCTAATTTTTTTATCTTTCTGACTGACTTGAAGTAAGCGATTATTTATTTTAACACTTAATAATTTTCTACGATCAGTAAATCTGTTAAATTCGAAATTTTTTACTTATAAATAGTTTTTTAATAGTTTTAATAGTTTCTACTCGGCTCAAACCCGAGCTCGAACTGATTAGGCTCGGCTCGCCTCAAAAAATGAAATGCTCGAAAATACTTGATCGGGCTTCGAGCTTTTTGCATACCTCTAAAAACCAATTTAATTTCTACTTTGAAGAAATAGTAGTAAGTCCCAGTAATTACGGTTTTTATTTATAATTTGCATTGTTTGACTAAAAATTATGTTACTACTTAACAAAAAAAAAATTAAAATACAGAAATTTGATTCACTATAACTGCAGTGTATTACTCACTTTAAAAATGAAACCTACAAAATAGTTGTGACTAACTGAAAAATATCTATACTACTGAATATTTATCCCTTACAATAATATCTATTTTATTAAAGAAAAATGAAAGATGGAGTTGTACTTAAGTAATAGAAAATCTTTTATCTTTTTATGATTTTACAACTGAAGTATAAAATTAAATGTTTAGAACATTTTTATTACAAAATGCACATACAGTGACACTACGAAACTTATCGACAAAGTTGAGAAACTGATTCAACGTTTCATGTAGGATTAATCAGATGACTAGTTAATTAAGCTAATGATCTCTTAGGAGTAAATAAGCGTGTGAAATATTGAGGCCAAAGCTAAAGGTGGTTTACGTAGCTCACATAAGTGGTATCCCACGTGGTTGAGAGTGAGATATAACCATGGAAAATCAACGGCATTAGATGCATCTAGGGGCACTTTTGTTTAATCAGTAAAGAGAGAGGGTGAATTCCTCTCTCACTTTCTCCATCTCTGTCCTCTTTACCTTCTCATCCTTTGCAGACTCAGTAACTGTTAGCTTATCTTCTTGCCCCTCATTCAAGCAATCTCTCTCGATCTATACACGGTCTCTCACTCTCTTTCTCTATATATACTGCAGACTCAAATATCTTGGTCACCCTCTAAGAGTAGGGTTGGAAAATAGAAAGTGGAAGTTTCACATTGATGTGTACAGACTGGAAGAAACTACACGGTTTACCACAGAGAGCTGAGATGAGAAGTTGGCTAAACATTACAATGATTGAGTTTATGTGCTCTGTTAACAACTCAACTTTTGAGCCAAAATTTTATTATTTATTTTCTTTTTAAAGTAAATTTAAGTTAATAAATTTAACGTACATAAAATTTATCATAACATAATTCATAAGTTGAAATATTTATACCTAATATTTTTAAACCTTTTGGACCTAAATTTTTATTACTTTTCTACCAAAATTAATTGCTTTTAAGTCACAATTACGGACTTAAATTTTTAATATAAGATTACCTGCTGATATAAATTATTGCAAAAGAAAAAAATAGGAAATTCATTACTCACTCTTATGATAATTGTTCTTCGTCGGAAGAGTCAAAATAAATTTTTTTTCTCTTACCTGCAACAAAAAAGCCAAATTAATTAAAAATATGAATATTTTTGTTCATTAATATTCATTAAAAATATAAATATTTTTAATTTAAGTGATAATAATTTTTTTGTCACGTCATCACGGCGTATTTTATATTTATAAAATAATATTTTGTGAAGTTAGGATTTGAATCTTTATTATCTTTTAATCAAAGCAATTATTGAGCAGGAACTTCTAATGTTTACTCTCAAAAGTGAACAAAAATATTAATATATTATATGAAGACATTCGAAGTGTACTATTTTTCTTTCTGAACCTTAAAGAAATCACTGATAAGATTATTTTAGTGTTTGTTTCATTCAATTTCGTGGTGCATTTCAAAAGTTATTTAGTTATTATTTAATAACTTTTTGTGTATAAAAATTTTGCGTAAACATAATATAAACAATTATTCGTTTTTTTGCTGAATTTTTTAAAAAAGAATCAAGTGATTTGGTTAAAATGAAAGGAGATATAACGATTTTAAAATTTTGACATTTCAAAAACTACACGGAAAAAATTTTCTTGTGAAAGCCACAAGTTTTTTTGGAGAATATTATATGAATGTGTTAAGTTGTGCTTTAAACAGGAGAGTTTTGTGCTTCTAACAAGCTGGTTTGGGCGTAGCACAAACCAATCTGTAATATAACCAAGAAATTCAAGTATTCGTCAGCTACTGGTTTGTGTATTTCCCAAACTCAGCTGTTTGTGGATACTACAATCACTGTTCATAGATGGCACAGGAAATTCTGTGGATTATACAAGAAATTTTTTTCCGTGTTCTGAATATTTTGACGTAATATTTGGTGGTCACAATTACGGACATAAATTTTTAAAATGAGATTACCTTCTGATATAAATTATTAACAATATAATAAAATAATTCTTATAATAATTTGAATATAATAATAATTCTCATTTATTATAATTTTATATTTTATAATTCTTTATTCTTGTTATGTGTAGATTAAAATTCCTGAATTTCATTGCAATTGGTTTACTTACTCCGAAAAGACTAAATCTCCCATGGAATCGCACAGTTAAATACTTCATTTTTTTCGTGTAGTGTTACGTATTATCCCTTGCAAGGAAATAGTATGAAAGGAGGCGCCCTTAACGAATTGAGCCTTCCAACTCTATAACTCTCCCGACGCTCGGAAACAAGCGAGTTATAGAATTGGAAGGCTCAATTTACCAGTCCATAAATTATCCTCAAATCAGCAAGCCGTGTTCTTCGTATCTGTTCAAAAACGGCCGCGACCAAGTTAACTAAGTAGTCGTGTACCGTTCTCGAGTTCATTCTTCGACTCAAGTTCCAAAAATCTCTTCAAGTACAAAGTGCATTCTTCGAGTTAAATAAGTTCATTTAAGGAGATAATTTCCTTACAAGACACATTTCTACTTTATCTAAGGAATGGATTACTTCGATATTAACGTCCAATCAATAATTCGCTTATTCCTAAGATGAGGAGTGTTTTGTCTAATTCGACACCTGGACTCCAGACCTTTCACTTTGACTTGACCGAAAAACAACAATCTACTCTTTCTCTTCAATTCTAATTGTAAAGGATTCAAGTAAACACTTAAGTAATTTAACTTCATTCTAACAGTTACTCTTTCTTAAAACCTGTAACTTAATATCAGACCTTTCCGCTCTGTGAGCGGAAAAAGAATCATTTTTGAGTGTGATCAATACATAGCAATTAGTAGAATAACTAATTAAAATGACCTGTAAAATAGCAATTTTGACGCGTCGCGAAAAATAAACTGTTTGAGTATATCAACCGCACAGACGATGAAGAAGTCTCATATCAGCGATTGGACCTTCAACATGTGGAAGGGGAAATGTTTCCCTTTCCTCCATGAAATTACAAGGAGAAAGGGTAAAAACTTTTTCATCGTCCGTGCGGTTGATATAGTCAAACACTTAAACTTTTCGCGACCTAAACTCTGATACTCTCCGCGCACGCGCAGACCGTGCCAAGGACGCATTGACAACACTATGAAGATAGACACATTTTGTTTTACTCTGAAACGCAATTATTTTCACATGCTTTCAGCTATGCTGGGTGAAGTAACCAAATTCAATACTTCAATTTACCATTTTCATTTCATTTATAATTTTTGTAAAAAAAAGTTTTTTAATTGTAATTTTTGTGAGAGAAAAAGATGTATAAAAAGGTAATTTTAGTGCTTGGTTTGTTTACATTTTATAACTAGGACATAGCCTTAAAATAATTCTAGTTAAATCCGGAATTTTTGACAAATAAAGAACCGGTTTAATCAAAATTCCAACTAATAAGAATTCTACTTAAATGAAAATTCTGCCAAAATGTTAAATGATTCTATGTTTAAGACTTATTTTAAAACATAATCGGAGATATGAAGTAATAAAGATAGCTGTAATTTCCATTGTCAGTAAATTTTCATTGTCCAACTTTCATAGGCTGCAACTTTTTAAAAAGTGTTCAGAAAGATTTGACATTTTTACTGAATGAAAGGTTGTATTTTTAGCTTTGAAATAAGGGTATGAACACTTTAATCTATGCAATGGTTTTTATGTTATGTGTAAATTATTTAAACCATGCACAAAAGATTTTCAAAGCAGTGATTCAACTGTTTGCTCGTCCGGCGCTCGTCTCGCAAGGCCGAAATAAGTTATTGGAAGAGTAACGATTAACGGGGCAACTTTACAAAATATTATGAACTGGAAATATGAAAATTTATTATTTAGTTATTGTTAACGTAAATTCTTCAGTGTATTAAAAGAATATAATAATAATATAATATGTAGACGTCCGCATGAAAAGGAACCACTTTGGCACTATTGGGCTTATCTATATGGGCGAATTATTGACAAAATTTGGAAAATTTTGAGTGGTTTTACAACCTTCTTGGTGAAAAATTCGATGAGTTATATAATTTAAAATTTTGAAGTATCAAATACGTCATTTTGAGAAAAACGAAATCAAAGATTGTAATATCTTTGGTTCATCAGGGAAGTTATTCAGATAAGAGTTTATTTAAGTCTAGTGCACCCATAAGATTAAAATTAATAGGTTTCGAATTTCCCCCTCTCTCATTTTTTAATCAATGACAGTATAATGGATTTCCGACAAACTGGTCCCTTTTCTAAAAATACGGTTTTTAATTAATAAAGTGCTATATTTAACGATGTTTTCTTCTAGGAAGTTATTTAGATAAGAATTGTTTTTAGTCTAGCACACCCTTAAGATGAAAAATCAAAAGGTTTTGAATTTTTCCGCCCTTGTTATTTTTAGAAACAAAAACAACTTTTGCAACAGACCGACAAAGTGGGCCCTTTTCTAAAAATGTATTTTTTAATTAATAAACTTGATTTTTTGGAAGGTCACTAGTTGGATGTTATTTTATTAAGTTATTTGATGCAAAAAAAGAGAAAGTAGACATAAAAAATTCTGAGGGACTTTATTGTGAATAATCTTATAAAATATCGAAATTTTCATTACGAAGAACGAAATTAATAATTGTTATGCGAATTTATTTGGTTCTTCTAGGAAATTATTTATATGTGAGTCGTTTTAAGTCTAACACACCCTGAAGATGAAAAATAAAAAAGATTTAAATTTTTACACCCCCTTCATTTTGAAACAGAAATAACTTTTGCAACAGATCGACAAAGTAGTCCCTTTTAATTTTTTTGTCTAACAATGAAATAAATTGCTTAAACTATCCATAAATTAAGTAAAAATGCATAATTCGGCGTATTAGACCCTGCAGATAAAAAAAGTATAAAAACATTTTTGATAGTTTTTTTCAAAATTAGTTAATTGCCATTGTTACGTCCGTAACTTATTCTTATTATAATACATTTACTTATAATAATAACGTATTTATTCTCTTTTTAAATAATAAATGTTACCTATATATTGAAAGATATTATTATTGTCATTAAAATGCATGTCATTGCGTTCCCCGACGAATTTCCTAATTCTAGATTCCTAAACGTATTTTCCTAACAACTACTTTTTAAAAGTGTAATTTATAAATAAGATAAAAAAAATTTATATTTTAAATAAAAACAATGGAGATTGGTCCTCGAATTGTTGGCAAACAATTGTTTTTGGATGGTTTTATTTATTACAAAACAAGGGTGTATAAAGATCGATATTACTGGGAGTGCAAGAAGCTGAAAGGAGGAGAGTGCTCTGCAAGAGCGATTACGCAATACGATGGAGATGAAATTATTGTGATTAAAGGTAATATCTTAAAAATTTTCAGAATGTTTTTATGTAACCTTAATTGACGTAACCTAAATTGACGTATTGTAGGTATTGACAAATCACCTCACACTGATGTTCCCAATCGTGAAGAATGTGAGGCTGCAATAGTAAAACATAGAGTCAAAAGAATTGCCGTGAACTCATAACGTTCCAGATGGAGTCCTCAGTCAATTACCGGAACGCGAAAATCTAAAAACATCTATAAGGTTACGACGTCGAAAGAATTTTCCTATTAACCCGACATCCATATAGGATTTAGCTGATATTCCCCCTAAATTTCAAAACACCAGAGCAGGAGACAAATTTCTCCTATACGATTCTCGGGACGTCGACGATATTCAGCACGGTCGTATTATCATGTTCTCGACGAGGAGAAATATGGAAATATTGTCAACCCTTCTTTTGGAGCCCTTTACCCTCCCTCGGAACTGTCGTAAGACTTTAGCCTTCGAGGGTAGACTTTAGCCTTCGAGGGTGTTCAAATGATGCTTAATCGTTATACTGATTATATTATTCAAAGGTAATATTGTCTGTGGTAAAGGTTTTTACATAATTCTAAATATTACTCTTCTTTCTTGTATTTGATACAATTTATATATTCGCTGTAAGACATACTATATAACAATGACCATAAAAGTACTGAATATAATGCAATAATATTATGTAGAGATTCTATTAATTCAATGACAGATTCCCTACCGATTTTCCTAATCCTAGATTCCTAATTCCTCAAAGTGGCATCATACTGATTCCACAAAGAAATAGGGTAGCGAGGGGGACGACAGCCCTTCGTCTTCCTCTAGCACGACGACCAAGAACATAATTTTCCTCAAAGTAATTCGCGATAGGAAGCAATTCTTCTTCCACTTCTTCGACGAAAAGGTCAAAAACATTCGCCACGTCGTCCGGTGGAACAAATGCAAGGGCTAGTAGCATATGCGTCTGTACTTTAAGTTTTCGATTTTCCGAATTGTTGTAGGACTGTTGCAACCCCTCACTTTGAATTTTGCGGTACATGGATTGCCCAAGATGATAAAAACAACCAAATAGAGGCACTCTAGCGAAAACTACTTCACACACATTCAAAATCCCTTTTTCGAAGTCCGTCATAATCTTCTCCAGAATACAATGATTAATTCCAAAATCTCTTGCAACGTCAACGACAGCGCGAAGAACGGTTTCATATTGAATTTGTTCCTTCGATGTGAGTAATGCGTATACAAGAGGTACCGCGATTGTATGATATTATACAATCTTTTAATGTCTTCTTCAAATGAAAATACTACCGATTCCTCAAATTTAACTCGCTCTAAAATAAAAAATAATGCAGAATTGTTATTGCATTCGGGAATTCCTTATTATAAAGAAAAAACACACACAAGTACATCTAGATATTCTAAAGAAAATCCGAATTCTGTAGAAATACATAGAGAGTTTGACTCGGGTTTTGTTAATTCTTACATTTCTGACACTGACGATAATTCTTCTGAAACTGACGACAACGAAAGCAAAAATTCTATATTAAAAAATACTCTAATAGATCAAAATTTACCAAATCATTCAGGTTTAAATCCTTAATATGAAACGAGTAGATATGCAAATTAGGTAAAGAGAGACACTCTTATTTATATTGCCTTTAGAGAAAGAAGGAAAGGTAGCCGTTACCAGAGCCGGCGTCAGCGGCGCCGTTACCCAGACATTACCTATTGAGTTTCTCTTACTATATATAATATATATAATAGACTTTTATCTATAGTTTTCCTTGCGATGAAGGAAGAAAGAAAATACTATCTGGGTTGTCGGAGATAATCCTTATTTACAAAGGCTATTTATTGTTCAAGGGTTTGTATTGTTTGTGATAATACTTCGTATATATGTGTATATATATATATATATATATATATATATATATATATATATATATATATATATATATATATATATATATATATATATATATATATATACTACGGGGGACCCCGCCCCCCTGCGCGCCAACCCCCTGATTTTATATGATATTATATATCTTATGATATAAGCCATTCTCAAATTTTTAATCTTTGTCATTAATTTTGAAGTAACATACTAGCCTGCAAGTAAAAAAATTTTCTTTTGCATAGGCTTTGACGTCCTATTTCGCGCTTCTATTTAAGGGGGCAAGCTCTGACCTGTTGGTAAAACACAGATCAAATTTTGACGTAATGTGAAGGCCCACATTAAGGTTCCTTTTAAAACCTGTAGCTCAAAAAATAGGTAAAATGAAACATGTATTTTTATTCGTTATTTATCCTCTTTTTGACTTAGGTGAAAAAATAGGTCAATTTTTTTTATTTATGTTTTTGATCTATAGGTCAAATTAGACATAGGTTTTGAGGTAATGAAATCACGAACCAATAATACATTAAACTTTGCAAACAGAAATCAAAGTATAACGTGTAACTATTGTAAAAAATTAGGACATATTTCCACTAATTGTAGAAAAAGAATGTGGGATGATAACAATAAACAATAAACAAATTCGCAAACTCAAAACCAGGGAAACTCCAAAATTTCTCTTCAGTAGGATGCTCTGAGGAAGAATTAAAAAGAAATAACTATGCATTCAGGAACATTAATTTAGCAGAAACTAACACTATACTATATATTCGAATTGACACTCAAGAATTAAAAATTCCAATAACAATAATGATTGATACAGGTGCAGGACCAAATTTGTTAAAAATTCGCGCGTTAAAATCTGATATAAAAATTCATGAAAATAAATGTCTAAAATTAACAGGAATAAATGATCACGTTGTCTATACTTCAGGTCAAGTTGAGATTAATATTTTTGGAATTCAAACAACTTTCAATCTTTTACCAAATGACGTTTCAATTGAACATGATGGAATATTAGGAACAAAATTTTTCATTAAAAATAAAGAGACAATTAATTACGAAGAAAGACATCTAGAAATCAATAAACAAAAATTTAATTTTGATTCGGAAAATTGTTTTACAATACCAGCAAGATCCATTTACAATATTCATGTAAAAATTTTAAATAAAAATAAAAAAGTAGGTTACATTCCAAGATTAGTAGGGAAGGAAGGTGTTTACTTAGGTGATGCAGTAGTATCAAATATTCAAGAATTAGCATATTTAAGGGCTATAAATACATTAAACAAATCAATTGACATTCCAATTTTTGAAGTAAATTTAGAAGATTTTGATGAAATAAAACAAGAAAATAAATCTGATATTAAAAATAAAGACTCATTAATTAAACAAATTATTTATGTATTTTAAAAAAATATTAAATCAGAAAATATTTTCAACATTACAGGCAACGATAGAGTTGAAGAAATTAAAAAATTACTTCGTCTTGAACATTTAAATAAAGAAGAATTAGAACACGTCCTGAATTTAGTAGAAAACTATTCGGATCGATTTCATATACCTGGAGAATATTTAGAAGGAACAGATCTTATACAACACAGAATAATAACTACAGATGACACACCAATTATTACTAAACAATATAAATTTCCACCTGTTCATAAAGAAGAAATGACAGGTCAAGTAAATGAATTATTAAAACAAAAGATTATTAAACATTCTGATTCACCTTTTAATACACCAATATGGATTGTACTAAAAAAAGATGACTCACAAGGAAATAAAAAATGGCGATTAGAAGAACACGAGAAAAAATTCTCGAAACTTATGGAACGATTACGATTTGCTAATTTAAAACTACAGCTAGATAAATGCGAGTTTTTGATGTTAGAAGTAGGATATTTAGAGCATATAATTAATAAAAATGGGGTGCGAACCGAACCGACAAAAGTAGAAGCAGTGAAGAAATTTCCAATACCAAAAAATGTAAAAAAATATAAAACAATTCCTGGGATTAGCAGGTTATTATCGCAAATTTATAGACGGATTTTCAAAAATCGCAAACCCTTTAAATCAGCTTTTAAGAAAGGATATACCTTTCCTTTGGACCGATAAACAACAAGATGCTTTTGATACTTTAAAAACTAAACTTTGTGAGGAACCACTTTTAAAAAGACCGGACTTTTCTCAACCATTTATTTTAACAACTGACGCTTCAGGTTTTACAATAGAAGGAATTTTATCTCAAGAAGTAATTGGCAAAGATCAACCAGTCGCTTATACCTCACGAACTGTAAATGAATGTAAAAGAAAATATGATACTTATGAAAAAGAAGCCTTGGCAATTATATGTAGTGTGCAACATTTTAGACCATACCTTAATGGAAGAAAATTTACCTTAGTCATGGATCACAAACCACTAGTTTGGTTACAAAATTCTAAGGATCGTTGTTCAAGAGTAACAAGATGGAAACTTAAATTAGCAGAATATGATTTTAATGTGGTCTACAAAGCTAGGAAAACAAATGTTAATGCTGATGCCTTGTCCAAAAATCCAGTTGAAGATATAGCTGAAGAAAAAGTACAAGGAATAAAAAAATAAAAAATCCAAGAAACTCAGGAAATTCAAGAAAATAAAATAAAAAGTGTGCACGGATGTATGAAAGAAAAATTAAAATAATATATACAACATGTGGCAGATGAAAATGAATTAAACTTGGAGATAATAAGAAGTCTCCACGATATTGAAAAAATGTTTATGGACAATGAATCCAATGGAAATTCGGAAATACTAAGAATTCTTCGATCTAATAAAAAAAATATTTAAGGACAATGAATCCTATTTGAATTTGGAGATAAGAAAAAGTCTCCCATATATTGAAAAAATAATTAATGACAATAAATGCTACATGAATATGGAGATAAAGAAAATCCTCCTATTTATTAAAAAGATATTAATTAAAAGAAATTATCGTACAAGTATTGAAACTTGTAACGTTATTACAAGAAATCAAAAAAGAATACAAGAAAATGGAAATCAAGAAAAGAATATATGTGAAAAAGAAAATGAAGAAATACAAGAAATTGAAGATGATGAAATAAAAGCGCACAAGAAGAAAAAAGAGGTAGACCGAAAAAACAAAGCACGCGTTTGAATACCTCCCTTTCAATGAAAAAAGGGGAAGACCGAAAAAGATATGTAATACAAATAATTAAAGAAAACCAAAATTTTATAATGAAGCATTTACTGATGAACTTAAATCTGATCCTGAGTATATGAGACAAATATCAAAATCGAAAAATGAAGAAATTGATCAGGGCTACGAAAATTCAATACAAGACAATTTAACTAAATATTCTATAGCAATTGCACTTTCAAATCATCAAGCTAGTACAATAGCTGATGCATTTATTAAAAGATTTATTTGAATTTTTGAATCACCTATAGGAGTTTTAACGGATCAGAGTACAGACTTCTTAAGCAATTTAATGAGAAAATTATCGGAAAGATTTAGAATTAGACAATTTAAAACAACTGCTTTTCACCCCCAGTCTAATGAATCAATCGAAAGATCTCATCACGTTTTAGGAGAATATTTGAAACAATTTATTAAAAAAAATTAAGAATGGGACGATTGGTTAAAATTAGCTATGTTTTCATACAATACACTTGTATTGTATTCATGAAGGCACTAAGTGTACTCCGTACGAGTTAATTTTTGGAAAATTAGAAAGATTACCTTCCAGTGATCCACTACTTGAACACGAAAAATTAGAAACATATGACCAATACTTTACAGATTTAATTACAAGACTTCATGAAATGAAGAATATTGCTGGAGAAAATTAGATTTTAGCAAAAGAAAAATCAAAAATGTATTATGATAAAAATTGCAATCTTTGTTTTTAAATAAAACAATGTGAATAAAATTATTAATAATTATTATTATTTACTTTCAAAAAACTAAATTTATTGTGGTAACGGAGGCGAGTTTTTATTGTGTCGATGAACACTGACACACTAAAAATCCTTCTAAAACTGATTATTTTCTTTTTATTTTATCATTTTATGCAATGACCATAACTGTGCTGACACTACAAAGAGTTTTTATTTATTTATTTTTATGTTATCGTTTTTTTCATATTTCATAATAATATTTGTGAGTGGTAACAGAGGAGAATTTTATTTCTGCACAAAACTAATCTAATTCTAAGGAAAAATACCTTACAAATATTTTACTTCATTCTTAATGAATCAATTTCAAAAAGAATAATAAGTAGAAAGATTTTTTTAATATTGCAGAATTAATAAACCTCTTTTATAAATGAATCTTACTTTATGAACAGTAACGGAGGGGAGTTTTTATACTATATAAACACGTTTATCTCTAAATATTTAAAAATTTTATTTACTTTTAATAGGAACCGATTATATCATGATGAATGCTATTACTAGAAGGTAAAAGTTTTGAAAAATTATTATTATTTATTTTAAAAAATCTAATGTAGGGGAGACCGGGGCTAAACCGGACACGGGGCTAAACCGGACAAGTCAAATATTTCTGAAACCGTGAAGAATTTCAAATCATGTAAATAACCTATGAACGCGCAATTTCGTGATGCATATGCTGCATGAGGTTTTAGGGACGTGTAATTTTTCTTGTTATAATAGTTGCCGTTAATATATGAAAATGTCATTTTTTGAGGTAAAAGTAAAAAAAATTTTCTCATTTTTTGGGGTTTTCATCGTTAAAGTTGAAGTGCAAATATCATACTGCAATTTTTCTTTTAGCTCAAGGTGTACTGAGTTTAGTAGAAAAAAGTTTAATGGAAAACGTTAAGAAGAAAAAATATATTGCAGGTTAATTATAAGATGACGGTGTGGGGCTGAATCGGACATCGTGGTAAAAACAACCAAATCTTTGAATACTTTAATTTATTTTATACTAATTAACTATTTTATATTATATTCTTTGCATAGAACCATTTTAAAAATAAATGAATAATTTATATTAAAACTTGAATTCGCAAGCGAGTTGCTACAAATAGACAAGTCTGAAAACTGTAATTCATTTTATATTATATTAATTACCGATTTTACAGTTTATATTATATTCTTTGTATAGAAGTATCTGCAAATAAATAAAAGAAGAATTGATTTAACTTTTCTACAAAAAAACGAAAATTTGTGTCTCAATCTTTAAATAATTAGCCGTGTCCGATTTAGCCCCATGGAGTGTCCGGTTTAGCCCCACCAATTTTCGTATTTTCGTTTTCGAGGTAGTCACCTTCGAAGCAATATATCTCCAATGCTACTGTAGTTTTTTAAAAATCGAACAAGTGCGATTTGTAGCTGAAGGTACAAGCTTCAAAACGGTATATTACTCTTCAGCAAAAAATATGTTTTTGTATGAGTTTTCTGATCAAAGACCAAATCTGTCCGGTTTAGCCCCGGTCTCCCCTACAGGTCATTTGTCCCGATTGTGAGAATGACCCAGGAATTCAAAACTGTATTATTCAAGAGGAAGAAATACTTCAAGGTGTTAATTATATCAATGCTTCTGTTATGAGAAATAATTTTGCAGAATATTTCCAAACAGACTAAGGATCCTTATCATGGCAGTGGGATAAAATTTTGCAAAATGATTTTTAAATTTTTGACACGAATGACAAAAAAATTATTTTTCTTGACAAACATTTAAATTGGTTTGGATATAAATGTAGACATTTAATTTTAATTTAAAATAAAAAATATGTACTTGATAGTAGTCATATATTTAATCAAGAGATGTAAATATAAATTTCAGAATTGACAACAAATAATATTAAATATAATTATTAAACGTTATAAGAAAAAAATTATAATTGTTTTAAAATTATAATTAGAAAAACAAAAATAATGTGTACAACTATGTAAAAATTTATGCAGAAAATAATGCACAAAGGAGATTTAACTCACCTAAAAAGTGATAATATAATATATGTATATCATATGACCTACTGAACTGATGATTAATTATCCCTGGCAATTTAAAGCTCTTAAATAGAGCATATAATATAATCATAATTAATATGTCACATTGAAATGACAATTAGTTATGTAAAAAAATAATAAGTTACTAAAGACAGCACAAAATTCAAAGATATTGAATATCATTGCACATTGAACTAATAATTAACGATTACATTTTAAATGTAAAAATTATTAATGTTAATAACTAAATAAATATTAAAATTACGTTTAAAGTTGCTAATATAATATTTCAATCTTCTATTCTCGTTTTCTCCTCCTGTTCATTAAATTCCGCTTCCAAAATATGAATAAACTTCCTTTGTACTGTTAGCTGACGTTTAATATCCAGGGTCTTATAAGTTTCTGCAAGACTTAAATGAAACATATTACTATGATCAGTAGTGTTTTCGAATTTATGTGATCTTATTTTTTTCAAGAACAAGCATTTGCAGATCTTCATTGGACGATTCTGAAAAGAAAATAATTGTTAATATTGAAACGTAAATTATAAAAAGTAATTAATTTGAAAAAGCAAGTAGCTTTAGAGATTCCAAGCTGAAACTGGAACCAAAATTTACAGGATGCTGATAACTAGGAGACATTTTACGTGTAATGTCCTAAGTTGAAATTTCAACTTCTTGAAAAAAATTGAAACTCGGGGAATATGTTGTTCTATCAAGTAGAAATGTGCCCCAACAAATATTTTTGACATTTTCGAAAATTTAAAGGGGGTAGAAGGGGGTCAATTTGACCAATTTTGCTAACACCGGCTACATTGTGAATTTTTTCTGAACGTACTTTTAATGGGAAAAATTTTTCAGAATATGTTTCGGAAAGGTTTTTTCGTCCTCTTTTCAATGGTGAATTTTATTTTTTAATATTTTAAAAATTTATCCCAATTTTTGATAATTAATATATAAATTTCAATTTCCCAAAAAAGGGTCCGTTTTATTTGAAAATAAATTATTGCAAACGAAAGCTGAGGTCTTTTCCTATGCGCATGTAAATTTTCAGAATGACCTTTTTTGTTTTTGAGTTATTAAATTTCGAAGAATAAATTGCTGCGCGCTGCTTTCGATTAAAAATAGGCATATAAAAAAAAATTTTGGCCCAAAAAAATCAAAATTGAAAATAAATTTTAATTTTTTGGAAAAAGGGCAGCTTTTTTTTTAAACGAAAGCTGAGGTTTTTTCCTAAAAGGATATATAAATGAAAAAGTGGGACAATAATGTTTAAACATTGAAAAAATGAATTTTCTCGTAAAAACCGGGTTTAGAGCGCTCCGGTGAGTAGAAACCTCTGTTTTTCAATGTTTAAACATTCTTGTCCCACTTTTTCATTTATATGTCCTTTTAGGAAAAAACCTCAGCTTTCGTTTAAAAAAAAGCTGCTCTTTTTCCAAAAAATTAAAATTTATTCTTAATTTTGGTTTTTTATGGGCCAAATTTTTTTTTAATGCCTATTTTTAATCGAAAGAGCATGAAAAAACCTTTCCAAAATGTACCTTGCCAAATTTTCATGTATAATAGTTTAAGAGTAAAAAATTATTGAAATAAGCATTACATCGTAAGACACCTGGGTCACTTGACATGGAATGCCTCAAACATGAATCGTAAAATAATAAAATTTAAATAATCCTTAAATTTGTTAAAATAATTAAGAATAATAATTTTATTGAATAAATTTATTTACTAACTTGTTCTCTTCTTCAATAATAAAACTAATTAATTCATAATGACGGAAAGGTTGTATGTTTCCCGATTTTGAGGCCTTCTTAAATTGATCACGCATATTTCTCCAGTTTTGTTTAACTGTTTCTACTATTAAATCTTAAAAAATGTAAATTATTTTTCTTTATTTTTGTGAAACAAAAATTTGTTGTTTCAATAATGATTTGATCGCCTTCAGTATATTTATTAGGTATCTTTTGTAGTTTGTCACATATTATATTATAGGGTCACTCCACTGACTTTTGTCTGAGGGATTGTTGTGGCTATATTTTGAAAAAATCTGATTTTAAAATATGTAAAACCAGAAGACTTCCTGATTCCATTAACCACAATATTATTCCGAATTTTTTTTTTAAATTTTATTATTAATCCAAAGTTAGCATCTCAGGGTGTTATTTTGTAACCTTAAATTTTGCACTTTTTTAAAATTATTTTTATTTAATAATTATTTTATGTCATATAACAGAACTTACCAAAAGCATAAATCATTTGATGGTGAATCAGGAATCGAAGCAATTACTATAAAAATATATTACTTCTACTTAATAAAGCCAAATCAAAAATTTTTTTCAAAAAAAAAAATTTCCTATTTTTTGAAGAAAAATTTAAAATTTTTTACTTTTCTCTCAATGCTCCTAAAATTTCAATCTTCTATGTGTGGCATAAAAGTAATATAATTTACTCAATTCTAAAATTTGATGTTTGTGTTTGGCTTTGTTTCCAAAATAATAATTTTTTAAAATTATTTACTTAAAAAGGTTAACTTTAGGACTTGAAGTTAACTGACAAATTTCACATCACTCTATTTCACGAAAATATTGGATGAGAATTACATAAAATTAACCTTTTTATGAAAATAAATTAAGAAACTAATTTTTTATAAACGAAGCAAAACACATGCGTCAAATTTTAATATTGAGTAAATTATATATTACTTTTAAGCTACAAGGAGAAGATTGAAATTTTAGGAGCATTGAGAAAAAGTTACAATCTTCAGAAAATCGGAAAATTTTTTGTGAAAAAAATTTTCGATTTCGCTTTATTATTAAAAAAAAATATATTTTCATAGTAATTGCTTAGTTTTCTGATTCACCATCAAATTATTTATGCTGTTGGTATGTTCTGTTATATGACATAAAATAATTATTGAATAAAATCAATTTTAAAAAAATGGAAAATTTTAGGTTACAAAGTAAAACTCTGGGTCAATGGACTGACTTTATATATAAATAAAAATAATAATGTATTTACTTTTCATAAATCAATTCGCAACTTTCTTTCAAAGCTCTTCTTTTTGGAAGCTTTTGAATTGCGTGCTACTGTTTCTATTGTGCAGAGGAGGTCTTTGCTGGATTTCTTTTATTAATTTCATCTCTTCTGCAATTTTTCTTTGTTTTCCTGTCATAAAATCTAAAACATAATTTTTAATATTTATTTTAAAAATACATCTTTCAGCAAATTCTTATATTAATATATTTTAAATAAAATACATACCCATACTAACAACATTGCTTTCATCAATTGAGATGGAATGTTGCAGCTCGTTGTACGTGCCAAAACAACTGTGCTCCCAAATATATTTAAATTCAGGAGCACAGATTGTTTTACAACATTTTCAACACGTGTAAACAGTCTGAAAATGTATATTTATTTAAAAAAAATTAAATAACAGTAGTCACAATATATTATGTCGAGTTTAAGACTGAAAAAATTATTTAGTCATATTTAAACAAAATGTTTCATAAATATGCTTTTAAAACAAATTTTAATTTGAGGTTATGTCAAAATACTTAACCTCGTGGCTAATTAATAAAAAAATTTAGTATATAAATATATACGTAATAAATTTTTAGAAATGAGTTGAAATTAAAAAAAATTATTCTAATTTAGAAATATTTAATGTTATTAATAAATGAAAGGAATTATTAAATTTTATATTTAGTAACTAATCTTATTACAAATACATTAGTATTTATAATGAATATATAACAATTTCCTCTTACCTCGTCTTCATCATACGCATTCCACATTTTTATTTTTTTATTTTAATTATTATTTGTTTATTATACATATTTTTTTCATATATAATATATATATATAAAACGCGACAAACACTGTAAACTATAAACAAATAAAAACACAAGAAATTCTCCGTGCACTTCTACCTTGTCCCTAGGGACTTTACGCGGAACGCAGCGTTCAACGCACGCATGTAACCGCGGCTTAATACCTTCCTTTTCCTCTTTGGGCCCACAAGCTTAGGGACTATAATATAATATAATTCTCTATCCAATGTAACAAACATTTGCAAGTAACAAGTTCATGCAAAAAAATCCGTTTATTTTACGTTTTAACGTAAAAAATTAATGTTTTTGGTGAAACATAGATATTCCGTTTACATTTACCCCAAATGACCCCGTAATTAATTATTTATTATTTCAAATAGAAAATTTAACAAATATTTATTTAATTACTGTTAATTTATATTTTTTTAAATGTTTTATTTGTAAATTTTATGAATTTATTTTCTTAATTTGTTTTAATTTTTTATTTTATTTAATATTTTATAATATTGTTAAAAAAGCATTTGAAATTTAAGTATTTTTGTTGTAAACTTTGTTGACCCGTTAATCGACAGTAGATCAATAGCCGATTTCGACCCTGCGAGACGAGCGCCAGACGATCAAACAGTTGAATCAATGCATTGAAATTATTTTTTGCATAGTTAAATTAATTTACTTATAACTTAAAAATCAATGCATAGATTAAAGTGTTTTCATTCTTATTTTAAAACTGAAAATACAAGTTTTTATTTAATACAATTATTGTTAATTTTTTCTGAACACTTTTCAAAAAGTTACAGCCTACCAAAGTTGGACAATGAAAATTCACTGATAATGAAAATAACACCTATCTTTATTACTTTATATCTCCGATTATATTTTTTAATAAGTCTTAAACATAGAATCATTTAACGGCAAATTTTATAATCTTTTTAAAACTGTCTTTAACATCTTTCTACGTAAATAGTTGACGAAGTTATCAATATTTAAAGGATGTCAATGTTTTTAATGACATTTTTGCAAGTGGTCTCTCATATTTGACCGGTAGTGTAACATTTTTGTATGAATCCAGGAGATTTCATGTGAATCCAAGATTCCGAGAATTCGTTCCCCACGATTCCAGTCGATTCCATGTAAATCCATAAAAGTAATAATAAATTTTCAAATTATTGTTAAATTGGAACTCTTTTAAATATTAATTTTCATTAAATAAGAAATTTGATATTTTTCGAGAAAAACAGAGAATTGAAAACAAATTAACATTTAAAATTTTATATTTTTCAAAACGATCAGTGGGAATATTAATGCATTTATCAATTAAAGTTGTCCACATGCCTCTAAGAAAAATTTAAAAAACGAAAAAAGTGAATAAATAAATAAACAAGTAAAAACACCACTGTTTTAACAGCGTAGTATTTAATTATAGACAGTTGACCGTGACACTTTCAACGTATCGCGTAATCTATACTCAATGGTTATACTTAAATTAAAATTTATTACACTACAACAAAAGTGAAATAAAATCACGTAATTTTACTTGCCACGTAATTAGACGCTGTTTAAAGACCGAGTTTTATTAGACAATCGGCCAACGTTGGTTTTCAGTGTCAAGAGTTAAAGAATTTAAAAGAAAAGAGAGTTTGCCTGTGTTTTCGCTCAATCAAAACGTTAGGTTAATAAAACAAAAAGATTTTTATTTCAATAAAATAAATTTTTAATTTAATTTTTTTATTAAGGTATATATTTTTTAATACTTTCTATTTTAAGTTTCTTTCGTTTCTTATTTTTAATTATTTTTTATAGAATTAGTAATGCTGCACAATAATGTTTTAGTATTATAATTTTGCATTTTTATTTACTTTCATTTTTTATTATTAATTAAATATTGCTTATTTTTAGAAAATAGAAAACAACAAATTTTTAATAGAAAATAACTAATTTTATTAAAAAAATAACAATCTATTTTAAAATTAACAATTTTACTAGAAAGCTCATGAGAATAAAAATAAAAAAGGGAAAACGAAGAAAGAGAGAAAATAATGAGGAAGGAAAAAAATGAGAGAGAATAATAAGGAGTGAAAAAGAGAAACAGAGAGTGAATAAAAAAGGGGGAGAAAAGAAAGAGAGTGGGCGTGTGTGTGAGATGCAAAGCAGTATTAGGACGCCTAGCATTACACTCGACAGAGTGGGGAGTAGAGGTACATGAATGTAATACTGCAGACTAACCACTCTTATGGTGTAGCAAGCCCGGTCGTAGTTGATACGAGGCGAGTAGGTACGTATGTACGCCTGTGTACACGTACAATTGTCGCAGTAGCTACCGGGGGCAAATGCACTTACGCGTAATCACGCCAGTGTTATCGTCGACCAAGCTGAGGCGGGCTTCAATGGCTTGCTTCCGTGGACCCCTACCCATTTACTATCCTCAGAGCCACTGACCGCTTTCCTGGTAGCAAGGATCTAATAATCATTTCAACCTCCCTCGCGCGCCAGTTAAAGCACACTACCGGAAGGATAGGACAATGAGAACAAGAAGACCCCCACCCCCTATAAACCCCTTTGGGACAGTCGCGTCTTCAACATCGAAATTTTACAGTCGAGCACGATAACAATTTATTCATTTAACCCTCTTCATATTATCTAGAAAAGATTTAAATATTTTTTATTGTTTTTATTTCCTTTGTGAAATGGTTTTTTAGATTCTAACATCAGTTTTTTCAACTTAAGAAAAAAAAGTTGGGGAAGAAGAAAAATATTGCCTAATAACGAAATTCAGAGAAAGTTCGTCGAAATCAATCCGCGTAATAGAAGTTTAATTAATCCCAGGAGAAAATTTACCACTGGCATTGTACCGCGCCTGTACAAACGTCGGCAAGACTACTGACATTCGTCCGCGAGACAACCGGATCGGTGCAGGCATTCTACTGGAACATGACAATATGTTGCAGTGGCTGCGCGTCCGGCTCGGTGCAGGTTTGATGCCGCCGAACAACAGGTGTTGTACCGGCATTGATCCGTCTAGCAACCGCCGCGGGCTAAATATTGTTTCAAAAGACGAGTCGTTTCAGCGGACCGGTGTTCTACTGGCATTCGTCCGTCTAGCCAGACTAAAATATATTTTCTATTAAAAAATAAAATTAAAAAATATGTAATTAACTATGCATGGTGCATGTTAATTAATATTTATTTATAAATCATTTCCAGCATTTTTAACATATTCTACATTTTTTTTCACATTAAAATTCTAAACGCTCGCAAGTGGGATACGAAGCCCAAGCTATTCCTAATCTACGCACTAAAGTGTAATACGCTAACCACTACGCTATTCGCTCGCATGCGGATGTGAGCATAATAATGTCGATATGCAATACCGCTACGAAGCAAACAATTTTTGCAACTTATATACAACAATAAATAATAATTTTACAAATACTTTGGAATATATTAGCATTTTATGAATATTATGTAAATAAACCTAGTGTTTTAAGACAATATTTTAAAATTTTTATTTTTTTAATTATTCTATTATTGGTGGATTCCACGTCAGTTCAACACACTTATTTTCATGACTTGTTAGGATTTGGCTGTACTTTTGTAAATTTATTACTTTTATAGTGATAAACAACTCCACCAAATATTTTTTCAAAATTTTTAAGATTACCAAAAATATGGGATTTTCAAAATTGTTGTCTTTATTCAAAGTGCTATAACTTTGTTTCTAATTACCCGATTTTGGATTTTAAAAAAAGAATTTCTTTGGTTTTAAGTATATTTTAAGATAAAATTAATATAATAAAGAAAAATTCGAAAATTTTTTTATGAAATTATGAAAAATTGAAAATCCCTTTTTGAAAAAACATCGTCTTCGATTTTTTTCAAAATTTTACTAAATGTTAGGGCAAATGTGCTTTATATGTCCTGTAAGTTTTATCTTGGGATCTCAAAGGGATTCGGAGTAAAAAATTAAAACGTAACCACAAATTACGAACATATGGGGCAAAATTCTTTAACTGCCCAGGTAAAAAAATGAATTTTCTCTAAACTTTGCTAAAATGTTACTATTATTAGTGGAAGTGTAATTATTAATTTTTTTAATTTGATAAAATATTTTTTGAGTTATGGAGTTTCAAAATTTGGATTTATTTGAAAATATCTTTTTTTTCGATTTAATATATTAATAAGTAAAATTAATCAAATTGAAAGTATGAATAGTGATTTTTAAAAGGGTTTTCACGGGATAGAACCTGGTGATGAAAAAAAGTGGTTTTCTGTCAATTTAACCTTGAAATTCAAGGTCAAATTCTGAATTTGATTAATTTTACTTATCAATATATTAAATCGAAAAAAAGATATTTTCAAATAAATCCAAATTTTGAAACTCCATAGCTCAAAAAATATTTTATCAAATTAAAAAAAAATTAATAATTACACTTCCACTAATAATAATAACATTTTAGCAAAGTTTAGAGAAAATTCAGTTTTTTACCTGGGCAGTTAAGGAATTTTGCCCCATATGTTCGTAATTTGTGGTTACGTTTTATTTTTTTACTCCGAATCCCTTTGAGATCCCAAGATAAAACTTACAGGGCATGTAAAGCACATTCGCCCTAACATTTAGTAAAATTTTGAAAAAAGTCGAAGACGATGTTTTTTCAAAAACGGATTTTTAATTTTTCATAATTTCATAAAAAATTTTTTTTTAATTTTTCTTTATTATATTAATTGCATCTTAAAATGTATTTAAAACCAAAGAAATCCTTTTTTTAAAATCCAAAATCGGTTAATTAGAAACAAAGTTATAGCACTTTGAATAAAGACAAAAATTTTAAAAATCCCATATTTTTGGTAATCTTAAAAATTTTGAAAAAATATTTGGTGGAGTTGTTTATCACTATAAAAGTAATAAATTTACAAAAGTACAGCCAAATCCTAACAAGTCATGAAAATAAGCGTGTTGAACTGACGTGGAATCCACCTATTATTATATTTATGAATTATTTTTATTATTATAATTATTTATTAATATTATTATTAATTTTTTTATATTTATAAATAATAAGTTGTATACTTTTTTTAAATATTAAGGAAATTTGAATATAATAAAAAAATTTAATTCCTTAATTTATTTGTTAATTAATTATTAACATAGGCACACAAAAAAAAGTTGTTTGTTTTTTGAACCAGATCTACATATCTTATAGTAATTTTGCCCGCTGAAAACGAATCTGAAGTCTGAATTGCTCCAACAGCCTCTGTTTTTTTTAAATCCAGAAAACTGCCCTTAGCTTCAAAGTTTAAAGTAAAAAAAAATTGAATAACAGATTTCTCTTTAAAAAAAAACAATAAATTTATCTACTTCTACTACAATTACTTAGAAACAATGTCAACATTGCTTAAACACCCTTTGTTTTTTATTAAATCGAAAAAAACTACCTCTAAAATGTAAAAATTCAAAATTTTAATATAAAAACCCACATTGGTTTTCAAAACAACAAAATAAATTTATGTACTTTTCTTTCAACATTTCAAAAGCAATATCAAAATTACTTTATCATCCACAGTGTTTTTATATTAAAAAAAACTATCCCTAATACTAAAAAGCAATGTCAAAATTACTCCATCCCCCTTTATTTTTTCAAATTGAAAAACCTACCCTTAAATTTACAAATTAAAATTTTATTGTAAAAAAAATAAAAAAGCACATTGTTTTTCAAAACAGAAAAAGAAATTTATGTATTTCTTTTTAACCAACTCAAAAGAATTAACAAAATTGCTTCATCACCCTTTGTTTTTTCAAATTGAAAAACCAACCCTTAAATTTACAAAATGAAAGTTTAAAGTAAATAAAATTAAACAAGTTGTTCATTTCATGACTATTTAACTTCCTCATTATATATTATTATATATAATTTTAAAAGTTAAATAATTATAATAGTTTATTAAATATAAAAATACATGTGTGCCAATTTTTAACTCTCTAGGTAAAAAAATGTGAACGTTATGGTCATTTTCATAATAGTATTAATAGAAAGTTTTTACCGGGAAAAGTACCCTGAATAAATATTAATTATTCAATTTTTTTATTATATAATAATTATTTTAAAGTGTTATAATAAAATGTCAAAAAATACAAAATTTTAATTTTTTTTAAAAATTAAAATATTTATTAGTTCTATAAATTTTGATAAAATATATACTTTATATACATGAATCGAATTGGTTTCTATGTCAGGAATGCAATTTTAACAAGAATTAATAAAAATTTTAATATAGAAAAAAGTTATTTCAAAAAATCCAAACATTATTTTTTTCAAAAATTAAAAAATTGTTGAAAAAATTTTTTTTAATGTGGAAGAGAAAAATTTGTCTACAAGAATCGGTGACATACACACACACATACATACACACACATAAACATACACACATACATCATTTACATACATACATTTTTATTTCTGATCTTGGTAAAGATCTAAAGTTCTGTAAATTTCATAAGTATGCAGACGACTTTAAAATTTATTTATCAGGTCCACTAAGTTCACTTTCTGACTTACTTAACATGATGCAAACGGATATTGATCTCGTCGCTGAATGGGCAAAAAGTAATTCACTTATTTTAAATTCGAGTAAAACACATGCAATGGTGTTTAGTTATTCAGCTTCACCTACAATCGATACCCTCCTGGCTCTTCCTACTCTTGTATTAGAGGGAACTCCTATTTTATATAAAAAAATGTGAAGGATCTTGGTTTGTTACTAAACCGTACGTTGACGTGGAATGAACAAGTTGATAATATTACACGAAAAACATTTATAACCTTACAACAGCTAAATAGTAATAAGGACGCGCTCCCAATTTCTACTCGGTTGATTTTAATAAAAGCACTTGTTCTTCCCATCTTTGACTACTGCTGTCAGGTTTATGACGATATTACGGATGAGCTTAATAGAAAACTTGAAAGAGCATTAAACGCCTGCATTCGTTTTGTATATAATTTGCCTAAGACTGAGCATATAACTCAATTTAGAATTAAATCAGGTTTATTAAATGTTGATACTAGAAGGCAATATTTTATTGGTAACTTATTTTATTCAATTATTAATAATAAGACTCCTTTATATTTCTTCGACTTTATAAAATTCAAAAATGTTAATCAAGCAGGTTTTGCTAAACTCCGAGATAGAAAAAATATTTTAGATATACCCTACCATCGCACTTGTATTATGCAGAGATCTTTCATTGTTAGAAGTGCAAGATTATGGAATAAACTTCCAAATGTGATTAGAGAATCACATAACCAATTTGTGTTTAAAAGGTTATTTTTTGATTTTTTGTTTAAAAAAACTAGTGGGTTTTTCGACATTACGTATTGGTAATTGTTATTTTCACTTTTGTTTATTTTTGAATCATTATTGTCAGAAATTATAATCGCTTTTAAAAGGTTATTTTTTGATTTTTTGTTTAAAAAACTAGTGGGTTTTTCGACATTACGTATTGGAAATTGTTATTTTCACTTTTGTTTATTTTTGAATCATTATTGTCAGAAATTATAATCGCTTTAGAATTGTTATTTCTTTTAATATACATATATATGAATATTAGTTTTAAGTTCTACATTTTTGTTATATAATTTTAAGAATTATATCAATATTTACGTAATTGTAAATTTGTGTATATAGTTCCTCAGTGGGCTCCAAGCCCTAGGAACTTGATTTAATTAAATAAATAAATACATCTGGACATTTGTTCCTCTCGACGAATTGTATATACAACACTTGAAAATTTGTAAAAATAATTGATTCTAAAAAATTCGTAAATCGACATCACTATAAGGCTTCCTTTATGAGGAAGCAAAAGTAGATTGTTTTCCAAAACAGAACAAGAAATTTATGTATTTCCTTTTTAGCAACTCAAAAGCATTAGCAAAATTGCTCCATCACTCTTTGTTTTCTCAAATTGAAATAACTACCCCTAATATGTAAAAATCAATATGTTTAATAAAAAAAGGAAAAACCACAACATCATTATATTTTGTTTTAATTCTCAATATAATTTAAACCAATTTGATGTGGTTTTATATTATTTTTTATTATACATTTTGATTTTTACATATTAGGGGTAGTTTTATTCAATATAAAAACACAATGGATAATAAAGTAATTTTGATATTGCTTTTAAAATGTTGAAAGAGAAGTACATAAATTTATTATGTTGTTTTGAAAACCAATGTGGGTTTTTATATTATAATTTTGAATTTTTACATTTCAGGGGTAGTTTTTTTAATTTCATAAAAAACAAAGGGTTTTTAAGCAATGTTGACACTGTTTCTGAGTTATTGTAGCAGAAGTAGATAAATTTATTGTTTTGTTTTAAAGAGAAATCTGTTATTCACATTTTTTACTTTAAAATTTGTAGTTAAGTGTAGTTTTCTCGATTTAAAAAAACAGAGGGTGATGGAGCAATTCTGACTATAGATTCGTTTTCAGCAGGCAAAATTACTATAAGATATGTATGTTTGGTTCAGAAAACAGACAACTTTTTTTCGTTTGCCTGTGTAAACAAAAAAACAAATAAAACCTATTTTTTAAATTAACTAATTGTTACAATTAAATTATATATTCTTGTATTTTTAATTCTTTTTTTAATATTTAAACTTTAAATAATTCTCCTACAAAAATGTTTTACAACATAATAGGTTTAAAATTTTTATTACTATAATTAATATTTTATTCATTTTAATTTATTAATTTTTATTAAAAACAATAAGACTATACCTAAATTTTTGCATTGTAAAAAATCTATTTCTAAAGATTCTAAATAATAATATGTTAATTAAAAAAAATAATTATTCTAGAAAACATTAAAATGTTTTAAAAAGACTTTAGTCTCTAAAACAGCGCGCTACGCGCGCCCTATTTTCTCTTCCTTTTTCTATGACAACTTTGTGAAAATGATTAATTTAAAACGTTATATTTATATTTTTAAGATAGGATATAAAAAATTCTACAAAACACAACATACCTATAAGTACAAAACTTTACAGTAAACTGATATATAGACATTTAAAACAACTATTTTTTTTCACTGTAGAATTTTTTCACAATTTACTATTACAAAATGTTCAAATCATACCTAATAATACTTTATTGCTTCTAAATTTTATTTTAAATAAAAGTGAACAATATTAGTTAAGTACTTTCCTATAAAAATGAACGTTTGCATTCTTATTACATTACTACACATATTCTAAATCAGAATAAATTAATTTAACATCACCTCCAAATAAATATACATTAAATTGTCTATTTATCAACTGAACAAATTATTTCATATTTAATTTTTTTATGGTACATTCTTTTTAATATACTTTAATTAAAAGCAACTATAAAAAAAATCTTTTTTAGCAGAGAAACCAAAAACCATTATTTTTGTAACTGTTATTGTAGTATATAACAATTTAAATTTTGTTTTATTAATCGGAGATATATCCATTAAGTAAAACTAAAGTACAATATAAGGTCATGTTATATTAATTTAATCTAATTTAGAACATGTGTAGTATCGATCACGAAACCATTTTTTCTCCCACCTATCCTTAATATACTTTATATTTTCTTTATTAATTAAGCATAATGCATCAAAATTAAAATAAAATAATTTTAATAATAATTAGATTAGGAAAAAATACAGCCTATTTAAAATAGTGACGCACAGACGCTTTTATGTGGAAAAGCAGAGTATAAGAATTATTTATATTATTTTTTTCTTCAATCCCCCATAACACCAGTGAATTCAGGATATCCCAGGAAATTAAAGTAAAAATGTTAAAATAATAATTTTTAAATGATTAGAATAATATAATACAAATAAACACTTTATAATTCCTAATTTTTTAGAGTAAAAAATTTATCTGAAATGAAGAAAAGAATTACTTTTTTTATACTGAACATTTACTTTAAATAATAGAAAATTAAAATTATAGAAATCCCCTAACTTTTCTCTGACTTTCCTGAGTGTTAGACATGCTATAGTTACAAAATATAAATTCTCTAAGGATAGTGACTATGTATGAAAACAGAATATTATTAATAGTTTAACACAAATTATTCCAAAATTTTCCGAAAGATATAATTTTTTATATTTTTGTAACTTCTTTGATTTCCTAAATAAACTTTTATTGATGAAAAAGAACGTACTCTAGACAACGCTACATATAATTGTCTATGATTGAAAACATTTTTTCTTAAATCAATAGCAATTTTGTGAAAAGTTTGTCCCTAAAACTTATTTATAGTCATAGCAAATGCTAATTTTATAGAAAATTGCCTTCTTTTAAATGTAAGCGGATAAACTTTATCACAATGTAATGTAACACGGTGCAAAAAAAAACAATATTTCCAGCTTTGTCACCTGTTAATATTTGACATTTAATCACATTCTTTAATAGATCTAAAATTAACAATCTTGAACCATTACATAGTCCTTCATTAACACTCATATTCCTAATTAGCATTACAACTGAATGTATTCGTACATGTAATTCATTTGGTGGTAAACCAGATGGTGAAAGTGTATTTAAATATTCTGTTAAGATAATTTCTCCTGAGATTGCCATTATCACAATTTTCGGTAGAATCGACACTTTTATATATTTTTTCTTTATCGTCAATTAATACTGCTACAACTATTTTGTTTATTTCATTCACATCCACATTTCTAGAAACTAAAATTGCATAACTTGATAATTCTTTAAATATAGACTTTTTAATCAAATCATTATATATATATATATATATATATATATATATATATATATATATATATATATATATATATATATATATATATATATATATATATATATATATATATATATATATATCTTGATCAATATCTATCTGACCTTTTCCAATAACTGATTCTGTTAATTGAATATTGGTAGGTCATTAATTTCACCATTTCCTACGCCAATATGGCGGTCGAGTTTTGTGAAACTCATTCAATTCAGTTGAAACTCGTTATTCGGAGGATTTTAGTGTCGCTGATCACGAATCTGAAGACAGATTCATAAAATTCTATATTGCGGATCCAAAATGACGGCTTAATTTTTCAAAATTACTTAGATTTGCCTGAAATTTATTACTCGGGGTTTTTTTATGTCGCTGATTACAAATATGAAGTCAGATTCAAAAAATTCAAAATGGCGGATCAAAAATGGCAGCTTAATTTTCCAAAATTACTGAGATTTGCATGAAAATTGTTACTCTGAGGTTTTCGGGGTCGCTGATTTTGAATATGAAGTCGCTTTTGACCTTCAAATAATTAAAGTTGCCCGATTCTCAACACGAGGAGGTAGGGGATGTAAAGAAACATTTTTCTTACTTTTTCAGTGACTTTTAATTTCTTTTGTTTTTTGGTTTTTTGTTCTTTTTTTGTTTTTCAATTTTTTAATTTAATTCTTTTAACTTTTTATTAAAAACTATTAATTTGTAATATGCGCTTTTTCGAAGCAATTGTCACAGCAATATAACTTGCATGTTTTGCCACTGCAAAACATTTCAGTAAGAACTTAAAAAGTAAAAAAAATGATTCTCTACATCGTCTACCTTTTCGTGGTGAGAATCGGGCAACTTTAATTTTTTAAAGGCTAAATGCGACTTCATATTCAAAATTAGCGACCCGAAAACCTCAGAGTAACAATTTTCATGCAAATATCAGTAATTTTGGAAAATTAAGCTGCCATTTTGGATCCGCCATTTTGAATTTTTTGAATCTGACTTCATATTTGTAATCAGCGACCTAAAAAAACCCCGAGTAATAAATTTCAAGCAAATCTAAGTAATTTTAAAAAATTAAGCCGTCATTTTGGATCCGCCATATAGAATTTTATGAATCTGTCTTCATATTTGTAATCAGCGACCTAAAGAACCCCCGAGTAACAAATTTCAAGCAAATCTAAGTAATTTTGAAAAATTAAGCCGTCATTTTGGATCCGCCATTTAAAATTATTTCAATCTGACTTCATATTTGTAATCAGCGACCTAAAAAACCCCCGAGTAACAAATTTCAATTAGATTTGAGCAATTTTGAAAATGTTTGTAAACGTACGTAAAATTAGGACATTTTTTTGTCCTTCAAGCGCTATTTTAAATTAGAAATCGAAAAAAATAAAAATTAGAAATGGATATTTTCCAAGTACAACTATCGGGAACACGTTTCTGGTAATTTTTGTTCTATTTAAAAAATATAATGGTGGAGAAAAAAATTCTTTTTAAAAAAGTTGCTTTCAAAAAACTTTGACATTTTTAAGTATTTTTGGAAAGAAGAATGGTTTAGTATCATTTTTTAAAAATTTTGACCACGCTATTCGAAAGAGCAGAAATAGTAGGATATCCTTATAAGAAACGAACAGTATGCAAATTAGGTAGAAGTAAAAGAAACTCTTATTCTATTTCATCTACTTTTCTTAAGTGAAAGGGAGACGACAATGCGTTAAATTTTAACGATAGAAACGATAGGAGAAGTTCCTATGCGATTTCCTTTGGTGCAAGAAGGAAAGCAAAGCGTTAAATTTTAACGAAAAAGGAAACTCTTATGTCATTTCGTAAGATGCGAGAAGGAAAGCAAAGCGTTAAATTTTAACGGAAAAGGAAACTCTTATGTGATTTCTTAAGGTGCGAGAAGGAGTCGGACGCACAGCTATTACAACACAGTATTGGGGAATCCACACTTTGATCTAAGAAACTAAGCGGGACGGTTTTTCGTGGCGCTTCCTATGATATACTATATCTATATACATAGGTGCGTCACTGAAAGCGTCCCGCTTATATACATCTTAGATCGAAATGTGGATTCCCCATATAAATTTTGATCCGCGGGCGGATCCGTCTTTGTACCGCGCCAGCAGACATTAACATCCGAATCGGTACAGACTGCCTGTACCGGCATTGACTCTCCAATTTAATCGGCGCGGATCCTTGATGATTCGATGATTCGGCAATCGTCCGACTTTTCCGCCTGGGTAATGGAAATGAAAATTCTAAATGTAAATCGAATAAAGAAGTTCTACTAGGAATTTTAGAAACATTAAAAAAAAAAAAAAATTTAGCTAAACAATTAAAAATGAAGCTAACGAAATATTTTTTTGCTCAATAGAAAATTTAACTTTATAAAATTCTATTGGTAAGATCATTTTATTCCATAGGGTAAACCAGAAAGTAGTCGGCCACTTAACAATATTCAGTGTTTATTGATAAGATTTTAAAACAAATTGTAGATTTCATTATAGAATCTGGTAAGTACACATCTTGTAACAATAATAATATTCGATTTATTGTTATTTACCGTATTGGATGTGAAATGTTATAAGAACAAATAAAAGTTGTCAAATCAGTGGAAAAAAACGGTAAGTTCTTACGTACTTTCTTTAGAATAGTTTATTATGTTTTATTTTGTTATAAGAGAAATATGACTTATAAAAAATTCTTTTGTTGATAAATATTCTTAATAACTTACTGAATAAGTATAAACCTTCGTACGTAAAAAAAAATTTTTTTAAAGGTTTTTGAAGGTGGTCGATTACTGTATGCCAAAATCTTGGAATATACAGTAGTCGGCCACTTAACGATTGTACATGCTAGTATGCAATAATAACCAGATTATTTCAATTTCAAATAAAAGAAGACGAACATGACAAGGGAAGTGTCAATACAAGCCGCCATTAATTATATAAAAAAAGGACTAGGATTAAATGCTGCAGCAAAAGTTTATGGCACACCAAGAACTACACTTTAATCACGAATTAAACAATCAGATCCTAACATGTTGAGTACCTATATATATACTTATATATTTTAAATTATTCACATGCACTTGAAATTCGTTATTAGGAATTTTCGAGAAGGGCGGTGCTAATTACAAATCCGAATTTAAAAATTTAAAAATGGCGGATCCAATATGGCGACCATTTCGATTAATTCATTGGATTCTCTTTAAACTTTTTTCTTGGGGGTTTTCGGTGATGTTAATTAGGAATTTAAAGTCAGTTTTTTTAAAATTCAAAATGGCGGATCCAATATGGCGACCATTTTAATTAATTCATTGGATTCTCTTTAAACTTTTTTCTTGGGGGTTTTCGGGGATGCTAATTAGGAATTTAAAATCAGTTTTTTAAAATTCAAAATGGCATATCAAATATGGCGACCATTTTAATTAATTCATTGGATTCTCTTTAAACTATTTCTCTGGCATTTTCGAGGATGCTAATTACGAATTTAAAGTCAGTTTTTTTTAATTCAAAATCGCATGTTCACTTTTAATATTTTTACGCCTAATCATGTTTTTATTTCTTTGATATTAGAGTACTAAAGGACCCAAGCCTATTATTGACGACCATGAAAACGTCCTAGTGGAGTGGATTCAAGAATGCGCTAGGAAGGGATTTCCTTAAAATAAGCAAAATATTATTGATTCAGCTCAAGAAATTATACAGGAATTGGACATTGATAACCCTTTTACGGAAGATCGACCTGGTGAAGGATGGTACTCGAGTTTTCTAAAGCGACACCCAGAAATTTCTGTTCGAACTCCGGAAAGTGTATCGGCAGCAAGTGCCTGTGTTTCAGAGAAAGATATACGCGGGTGGTTTCAACATGTGCAAAAATTTATTGAAGAGGAAAATTTGTCTTACCTTTTGCAGAAACCAAGGCAAATTTTTAATGGTGATAAAACAAATTTTGTTCTTTCTCCTAAATCAAAGGCAGTTCTTGCAACCAAAGGTGCAAAAAATGTTTATTCAGTAGATTCAGGAGTTGCAAAACAAACATTAACATGTATGTTCACATTCTCTGCTGCCGGTGAGATGGTTCCTCCAATGATGATCTATCCTTATAAAAGAATTTCTAAAGATATTATAAAAAATATTCCTGAAAACTGGGGCGTAGGTCGAAGTGAAAGTGGTTGGATGACTTCTGAGGTATTCTATGAATACATTGGCAACGTTTTTAACAATTTTCTTGAGATAATCGTTGACGGACACAAATCTCATTTAACGATGGAAACCACAAAATTGTACAAAAAGCTTCAAATAATTCTTGTCTGTTTATATCCAAACGCTACGCGAATAATACAATCAGCTGATGTTTCAGCTTTTCGACCTTTAAAAATGGAGTGGACTAATGCAGTTCGAGAGTGGCATCGAGATCATCTTCACGAGTCTTTAACTAAAGATCAAGTTGCCCCAATACTAGCATCTTTTTTGCAAAAAAAGATAAGACTCAAATATTGAAGAATGGATTCAGAGCCACTGGTCTATATCCTTGGGATGCTAGTGCAATTGACTACAGTAAGTGCATTGTAAGTAATGTTGCAGAATTATTAAACAAAGCTGCTTGGGTTCATCATCGTAAAAAATCCAACGTGCTCACATCTCAAAAATTTACACAAATTGTTGGCCGAGAAAAAATTCTTATTTTCAGAGAAATGATCAAACAGAATCTATCTAGAGATAGTCCAAGCGACGAAGCAAATTCTACACAAATTTTATTCACCTTATGGTGCGAATTAGGTGAACCTGCTACTATTGAAGTTCCTAACCAGTCTAATTCTGTTGAAATGTCTAATGAGTCTGATGCTGTTCAAGTTCCTGGACCGTCTAATTCCGTTGAAATGTCTGAGCAGTCTAATGCTGTTCAAGTTCCTGGACCGTCTAATTCTGTGGAAATATCTGAACAGTCTGATGCTGTTCAAGTTCCTAACGAGTCTAATTCTGCTGAAATGTCTGACCAGTCTGATGATGTTCAAATTCCTGGACCGTCTAAGAAAACAACAAATGGGAAACAAGTAGCAGCAATATTTCAGTGGCCTGAAAGTCCCAAACGAAAAAGGAAACGCCAGACGACGCGACAACCTTTTGTTTTAACATCACAAAAATGACAAGAGATGGTTCAAGAAAAAGAAGATAAAAAACAAGCGGAAGAAGAAGCTAAGAAGAAAAGAAAGAAAACTATAGCAGAAAAGAAAAAAGCTGTCGAAGAAGCTAAGGAGGAAAGAAAAAAACAATAGCAGCAAAGAGAAAGGCACAAGAAGATGATGCAGAAAAAAGGAAACAGATGCAAGAAGCAAAAAAAAAAGCGTAAAGGTGTTAAAAAGTAAAAAAAAATTATCTCAAATTAATTTTTTATTCCTTAGTTACTTAAAAAAAGTTTTAGACATTTTAATTTAATTTGAAAAAGTAAACTTTCCCTTAAAATAACAATGTCGCACTTTTTAATTATTTTGTTACATATATTTTATATAAATTTTAATACTGTTATCAATTTGTAATAATGGACTTTATTGTATAATAAAGTTCATGGTAAATAATTCAAAATGATTATTTTTAATTGACTCAATTTGTGAATCACTAGTTGCACGCATTAGTGAACTTTAAATGAAAAAATATTGATTGATCCCATAAACAATTGATGTGGAACTTGAAATAGTCAATTTTTTAAATATTTGATTTACTAATTTTAATTTTCAAAATATAAAGTCATATTTGTATTAAGCAAACTCTAAACCCCTAAGTAACGAATATTGAGTTTTAAGTGAATCCGATGAATTTAAAAAATATTCCTGACATTTTGAATAACTAATATCATATTCGAAACCAAAGACCCAGAAAACATAAATGTGCAATGTCGCGATAAATAAATCATGCAGTGATATAAAGATTGAAAGAAAAGAAATAGAAAAATCAGTAAAATCTTGACATAATTTTCCATTATTAGAATAACAATTAAATTATTGTAATCCCTTCCAAACAATTTTTTTTACTATTTTATTGCAATAAATTATTTATTCAGACAACCAAAGTAAATTAAAATTTATTTTTACTGCTTTATGGAATTAAGCAAAGAATTTTAAAAGTGGCCGACTACTGTCAAATAGGTGGCCGACTACTGTCATTTTGTTACTTTTTTATTGTAAATTTTTGTAGCGAATAATTTTTTTTTTAATTTGATTAGTGGAATAGTTTTGTATGATTTTAAGGTAATAAAAAAATTATACAATTATACATGATTAGAATTAATATTCCATTATAATAGCATTTTTTATATAGCATTATTCAAAAACATTTCCTAAAGTGGCCGACTACTGTCTGGTTTACCCTATTATTAATTAATTTTTTAAATTCAATTTAATTCTAACTATTATTATAAAAGAAAATATACGAATTGCTGTAAAATTACTATATTTCTCTTAGCAGAAAAAATTATATTAACAGATTCTTCGTTTAAATGGAACTAACAATACATCACCTGTATATACAGAAATTTTGTCAAACATAATGTTACGTCCGTAATTTCTTATTAACGTACCTAAATTAAGTACAATTCTTGTGTATATATTTTGTATTCGATATTGTATTTTACGTATATATTTTATGATTATATTTTTGTATTTCATATTATTGCATTACAATTATAATATTTAAGAATATATGGCAATTTATATTATATGTCTTATATGTATCTGAATAAATTACAAATCATAATAATTCTAAGAAAACAGAATAATATTTTAAATCATGTAAAAAGAATAACGATAGTGGATTAGTTGAACAACCTACAAACAACTTCGCTACAGGAAGGAAGAAAAACCATCTATACACAAAGAGAGAGCTTGAAGAGACACAAAAATTAGAAAGAGAGAAAAGATTAGTCCACAGCAACATAAAAAATGCACAGGTGTTCATAGTTACCTTGCTCTCCCACTCTAAATCTATGTAATAACGACACGTGTATGATTCTAAACAATGGAACAGTTTCGTATAAAAAGGGGACAAATTAAGCAGAGATCAGCGAGTATTTTTTTGGAAATCAGCAGTATTCATCTAATCGTCAACAAGTGAACAGTCTCCCAGTATACCTTTGAACATTATTCAAAAGTGAACTCCCAGTATACCTTTGAACATTATTCAAAAAGTGAACTCCAAGCATTAATTTAAACATACTTCATTACAAGTGAATTATTCCCCAAGTATTAATTTGAAATCAGTTTCAAATCAACACCCCATTCATCAATCTTCGAATTATAATTTTTACTAATTTCCAAAAACAAAACTCTAATATTGAAGTATCACATTCCCAATTTCGAAACATCGAAATTTGCTTAAGAGGCGACAACTGTCTGGGACTAGCAGATATTTTTCGGAATACAATACACTATCTCACTAGTGTAAACACCAGCACAAATACTCCACCATTAAGGACAACAATTAGGCCGTCCTTTTTTGTCTAGTGCTCATCACCACTCAAGATTGGATTACAAGATAATCATCACACCACAAGTAATCGTTATTCTTTAAGTAAGATTCATAATTTTATACTCATTGTATTTTTGTCAACTCTTTTCTTTCTTGTTGGTTTTTAAATAAATTATTCTCTCACAACATTTAGTAGGCTCATTGACATATCCTCTACCCAAATTAGATTCATTTATGAAACTAATTTAAAACGAGGAACGTTAGGTATATTTAAAAAGGTTTGTTGTTTTGACGTAACAATAATTCACCAAATTTGGGAATAAATTTAATATATATGAGAGAATTAGTGTGTTTTGTATCATTACTTTATGTAGGTGTAATATTATAGGATTACAGAAATTTCAGATATATTAACCTAATAGCATCAAATTAGAAACGTCCAATTTAATTATTATCAAGTTCGTGTTTACACCGTAAATTCATAAATTCACCACACTAATTCCATGAAAATTTACTCTTGATTATTGAAAGTCATTAGTTAAATGGATAATGCAAATTAAAACAAGATTTTCTTCTCTTTCTTTTTTAATTCTGACAGTCGGTAGGAATGGAGGAAGAGAGAGAGGGAGAAAAATTTGATATTTTTTACCAGAGATAAAAAGATGATAATAGTGTAGTTTTTTTCACTCATGAAAACAAAAAGAAAATTTAAAAGAAATTGTAAAAACCATGTTATCCTTCTTATGAGTTTAAAGCCAAGTTTCATAACTAGCAATTTATGTAGTAACAGGGTTTCATGTTCGCACGCTATGTATGGCAACTCTCATTAATGTTCAAGTGTGTAAGGGTGCGTATAGCGAAAGCGTGAGCCAACGAATGTATCTTGTAATAAGAAATACCGATGTTATCCCCCTAAATATGGCACGCATAGTCTTTACGTGACGTAAAAAAATAAAAAACCCAACTAATTAAAAACAAGTGCAATTTGCTTCTTATAATATTTCGTCTACACTACCGTCGGGAATTATCGGTACGACTGCACGCGTACGGCCCAAAAACGTACAAATTTTTGAATAATGATTGTTTTGTAAATACAAAGTGTCAGAAAATTATAACAAATATACCATTCAAAAATTTATTAAATTTTAACATTATTGATAACTGTGAATTTTCATAATTTATACAAAGATTTCAGCAATCGTCAAATTTGTCAAAAAAATTTTTAAAATGAAATTTTTTTCAACCCCTGCATATTTTTTAAACATTGCAGATAAAATTTAAAAACTTATATAGGTGTCATCAATTAAGTCTCATCTTTAATTTAAGACCAAAAGAGTTTCAAAACCTTAATCGGTTGGGGAGATATAATTATAAACGGCCGAGCATTTTCAGCCAAAAACCGAACCAATTCAACCACACTCGACTCTCGACCCGCGGGAGCTCAATTGCACCTATATTAACAAAATAGTACCAATTTTTTTATTCTCGAATTTATTATTAACAAAATTATTAAAAGTAGTTATAAAATAGATTTTAATAAACTGTTAATATAAAAACAGATCTTATTAAAATATTCGAAAAAAATAAATTTTGCATTTAAAAGATTTCAAATTTGTGTATCTAAAAAATTTAAATGTGACTTAAAAATTCTATACATTCAGAAATGAGGTTAATATTAGTTTAAAAAAATTCAATTCTTTTTCTAATTGCCAAAGAAATTATCTCTCCATTTATTTCCCTCTAAAAATAAAATGCAGCTATTATTTTTAGAATCAGTAAAATTAAAATGTGTCCTGATTACTTTCCAGCCAGCACTTAAATTGAAAATTAGCTTTTGATGAAAATTGATTCATGTTCGGTCCATTTTTCATGTAGGACTAGGGAAACCCAATTAAGTGAACTTCATTGAGTTCTATTTTTATTAATCTGTCATTATTTTCCGGTAGAATAAAGACTTATTTTTCCATTTGTTAAATTTAGAGACAGTGGAACATCAATTTATTTTTTTTCTTTATTTTCCTCACATTTTTAATACAATTTTATTTTTTCTTTATTAATTTTGTTCGTTTTCCTTCTATTTCTAATTCGTTTTTTAACTTTAACTTATTTACTTCTTTTATTTTCTTTCATTTTTGACTCGTTTTTTTAATTTTACTCATTTATTTCGTTTATTTTACTTCTATTTCTAATTCGTTTGTTTATTATTAGTTATTTATTTTTATCAGTTTGTTTTATTTTGAATTCGTATTTTTATTTTTTATTTGTGCATTCATTCATTTATTTTTTTTATTTTTATGAAGAACTTATTTTTATTTACCTCATTCAAGTACCCTAGGTACTTCAGTAGCGCCAAATACTTGTACAACCTTTATACAATAGATATAGGAACTCTGTCTTCCAATTTGGAAGCAGCAAATGCGCTCTTGTGGTACAAGCGTTGAACTATTGACTGGAGACGAATGTTGTCCAACTTTTAAGGACTACATACGTTCATACATATTGCGCGTCAGTGGTCAGTTTTCTCGTTTATAAGAAACACATACGAGAGTAAAATAAGTGTATCATTATTATATATTGATGTGTATACCAAAAAGGGATTGTAAATGTAAGTAGTGAATAAACATAATATTATTTTACAACTATTTGAAACTATTATTCGCACTTGAAGTTTCTAGACAAAAATTAATATGTTTTCACTCGTATCATTTTAACCTAACCTAAGATCATTACGAAGTGTTCATTATTTTAGAAGTTATTCAAATTTTTGTAAAACATTAAAAATCACGATTTTTTAATAATATGTGAATAACATATTGGCATATTCAATATTATTATCACTATTGTTAATAAAATAATAATTATAATAATGTAATAATTAATAAGTATATAATACTAATGATTATTGTTATTATAATATGAAATATTAGTAAATTTAAATTGTTGATATACTTTTTTGATAAATAACCAAAAAAAGTTTATAGATTAACGGTGAGAATGTGCGAATGAATGTGTCAAACTGATATCTCTTATAAAAAACAACATACATCCCATGCGTTGGGGACAACATAGATCCCCAGTTTTAACACCCTCGAAGCTTGCAAAAGAGAAAGCATTTATCCCTAACCTATAATACATCCGCTGTACTATAGGTTGTGAAAATGGAGCGCCGAAATTTTTTCCGTGTAGGGGAGACCGAGAAAGAAAATAACAACGCTAATATCTTTTAAACAAATTAGCTAAAATACAGAGCCTAATTTCTTTTAGTCTGTAATCCCCCTACAACTTCTCCATAATGTGCAAGAGCATTTCCGGTTACGTGAACATCGCTAGTGACGTGATGTTACAAAAATACGTCAAAAGTAAGTTTTTGTTTCAACTTTCAAAACCTCATACTTTTGTAATTACAAAGTTTTATTAAATGTGCTTTTCGGGTTTGTAGCTCAATTATTTTTTTGTTGAGAAGGAGACCCTACTGAAAAAACCGACGTCTGATATGACGTCAGAAATGATTAGGATATTATGTCATATAATATGTCAGATCTGACGTCAGAAATCTAGTAGGAAACGACGTCAGAAAACACGTCGGAAATGTAGTACAAAAATGAGATAAGATCCGTCGTCAGAAATGACGTTAGAAATGACGTAATATTGTATTAGGATATTATTAGCAGAAATTTGTGTTAAAACAATTTAAATTATAATTTTTTTTTGCCATTTGAATAATTTAACTGGGTTATAGATATAAGAGGGTATATTTATCCCATTGACTACCTGAACTGATTCTCCCTCGAATTTTGCAAAAATTAATAAGTTAAAAAATCTAATATTGTAAAACACACAAATGTAGTGCAGTAATTCATGAAAAGAATTTGTTTATGTAAAAATAAAAACTTTTTTTGGTAAATAAGTTTATTGTGGTATCAAAAAGTAGGCAAGTATTACCTTCGTGAACAAAACATTTACGAACATTTTTTAAATGTAAAACTTAAGAAGATTATAAGAATTTTAAAATTTATTAATATAAAGAAAATATAAGTTGATATTGAATACCGCTCATAAGATAAGATTCGCTTTTTTTCTTGCAATCGTAGATGAAACGAGACATATAAAGCCATACTCTTTGCATCCTCAAAGCTATGTTCTCGGGACCAACGTTTTTCACCTTTAACTTATGCCGAAGGGCGCCTGCAACAAAATCACATATTGTGTAAATTTAAAAAAAAAATATTTTATAGGTATTTTAAAATCTCATTTTTATTTAATGAAAAGTCAATAAATAATCATTCCTACATCAATCTTTCTTACATTATTAGATATTTGAAATATTGCATTTTTTACATCAGAGTTTATTGCTTTAAGTATGGAAAAGTGGGACAGAGACGCTGGGCGGGACGAAACCGTTTTTTTAATATCTCCTTTATTTTTTTTACTATTAAAATTTCAATTTAAATGCAACCATAAACATTGTTAGAAAAATGGAAAAAGACATAGGGGAGAGTGGGACAAACCGGACCCCCTAACGGTTTTTTGACTCTTGTGACTAAACGAATCAACCGATTTCATTTTTCGATGGCTTGTTTGAAAGATCATCTAATTGCGCAACTTTTTCCCAGAGACACATATACTTCATCTTTTATTGTTTAGTGGCTGTGTTAACTTTAAAAAATTTTGCAAACGGTCTGATTTGCCCCACCCCCTGGGGTAGACCAGACCCCCCATGGGGCAAACCGGACCATTTGGTTTTTTATTTATAATATTGCATTTACATAATCTACAATAATAATAAACATAAAGTATCATGTAAACAACGGCCGTAGTAATGAAAATAATAATTCGGTATTGAATTTAAATTAAATAAAGATTTTTTTAAATAAAAAAATAAAAATGTTTGTCATTATCAGAGAAACAATATTAAAAGGTCCAATTCTCATTGAAAGACAATTATTTTTCATTGTAAGTAAATATTTTAATGAAAGAAACATTTTATTTAAAAATAATTTTTATGAAACTTTAATTTAATGGAAGTATCCTATGGCCGGTTTGCCCCACCGAAAACGGACCGGTTTGCCCCATAGGCCCATTTTGAGAATAAATGTTTGTCAAAAAGAAACGCTTTGCAAATTCATTAAAGTTTTTGGTGGTAAATATACCTAACGTGTGTTTCTTCAAAACCCAAGACCTAATATTTGGAAATATTGCACGATTTCCTCAGAATTTCTATAAGAAAAAATTCGTAAAAGTGTAAAAAAAAACTTAAAAAAAAACTTTTGCTCCAAGGGTTGCACAAACAAAAGTAAAAATTGTCAAATTGAAAAAATAAGGTATACTACACAAGGTTGTTTCAAATTTCTAAATAGCACTTTTGACAATTTCGTCCTTTCGAAAAAATTGAGAGGGGTCCAGTTTACCCACCGGTCCGGTTTGCCCCACTCTCCCCTAATTTAATAGTAAAAAAAGAGGGAGATATTTAAAAAAAATGGCTTTCCCTCACTTTCTCTATATATGTATACTTAGAAAGCAACGAAAAAAATTTAATTATTTTAAAGTATAAATTGCTTTAATAATGTAACATTTAAAAATTTAAAGTTTTCTCCTAGTTTACAATCTTTAAAAAAGAAGTCAACTTATTTTTCAAAACATTTTTTTAAAAATCTATTTACCAAATAGAGAATTTAAATATCGACCAATCATTTTCGTTCATTGATAATTTTTTAATTTTAGGATTTAATAAACAAATTTTTATTTTATAACTCATAGGTAGACTCAGTTACTGTTTTACAGTTTAAAATAGGAACAAACGCTCTTATTTTTTAGACACTATAAAAGCTCATTAAGTATGTTACCTTTCAACATTTCGTATGTTTGCGGGGTCAGACATTTCATGTCTTTGTCTCTTTCTTTTATTTCTTTTGTTAATTTTAGGCAACGTTTCTTTAAGACGTTTGTGCCCCATAGAATAGAAGCCACATCACGAACAAATTTAGAGTCATTTTGTCTAAGCATTAAATACCATGTATCGACAAAAACATAAGAATTTCCACCAAGGTAAACCTATAAGTAAAAAACAGTAAAATATTAAAAATAAGAAAATTTAAAAGATAGACAATGTAAAAGTACATTGACATAAACAAAGATCATTTAACCTTTAAAGTGCTATGTGCCAAAAAATCACGCTCAGTGCTACCCCCAGCCTGTCATCGCTATTCCATATATATGTTTTTTTTAGTAATTTATAATTTTCTAAATACAATTATCGGAAATATTTTTTACTTTTTAACATAAAAATGTCATTTTTTTATTATTTTAATTCAATTTTTTTATTTTTACATATTTAACAATACAAAATTTAAGGATAAAATTTTTTTGAAAATGTTGTCACTTAACAGATTTTTATAAAATATAAAGCTACTGAAAAGCTCAAGTTCGTATCTTACTTTGAAGAAAAGTTCCAAGCAAAGAAAATTTTTATAGTGGTCTGTCAGACCAGCATAGCACTTTAAAGGTTGTAATACAATTTATCATATATCTCGAAATGAACACAAAAATTTCAAAAATAGAAAGAAAATTTTGAAAAAACTTTTACGTCTGAATTTATTTTCTTAAATTAATAGGTAAAATAACTTTTTACATGAATACATTCGGACAAGTGGTTTTTATTATAAAATGCTCCAACGTTTCGAAATCAATACAATTTCCTCATCAGGGAGTCAATAAATGTTTTACATTACATGTCAAAAGAATTGAAGGATTCTTAATCCGAAAATTGGAATCTAACATTTGGGGTTAGTAACAAGGAAACGTACTCCATTGTTAAAAGCAATCATATAAATAAATAAATAATAAAATATAATACACAAAACAAATAAATAAACAATAATAGAATTAACAATTTACAATGAAAAAACCACTGAAAATAAAATAACTGGTGTAAATTGTGAAGTGGTTTTTCTCATTGTAAATTGTTGATTCTATTATTGTTTATTTATTTGTTTTGTGTATTATTTTTTATTCTTTATTTATATGATTGTTTTTAACAATGTAGTACGTTTCCTTGTTACTAACTCCAAATGTTAGATTCCAATTTTCGGATTAAAAATCCTTCAATTCTTTTGACATGTAATGTAAAACATTTATTGACTCCTGATAAGGAAATTGTATTGATTTCGAAACGTTGGAGCATTTTATATTAAAAACCACTTGTCCGAATGTATTCGTGTAAAAAGTTATTTTACCTATTAATTTAAGAAAGAAAATTATTTTATAAAATTACAATAAGCTACTATTACCTGATCATTTTGAGATGTATAAAGCTTCGGAGGCGGATTGTTTGTTTCTACAGGAATGTCATCCACTCTTCTATTATTTAAAGGCGCAGGTGGAACTGCAACTGTTGTATTGGAAGATGTTCCGGCCCTAGACTCATTATTGTTGCCCATGTTTTCTAATAATGGTTGTTTAATATTTTTATCTGGATTTTTACGTAACGCTCTGTCCTTGCCTTCATCTGTCCCCAAAAGCACTGTGTCGGATGTATCGTGTCTTTCTAATAACCCTTCTGCAAGTACAAAATGATATTAACAAAACATATTTAAATAAACGGAATAAAATAAAGAAAGAAATGTATTATTAATCATCGAAAAAATTTGTAAGAATTTAAAAATAGCTAGGTTGGAATTAGTAGTATTTTTGAATATACATATTTAATTTAAAAAAATTTTGAATAATTAAAACTTTCTAACGTTGGATTGTGAACAAGAGAATTTTGAAAATATTTTAGGTGAACTTTTCATACCCAGAAAAAACAGAATAATTGAATTTTAGTTTACAATTTTATAAAATAATTCAATTATTGAATTAAACATTTACTGTCGACTGGGGCCATGTTGTGCACCAAATAATTTTTTGACTAATTACATAAACTAATTTAAAATTAAAAGAAAACAGGAAATCAATTAATAATTTATGCTATGAAAAAAAAAATTTTTGTCTGATTTGGTGCCATTAAAAGTCGTATACAAAATAGTCCCAGGTACGTGTCTATTTTGTGCATCGAACTTTATCTCTTTTTATAATATATAATATAAATCTTTTGTCTAAATACTCCAGAGTAAATTAAAAAAAGAATGAGCTAGTAAAATTTTTTGTAAATATTATACAACAAAATATAAAATAAAACACTAAAGATTTTGCTAAAAGCTGGATTTACTAAAAATGAAATACCTTTCTTTAAATTATACATTTCTGAAGTACTAAATAACAATTTTTAAATATATATTTTGTAATAATATATAATAATAATGAAATTATTATTTAAACACTTGTAAATAACTGGGTGGGCTAAAAGAGGTATAAAAAAACTTTGAATGGGAAAGTGAGATAAGTGATTCAGTAAAGTCAGGAAAAATTAAGTTTTTGTAACAACCCTGTAAATGTTTACGAGAAAAAATTAAAATTTAACATTAAACTTACCATCTTCCAAAGGGTTCTCAACAATTGAACCTGCTGCTTCTGAATCGGAACTTTCTACTTCTAAACCGGGACTTTCAACTTCTGAATCACTTGCTCTGGACACTTCTTCATCTTCATTAACAAAGAATATTATTAAAATAGGCAATAATCTCAGTAATATATACAATTTATTACTTGTCAACATAAAAAAAAATAATATGTTTAACAAAAATTTTAATTTTTTTACCATCACTGTTACTTTCTGATGATAGATCGCTGAATGGCACTAATTTTTTTCTATTTTTCATCAGCACCCCTCTATTATGTTCTAAGTTTTCATCAAATGAAAGTCTTTTTTTGCCTTTCTGTAAAAAAATGCATATTTATTAATATTTATTAATTTTGCTTCGAAATTATAAAAAAAATAATTTTTAATTACAAGGTATATTCAGTAACATTAAACAAATTATAAGCGAGATAAATCATTTTTTTAAATTCGATTAAACTTTTGATATTTATGTATACCACTATTCTATTTTCTTTATTTCTTTCTCAAATGGAAAAAATTTAAATCTTAATCTTTCTTTGAATGTTAATTAATATTAGTACATTTCTACGAAAGATCATTTATTTTTGTAAGCCCGTTTACTACTTAAATAAATAAATTGAAAATTACCAAAGTTCCATTTCCTCCAGGTTCCCTGGAATTTCTTTTGGGTTCATCCGTAAAACTAATATTCCGGACGTTCGCAAATTTTTTTCGCTTACTGACTCTTGTCGGTTCCATGACTATAGAATATTTTCTGAAAATAATTTTAATTAATTAATAAATTATTGTTATTATTAAAAAATTATTATATATATATATATATATATATATATAAATATATATATATATATATATATATATATATATATATATATATATATATATATATATATATATATATATGACACGGACAGTTAAAAGGGACCTACGATCCGGAAAAATCCATTTTCACTTTTTTATTTATTCTTATAGTAAATAAGCCGCTCTTTCCAACGCAATAAACCGCAGCTTTCTAGCTGCATTAGTTTTCTCACAATTTCACTTTAATTTTAGGTACTTTCACAAAAAACAGTGCAAAAATACTAACTTGGTAAACTTCGAAGTCGATTTTCTCGAAATCTTTTTTTCGGGTCGGAGGTCCCTTTTAACTGTCCGTGTCACATATATATGTATATATATATATATATATATATATATATATTAGAAAAAAAATTTAATAAATAATTAATTAATAGAGAAATTTGTCAAAAATAAAAATTTATTTAATTTTCTCTCTTGTATTATTAATTGATGAATTAATAACAAGACTCTAATAAAAAAATTCTATTTATATTTTTCTACATTTACAATTTTTTTAATTAATAGTCAAATTACATTTTCTTGAAATGCACAAAAATACATGCAAAATTTAAGTATTGTCTTTAAAAAATGAAAAATACAACCAATTAAATATTTTATTCACACGTGGCGTCAGTGCACTCAGCTGCGTTCTTTACAATTTACATTAACACTGATTCTTTCTTTTTTTAACTTAAAAATAATTAATTCAATTGGAATTCGATAATTTGTTACATATATTGACAAATTTTTTGCACTTACCTTCAACACGAAACATGTACAAAAATCACATTAAAATTTTTCTGTCCACTAAGTGTACACACGATCAGAACAAATGACTACAACAGTGCCACACACTTTAATGCCGACTAAAATTTGAAAACATCACGTGACTTAAACAAGTTCAATGACGGATTATGATATGTCAGCCCCCGTAAGGGGTCTTCCATAAACCACGTGGCCTATTTAGGGGGAGGGGGGGGGTGTCAGCAAAATGCTACTCTTGACCACGAGAGGGGGGAGGGGTTCTTCTTCATGACACGTGGCTTTATTTTACATCTCTTTTCGAATTTACGCGGGCTATGTCGAACTCCTACACTGTAAAAATGTTGGGTGAAATTTACACCGTCGCACGATGGCAATAAAAGGACCCTCGTCGCACGATGTGAAATCACCCTGAGCCTCGAATGAAATTTACATCGACGGACGATGTATATTTTTTTGTACATCGTGCGTCGATGTAAATTTCATTCGAGGCTCAGGGTGATTTCACATCGTGCGACGAGGGTCCTTTTATTGCCATCGTGCGACGGTGTAAATTTCACCCAACATTTTTTACAGTGTATAATTGAGTGGATTGACGAAGATGAAATCGACATAGATCAAAGTATTATACCCTTCTTCGAAGAAGAAAATACCTTTCCAATCATACACTACCGGTCAAAATTGAGAGACCACCCATTTTCAGGCGAATGAAAAACGTTTTAAAACATAAGATTTATTGAAACTAAAATTTTTCTCTGTTCATTTGTTGATAGATGTTAAAATTTTGAAGAGAACAAAATGTTTTAGAAGTCATTTGGCCAATATTTAATTTAGATATTTTGAAAAAATCGTTGGAAAAAGAGGACCACGTGGTTTATGGAAAGCCCCTAACCTATAAATTTTCTTAACTTTGCCTTAATGCTAACTTTGAAATAAAAAAAAAATAATATGTTAAAGAATAAAAATGTTCTTTAAATAACTGTATACATTAAAAAATCATGAAAATTGCATTAAACTTTTAATTTCATTTACAAATATTTTTATAAACATTTCGGGCTCGAAAATATGATGATACGTAGTTGGTGTCGTTTGTTTTTTTTGATTAACTGCAGTTTACCTTGCTTCATTGAGCTGAAAAGTTTAGATAGATTACTGACGTTTTTCTAGAATATATATATTTTTTGTTTGTGTCCACATATTTTACTAAGTGACGTGAAAGATGTCAAAAGAAAAAAATCCTAAAGGGGACGATTGCGAAGGGGCAGGACAAAATTCATCTACGAAAATAACCTCAAATGTTTATAATAAAATAACCTTAAATTGTTTCAATTATACATTTTTGCTTTTAAAAATGAGTTTCAAGTTAAAAATTTAGTTCATGCATGTCTATTATACGCTTTATTTTAGGTCAATAATGAGAGAAATGAGGGTAAATCTTATAAAAATTATATGGAATCTGGTTCGCTGAGTGAAATTCCTTTATCCACGTGGTATCGGTACCAAAAATCGGACCGGCAAAAAGTAAGTTATAAGTAAATTAGTAAATAAAATAATAATTTTTCATGTGGTGATAATGTAAAAACAAGTTCAAGAATTCAAATTTTTTCTTTCTATAGACACAGAATATTGACAAACCGGAAATGGAAATTTGTCAAACAAGCGAAGTACCTTTTGGAAGTGTGCAAAAAATGGAAATTGACCAACAAGAAACATGTGATAAAGATTGTTTTCCAAAAGACGGGAAGGATTTAGACGAATTAAATACTTTTGAAGCAGGATACAGTACAGAACATGCTGATGGAGTAAGTTTATTTATTCATTTTTAAAGTTTGCAATGAATATTTTTCGAACTTTACAGGTACCATTTTAATTTTAAATCCTCTTTAATTTTCTTTTTAATAACACGAAAATTATTATTTAATTTATTGAACTTATCCAAATTTATTTTATGACAATTCAAATTGTTGCTACTTGTAATATCGTTAAGCAAATTACCAAAAAAGCAAAAAAACTAAATTAACTTTCTACTTCAATAAATGCAGTACGTATCTTTTACATAAGTAAATTTAATAACTTTATATATGTACAATTACATAGGTAGAAAAATATTAATTTTCCTATTTAAAAATAAAAGTGCTGAATTCTAGTAAAATACAAAATTTCTTTTAAGTAAGGTTTTAAATTGATCACAAAAATGACCTTCGTAGAAGGTTGAGACATTTGATTGAATCAAATAAATAACTGTCTTTGAGAAAGTCTTGAATTTATTTGATATGTATATTGAATACTTTAAAAATATTACAAATTAGAAACAAAATTAAATTTTTTTTAACTGCTTAAAATGAAACATCATTTTTGAACAATAAATTATCTAATTCACTCACTAAACCATCTAATTCAAATTGGGTGTAACAAGTAGATTACGTAAAAAATAGTTTTATCTATATATAAATCATTATTTTTAAATATTTATTTAATTTTTGGTTTTATTTATTTATTTTTATCATAATCGTAAATTTATTTTTATCTTGCAGTTTAGTAATTTTTTTTAAATTTCATGATTATGTAGATATGCATAGATTTTAAATTTTTAACATCAGACCGTATCCGAAGAACAAAAATTTAATTGGTTTTGTCTATATTTCGTTTGTGGTTTTAGAAAATGGTTTATATTTTTAAAAAATCTTTAATTGTTATATGTATCTGACTTAAATATAGATATAAAATATAAAAATAGTACATAATATTATTTTAATTTTTTAATTAATTCGAAAAATCATTGTTTCTTAAAAACATTAACATTTTGCAACAAATATGCAATCATGCAAATTTTTTGTAATATTTATTTGTATAAGAACTTATTTGTTTAAAAATGTAACATGTGCAGCTTTATTGTCTTGTATTCTAAAAAATTAGAAATATGTTAAAAAGTTAAGATTAAGAAATTATAAATATACCCAATAGGTGAACATTTTCAATAAAAATTTTAATTTTCTTTTTAGAAAGCTTTCAATTTTTTGGAAATGAGTAAAAAAGTTTTAATAATTATTTTTTCATTACAATTTTTTATCAAAATCGCAAATGCTTCTTTTGACATTCTTTCAGCAAGAAATCATTCAAAAAAATTGATGAAAGAATAATGTAAGAAACTTATAAAAATCGCGAATTGAAAATAATCAAAATTGAGAAGGAAATTCTAATTTTTCGACTATTTCAAATTTCATTTAAACAATATTTACTAATTAATTGTTTCTTAATTTTTAAAAGTATTTTTTAATTTCAAAAACTCAAAATATAAAAATAGCACCACTTATAATAACATCAAAAATTATAATAAGTTGTAATTTTTACGGGTTTCTTTGTACCTTTAAAGGTAAATATATATATAAGTTAAAGAAATTTTATTTTTAATTCTGCCTTTGTTTTTTTAAGAATTATATTAAATTTCTAATTGAATATTGAATTTCAAATTAATTTGACTGAAAGAAGAGAAATTTGTTAAATATGTTATGTTAATTAAAAGATATTTTAAAACTACCAAATATAGATGAACTAATAGCACTTTAATAAACACGTTACTTGATATTTTATAAGTAATTGTTATTGACTTCTATTTAGGTAATTGACAATAATACAGAGGTTACTACAGATGTTCTTCAGGCTGCGCACAATATAATTGCTAACTTAGCTGATTGTATCGACACTGAAGACGATGAAAAATATTCGGAGGAGGTACACGGAGAGAAGAGTTACAGTTGTGACAACTAAACACGTTTAGTAGCAGAAATGCATGGAGAGCGATAGTAGCGCTCCTGGCGGTTTAGTTCCTGTTTAGTTACTCTGACTGAACGTACAGTCGTTCCTACTATTATACAGTAGATGCGACTGTTATTTTTGTCCGTCGAAAATTAACTAAACTGTTTAGTTATCAGAACTGAACCGACAGTCGCCTTCACTATTCTCTTCTCTCCGTGTATGTTGTATTAAAAATGTTAATCAATACACTATAAAATTTTGTCTAACCAGACATAATAAAAAATAGAGATTATATTCCAGGGTTGCTACAATGTCTGGAAACCTGGAAATGTTAGGGAATTTTATTTTGTATTGAAAAGTTAGGGAAAAATGAGAAAACACCTAAGAAATAATTTTCTGTCAAAATTATGTTAATTTTTGACAAATTTTATCGAGTTTTATGCCAAATCGGGAATTTTTTCATCAAATTAAAAAAAGTTTTATTTTTTTTAAGTATATCAATATTTTTTTAGATATTTATAGTACTGTTCTCTAAATTTGAATAATTTAATAAAAATAAGTAATTTGATAGTAAAAAATCAGTCACTGATTAAAATAGAATACCCAGCATGTAAATAAATTTTTAAAAAATTATCGAATTAATAGAAATTTTGTAAAATTCAACTGAAAATAATTAAATTTGTTAAAGAATTCCATTAGAAACTTTTAACAAATAGAATTTTCAAAGTATTTTAATTTAATAATTGATAAATAATTTAATTTAAAAAAAATTGTCTCATTCTAATGTATTTCATGTTTTTTAGAGCGAAAATTAAGAATAAAAATTTTTATTAGTTAATTTAAAAAGAGACACACACACTTAAGTTTTTTAAAATAAAATTGAATCTTAGCAATTTTTTTGAAATTTTTGAAAAATAAGATTTTTGAAATTTTTCAATATTAAAAAATAAAAATCACAATTTTAACGTTTCGACAGCTCTTGTACCTTGATCAGAAAATGTTAATCAAATCAAGTAAATTGAAAGTTAATGAAAAAAAACCGGGAAATAATAGACACCTTGATAAACATAAAATTTTTATATACTGTATTTTCGCTAATAAAAAAATTTTTAAAACAGTCATTTTTCTATAAATGATTAATATAACAATAAAATATACTATGTTTTGATAAATTTTACTTTTATATTAATAACTTTTTATATAAATCACACTTATAATGTGTATGGAAAAATATTATTTGTGACCTGGAATATTTGGAAAAGTCAGAGAATTTCATTCGATAAAAATTGTAGCAACCCTGTATTCATTTCAAAATTATGTTCAAAAATATATTCTTCTAATTTTTATAAAAAATACTTTTTCGCAACATTTGCCTGTTAAGTTGAATTTTACATTCTCATTCTTGTGATTGCTTAATGATCTTATTTTAGCTTTTAGCATTTTACAATTTTTAAGTTCTTTCACCACACTTAAACTTACAATAATATTGGCATATTTAATTGTTGTATGCTATTGAATTTAGAACACGTAGATTCATATAGTACATTCAAAAGTAGACTCTTTTTTGTGATTAGCAAAAAAAAATTAGTTAAAGAAATGTTAACTTCATTTAATTCCTAAAATTTTTTACAAATTGATACATTTTTTACTTACGTATTTAAATTAATAAAAGTTTAAATGATTTTTAAAATTAGAACATAACTGTAAATCTAATAAACAATTAATTATTCTTAAAATTAAGGATTAAAAATTAAACTTTAGGATTCTATAAACTTTTTTACATCATCACAATCATCCTGAGTTTCAAGCCGATTTCAGAAAATTAAGATTTTTGCTTCATCGTTTCACGTAAAATTGATCGATTGAGATATATAAACAGTATTTTGATAATTTTGAAGATTAACACTTTTAATATGGGTAAGACTCCGTCAGAAAATATGCGATTTGCATGGGATGGAGTCTTTGGATTAGGCTGTCATTTGGTGAAATTGTAGTATTGGATACTAGAAACTAGTGTGGCAAATTTTTTTTGAAAATTTTGTAATTTGTTGAAGTTACGCCATTTTGAATTTTTTGTTATAATTTTTTTTAATATTAATATTTCTGTAAGTTTTCGATGAAATTTAATAAAATTTGGAAGGCTTATACTTGAAATCATGTTTCTTCTGACTATCACAGAACAAAAAAAAATTTTTTTTGCCCAAAAAAGTCAAAAAAAATTTTTTGCATCTGTTTTGCCCGAGCGGGACCGATTTTTGAGTTTACTTGTCAATTAATAAAATATTCCTTACAATTTCACATTTCATTAAAAAAAAGAAATTGATGGAGACTTTAGTTTTCGAGATATTGCAATTTTTGTGAAAGTGCGACCACGTTTTGGTGCCAGCGCTGTGTTAGTGCCCGGGACGCCTCCACAGTAGGATTTTTGCACTTTACTGTTCAAAATTGTCTAGAGCCTACAAATTTTATCCGATTTTGATGTTCTTGGTCTTAAATGAAAGGAGATAAATTTTCTAAGAGTTTCCCGAAACCCGTTGGTTCAATTTTTAATTGTTTATATATTTTTTGTTATTTAAAGTTAACAATTTACAAGAATTAAAAAAAAATCGTGTTTATTTTTTATTTTTCCATTCCTCATGATCGAAAACAATTTAAATTAGTCTAGTATGACCACCCGATTAATAATAATGCATAAATCAATTTATTTAAATAATTTTGTTAATTAACAAATACATAATTCTGGTCCTTCTTAAAAAAATTGTATTTATGTTAGACAAAATTATGTTTAATTTTGAACAGTAAAATGTAAGAATCTTACTGTGCGAGGCGTCCCGGGCACTGACACAGCGCTAACACTGAAACGTGGTCGCGCATCCACAAAAATTGCAATATCTCGAAAAGTATTTGAGTCTCCATCGATTCCTTTTTTTTAAATGAAAGGTGAAATTATAAGGAATATTTTATTAATTGACAAGAAAACTCAAAAATCGGTCCCGCTCGGGCAAAACAGTTGCAAAAAATTTTTTTGACTTTTTTCGGCAAAAAAAATTTTTTTTTTGTTCTGTGATAGTCAGGAGAAACATGATTTCAAGTATAAGCCTTCTCAATTTTATTAAATTTCATTGAAAACTTACAGAAATATTAATATTAAAAAAAATTATAACAAAAAATTCAACATGGCGTAACTTCAACAAATTACAAAATTTTCAAAAAAATTTTGCCACACTAGTTTCTAGTATCCAATACTACAATTTCACCAAATGACAGCCTAATCCAAAGACTCCATCCCATGCAAATCGCATATTTTCTGACGGAGTCTTACCCATTTCTAAATGTTTATACCCACATAGCACAACTTCTCACTGTAAGGTTACCTGAGACGACATCTATAGGGCTTGTAAGGTTACCAAGTAAGAGTGTGGTAAACACGATGAAGTCTAAAAACTTCCGCCTTACTGTAAGCTTACACAGTAAAGTCACTGTAAGCTTACACGTAAAATTACTTTAAGCTTACACGGTAAGGTCACTGTAAGCTTACATGTAAGATCATGGTAAGGTTATACTGTACGGTTGTGGTAAAGTTATTATCAAGTTGTAAGGTTGAGGTAAGGTTGTAGAAAGTTTACAAATTATAGAAAATATTAACAAAATAATTAATAATCTAATTAAAAAATAAATTTAAAAAAAATTAAGTTAGTTGCTCTTATAAGCTTTGGAAACCTAACATGAAACAGAAAATTTTGAAAATAAATTTTGGGGCAGTAGGATTCGAATCCGGGATCGACGCGCATAAACCTAATACTCTAACTAACTGAGCTAAGTGGGGAACTGAGGAAGAGAAAATCAATTTTGCTTTTAAGGAACTAGCTCTCATCTTAGTGCACCTTAAAAGCAAAATTGATTTTGCTCAATTAGTTAGAGTATTAGGTTTTGCGCGTCGATCCCGGATTCGAATCCTACTGCCCCAAAATTTATTTTCAAAATTTTCTCTTTCATGTTAGGTTTCCAAAGTTTATAAGAGCAACTAACTTAATTTTTTTAATTTATTTTTTAATTAGATTATTAATTATTTTGTTAATATTTTCTATAATTTGTAAACTTTCTACAACCTTACCTCAACCTTACAACTTAATAATAACTTTACCACAACCGTACAGTATAACCTTACCATGATCTTACATGTAAGCTTACAGTGACCTTACCGTGTAAGCTTAAAGTAATTTTACGTGTAAGCTTACAGTGACTTTACTGTGTAAGATTACAGTAAGGCGGAAGTTTTTAGACTTCATCGTGTTTACCACACTCTTACTTGGTAACCTTACAAGCCCTACAGATGTCGTCTCAGGTAACCTTACAGTGAGAAGTTGTGCTATGTGTGTATAATTTTATGTAATAATACTTTTGTTATAATAGTATTGTATAATAGTATTGTATAATACTATTGTTTTTGTAGATAGATGACAATGACAAGGACAATTTCTTTGATTGCCTTAGTGAACAAGACTTTAATATTAACGCAGACGAAGAAAGCAGCTTAGAAAAAGAATTTATTCCCTATGAAAAGAAATATACTTCACTTGAAGAATTAATAAATGAAAGTGACTTTAATAAACCAATAGGGGCTTCGATAAATAGAACAATTGCTGAAATTATTATTATGATAATTAAATACGCACTTATTCACGCTTTATCTTTCACAGCAACATTTCACCTGTTTCGTTTAATTAATTGTCTTTTCGAATTTCCTATTTTACCCAATAGTAAATATTTTTTAAATAAACTATTTTATCCAAAGAAATGGATGACATTTCATGCCACTTGTCCGGGATGTTCTGCATACATAGGTACATTCGAATCTGAGAAAAATAAGTTTGTAAACTGTCTAAATTGTAATATTCAAATTAATGTGAGGGATTATAGTTACAAGGATTTCTTTGTTACATTGGATCCTTCTTTTCCGATTAAAAACTTAATTGAGGCAAATTCAGAATATTATAATTTTGTAGTTAAAGAAAGAGTGCGCAAAGAAGGCTGTTTAAATGATGTTTATGATGGTAAACTTTATCGTAAATTTGTAAAGTCTTTGAGTGCAGATTGTAAGCATACATTCGCAACTTTAACATTTAATACGGACGGTGCACCATTATTTAAAAGTTCATCTTGCGCTATATGGCGTTAAGTCGCGATCACCTTTATTAGATTTAAAAAACTTTAATTTCATTCGTGGCTGCATACCAGACAGCATGCATCTTGTTTCTGGAGTAGCGAAACAAATTTCAAAAATGCTGTTTGGAAACAAAGAAAAGGTTGGTTTAATATCTCGCAAAAAAATACCTGAAATTGATTCAATGTTAAAGAATATAAAATCACCCCATCAGGTTGGAAGATTAGTTCGTTCATTTTCAGAAAGAGAGTATTGGAAAGCCCGAGAATGGGAAAACTTTACGTTCTTTTACAGTATACCCATTTTTATTAATATATTACCGTTAGAATATCTACTTCACTGGGCTCTTTTTGTCGAAGCTGTTTATATTTTATCGCAAGAAGAAATAACATATTCCGAATTAGACTTAGCAGATAAGATGTTACATGAGTTTGTTTCTGATACCCAAAAATTGTATTCCAAGTGGGCAATGACATTTAACATACATTCTCTAAAACATTTAGGACAAAGCGTGTCTGATTGGGGACCTTTATGGGCTCACACTGCTTACCCATTTGAATCTGAGAATAGAATATTACTGCGATCAACTCACTCTGCGAAAAGCATACACCATCAAATATGTCGGCGCATAAGTCTTCAATATAGTCTAAATATGTTACAAAAAGAAGTACGGTCTTCTTTTTTCCTAAGAGAATTTTGTACATTAGTTTCAAATAATAGGGTTGAGAAGACTGTAATCATTAGTTCACAAAGGTATTTTGGTGCACCTTCATCAGTAAATAAGATGTGGATTCAAAAATTGAATCTTTCCGTTGAACACACATCCTCTTACATAAGAATGGTTAAGAATGGTTGCCTATTCATGTCAGACGAGAAGACTAATCAACGTTCAAATAATAATTATGCGTTATTACAAGACAATTCTTATATTAAAATTAAGTCTTTTATTGTAGACAGATTTAATAAATTAGAATATACGATTGTTCAGAAAATATTTGTAACAAATGCTTTGGGCGAGACATGTAACTTGTTAAAAAAATTGAAAAAATGAGTGATGAATTTCCGATAATTACAAATACATTAAAAGCTGTATGTGTTTTTGTAGAAACAAGCACCAATTCATATATATATATATATATATATATATGCGTTACCTAATTTAAAAGTATATTGAATGAGTATTTTGATTTATTTTTACTTAGAATGTATTAAACTGAATGTACAGAATCAATATAGAGAGCGTAATTATCAATCTTACCACCTTAGAAAAATAAAATTAATTCATTTTACACTTCGAAAGAAAAACTGTCCTTTCTACATTACAAAGGTTTTAAACAAAACTTCAGCTTTGATCTCATTTTCTACGTTTATAATATTGTTTTATAATTTTCAAGGTATCAACTAATTCTTATTATTGTTTATATGTTCTTACACTGTAAAGAAAATTGTGTTAAATTATATGAGTCATTTCATTTCAAACCGTTCCACCGACAAAAAACAATTGCAAGGAGATAGATTTTCTAATAATTTTTATTATATAAAACTTTCATTGTTTATAATAGATTATACACTGATTCAAAAGAGAATTTCATGAGCTTTCTATTGCTATCTTTATTATTTTAAATTTCTGCCAATTTTGTAGAGAAATTCCTGTTTGAAATGTTAAACTCTTAATATCTCAAAACACCGCCCCGACGATTTTTATTAAAATTATATGAAAATAAAGCGTAAATTCCCTAGTTTCTATTCCCATTTGATATATTATGGACACTTGATGGGATAAATAGAAGAAGAATTGTTTAAAAAATGTGTTTTTGAAAAATTTGACAAATAGTATGAAGTTCAACCTTAACCCATTCAACTTACATTCAATTTCGTACTATTTGTCAAATTTTTCAAAAACACATTTTTTAAACAATTCTTCTTCTATTTATCCCATCAAGTGTCCATAATATATCAAATGGGAATAGAAACTAGGGAATTTACGCTTTATTTTCATATAATTTTAATAAAAATCGTCGGGGCGGTGTTTTGAGATATTAAGAGTTTAACATTTCAAACAGGAATTTCTCTACAAAATTGGCAGAAATTTAAAATAATAAAGATAGCAATAGAAAGCTCATGAAATTCTCTTTTAAATCAATGCATAATATTTTATAAACAATGAAAGTTTTATATAATAAAAATTATTAGAAAATCTATCTCCTTGCGATTGTTTTTTGTTGGTGGAACGGTTTGAAATGAAATGCCTCATATGCATTGAAAACTATTATTTTGTTATTAAAACAGTAATTTTAAATAAAAACACGAATTAATTTAAAACCATGTACAGCAAAAATTTTATTATTAATTTTGGGAATAAATTAATTTACTTGACACAAAAGTTTTCATTACTTACATAAACAAATTCTGTTTATGAATTATTTTGTTTTTTCGCAAGTTATTCAAATGGCAAAAAAAAATTATAATTTGAATTGTTTTAACACAAATTTCTGCTAATAATATCCTAATACAATATTACGTCATTTCTGACGACGGATCTTATCTCATTTTTGTACTACATTTCCGACGTGTTTTCTGACGTCGTTTCCTACTAGATTTCTGACGTCAGATCTGACATATTATATGACATAATATACTAATCATTTCTGACGTCGTATCAGACGTTGGTTTTTTCAGTAGGGGAGTCAGGAGGAAAGTAATACGTTGTTACTTTCCTCTTCCTTTCAATATATTATGCATTAATGATAGAACGTCCAACGTCCTTCCGGCAGGACCAAAAAGACTCAGGTGAGTCCGTCCGAAATCGCTAAATAAAACTAACATGGATTAACATAAACAAAAAGTAAAATATATCGTTGGAAAGGTGATGAAACAAGCTTTCAGCGCATGTAAATGTCGAGCTTGTAAGTTCAAACCGAAGAGTACATGGATTTTTTCGTCTTTTCGTCTACTTTAATCCCAAGGAGTTCCGGAAAAGAAAAATTGAATTCCCTTTTTTTAAAAGCCTTATTTTCGGAACATCCTTCCGGCAGGATGGGCGCTTGGACGTTCTATCATTAAACTTCTTCATTGTCCGTGTGATTGATGTAGTCAAACATTTTAATTTTTCGCGAACTGAGACTCTGCTGCTCTCTGTGCATGCGCAAATCTTATAAAGAGAAAGAATGCATTGACGACACCATGTAGAAGAGCACATTTTCTTTTGAATAAAACTTGGTTGTTTTCTAATTTTTTAGCTATGCAAGGCGTAGATACCAAATTCAATACGTCAGTTCTCTATTTTCATTAAGAAAGTGTTAATTTAGATTTATGAGTCGTCGTGCAAAAATGCTTGACTTTTCGATATTGTGAATCATTTTTGTACTACGTCTCATTTTAGTACATAAATCTAAATTAACATTTTCTTTATGAAAATAGGGAATTGACGTATTGAATTTGGTATCTACGCCTGCATAGCTAAAAAAATCAGAAAACAACCAAGTTTTATTTAAAACAAAATGTGCTCTTCTACATGGTGTTCTCAATGCATTCTTTCTCTTTGTAAGGTCTGCGCATGCACAGAGAGAAGCAGAGTCTCAGTTCACCAAAAATTAAAGTGTTTGACTATATCAACCGCACGGAAAATGTAGAATGTTTTACCCTTTCTCTTGTTATTTCAAGAAAAAGAGAGAAAAATTTCCCCTTCCACATGTTGAAGATTCAATCGCTATTTATTTATTACTTAAAGAAAAAAATTGTTTGGTACTAAATGATTTAAATTTTAGTGTAAGAAACCCGACATTTTTTTATTAATTTATTTTTAATTAATTTTTTTATTTACTTCTTTAAAGCTATAAAATTATAAATTTAATGGCGAAAAAAGTGTGTTTCTTTGAAAAAGCTTCTGAAAATTAAACAAAAAAAATTTTAAAGATTAAAAACTTTTAAGGTTATTTATAAACCATTGAACGTAAAAATAATTATGCACCCTGTTTGATGGATCGATTAACTGTTGATTAAGTTTCAAAGAAGCTATTAATCACAAGAATATTTTTAATCTTTTTATCTCGAATTCAACTCTCGCTTTATTCATTATTCATTAATTTTTTTTCTATTTGTATACTAATAAAAGTATATTATATCAAGCGAAAATGTTTAAAAGCTGACTGTTGCAATCTGTTCATGGAAGTTTATTAGTTCCCCGAGTCACGTAGTTTTTGCGCGAAAGAATGTTAAAGTACGTAATGATGAAATTAAATTACAAAAAATTAGTTTAAAATCAATTTTTGAAATTATTTTTCTCACAATATTCGATGAAATAAAAATTTTTATACAAAATAGATTTTAGTAAAGAAAATATTCAAATGAGATTTTATTTAAGATTACTTAATTTTAATCGAAGAGCTACAATAATATTCAAATAATACAGATTTCATTTTGAAAAAAGAATTCAATTTATTTCACTACTGAGAGGGAATTTAAATTTTTTTTTAAATCTGTCATTTGAAAATTCAAGCAAAGAAAAATTTCTTTCAAATGATAATTTCATTACACAACTTTATATAGCAAAGGGAAAAAATGAAAATCTCTTGAAAGTTTATGTTCTAAAGAAATTTGTGAATTTCCTTCGGATTTTTTTCTTTTCTCCTTTTTTGGAGACAAAAAGTCAGCGCCACGGACATGGCGAAAAGTCAATTTCGATTTCATGAAGATTTCCGAGATCTGCATGCCACTCGAGTCTTCTGAATATTCAAAGGGGTTTCATTGAATTTCGAGCAGCTTCGTTGAAAGTCGAATTTGCGTCGTCGTAAGTACTTCGTCTTTGGATATCCTAAGGTAAGAAAATAGACTTTCACACAGCTTTCATTGGACATAATTTAGTTCACATTTACGATGAAACTCACTATTTTTCTACCTAAAACTTTTTTTATAGTGGTGAGTGGCGTAAGACGGGGTTGCGGGTAAGACGGGGTACCGGCCTTATTTCAAACAAATTAGATGGGGAGATTTGAAATTTTTTAAATATTATTAATTTTATTCTTTTTTAAGAAACAAATGGGCTTTGTACGCCTTTATTACGAAAGATTTATTCCCAAAGATGATAATTAAAAATAATAATAAAGAATATATTCGATAATTTTCGTTTTTTTGCGCTTTAAACCTTAAATCCCTTGACTTACCCCACTCTCCCCTACGTTAAATTTATATTTTTTATTATTTTCTTCTATTATTTTTACATTCTGATATGTTTATTTACTATTTTTCTATTATTACCATTTTCTATTTTTTTAATTTCTACATTCTTTACATTTTGTACTATTTTTGTTTCACATTATTTTTAAAATTTTGTATTCTTTTTTTTTACTTTCTATTGTTCCAATATTCTATTTTTCTACATTTTCCTTTTTATTTTCTATTTTTTAAGTCGTAATTTTAACACTTTTATTTCCAATTTACTTTATTTTCCACTTTATTAGAGGAGAGCGTGGAAAATTTCAAAATTTTTTTGATATTGGCTGTTTACAGAAAACCCAACGAATAAACCGATTCAACTAAAAATCAGAATTCTTGTGTCTTTTTGCAAGTTCTCTCCTCATCTTTTATTTTTTCTTAATAAACGAAGAAGAGAATTTCCAACTGTAAACTTGAAGAGCGCTACTCTTTGAAGCTTCCAAAAGCTTTCAAAATTCTAACCTGCAAAGCGGAAACTTGTGTGAATTTAAAGAATTTTTGGATTAAGAAACTGTTGGAAGTTTTAATTGTTTCGCATTCGTTTTTGTAAAATAAGAGGAGACAAAATTTTTCAAATTTTTATCGAAATTAATAGGAAATTCTTAACAGTTAATTTCTTTCGATATTTAAAATCAAAGAAGAAATTTCATTAATAAGTATAATAAAAAATAATAATTTGGTATTTTTCAAAATTTCCGATGAATCTGAGAGATTCCATCTCAAGTGCTCAAGGTAGAAAAAAATTTTTTCTCCAATCGTGCCTAAACTTAGGGCTTTTGTAGTACTAATAGATAGTAATTTTTTGTGAAAATATTTGTTTACCTAGTCCAATATTTTCCGAGGGGGAGGGGGTTAAATTGTTGGGTTGAAATTTTTTTACTCTTAAACTATTAAACATATAAAGAGATAGCTAGATACGATTTTTTTTTGAACGAAAGCTGAGGTTTTTCCAAAAAGGACATATATATATATATATATATATATATATATATATATATATATATATATAAAAGTGGGACTAGAATGTTTAAATAATGAAAAAAAGAATTTTCTCCTAAATGAAGCTAAAAACCGGGTTTAGAGCGCTCCGGTGAGTAGAAACCAATTTTTTCAATGTTTAAACATTCTAGTCCCACTTTTATATATATATATATATATATATATATATATATATATATATATATATATATATATATATATATATATATATATATATATATATTTATTTATATAAATATATTATATAAATAATATATATAATATATATAATATTATATTATATTATATAATATTATATATATTTATTATATATTATATTATTATTATATTTATATAAATATATATATTTATATTTATTTATATAATATATATCCTTTTAAAAAAAACCTCAGCTTTCGTTAAAAAAAAATCGTATCTCTCTCCCCGAAAAATTGATATTTATTTTTAATTTTGATTTTTTTGGGTCAAAAAATTTTTTTTTCAAAATGCTTATTTCGAAACGAAAGAGCATAAAAAAACCTTTCCAAAATGTACCTTGCCAAATTTATATGTTTAATAGTTTAAGAGTAAAAAATTATTAAAATAAACATTACACCGTAAGACCCCTTGATCAATTGACGTGGAATCGCTCATATAAATTTTGTCCGATTCAAATAAAAAATCATTTTTCATTTTTGTGTTTAAATAAAATATTCTGTTAATTAAGAGCATTACTAATTGGAAACTCTTAAATACAAATTTACTAGAATAAAAATGTTAAAATTCCAAATACTTTTCATTGACCCGATTTCTGAAAAAATATACAAATATGAGGCATTTTACGTGTAATGTCCTAAGTTGAAATTTCAACTTCTTGAAAAAAATTGAAACTCGAGGAATTTGTTGTCCTATCAAGTAGAAATGTGCCCCAACAAATATTTTTGACTTTTTCGAAAATTTGAAGGGGGTAGAGGGGGGCCAATTTGACTAATTTTGCTAACACCGGCTACTTTGTGATTTTTTTTGAACATACTTTTAATAGGAAAAATTTTTTAGAATATGATTCGGAAAGGTTTTTTCGTCCTCTTTTCAACGGTGAATTTTATTTTTTAATATTTTAAAAATTTATCCCAATTTTTGATAATTAATATTTCAATTTCCTAAAAAAGGGTCCGTTTTATTAAAAAAAAAATTATTGCAAACGAAAGCTGAGGTTTTATCCTATGCGCATGTAAATTTTCAGAATGCCCTTTTTTTGTTTTTGAGTTATTAAATTTCAAAGAATAAATTGCTGCGCGCTGCGTCGCGGGCACCTCGCATCACGCTGGGTACCACGCGGCTCAGTGTCACCGCGACGCAGCGCGCAGCAATTTATTCTTTGAAATTTAATAACTTAAAAACAAAAAAAGGGCATTCTGAAAATTTACATGCGCATAGGAGAAACCTCAGCTTTCGTTTGCAATAATTTTTTTTTTAATAAAACGGACCCTTTTTTAGGAAATTAAAATATTAATTATCAAAAATTGGGATAAATTTTTAAAATATTTTTTTTTTATTGGTTTATACACCTGTCTTCAGCCTTACATACTTGGCTATATAAGTGTTTTCTTACAATTTCATGTTTTCACAAATTTTTCTTATATACACAATTCTTAATACTAAGTTTGCGCCTACAGAACGTCTTTCGAAAATTAGGAGTACTCGCATTAGCCTGGACTACCCGTCTAATGGGTTTTCTCGCCAGAGGAGAGGGAAACTGTAGAAAACCTTCTCCTGAGTACAACCGGTTTATCGACAGTCGAGTTCTAATGGTGTGTACCGGACAATAATTGACAGTGCACATCATTATACCTCGACGTCAAACCTCCCGCTCAGATTATCTCACATGCCGGAAAAATCCAAGCCAAATGGGCGCGAACCAAGTACCCTTGGTCCTAGAACGTCCGCCAAGCGAGGCATTTATCCGACCGAGCTAATCTGTCGGTAAATTTTTAAAATATTAATAAATAAAAAATTCACCATTGAAAAGAGGACGAAAAACCCTTTCCGAAACATATTCTAAAAAATTTTTCCCATTGAAAGTATGTTAAAAAAAATTCACAAAGTAGCCGGTGTTAGCAAAATTGGTCAAATTGGCCCCCCTCTACCCCCTTCAAATTTTCGAAAAAGTCAAAAATATTTGTTGGGGCACATTTTTACTTGATAGAACAACAAATTCCCCGAGTTTCAATTTTTCTCAAGAAGTTGAAATTTCAACTTAGGACATTACACGTAAAATGCCTCATATATATGGGGAAATCTCACCAAGTGGGGACTTTTTCTTTTAAAAAATTTTATTTTCAATTTAGTGGCACATTGTTTTTTACCATAAATTATTATTTTTCGACCAAATAGAAGTATATGTTAACTGGCGTAACTTATATTTTTTAATTGCTACTGTATTTAAAATATATTATTCATATTTTTGGTAAAGAGTGCAGGTTAAACTTACTTCTAAGAGAAAAAAGTTACAAATGAAGATTGTAATTCCACTACTCTTGTTTTTAGATAAAACAACGTAAGCATGATTAAAATAGAATTTTATTTTAAGGAATGAAATTAGTCTTATTTTAAGTAAAATAATTTTTTAAAATTAATTTTCGATTATTTAAAATTTTTTTCAAAATAGGGATGGATACCACCCTATCAGTCACTTCACTTATTCTAAAAAATTTCATATATTTTAAAACCCTTCAAAACACATTTCCTTTTATTTACCTGAACTTACATTCATCAAAAATCCACCCGCAATATAGTTCAAATAAATGTTTTTCAGCAATGGCCCTATAAACAGAGTAACTAATATATTTAGGTGAAAAATTATTTAATATCAACCCCAAATATTATTTTTAGGGGTGAGAATTTTGCACATATATTTATTTACACTAAAGCAAGATATTATGCGAAGGTGTATCCATTTTTTTAAAAGTGATTTCTTGTGCTCGTCGAAAACCCATATTTTGACAACGAGTTACGCACTCGTTGCGCGTTTTCCAAGGCCGATTTCATAGATGTATCAAGTGGCACAATGTTCTACCACCCAAAATTCTTTTTCTGAATACCTAAAAATGTAAATAGAATATGAGCGAATGTTAAATGATGATCGCTCAACGAGTATTATAAGAAAATTAATGATATTTAAAGTTTGGTGAAAATACAGTTACATTTATTAAGAGCTCATTATCTGGAATATTATAATTGGCACACTTGTCCAATTTATATTTTTCTAATCTTCACAATCCATGGATGAATGGCGAAAAACTCAAAACATAAAAAATAAATTGCTCAAAAAGTTATCGCTTAATAAAAAATCGAATAAATGCGAGTTACGCCAGGAATTTATCAATTTCTACGATTTTAATGAAGAAATCATTTGCACAAATCTTTAATTTTGCCTAAAAACAATTATTTTTAAATCTCATACTCGTGAAAGAGAGTTAACAAAAATATATAAATGTGAATTAGCAATATGGAGGCTTTTTGTGGCACCGATATCGCAGTTCCCAATTTGTCCCCATTTGGTGAGATTTCTTCATATAACAGCTGAGAAGAACTATTCTATTTATTTTTTTGATCAGCATTTACTGTATATAAACCGCAAAGCTTTGATATCAAGTGGCTTTCGGATAACGAGACTTTGGGTTGGATCCATGAGGCAGTGAATTTCAAATCGATTCGAGTTGATTACCGGAGCGAGTTTGACGAGACGAGAAATCGACCAGACCGCAATTCCGGTTCAGACTCTCCGGAAATCAAAATATTTGTCGACCGCCGCCCTTTCCTATGACGCTCATATCTATACGTCTATAAATACATAAATATATATAAGGACCACTTTGACTGTTCCAGATTCTGGGATAATCGCAATTTACTAATTTTTATATAAAATATCGATTCTTTTTTATACTTTCATCTTAATCTTACACGTCGAACCATGCATTTTTCATTCATTTATTAATACCTTAAGTATTTTATTTCGTTCTATTTCACAATGGAGGGGTCGAAAAAATTAAAAACCTTTTGATATTCTGTATTTAGAGTGTACTAGACTTAAAACAACTATCATCCGAATAACTTCCTAAAAGATCAAAAGAAATTCTTATTACAATTAAAGGATTGTCTGCAATAAGGAGGTGTACGCTCTCTCCACGTATATTCAAGTCAGACAAGCTTCCAAAATTTCGAAAAAAATGAAATTCAAATTTTTAAGTTTTAAAAAGTCCTACCTTATAGGAAATAAGAAAGCGCATTTTTTTTCTTTAAAATATTTTTTCTAAAACAAATATTTTTCATAATAAACTTGAAAAACTGAAAAATTTTTTTAATAAAAAATAATTCAATTTTAAAACATAAATCATTATATCTTGGGCAAATGTTGATGAATTTAATTTAAAAAATTGTGTACACTAGTTTGGGTCCATACAAGACGATGATGTAATACAAATTTCAAACAATAAAAATTTGTTTAAACAGTTATAATTGTAAATAGAGGTTTGTCACCAAAGACGATGACATAAATCATCATATCTTGGGCAAATGTTGATGAATTTAATTTAAAAAATTGTGTACACTCGTTTGGGTCCATAGAAGACGATGATATAATACAAATTTTAAAAAATGAAAATTTGTTTAAACATTTTTAATTGTAAATAGAGCTTTGTCACCAAAGACGTTTTCTTAACTTTGACAACAAAAAGTCTGGGATGAATTTTAAGTTTAAACAAATAGACGGAGAGCTGGCTACGAAAATTGGCAACGACAAGTTTTTCTATAAATGCCTTCCCCATTAACACATAAACACATAACCTTGCCGCCAGAAGGCGCTTTGGTCACCGTAAGTGGGGGAGGGCGATCAAAGATGCAAAATTTTGATGAAAAAAAATGATCAGGTGCAAGTCTGAATTTTTGTAAGATAGTAGATATTGTCTGTACAAATCAAGTAAAATTATTGCCAGAAGTCTAAGTTTGCAATTTGACCTTGCCAGAAGTCGATAAAGTCGCAAAAAAATTGATAAAATTGCAATGATAATGTGCATTTCTGTCAACTTAATTTTCTGATGTTAAATATTTTTAAAAAGCTGAATACCAATTGCCAGAAGTTAAAATGTTTGTAAAGTCGTTAAAAGATAACAATAAATAACAATATCAGCAGTAGATATAGATAATTGGAAAATTACATTTGGTGTTAAAATAAAGGCTTTGAGATTTGGTAATTGTTTGTTTTAATATTTGCGTCATTAACATTTTATATATAAGCCAAAGAAGATTTAAAGGTAATTTTTGAAAAATGTAAAAAATCATACTGTTAACTGATTGTCGATCTCAAAAATCGAATTACGTATTTTACATACTCTGTTAAGAAATTAATTACTTATAAGAATTAATCTTTTTTCCTATAAATTCATTTAACATTCACAATCCGATTGGTTGTTGTCGTCTTCGTTGCTGCTATATTCTATATCCGTCTTATCATCTGTAATAAAAATATACTTCATTATGAAACTGTTTAGAAAATAATAATTATGCAATGCTGCCGTGCTAATTAAAAAAGTCTATAACTAACATTTGCTTTAAGGTTGTTTTTCCCGTAATCGAATAAACTAATTTTAACTTAAAAATAAATGGCAGTCAGACTTTTTTATATTGTACTGTAGAATAACTAGGTAGTTTATCATCAGCTTCTTCGTTGTTTAATATAACATCCTTAACTGTCGATGGCAATTGTGGACCGTCAAACCACTTAAATTCGTACGTGGCGTCGTTTTCTATCCAGCCACAATCAAAAGGCTCCAGATCAGATGGAACTGATAGATGTGCATTTGCCCAGATATTGGCTGTATATCTCGCCCTCTCAACCTACTGACTCAGTTCTGATTCACAAGGAGGCAAACTGGATGCGTCAAAATTTTTCAATGTCTTTTTTTGAAAAGGTTCATCAATATTTTTGATTTTATAATTTCTCAAAAACAGTTCATATCGAGTACTGTTGATAAGTTGAATACTTTTCTTAAAAACTATTCTATACAAATGGCTGGTGAACTCTTGTAAAACTAAAAACTCTTCTTCCTTATCACACATTGTATTAGAAAGATCTGAAAATGCTTTAATATATTTCTGCGATTTCGACATTATTTTGAAAGGTCGTTGTTTGCCTTTTCTGAAAAACGCTGGGTTGTAGTCGCAGCCGGTGAATGCGTGAAAACCAGGTAACGCTTTACATAACTCGTCGCCTAGTAAATTGTATATTTTATTAACATCAATTATACGTCGCTTATTTGATGCTCCGTAATCTATCCAAATCTTACTTTTTCTTCTAAGATAATGTATATTTCCAAGCATGATAATTAAAATGTCCGTATCAGAACATCTTATTATTACATTAGCATCATAATCAATATTTGTAACATGGAATACGAGTTTCGTATCCGCTTCTTCATGCGATGGACATGAAAATTCATTAATTCTTGTTTTGATTACATTCTGGTTCAGATTCACCTTATATGAGTAACAATAAATGTAATTTAAAAAAATCTTCTTACAGCCAATGAATGGAGCGACTTCGTCATTCTCCCAGCGAGATATTAAAAAAGAGACGAGAGCTGTTTCGAAACTATCATTTCTTAGTTCTTTTGAGAAATCGGTTGGTCTTACTTGCTGCGGTCCAGTAATAACGAACTCATGGTCAGTTAGTCTTCTTCCTCTTATAGAACGCTCGTGATCTTTGATTGATGGTTGACAATATCGATCGAAAATAATATGAACATTTGATGCACTATTATTTGTAATCATCTGCAGTATCTTTTTTGAAATTCCGCCAAATGTTTTAGGAACTTCCTTAATACAATGAAGTAGAAACATTCCGTCATATAAAATTACGTCAGTGGAGGAAGGTTTATCGCACTCAACTTCCAGAATTTTCGTGAAACTGGATTTATTAGTTTTGCAAATAGCCCCATCCATATGACAAAATGACATTGGTACTGGAGTAATTGGAAAAGATAGAATTTTCTCAATGTCTGCATTATTTTCCATAGAAATAGCTAGCATACGACCAAAAAGATCTCGTTGTAAACGAACTTCTTGGACTTTATTATTTAAAATAACTTTTTTCTTTTCATGACTATTTGAAAAATTGAAAATTTTATTTTTTTTCAAAGGTTCCTCAAAACTGTTAATATCTGTTGTGCATTTAGTTATAAAGTTTTTCCGCTGCAGTTCACCACTCTTTTCAACATTAAGTAGAAAATCAACGACATTATCAGTCGCGTATCGACCTGTACTGATATTATACAACCTATTATCACTTTATTTGATGCGATCAAATGGATCAATATTATTTTTTAACATTTCAATAAATGCGTATAATTGTGAAGAGTCTTTCTTTATTTGGTGTTTTTCTAAATCAGATGTAATGTCTTGAGCTTTTTTTAGACCACATTTTTCGTACACGTAAGATGATTGATCTAATCCCGTGGCTTTTAGACCAACGTTGGCGTGCTGATATAGAATTCGTAAAATGAGTTATTCCCGTCAACCTCCAAGCAGCATCGGCATTAACGGTTTGCTCTAGAGTTAAATCAGCGGGTATTCTTGAATTTGGCTTGTCTGTTCTTTTAATGCCGAATAATCCTTTATTAAAATCATTTGCTATATCTGGGTGTGTTTGTTCAACTTGCAATAAAGTATCGTAATATTTTTGTAGCCATCTTGCATAATTAATTTGATTGAAAATGAAAAAAAGATTACACATTTTCGGAATAACGTATTTAAACAGTTCGAAGTCGCCCATTCGAATACTTCTAGAAAACATTAGATAATAATTCACAAGGTCAATATATGTAATATAAAATTGGGCTGTTTTACCAAATTTTCCGTTTTTCGTGTCTTCCTTATATTGTAAATACTTAGTTAATTTATCAGAAATCTCTTCATTTTCAAGCACATCATTCAATGATTTTTGAGATTGTAATTTTATTAATTTTTCAATTAGGTAATCACTGATAGCAATGTCATATTCACCTAAAAACTTTTCTATGTGTAGAATTTGTAAGCCTAAAGCTACTAATGGATGTAAGCGCTTACATCTATTAAAGTGTTTTCCACTAATAAATCCGTTAACAGACCGACCTGCTAGAAGCTCGCTTTCAACCATTGTGTACGAAAGTCCGCAGTCGTCGATGAATTTACCTACAGCCTTAAAGTATGCAAGCATTATGTGAAAGAAACCCAAATGAATAAACAAATTTTGAAACATAGGTTTCTCTTCAGATTGTATTTGCAGTGCTATTTTTGCTATAGCCAGATCATACGTAACTTGAATAGATGATTGTTGGCATTCTTCTGCAATCTGCTGACTCTGTTTCATAGTTTCGTAAACAACTGATATATTAGTAGGAGATTGATTTATTGGTGTTAAATATGAAATTTTTTGTTTTATGCTATTGTCTTCGATTACTTTGCTATTAAATCCCACCCACATTGGCGTATTAGGAATTTTACAGTAATGAGAAATTACCCACAGAATATCTAGCTTTGACATTGTTTCAAAACTACTTGAACTTATCGTCCGTAAGTCACTGTTCAATAGCAATAAATTTTCACGCAATTTTGGTTTTCTATTATATACAGGCAATTCTGCAGCAACGACATCTAAAGCTCTCCTTCTCTTTCCAACAGTACATAAGCTATCATAATTATGTTCTGACAATGTAGTATTCTCACCTGAAATTACATTTTGATATAATATTCCTACTGTATCGTGAAGTGTGTTCTTGCCGTTGCAAGTTTCAACAAATCTATCATAATTGTCAAATGCGACACCTGTACAATATTCAGGAGATAATATTGTGTCTTCTGGACAAACATAAGATTTTTTACATGAATGATAAGTCGCTTCAGTCTCCAGTTCTTCAGTGATGGTGTAGCTACAACAATGACCAAACCTATTTATTACATCGATAACTCTTCTGCTGCTTGTTATACTTTTCATCAATAATGCGAGTGTAATATGTTTTTCTGTTTTAATTTTACCATGATGAACTGCATATATAATATCTTGAGAAATGGAATTAACTTTTCGTGAAAAAGATATACTACTTCTTGTTCGCTTGTCTGCACCACAAATGAGTGATTGTAAAAAATTTGACAATTCTATGGGAATGTCACATTCTCCACGAATTAAATCAGTGACATTTAAATCATCAGGAAATAGTGTTTTAGTTATGTTTCATAACTTTTTACGCAATATAAAAGCAGCGAGTTGTAAATTTGTATCATCCTGTAGAACATTAAAAACTTCATTTGTAATATTATTCAAATTTTGTGGACATATAATTTTTTTATTGCGCATTAAAATTATTTGTATTTCATCTTTGAAATGGTCCAGTAATTTTTTAAGCACGCGATAATATTTAGCAGCATTACAAAAAAAATTATTAGCCTCTGTTAATAAATTTTCCAAAATATTGTTGTACATATCAGCAATGAATTTCAAAAAGTAACAATTGTTTCCCTTCACAATGTTTTTTCCAACAAAAGTAATAATTTCTTCCAAAGCCAGTTGATGGAAATTTCTATTATTTTGCCAATCACTATTACTTTCTTTTTAAACTCGAATATTCTTCATTAAGTATAATGTTTTACAATTATTATGATAATAAATAATTCTACTATCTGGTATAGAATTAATTTTTTTATCATGATTTCATCGTTCATATCATTTGCAATTTCGGTAATATTATCAATTAATTTATTAGTAGTAGACATATGAATTGGCAATAATCGCCTATTTTTGTATACTCGTGCCTTATCGCAAAAAAACATGATTTTCGACTTTCATTTATCTTCTTTATTTCATCTGTTTCATGCAATTCCATTCCTTCCTCAAATTTCTTTTCGCATGACGCTGTTAACAAATTTAAGAATATGAATATATAATTGTCATAAAATTTAACAAGAAAAGTCATTTAAGAGTTATTACTTTTTAAAAAAGTATAAACATTATAAAATAAATGTATTAAAATAGGATCAAAATTTTCAACACTAGTAATTAAAAATAAGAGAAATTTAAATATTGTAATTTCATTGCTTGCATTACATAAATTGTCGCTCTCTTAAAAAGTTATGAGTATCGTTTACATTTTATGGACTGTTTAAAAATATATGTTACTGAGTTTTTTACCTAAATTAATAAAGCATGTAGTTTCTGTTGATTCGACTCCAGTCTCAGTTATATTTTCTGGTAAGTCGACATCAGAATATTTTAAATTTAAAAATGCACGTATAGTTAGTATTTCACTACACTTAATTAACTTTTCTTTATTAAAAAGAATAACTCTGTCAGTACTGTTAGTACACGTAAAAACGCAAAATGGTTCTAATGCCATTTTTTACATTAATCAATCTTGCAAGGAAAATAATGACAGAGATTTAACTATGTCTACAAAGCAAAACGTACAGACATATAGTCGACAACTCTATATGAAAGATTGATCATGAACAGTGCCTCGCACTATAGTTTCGCAGTTCTTAGAATTTTATATCGCATCTTTAAGCGGATTCTACACAAATTGTAAGTTTCATATAACGTAATGTGTACTCCCTTTTCACTCATCCCAACGCATCATCTAACGATTTGGGAGGCTACATATATGAAAAATTTAAGTTCAGAACACATTACAAGGAACATGTAGACGCGACGGTACTTTCGAACATAGACGGTCAAAATATTCTATTTTCTTAGCTCTAAATGACTTCCAACGTTCACATTCCAATCTACTTATTGTAAAACCGATTTTAAAATAGTAGCATATAGATAATAGTCGGTGATGTATAGTCAATATGTATGTAAGTACATAAATACCATTAACGCAAATCTCCAAGACTTAATTCTCTAAATATTATTTTCCAATTAACTATAACTACTGCTGATATTGTTATTTATTGTTATCTTTTAACGACTTTACAACCATTTTAACTTCTGGCAATTGGTATACAGCTTTTAAAAAACATTTACAATCAGAAAATTAAGTTGCCAGAAATGCACATTATCATTGCAATTTTATTAATTTTTTTGCGACTTTATCGACTTCTGGCAAGGTCAAATTGCAAACTTAGACTTCTGGCAATAATTTTACTTGATTTATAGAAAAACTTGCCTTGCAATTTATCGTTGCCAATTTTCGTAGCCAGCTCTTAGATTAAAACTTCCAGTGAGACATTTGTTGATTATCATATAACAAAGTTATTTGTAAATTTTCAAAGATAATCCTTATTCATTAACAGAAATATAAGAGTATTGACGAATACGGTTGCGCCGTCAGCTACAGCCACTATGCGTAGATACTCTGCATAACAGCTGATAATAAAGGATTTTTCTTTACAGAACATATAAACTTATATTAATAATAAAATTTATTTATATAATATTTATTTATATAAATAAATAATAAACAAATTTATTTTATATAAATTATACATATTTTTATAAGAAAATGTTTTAAATATAAGAACATTGAAATGATAATTCGGCATTTGTTGATTCATTCAAAATTTTATTTTCACAAATAATTTTTGTTATTGTGCCTTTATATGTAAATTAAGTGTATAAATGTCTGTGTATGAAACGTTTACAAGTTTTCTCATTGCTTTATTTATGACTGAGTTGTAAGGAGTTGAAATATTTCTGTTTCATAGAATATTTCTCAATATCTTTCGATTTTTTTTCCGAGAATATTGTTAGTGTTTTTTCATAGTTGCCACATTGTTCAATCAATAACAAAAATTATTTGTGAAAATAAAATTTTGAATGAATCAACAAATGCCGAATTATCATTTCAATGTTCTTATATTTAAAACATTCTCTTATAAAAATATGTATAATTTATATAAAATAAATTTGTTTATTATTTATTTATATAAATAAATATTACATAAATAAATATTATTATAAATATAAGTTTATATGTTCTGTAAAGAAAAATCCTTTATTATCAGCTGTTATGCAGAGTATCTACGCATAGTGGCTGTAGCTGGCGGCGCCACCGTTAATACTCATATATTTCTGTAAATAAATAAGGAATCTCTTTCAAAATTTACAGAAAACTTTGTTATATGATAATCAACAAATGTCTCACTGGAAGTTTGTTCAAACTTAAAATTCCTCACAGACTTTTTCTGCCGAACTAAGGAAAAACTTAGGTAAGTGACATTTTGACGAAAAACGAGTTTTTAATATCAATGGATTCATTGAAAAAAACTGCATCTGATAGATATAGTTTAAATTATTTTTAAAAACTATTTGTTGTAAAAAAATTGTTATTAAAATCTTCGAACTCTAGAAAATAAAAGAATAAATGACAAAAAATTAAGGAAAGTGCTTTACGTAGTCTAAAAATCGTACGAGGCTTTGAGCTCGTATATAAGATAAGAAGGAAAAACTTCGCTAAAGTCACTTATGTAGTTTTTCTATCGAAAACGTGGTCGAAGCTGAGCGCTGGCTACGAGATAGAAACCTCGGATTTGATTTGCTTGGATATACCTAAGTTCTTTCATCAAAAAGTGAGTCGAGCTCACTACGTAACTTCCATTCGGCTAAACTCGGATTACCTTATTCGGGTGAGGTGATTTTACTATCATGAAAAACTGCTGCCCTACCATGTGACGTCAATGGCGTTTACGTGGTTCTTGCTTCTAATCAGCGGTCCGAGCTCGCCTACCTATTTGGCATTAAAAGTTTGCATTAAAAAAAAACACGTATGTCCATTTTTTCATATAATTTGTTTAAACAATGAACTTTTTATTACATAAATAAATAGAGCACTCTCACTTTACGCAATATGTGAAGTTAAATCAAACTATTTTTCAGATTATGTTAGGGTTCTTAATATGAACAGTTTTTGTTAATTTTCTCAGTTTGATGGAAATAGCGCTTACCTAAGTTCTTCCTTAGTACGGGAGTTTTGTTGTCAAAGTTAAGAAAACGTCTTTGGTGACAAAGCTCTATTTATAATTAAAAATGTTTAAACAAATTTTCATTTTTTGAAATTTGTATTATGTCATTGCCTTCTATGGACCCAAACGAGCGTACACAATTTTTTTAAAATTAAATTTATCAACATTTGCCCAAGATATGATGATTTATGTTTTAAAATTGAATGATTTTTCATTAGCAAAATTTTTCAGTTTTTCAAGTTTATTATGAAAAATATTTGTTTTAGAAAAAATTTTTTAAGGAAAGAAAGATGCGCTTACTTATTTCCTATAAGGTAGAACTTTTTAAAACTTAAAAATTTAAATTCCATTTTGGAAATTTTGGATGCATGACTGATTTGAATATACGTGGAGAGAGCGTACGTCCCCTTATTGCAGTTAATCCTTTAATTTTAAATTTCGTTCTTATAGAAATGAAAATTTCTATATTTTCTAAAATTATTCACAATAAAGTCCCATAAAAAATCTTCTTATGTCTATTTTCTCTTATTTGCTTCAAATTTGTGTAAATTTTTTTAACGCAACTTAAAATTGCCGGTAATCTATAAAAATTTAGCGCTAACGGCAACTAAAGAAACTACGGATTTTACCGGCAAATTCAAGTTGCGTCAAAAAAAATTTATTGGAATTCCTATATTTTTATTATTATGGAAATTGATAAGATCATGTGAAAAACACAGTTAATACCCTTTGAATAATAAGAGATATCGAATTATCAACAATAATAATGAAATCGTAATATTATAAATAAAAATCACACAATATTTAAATTAAAACCCTCAACGGGAAGCAGAATTGCAATTGCATGCAATGGAATAATATAAACGTATTCTACAAATAGTTTGGAATAAAAAACAGTATTTTTTAATATTTTCATCTGAAATGTATATTTACTTGTGATTACTTAGGTTACTTGATTTAATTGATATAATAGCAATTTTTAAAATCAGATGGCAGATTTATATTTAGCTACCTTAAAAAACCCCGAGTACCACATTTCAGCGGGATCCAATCACTTTTTATAAATTCTGTTCGCCGTATTAGATCCGCCATTTTGAATTTTCAGCAAAGGACGCTAAATTCGTTTTCAGCGACCCCAAAAACCCCCAAGTACCACATTTTAGCGGGACCCAATCACTTTTTATAAATTCCGTCCGCCATATTGGATCCGCCATTTTGAATTTTTTTTATTGTTTATACTTCTGCCCTATTGGCCTTACGCACTTCGACAAGAGTCCCCGAGAAATACTTTTTTGGATTAAGCATAACCATTCTACATAAGTTTCTAAATATTAACCTAATTTGCGTCTACAGCCGGCTCTATTAGGAATACTCGCATTTGCCTGGACCACCTGTTAATTAGGTTTTCTCGCCAGAGGAGAGGGAAACTGTAGAAAACCTCTCCTGAGTACAACCGGTTTTATTGACAGAAAAGTTCTAATGGTGTGTACCAGACAATAATCGACAGTGCATATCATTATACCTTGACGTCAGACCTCCCGCTTTATAAATCACGAAAGTAGTGAGAAAATACCGGGCTATAGCGGGCACCAAGGCGGTCACCCATCCAAGTACTAACCGCACTGAATGTTGCTTAACCTCGGTGATCGCAAGCCACAGAGTCTCACCACTGTGATTTACCATCGGTGCCATTTTGAATTTTAAGCAAAGGACGTTAGATAAAATAGCACATCAAATAATAAGCTTATGAAAATTGTTTAGAACTATTGTAAAATATTTTATTGTATATATTGACGTCAATTATCGTCTAAAAGTGCAATTGCAACATTTCTATGAGATATTAAGTTTATTTTTGTTATTTTAAAGAAAAACCTTTCTCTAATCTTAAAAAGTCACATTTTTTGCGTATATTTGTTTATTTAACAATTAAACAACAACAAAAAATTCTAAAACCACAATTCTCTAAGGAATTTTGTTCTGAGTAATGTAAAAAAATTAAATCGGTTAAAAATTGAGGTCTGTAGTTGATTATGAACAGTGAAACTACATTTTAAACCTCTGAGCGGCTGCGCGGCAAGACCCGAAAACATAACAATCTTTAAATCACGATTTATTAAAAAATACTTCGACTTTTATCTGCTTACTCCCAAAACATTTTTTTAAGGGCAATGTTGATTTACAACAAATTAGCCGATTTTTATAATTTTTTTACAACTGGGGTGTTTTTTACTTATCGATTCAAATTCATGATTCTTTTTGCAAAAAAATAAAAGTTCTACATCTAAATTAATATTTATATTTTCAAAATTTTATTTACTTTAATAATTTATTAAAAAATGAACTTTTTCTATAAACTATATAAATTTACTAAAGGCAATTAAAAAATTAAGTTAGTGGAAAAATATATATTTTTAAATTTTTGTACATTCTAAATAAAAAAACTTACTTTTGAATAAATAATTATAAATGTTATTTATAATTTTTTTACATTTTAATTAAAAACATATTCACAAAGATTTTTTTAAATGATTAATTTCTTAAATATAAAATAATATTAAAAAATACTTACATTGGCTATTTCGCTCAAGAGGATTATCTATATACAATATAATATATTAATTACGATTATCTACAGATAATCGTCATCAGCGAATTAGCCTATATAGGATCATTTGGGGTTAATGTAAACGAGGGGTAAATGTATACAGTGGGTAAATGTAAACAGTAGATGTTTCAGGTAAATTAACAAATTTAAAACTAAGTTCGACGTCAATATTTTTACCTCAGATATTGGTATTGCCAAAATTTTATTTTGACAATTGGCAATGCCATAGTGTAAGTTATCTTTTAATACAAAAAAGATTGAAAATTAAAATTATACTGTTTCAGTATTTTGTCTTTCATTTGTATAAAAATAAATTAAAAATCAAACTAAAATTTTTCAGACTTCCTTATTAATGCTCTAACAAAAGATGACTTTAATTTTTGATTTTTGTCATCTTAGTTAATAAATAATTAAGTGTTTACATTTTTCCTGAAAATTCAGAAACTCGGGGATAATGTAAACAGAACTTCAACTATACTTAAACAAAAAAAATTAATAAATTTGCTTCTATTTTACAATTTCATTACTTTGTCAATGTAAAATTACATAGAAAAAAAATTAGATGTTTTTTCATACCTCCTACGTCTGAAAATTAAAAATTTCATTTAACCCTTTAACGACGAGAAAAGCTGCTTTTCAACATGAATTTCAAACGCCTACAATTAGTAGAAAGAAGTCATAAAATTTTTCAAAAGTCCATATCCTACTATTTTTGGGGTCGCTCTTTCGAATGGTGTGGTCAAAATTTTCAAAAAATGATATTAAACCCTTCTTTTTCAAAAATACTTAAAAATGTCAAGTTTTTCTAATGCAATTTTTTGAAAAGAATTTTTTTCTCCGCTATAACATTTTTTAAATAGAACAAAAAGTATCAGAAATATGTTCCCAATAGTTGTACTAGAAAAATATCAATTTTTTTTTATTTTGAATTTAAAATGGCGCTTGAAGGACAAACAAATTTCCTAATTTTACGTAAGATTACAAACTTTTCAAAATTGTTCAAATCTAATTAAAATTTGTTATTCAGGGGTTTTGGGGGTCGCTGATTGCGAATCTGAAGTCAGATTCATAAATTCAAAATGGCGGATCCAATATGGCGGTCGAATTTTGTGAAACTCATTTAATTCAGTTGAAACTTGTTACTCGGAGGTTTTTGGGGTCGCTGATTACGAATCTGAAGTCAGATTCAAAAATTCAAAATGGCGGATCCAATATGGCGGTCGAATTTTGTGAAACTCATTGAATTCAGTTAAAACTCGTTACTCGGAGGTTTTTGGTCGGATTCATAAAATTCAAAATAACGGTTTAATTTTTCAAAATTACTCAGATTTGCTTGAAATTTGTTACTCGGAGATTTCTTAGGTCGCTTATTACAAATATGAAGTCAGATACCGATGGTAAATTACAGTGGTGAGACTGTGTGGCTTGCGATAACCGGGCTTAAGCAACATTTAGTGCGTTTAGTACTCGGATGGGTGACCGCTTTGGTGGTTTTCTACAGTTTCCCTCTCCTCTGTCGAGAAAACCTAATTAACAGGTGGTCCAAGCGAATGCAAGTACTCCAATAAAAGCTGGCTGTAGACGCAAATTAGGTATAATATATAGAAATTTAAGTTGTAGAATGGTTATGCTTAATCCAAAAAAGTATTCCTCAGGGACTCTTGTCAAGTGCGCAAGGCCAAAGAGCAGGAGTATAAACAACAATAAAAATATGAAGTTAAATTCAAAAAATTCAAAATGGCGGATCCAAAATGGCAGCTTTTACAAAATTACTGAGATTTGCATGAAATTTGTTACTCAGGAGTTATTGGGGTCGCTGATTTAAATAATTATAGTTGCCCGATTCTCACCACAAGGAGGTAGGTGATATAGATAATCTTTTTTTTACTTTTTTAGTTCGTACTTTGTTCAAATAATCTTTGCTGATACACGTTGCACATAGCATATAACTTCAGATTCATGATCAGCGACCCCAAAAACCTCCGAGTAACGAGTTTCAACTGAATTCAATGAGTTTCACAAAATTCGACCGCCATATTGGATCCGCCATTTTGAATTTATGAATCTGACTTCAGATTCGCAATCAGCGACCCCCAAAACCCCTGAGTAACAAATTTCAATTAGATTTGAACAATTTTGAAAAGTTTGTAATCTTACGTGAAATTAGGAAATTTGTTTGTCCTTCAAGCGCCATTTTAAATTCTAAATCGAAAAAAATTGATATTTTTCAAGTACAACTATCGGGAACATATTTCTGATACTTTTTGTTCTATTTAAAAAATATTATAGCGGAGAAAAAAATTCTTTTAAAAAAATTGCATTAAAAAAACTTGACATTTTTAAGTATTTTTGAAAAAGAAGGGTTTAATATCATTTTTTGAAAATTTTGACCACACCATTCGAAAGAGCGACCCCAAAAATAGTAGGATATGGACTTTTGAAAAATTTTATGACTTCTTTCTACTAATTGTAGGCGTTTGAAATTCATGTTGAAAAGCAGCTTTTCTCGTCGTTAAAGGGTTAAAATTCGTATTCAACTACCTCAGAAACCCCCGAGTAGCCACATTCAAGCAAATTTGATCAATTTTTAACAATATTTTGTGTTTGACCGTCATATTGGATCCACCACTTTAAAATTTTTAAATTCAATTTTAGATTCTTATTCAGCAACCTTAAAAACTTCTTTTCACCAAGTTAAATGAAAATCTATTAACATCTATTCAAGTTATTAAGTTTTTACATTACTAATTTTGTAATGATTGATTGTTTATTTTGTAGGATACATTTTCAGTCAACTGGTTGATTTACTATACATCTACAAAGAATTTTTTCAGTTTTTCTATCATTTAAAACAGTAGTATACTTGAAATAACTTGTTCCTTAAACCTCGCTTAACTACAGTGGTGTTTACATTTAACCTGAATTTTAAGAAAATTTCAAAATCTCGGAGGAAATGAAGACAGCCAGTTTTAGGCGATTCAGGTGCATCAATATTGTTTTGTACTTCACAAAATTTTTCTAGAGAAGTAAAGTAACAAGTTTATGCAAAAAAATCAATCCATTTTACCTTTTAACAAAAAAAACTAATGTTCAAAAGTTACATTAATTTTTGCGTATTTAAATGCTCGAATTCAATTCTGATGCGAGCGAAGACCGCTGGTCACGCGCTAAATTAAGATAAACTCTTACTCAGACTTTAATCTCTTCCTGTAAATATTAATAATTAAGGGATAAAGTTCACATTTTTTTTTATTAAATTACTTATTATGATCCTACAATCCAGACAAAAAATAAAAAATGTTAATAAATAAATTGCCTGAATTTTAATGAAAAAAAGAAGTTATCTCTGACACCTTTTGAGCTATTGTAAATTTTTTTTAAAAGTTGCAAAAAGATGCCAGGAATTACAAACTTTTTATCCCGATTTTGTGAAATGAAATTTGACCAAGATATACATAATTGTTTACAGTGAAAAAATTGACCTTTCTTATTAGTTATTAATCATATAAATGAATATTCTCGTATATTCTCATAAATTCTCTTTTCTTCAGTAATTTACCATAATTTTCTTTCTTACCTTCTCTGGTTTCAGTTTTACCGAGAATTTTAAAACACGACTCGTGTCTTTGCTTGCGTTTGCGTGTGTGCGTTATCAATATAGTTTAGGTTATGTTACGTACGTGATAAATATATTTACCTTGTTTACCTACAGTTAGTGACATTGACTATGACATCTACTACACGGAAAAAAAAGTTCGACGATTATTCGAAAACTTCGTTCGTAGCTCTTGGATACGATGGATAGTTCCCAGAAAACTAAAGCGTTGCCTTGTTTAAATATGTAATTTACTATTTCACCACTTTTTGGTAAACTGTTCTTGAAAAAGTCGGGAACTGTTCAAGAAAATCGAAAAGTTAGACGAATGCAAAAAAAAAACTATTCTGCTTCTCTTCCTTGACACACGTGCGCGCGAGCACACACACACATACTTTTTTATCCTTGAAGGTCACATACAATTTATATTAAATTTCTGAAATAGAAAAAACTATATTAGAGAAAAATCGACGGTGGCTGGAACAGAACTCTTGTACCCAAGGCTGGAAGTCCGGCGTCTTGCCTAACTGAGCTAAACAGGCGAATTAAATACCTCAGCATTAAATAAATGTAAAAGGCACACAAGTCTTACTGGCTGTGAGACTTGTTGAAACTGGTGCGCAACTGCGTTTCTGCGCATAGGATTCCTTGATGAGTTCCCGAAACTTTCAGAAACAGTTGCGGCCAGTGCCATGAACTTTACATGAGAAAGTAAAGAAAAAAAGACTGTTAAACTATTTATAGCTTTTTCTAATACAGTTCCCTAATTTCTGTCAAACATTCATTGATTACCATTGAATGTTCGTTGCTAATGCAGTGTTGTTACACCGTATCCAAGAATTAGGAAATAATTCCTGAAATATCTAGGAACTTTTTTTTCCGTGTATCAGATCCAAATATCGCTATCGTCTTTATGAGTGTCTATAGACAATTATTTTATTGAGTTTCTTTTCAATTCATGGCTTTCTAACTTTGGAAAGATTTTTCTGTTCTTTTCAAAACAGAATTCTAATTTTCGTTAGTCTCCTGAGGAAGAACAGTAAAATATATACTAAATGATTGCATCTGATAGCCTCAAAAGGAATTTATATAACTTATGTCGTTTTTCCATAGAATATAACCTAACATACTAAAATGTCTGATTAGTTTTAAGAAAAAGTGGTATAAAAAGTTTTTCCATGTAAGGATATGAATATAAAATATTTAAATTCAGGAGATGAATTTTGAATGTTCAGGTGACTTCGATTTTGGAAGAGAAAAATTTACGTGCTTCTACAATCCATCTGCTAAATGTTTCCATAGAAAGAGAAATAAACGGAAGTGAGAGTTTGGGTACAATTATCGAAAAGAGAGTGAGAGAAAAATTTCAATGAAGGTAAGAAAGAGAAGTGTAAGAATTAATTGGATCTAAAAAAAGAGAGATTTATTTGACCATCGATGGGCAATCACTGACATATGTCACGCTGGTGGAGTTCGCGAGTGACGTCGTCAGGTCTATCTATTGAAAGCGAATATCCGATATCGAGTTAATCATTGAATGGAATGGGGACTTTGGTTAATATGTTTCTGTTTTTATTTCTCAATTCTCTTTAAATAAATTTGTATTTACAAATTAATGTATTATTAATTAATTAATAATGTATTACAAATACATTATTTTTTTTTAATTGCCCAAATTTTCAAGTTATGAATTTTCGAAATTGAGATTAGATTAAAAGTTGTCAAAAAATGAATGTTTTAGTTTTCTTTCGACTTTTAAGAAAAGTTAAAAAATAGTATAGGAGAGAGTTGAGCAAAACAGGGTCCCAAGCAGCACGAAATGTAGCCTGAAAGTGAAGTCTCGAAGTATGAAATTATGGAATATTTCCAGGAAATATTCTGAGAATATTTCGTTTACATAATCCTTGAATATTTCTTCGATATTATCGTGGAACATTCCCTCAACGTTTTCTTAAAATATTACTGTGGGCGGACATTTTAATATTACTTTGTAACGGTTCGTTTTTGTTACCCTTATTTTTTAATGAAAATAGGTATCCAAGGTCTGTAAATAAATATGAGACAGTTTAATTAATTTTATTAATTAAATTATTTATTCAAAAACAACCTAAGCTAATTACGTATTTTTCCTATTCTAAATACGTAGTGTATAAATAATAAGATTTTAATATAGTATTGGAACTAAATTGACGATGGCTGTAACTTATAATATTAAGTCCGTTGTACGATTAAACAATTCATATATTTAAATTCTGATCCATACAATTATCTTTATAATTGTCCAAAAAATATTATTTGTAACGCGTTTTCACGGAAGCTGCGCGTGGTTGAGTTTAAATTGAGGATAATGCGTTTTTTAGAAGCTGCGCACGATAATCCTAATTTCAATGGTTTTTATGCAGAGGTGTGTATGACTTGCATAGAAAGTGGGTTTTTTACAATATCACACGTTTTCTTAGAAGCTGCGTGTATGATATTGGATTTTAAAAGATCACACGTTTTCTTGGAAGCTGCGTGCATATGATCTAATTTTCTTAAAGATCACACGTTTTCTCTGAAGCTGCGTGTAAATGATCGAAGAAAATAGGGTGGTATAGAGGACCAACTACTATACACAAAGGTGGGGTGAATAAATTGAATATCCGCGGGAAAAGTGCATCTAATTCAATTTATTCGGAAAAATACAAAAATTGGTCACGTTAATGCATGGTCTGCTTGAATTCGCACATCTCGCGAGGTCCAAGACTTTTTTAATGGGGGATCGCTACTTTAGAGAGGGAGTTCCTCATAAAAAGAATGCGCGATGGTAGAAACGCGAGTTTAATCTACGTTGTCTAGAAATGGGGGAATATGTCCTATTGTGGGGGCTTAGCTGGCTGGTCCCACGAACATATATATTAAACTAGTGTGAAGCACTAGGAAAAAAGTATAAAAAAGGGTAAGACTCTTAGTTATAAAAAATACGATCTATAGCAGCCGTGGGTAGCGTTCACTCCAGAAAGGGGTGGCAGTATACGAAGAATATAAGGGTAAAACCTATCACACGTATTGAGCATTTAATGCACAACGAGAGTGCATTAAAAGAAACTCCAACAGCCGAGGTAGCGTTCACTGGAGAGAGAGAGAGAGAGAGAGAGAGAGAGAGAGAGAGAGAGAGTCAGCAGCCGGTGGTGGCGTACACTGTAATATGGAATACATGCTCCGAGCCGAGGTGGCGTACGGGAGGCATGCAGTCTACTTACTTGCGGCTACTGTGGTTGGCGGCATCGCTCTCTGCGTTCCAGGCGGCTTGGCTCGGGTCGGCGCGGTGGTAGGCTTCTCACGTACGTCCTCCTCAGTAGTGGTACCTTTGGCACTTACACTGCTGTGGTCCGTATGAGCTGCGATATTTCGTAGCTCGTCTCGCGTATTTATATACTTCGAACGCGATGTTATTTACGAGAGAGGTCAATATAATAGTAATTATTGACATCTCTTATTTTAATTTGGAATTAATATTTAATTCTCACCTTACGTGTAAACATGGTCAACTTTATTCAGGGGCAAATATATTATCATTGATAATATAATTAATTTTAATTTAAAATAATTTTATAAAATATTAAATTATTAATATTTTTTAAAATATGTAATGGCATGAAATTTGAACCATTACAACTTTAAGATCCCTAGAAGATCATTTACTTTTAGGATACATTCCGTACTGCTTGGGGTATAATTGTTCCATATCCACCAATGTAGTATGTGTGAATTGACCACATTTGTCGTTGTACCAAAAATATATTTTTTCAGTGCATACATAAATAGGGGAGAGAAGGGTAAAATGAGTAGCTTTTTGATATTGGCTGTTAACAGAGAACCAAGTATATGAACCGAATCAATTAAACATCAGAATTCTTCTATTTACACTTAGAATTGAAGAAATTATTATAATAGCGGGATAAATAGGAACAAGATGTATTATTTTTTATTATTAAAAATATAAATAATATTTATTACAATTTAACAAAAATAAACATCGATAATGCGAAATATCAAAAGTGTAACGTTTTTTGGAGCCTGATGTGGTAAATATAGCAAAGAAGTGCATCAAAATTTAAATCTACTTTATTATTAAGTGCTTTATAAATAAAAGATTAGTTATTAATGATTGTCTGTTAATAATTATTTATTAAACCAATTTTGTTATTTATTGTTTATAGTAGTTATTACTTACATTTCATAATTTACTATTTTTTATTTGTAATTGATTTTATTTTGAATGTTTTATAAACATATTTTTATACAATTCCTGAAACTATTTGCAAAGAAATGCCAGAAGCAGATTTTTCAATTATGAGTTATATATCTTGATTATATTTTTCCTACCTATATAGAGCGTTGCTTAATTAAAAAAACAAGGAAAAAAGAAGAGGATAAAAACACCAGCTACTTAAGGATCTTGAAATTATATTAAATTTGATAAGTCTCTCGGAACTCGGAAGGAATTTATCCAAATATATACCTGTATGTATATGAGAAAATCAAGTGAAACTATTGTTTCGTCCATTGAAGAATCTTGGAAAATTAAAAATTATCATAGTTTCAAAGATATGTGTATGGAATGGAGGAAAGGAAGATTGAATTTAAAAAAGGGGAATAAACAGCAGAAAGTTATTTAATGACAAAAATTCCAATAGATGAAAAATGAGACTATTAAATATTTTCTTATGCAACTTCCTAAATATTTTAATAAAAAAAATACATTTGTACGTTAATAATTTTACATTTGTTTTAGAAAATTTCTATTGCAGGAAAGTCGAAAACCAAAATATTTTAATTTCTTAACCAAATTGAAAACAAATATAAGATAATTTGTGTGGGAAATTTTTCTTTTACTCGGGCATAATTGTACGCGAAGTATAATATGTATATAAATGATTATGGAGGATATTTTGACCAATGGCCACCTGTGTTAAAGACGCTAACTTATGAATAAGCAGGAAAAAGGAGAATGAGAGAAAAAGAGCAAGAATAAATAGAAGGGAGAATAGAACACATTGACACATGCAGTGAAAAGAAACATCGAGGCAGTGCCGGCCACTTCGTTCTCAGAATACCTACTAATTTTCTCACAATTCCAAAGGGGCTGTTTGAGCGCCAATTGTCGATCGCAGGGGAAGTACCAAAGGCATTGAGAGCAAGGGAGAGAGAGAGAGAGAGAGAGGGGAAAGGGACTTGTCTTACCAAGCATTTTTAACTTCATTTTCATAGAAACCAGTTTTTGCTACAATTAAGAAAGTTGGACAATTTTTTTTCAACAGCACACGAAAAAACAAAGAAGAGAAAATAAAACGGTTTTTTTACTATTCTATTATACCGTCCGACACGATTTTTCACACACAAAAATATCAAACATTTTTGAAAACTAGGACCAAAAAAAATACACCTGTGTCTGCCCGCTTTACTGGATCAAGTCGTTTGTGGCTTCTACACGGAAAAAATTTCACGATGTGAACGAGCAATATTGGAAATATAATTAAAATAAAGAACGACACAACCAACATTGTGAATCAAGCTTCATTATATTAGCCGAATGTTTAGTCAAATCAGTGATAGTGAGTTGGGGTTGAGTGCAATTTGTCAGTCATATTGGAAATATATGGAATCTTTTAACTATAACCAATAAATATTTATGACATTATAAATATCAATTTTTGTGTTTTACAGTTTTAAAGCAGTATTAATTTCAATAATTTATGTTTAAATGGTTGTAATTTGAAACATACTTTTACTTCTCACATAATTTTGATTGTATACGTATTTCGGGGATTTATAATGATAAGATCGAGTCAAATATGTATAGTTATGTCAGATTTACTTTTAGATTAACATCTAACAGTGTAAGTTTTTTATTGGAAAATATATATTTGTATAGAATTTTGAACCACGCCGATTGCACGGTGTGCCAATTTAAAATTGTGTAGAGTTAAAACTTGTGTATATTCATGCACGGAGAGACTTTTAGTTACAAAAATTACTTTATTGTATTTCGATATTTCTAATAAAACGTAAGAATTTAGGGATAATCGAGATACGATGATGATAGTTCTTATTATAATAATAAGTAGTGTTATTTTTTTATCTACTATTGTAATTTTTAGGGAACAGAAGTTAGTATAAAAGTTTAGAAAGAATATCATTTGATGTTAAGACAATTGCAAATACGAGAATGTGGAACATATTTATAATACATTCTGATATTTTTATTTATAAACCCACTATTTTGAAAACTATTAAATGAAAAAAAAATTTAGATACTGTATTATTTTTAATATTAACACGCTCTGAAATGGTAAGCAGTTTGAATTTTTACAAAATTTTATTAGAATATTTTCACGAAGGTTTTCGAACAGTTCCGTCCACAACCGAAGACAGTTAATGTTAGGCGAACACTCAGCAAACAACCGAGCGTCATCATCGTCTTGAAAGTATTTTGTTAAAAACGTTTCAAAAGTTATTAGTGATTAAACAATTGAATTGTGTAATAATTTTATGATAAATAATATATTAATTTATATACATACGTATTATATAAGTATACACGTGCCGGTCCCAAGCCAGAGGAAACCAGAGAAAACCGGAACTGAAATTCTGAAAATTAGAAGAACCTTAAAAAAGGAGGTTCTTGTCGTGGTGAAGAAAGGGGGGAAACTTCGAAGTTTGCGGAGAAACTTACCTCTGTTCTGCATGACAGGGCTCACGTTACGGCTCTTGTCAATAAAAGAACCCTAGAAATCCGAGATCTGGACGAAACAACTTCGGAAGAGGATGTTGTAAACGTTTTAAAGGAGAAGTTGCAGAAGTCCGATTTGGACGTGACTTGCCGACTTCTGACACGTTTTGTCGGTACGAAAGTCGCACTAATCCGAATAAATGAATCGGATAGCGAGTGTCTACTTAAGCTGGGGAAAGTGCGCATAGGATGGATAAACGCATCTATCCGAACACACTTAGAAGTGACAAGATGTCAAAAGTGCCAGGCTTATGGACACGTGACTCGGATTTGCAAAGGCCCCGACAGAACAAAAAACTGTCGGAGATGCGGCGAAACGGGACACTTCGCTAAGAATTGCACTAACGACAAACTGAAGTGCATAACGTGTACAGACTTGGGGAAACGGAAGTCCACCATATTCCTGGTAGAATTTTCTGCCCGGTTTACAAGGAAGAACTGGAGAAGCTTAAAAGGGCAAATCTTTAAAGCTTCTTCAGGTCAACCTCCATACAAGTAAGGATGCACAGGTGCTCTTGATGCAAACAGCTAGGGAACATGAGGTCGACATCCTGTTCTGCAGTGAGCAGTATCAAGGAAGCGACCTCGCACCTTGGTATCAGGATAAAGCGAAGAGAGCCGCTATCAAACTGTGCAACCCAGGACTGCGGGTTGACAATTTCCTGGAGACGAGCAGCGGGTTTGTGTGGATAGAGGTGGCTAACATACGTATGTATAGCTGCTACTTCTCACCCAACGACCCTTTGACCCCCTTCGAAGCCAATATAGAAGACCTAGAATCGAGTCTCATAGAATCCAGGATGGATGTCATCATCACTGGCGATTTTAATGCAAAGTCGCCAGAGTGGGGTCAGACGAGACTCGACAAGAGAGGGACTCTGATTGGAGAAATAATCTCCAAGAACAATTTATTAGTTGTTAACCGGGGAAAATCATGGACATTTAGACGAGGTGTGATCGGATCGATTATAGACCTAACGATCGCATCGTCTATACTATTAAGCCGCATAAGCGACTGGCGGGTCTCTGAGGAATATACCGCAAGTGACCACCAGTACATTGAGTTCTCAGTCTCAACGGAAAACACACGAGGAGGAAAAAGACAGGAAGTTCCTAGTCGCAAAACCTCCTCGTGGAATATTAGGTGACTCGACAAGGAGAAGTTTGGCCGGTCCCTGGAGGAATCTCTCTTAATTCAGGAATCTGGTTGGGTGAAGAGGCCGAGCAGTCTGGATGGGGAGGTTCGAGCGGTGAGGAACATGATAGTCACCGCTTGCAATGCGTCTATGCCACGCAAAGGCGCCATCCCTGTAAGAAAATCCTTGCACTGGTGGTCAGAGGAGCTAGCCTCCTTGAGAAAGGAATGTCTCAAAGCAAGAAGGACATATACCCGATCTAAGGGAGATCCCTCGCTGAAAGAAGCTTTCAAGGAGGCGAAAAAGAACCTCAAGAAAGAGATCCGCAAGTCCCGACGCTGTAGCTGGAAAGCCTTATTCGAGGATGTCGATAAGGACCCATGGGGTCTGGCTTTTAAAATCGTTACTAAAAAATTAGGGACGAGGCAAAAGACCCCCGGCCTGGACAATCCCGATTGGGTCAGAAGGATAATAAAAGCTTTATTCCCTCCTGCAGAACCATGGGTTAGGAAGGATTGGAGTGCATGTGAAGTCGGTGTGGATGAACTCTTCACTCTTACAGATTTACGAAATACAGGTAAAAGATTGAAAACAGGCCTGCTGGATACGATGGGTAAACTTCTAGAGTATATGGTTCTGCAGAGAATGCAAAGCCACTTGACCGGAGAGAATCGTTTATCCGATAACCAATTTGGTTTCCGTAAAGGCAAATCTACAGTTGATGCCATCCAGGCAGTAGTAGACATAGCCAAAGCAGGAAAAAACAAATTGGGACCAGATAAAAAAAGAGCTTCTGCGCGTTGGTAGCAATTGACATACGCAACGCGTTCAATTCCGCAAGATGGAAAGATCTCATCGAGTCGATGAAATGCCGCCCTACTTGTTGTGGATAATGGATAATTATCTTAGCGACAGGTGGGTTATATATGAGGGAGACACCTGCACTCTCAAGGAAGAGATGCAGCGTGGGGCTCCTCAAGGCTCGAGGATGGGTCCATTTATATGGAATGTATCATACGATGATTTTCTGCGAATGAGTCTGCCCGAAGGTGCAGTGATCATCGGCTTTGCGGACGACGCGTTGTTCGTGTGCACTGCCGAAAGTGAGGAAGCTCTTGGGACATTGGTGAACAAATGTCTGAGGCTAGTAAAGGACTGGCTGGATACCAGAGGTCTTGAAATGGCCCTGGAAAAGACCGAAGCACTGCTGGTCACAGACAGACGTGGTTATGAGCTCCCACGAATCGTGATAGACGGATTCGAGGTCAAGTGGAGTAAGCAAATTGAATATCTTGGTGTGGAGTTGGATGGAAGGTTAATTTTCCACCACAGGCCAAATAAACGAGGTATGAAACTCGCTGTCGTAGTCACCACCTAGGAAGACGCTACCAGATTGGAGAAGATAGGGCACATCAAAATCGGTTTTGTGTCCTGCAGAATCAGTAAGAGAGTTATGGTCACAAGGTGTCACAAGTGCCTTGACTATGGCCATATAGGCAGAAACTGCCAAGCAGTAGATAGGTCGGCTGCGTGCTTCAAGTGCGGAGAAGCTGGCCACAAGGCAGCAGATTGTAAGAAGAGCCCATTCTGCTTCTTATGCAAGGCGAAGTTTGGCGAGGAGGAGAGTATTCAACATGTCGCCGGATCAGGAGGATGAAAGGTCTTCAGATCTGCCTTAGAGGAAGACAAGAAGACTTTGTCAAGGGCAAGAAGAAAATAAGGCCAGAACAAGAGCGGCATGGAAGAGTCGCGTCAGCGACTAAACGGGACCTCCATCTACGAAGTCTGAAGCTACTAGGTAGTTCCGTAGGTGAATAATAGGTCTAATATAAATGGGTTTTTAACATGGTATGGTCGATGTAAGTCCTGATGTCTAAACAGAAGGTAATCGGCAGAGTCCTGTATGTTTCAATTTGTAACAAATTGTTTCTCTATAAAGATTTTACTGTTTTCATAACGTTTCCAATTGGATTTATTCGGTTGTAAAGTTTATGTTAACTACCCTGCAGAAAGCAAAAAAAAAAAAATAATAATAATAATAATGTTACTTCAGCTCATGGATAGACAATGTGAAGTCTCGGAGGGTATGTTCAGGGCCCTCCTGAAAAATAACCCGAAGCCAGTGAAGGACAGCGCCGTGGAGGCTTTCCACTTTGGAGAAAGCATCTACGGCATTGCTAAGGATCTGAGAGAAGAGGGGGGAGAATTTTTTGAAAAATTGAAATCTTCCCTCCTCCCCTCAAAGCGAGGAGAATAATGAGACAGAAGGGAGGGCCGAAAAAGCCCACAGAGAGAAAAAAGAAAAGAAAGGAGAGAGACACGATAAAAATATGCGCAAGAGAAGGAGGAGACTATTGAAAGATTATGGACAATATGTTCACAGGGGTCAGCCCTGCTGAAAGTAATGTTGATGTCCTGCGGTCCGTAGATCCAGGAAGGACGAAATCCTCCTGGTTCTTAAGAAAGGACAGGATCTTACAAAGTTCAGCAACGAGCTGACTACGGCCCTTCAAGGTCAGGCGGAAGTGACCACTGTGGTTTCGACGAGGTCAGTTGAAATTGTAGACCTCGACGAAACCGTAGTGGTATCAAAGGTAGTTAAAGCCGTACAGGGTTCTCTGGGCAAGCCCAATTTAGATGTGCCTTGCCAGTTGGTGACTCGTTACGGTAAAACGCATATGGCTATTCTGTGTCTGCCAGATGCGGACGCGGAATCGCTACTTAGGACCGGACGAGTCAGGATCGGCTGGGTCAACTGCAGAGTCCGAGCCAGAGTGGAAGTAGGTAGGTGTTTCAGATGCCTTTGCTACGGCCACTTAACACGAGGCTGCAGTGGCCCAGACCGCAGAAATGCTTGTTGGAAGTGTGGTGGTCTGGACCACAAGAGCAAGTTGTGTAAGGGTTCTGCTCGTTGCATGACTTGCTCCGACAAGGGATCAAAGGAGATAAGCCACCTCCCGGGAAGCAGGGCTTGCCCAGTTTATTGGGGAATCCTGTCCGGCTTGAAAACCAAAATACGGGGTTCTCCAGGTTAACCTCGAAAGAGAAAGAGCCGCGCTGGACCTCCTGATACAGACTGCAAGACAGAGAGGGGCTGATATACTGATCTTTAGTGAGCAGTGTAAAAAGCCAGAATTCTCTGTCTGGTTTCAGGACGCATCAGGAAGGTGATGTATCTTGTATCCGGGATGCAAATGCTCAACCCGGACATCGCTGTCAGTGATTTCTTGGAGACCGATAAGGGTTTTGTTTGGGTAGAGGTGGCGGGTGTTCGTATATACAGCTGCTACTTCTCCCCAAATGATCCCCTTAAGAAGTTCGATGCCGAGATCAGCTCTCTTGAAGAAAGCATAAATGCTTTCGACGGGGATGTCCTCATTGCGGAAGACTTCAATAGTAAGTCGCCGGAATGGGGAGAGACCCGTCAGGACAGGAGGGGGGTCTTGGTCACGGACATGGTCTCGACGAATGACCTGGTAGTGATGAACCGTGGGAAAGAGTTCACTTTTAGGTGGGGAGCGTCAGGATAAATTATTGACCTGACATTAGCATCTCCCCGCCTGGCCCGCAGAGTAAGAAACTGGAAGATGCTGGATCAGGTGACCATGAGCGACCACCAGTACATTGAGTTTTCAGTCTCCGAGGAAAAGGCGGGAGGGCACATTCACCCACAAAAGGGTGGGTGAATGTTCCTGGAACCTTAGGAGACTGAACAGGGAGAAGTTGGCAAAATTTCTGATTGAGGCTCGCCTTATTAAGAGACTCAACTGGCAGAAGGATCCAACTTCTTTAAAGGGCATAGTGCGAGAGGCGAGGCAAGTTATAGTGGATGCTTGCAACCACTCCATGCCTCGCCGGCACTAAACAAAAGCAAGGAAAGGTGCTCTGTACTGGTGGAGCGATGAACTAGCCCGCTTAAGAAGAGAATGCAACGCGGCGCGAAGGAAATATACCCATTCTAAGGGAGACCTCGCGCTGCAAGAAGAATGGCATAAAGCCAGATGCATCTTCAAGCGGGCTATAAGGAGTAGCCAACGTAAGTGCTGGAAGGACCTAATCGGAACGACCGAGACCGATCCATGGGGTTTGGCGTTTAAAATTGTTACTTAGAAATTAGTTTCAAGGCAACAAACCCCGGTCTAGGCAATCCGATATGGGTCCAGAAGATCATAAAAGCACTATTTCCCCACGTGGAACCGAGCCCCAAGGAGGACTATACTTGCGTAGTACAGATGGAGGAACTCTTCAAGCAGGAAGAACTTATAAAGGCGGCAAGGACGTTGAAGAACGACAAAGCGCCAGGCAATGATGGAATACCGAGCGAGATCCTAAAAGAGGTGATCGCAGTGTATCCAGAGTTGCTTCTCAACGTCTTTAATGCATGTTTAAAAGCTGGAGAGTTCTTCAGCGACTGGAAAGTGCAAAAGTTGGTCCTTCTTAGGAAAGGCGATAAGCCTCTAGATGAAGTCTCATCGTTCAGACCAATTTGTCTGTTGGATACGATGGGGAAACTTCTGGAGGCTATGGTTCTAGAAAGACTTCAGGGAATCCTGGTAGGCGAAAATAGCCTATCGGAGAACCAGTTTGGCTTTCGGAAAGGCCGGTCAACAGTTGACGCAATACTCTCTGTTGTGAACCTGGCAAAGGAAGTCAATTAGGGGAAGAAGAAGGGTTTCTGTGCTCTTGTTTCCATCGACATACGGAATGCGTTTAATTCTGCGAGATGGGACATCTGCATTGAGTCGTTAAGACAAAAAGGAGTACCGACTTATCTGTTGCGAATGATGGACAACTATCTTAGCGACAGATGGGTCGGGTACGAAAGCAATGTGTGTCATCTCAAGGAAGAAATGACCTGCGGGGCACCACAGGGGTCGAAGGTTGGTCCATTTATATGGAACGTCATGTACGACGGACTCCTGAGAATGGAACTGCCTGAAGACACAACCCTGAAAGCCTTCGCAGATGACGTACTTCTGGTGTGTAGAGCACGGGAAACCAAATTTCTTCAGATAAAGCTCAATGAAAGTTTGCGGCGAGTAGAGCGTTGGTTAGATCGTCACGGGCTGCAAATGGCCCTAGAGAAGACCGAGGTTTTGCTCGTTACAGTTCGGAGAGCTTTTGAAGCCCCTAAGGTGAAAATAGGTGGAACTGAAGTCTCATGGGGAAAAAAGCTTAAGTACCTGGGAGCGACGTTGGACCAAAGGTTAAATTTTGGCCAAAATGTGGATACCACAGCGCTCAAGGCCACCGAATGTATGGGTAACATATCGAGGTTAATGACCAACATTAGTGGTCCCAGGGAAAAAAAGCGGCGCTTAGTGGCTACTGTGGGTCTAGCAAAGCAGCTTTACGCTGCCCCTGCATGGGCCGACGCCCTTACGACCCGCAGCATCTTGGATAGGTTACTTTCTGTACAAACAGGGAGTTCACGGAGAGTAATCTCAGCCTATAGGACGGTGTCTGGTTGCGCTGCTCTGGTTCTTGCGAGTACACCGCCAACAGATTTGTTGGCAAAAGAAAGACAGGAAGTCTTTCGGATCAACAAAGAACGGGCGGTATTGCGGGAACAACAGTGCAGCGGTAGTCTAAAGATGGCTATCCGCAAATCGGCAAGAATCAGACTCGTCGATAGTTGGCAGGCAAGATGGGATGGGGAATCCAAAGGAAGGTGGACTTACCGCCTGATTCCCCACCTCGCCACATGGTTAGAAAGAAAGCACAGAGAGGTTGGCTACTACCTTACGCAAGCAATGACTGGTCACGGCTGCTTCGGAGAGTACCTTCACAGATTTAAGATCAGAGAAGAGGCAAAATGTGTGTATTGCGGCGCTGAAATTGACGACGCGGAACACACTCTCTTCTCCTGCGGGCAATGGAGTGAGCTGAGACGGGCCATGTTTGACGCGGTGAAAACTCAATTCACCGCTGATAACATGGTCTCGATTATGCTCCAAAGCGCGGACTCTTGGCGCCACATCGAGTTCTTCATTACTTCGGTAATGAAGACAAAAGATGTGGATGGAAGAAGAGGTTAACCTGGAGAAATCGCTGGGGGCGATTTGCGGGAGGGGGAGGAGGAAGTAGTTTTAGTTCCTCCTCCCACTCCCGCGACTCCCCCCTGGTGGTTAATGTATATAATTGTTTAACACGACGGACAGGGAGGACTAAGAGGGAGGACTTCCACTTGCGAAGTAAAGCCAATAGGTAGTTCCGCAAGTGGATTAGATGTCCCAGAATAAGACGGGAGTGGTTTTTAGTGGGTCGACCAGAACAAGAGCGGTCATCCCCACATAACCTGGGAATTTATTACTCAGGTATCTGAATTCGCAGATTTTCCACTTTCGACTAAAAAAAAAATAATAATAATAATTCGTGCCCGGCTGGAATTTCGGTTTCACCGGAGCGCATGGAACTTGTTCTATGCGTGGGGTTGCTGGTCCTCTATCGGACGCGTGCCAGGTCGCGGATAGGTAAACGCTTCCTATTTCTTTCGAGGAATAGGTGGTATCGGGGAAATCAAATACTCGACGCGGACCAAAACCAGCAAAAAAGAAACATCCATCATGAGCGATTGTAAAAACATGGAAGAGTACCTGCGGGGTAATGCTTTGGCTAAATCCCTCACTGGTTCCGATCGTCAAGCGCTTTCGAGCGTGCGGGCGGTGGCCAGTGGCCCAAGGATGCAGGAGGGCAACAACGCATTGGAGGTGCCACAGATCATCGTGGACAAGGCGGAGAGAAGAGGAAGCACGAGCAGCGTGACCAGTCAAGCCAGCTGCATTTCTGTCTTCAGTAATGCTTCTGCGATTGACATTGCTAGCTGCAATGAAGATCGGGATGAATGCATTAAGCTGCGGAAGGAAGAGGCAGCAAGCATTCAAAAAATGGACGAAGAGATCAGCAAGATGCTGAAATCCTGTGAGGTCCAGAAGAATGTCAACATGACGATCAAGGATGGACTGAGAAGTCTGACGTCGCTCATACGGGATGTGAAGGAAAAGCACGCAGCAGCCGCCAGAAGAGATAAGAAATTCTACAAAGGATTAACTTGGTCAGAAGAAGCACGGCAAGACCGAAGGTCGAGACGTGACCGTTTCAACGCAGCAATGCTAAGAAACGTTGTCTTGGATGCTCAGAAGCGGAAGAGAAGCGATCCTGAGCTTACGAAGGATCCAAAAAGGAAGAAGGAGGAGAGACCTCCCAAAAAGACTGCAGGCAAGGGGATCAAAACGGTACCAAAGCCAGTTCCAGAAAAGAAGGGATGAGCCACAGTCATTGTCAAAGTGTCCGAAGGAAATACTTTCGCTGACGTGCTGGCGAAAGTTCGAAGAGAAGCTGATCTGGAGGCCAGCCAGACAAGGGTTGTGGGAGCTTTACCCACAAAAAAGGAAGACCTTCTCATTAAAATTGGAAGGTCTTCAAACAAGAAGCTGTTCACCGAGGAGGTGACTAAGGTGATCGGTGACCTGGGTAAGGTGCAGATGGCGGACCGGCAAACTACGCTGGAAATCCGCGATATGGACAGCCTTACTGAGAAGGAAGACGTCTTGGGTGCCTTGGAGCAAGTTTCTACGATACCAGCAGGAAGCAGGAAGGTGACGGTCCGCGGACCAAATAAGCGAGGTATGAAGCTCGCTGTCGTGGTCACCACCCAGGAGGACGCTGCCAGATTGGAGAAGATGGGGCACATTAAAATCGGTTTTGTGTCCTGCAGAATTAGCAGGAGAGTGATGGTCACAAGGTGTCACAAGTGCCTTGACTTTGGCCATATAGGCAGAGATTGCTAAGGATTAGATAGGTCAGCTGCGTGCTTCAAGTGCGGAGAAGCAGGCCATAAAGCAGCAGATTGTAAGAAGAGCTCATGCTGCTTCTTATGCCAGGCGAAGTTCGGCGAGAAGGAGGACATCCAAAACGTCGCCGGATCAGGTCGGTGCAGGGTCTTCAGGACTGCCTTAGAGGAAGCTAAGAAGACCCTGTCAAGAACAAGAAGGAAATAGGCCAGAACAAGAGCGGCACGGAAGAGTCGCGTCAGCGACTAAACGGGACCTCCATCTACGAAGTCTGAAGCTACTAGGTAGTTCCTTAGGTGGGCAGAAGGTTCGAAACCCAGGGGAAGCAAGAAGAGGTTTTAGCCGGTATTGTGACTGCCGTAAAAAGCAGGTATGTGAGGTTTCTTTTTTTTCCTAGCATTTTGTGCGAGACCGACATACCCCAGGCAAGTGGGATCTTCCTGGGCATGCGTAAATGCATTTTCTCTTCACCCCCGTGAATAAAAAATAATAATAATCTCCGCCGCTGGTTGTCCACTGCCGAACATCGGTGATCTCTTTGACGTGCTGGGAGAAGCGGATGCTTATCCTCTCCCGGTCCCGGCTGCTGTTTTGGATGGCATTTGTGTGCCGGGGTTGGATGCATATCCCTTGCCGGACATTACTGTCATTCTTGACGGCGTTGGTTCGCCGGGGTGGGATGCCAATCCGCTGCCAGAGTCGAGTGTCATTTTGGATATGTTCGGTAGACCTTGTCGTGGTGGCGGGGCTTTTCACTAAAGGACAACCATCAGGGTGGTTCCCTGATTCTAAAACCAAAAAAAATGAATATGAAAAATAAAATGGACCTAGCACTCCAAGTGGGTACCTCAGTAGAGGGTAATCCCACCACCAATTCTGACCGTGTGCAAGCCCTGGTAGTTGGTGCAGGCTCCACGGTTTTTGGAGGGAGCCAAACGAATGAGGAAATGGGGCAAACAATACCGTCTACCCCCATGTTCAAAGCAGTGCAGTACCTGCCTGAAGGGATGGTTACGGAGGTACTGCCGACAGAGGAACAGGGAGAGAGCATATTCTCTGTTCCTTCATGGACCGAAGCATGAAAACTTATGCTTGGGATCATGAAGGAGAAGATATCTCAGATTGAGGATCTCGAAAAGGCTCTTCTCGCCACAGAGAGGGCTTTTATAAAAAACACCCCCAATACTGTGAAAGAGGCTATGAACGAAGCCAAGGAGATCTTTGGTTGCGTAAGGAGTGCAGGATTTGCTCTTCGCTCGTCGGCGGATAGGTTCCAGAAGCCTCTGGAATTTTCACCCGCGCAGCGAACTGCTAGCACCAAAATACGCCCAAGTGCCTCCAAAAAGGCTAACGAGAATAACGGGAAGGGGGAGGCAGCAACCCTCAAAAATTCTTCAAAGAGAAGCGCTTTTTCTTCGCCCGTAGAAAGACCGGCGAAGCGAACACTTGAAGCGCCTCAGCCTGGATCCGGAGAAGAACCTGCATGGACGAAGGTGACGAAAAAAAGACACCAAAGAAGAACGTCCAGGGAAGTCATCAAAAAGGGACCAAAAAGAAAAGAAGGTCAACGGATGCCATCAGAGTGTCGGCAAAGGAGGGACAATCCTACGCTGACATTCTGAAGCAACTGAAGACGTCGGTTAACCCAAAAGACACGGAGACGGAGGTCCTGGCCGTTCGCAGAACGAGAAAACAAGAATTGCTTCTTGTTTTGCGAAGAGGACAGGGTGTTACCGATTTCAGTAACAAGCTGACCGACGTCCTCAAAGAAAAGGCGAGCGTCACTCACGTTGTTTCGAGAAGGTCTGTTGAAATCAGAGACCTCGACGAGACCACGGAGGTCGTAGATGTTGTCGGTGCGATCCAAAAATTATTGGACAGGACCGACCTGGAGGTCTCCTGCCGACTCCTCACTTTGAGAGCGGAGTTTAACTAGCAATAGTTCAACTCCAGGAAGCAGAGGCCAACGCTCTGCTAAAGGCAGGCAGGGTGAGAGTCGGCTGGATAAATTGCAGAATCCGGACCAGATTAGAGGTGACAAGATGTCATCGGTGTCTGGGATACGGACATCTGGCCAGGGACTGTAAAGGGACTGACAGGTGTAAAGCTTGCTGGAGATGTGGATCTCTTGACCACAAGCACAAGGACTGCAAGGAGACAAAATTTTTCTGCGCATCCTGTGTAGATAACGGAAGAAAAGAGACAAACCACCCTCCAGGGAGTGGGTCCTGCCCAATTTATAGAAAAGCCTTGGAGAAGTTAAAACAGAAGAATTAAGATTCCTTCAGGTTAACCTCCGAAAAGGAAGGGTAGCACATGATCTCCTGATGCAGACTGCCAGAGAGAGAGAGGTGCTGATATATTGCTTGTCAGTGAGCAGTACAAGAAGCAAGAATACTCAAACTGGTATCAGGATGCATCAAGAAAATCTGGCATTATAATAAATAACCCGACACTTACCATCGACAATTTCGTGCAGACAGACAGGGGCTTCGTCTGGGTAGAGGTGGTAGGTGTTCGTATATACAGCTGCTACTTCTCCCCGGGCGATTCTTATGCTAAGTTCGATGCCGAAATCCTCGCTCTTGAAGAGAGCATTAGAGCTTTCGACGGGGACCTTCTTATTGCGGGAGACTTTAATAGTAAGTCGCCGGAATGGGGAGAGACTCGCCGCGACAGGAGAGGACTTTTGGTCTCCGAGATGGTTTCTGCAAATGGGTTGGTGGTACTAAACCGTGGCCGGAAGTATACATTCAGGCGGGGAACGTCGGGATCTATTCTCGATTTAACCATCGCTTCTCCTCGTCTTGCTCGCAGGATTAAGAACTGGATGGTGCTGGACAAGGTAACCATGAGTGACCACCAGTACATAGAGTTTCTGGTTTCCGAGGAGAATTCCGGAGGGATCAATAAACTGCAGTTTGTCAGTAAGAGTCCCTCTTGGAACCTCAGGAGACTGAATAGAGAGAGGTTGGCGCAGTCCCTGGAAGAGTCACGTTTAATTCACGAGCTCAACTGGGTGACACAGTCATCCTCCGTACAAAGTATTGTGCGTGAGGCGAGGCGAGTAGTGACCGCTGCATGCGATAACTCCATGCCTCGCCGACGCAAAACTAGATTAAGAAAAGGAAATATGTACTGGTGGAATGACAACCTAGAAGGTTTTAGAAGGGACTGTCACGCAGCAAGGAGGAGATATACCCGATCGAAGGGAGACTCCGAGCTGCGAGAAAAATGGCATGAAGCCAGACAGACCTTTAAACGTGCCATAAAAAGTAGCAAACGCCGTTGTTGGAAGGACCTAATCGGAGAAACGGAAAAAGACCCCTGGGGTTTGGCTTTTAAAATTGTCACTAAGAAATTAGTGACAAAGCAAAAAATCCCTGGTCTGGAAAATCCGATTTGGGTCCGGAAAATAATAAAAGCACTGTTTTCCCACGTAGAACCTAGTTCCGGTGAAGACTATTCCCATTGTGTGGTCCAAAGCGAAGAACTCTTCACGTTGGAAGAGCTAAAAAAGGTAGCAAAGACGTTAAAATATGGCAAAGCGCCAGGCAGTGACGGAATACCAAGCGAAGTCCTGAAGGAAGTAACCGCTGTATATCCGGAACTTCTTCTCAGCGTCTTTAATGCGTGCTTGCAAGCTGGAGAGTTCTTCAAGGACTGGAGATAAACCTCTAGATAATGTCTCATCGTTTAGACTAATTTGTTTATTGGATACGATGGGTAAATTTCTGGAGGGAATGGTTCTACAGAGACTTCGGGAACTCTTGATAGGCGAAAATGACCTATCCGTGAACCAGTTTGGCTTTCGAAAAAGCCGGTCAACAGTTGATGCAATACTCACTGTAGTGAACCAGGCGAAGAAAGTCAAAGAGGGCAAGAAGAAGGGATTCTGCGCGCTGGTGTCCATCGACACATGTAATGCGTTCAATTCGGCAAGGTGGAACCTTTGCATCGAGGCGATGCGTCGTAAGGGGATACCAATCTACCTTATGTGAATGATAGCCAACTATCTTAGCGAGAGGTACATTGTGTACAACAGCGACGCGTGTCACCTTAAAGAGGAAATGACATGTGGAGCTCCTCAAGGATCAAAGGTAGGCCCTTTCATATGGAACGTCTTCTATGACGATTTCCTTCGAATTGTTGCGCGCAGAGTCCAAAGATTCTTGAAATACGAATCAATGGAAGTCTGAGACGAGGAAAGCGATGGTAGATTTTAATTATCTACAAATGGCCGAGGAGAAGACCGAAGCATTGCTCGTCACAGACCGGAGATCGTTTGTTGCCCCAAAGGTTCAGATCGGAGAAACCGAAGTCTCATGGGGAAAAGAGATGAATTACCTGGGAGTGACGTTGGACCGAAAATTAAATTTTGGTCAACATTCCATCAATACGTCACTCAAAGCCGCCGAATGTTTGGGTAGCCTTTCTAGGATAATGCCCAACATCGGTGGCCCCAGAGAAAAGAAAAGGCGATTGGTAGCGACCGTGGTTCTTTCAAAGCAGCTTTATGCTGCCCCTGCGTGGGTTGACTCCCTCAAGAACCGCGGCATCTCTAAGGGATTGCTATCTGTACAAGGAGGCACCGCGCGGAGAGTAATCTCTGCCTATAGAACAGTCTCAACAAGTGCCGTTCTGGTTCTTGCGAGCATTCCGCCGATAGACTTGTTAGCACATGAGAGACAGGAAGTCTTTCTGCAAAATAAGGAGCGGGCGGACCTGCAGGACCAGAATGGCGATATCCGTAAAGAAGCGCGAAAACGACTTGTTGAGAGATGGCAAGAGAGATGGGATGGGGATTCCAAAGGAAGGTGGACGTACCGCCTAATTCCCCACCTCGCTACCTGGCTCAAAAGAAAACACGGCGAAGTAGGCATGGCACAGGCATTTTCTGGACATGGTTGCTTTGGACAGTACCTTTTTAGATTTAAAATTAAAAGAGAGGCCAAATGTGTGTATTGCGACGCAGCTATTGACGACGCGGAACACACCCTCTTCACCTGCGGGCAATGGAAGACAGAAAGACAAGTCATGTGTGAGGCGGTTGGTACAGAACTGACCACTGACAACATGGTTTCAATCATGCTGAAGGATGTGAACTCATGGTCACACATTAAGACCTTCATTATTTCGGTAATGAAGACAAAAAATGTTGACGGCAGGAGGTTAACTGCAGGAGGTCGAAGAACCAGGCTGAGTGCGCTTTTTTAATTATTTATTTGTAAAATTATTAAATATTTACTTCTGTTCTGTCTTTTAAACTTTATTTATTTATTTACGTTTTTGGTATTTCATAGTTTTGTTTTTATTTATTTGTGTGCTTGTCTAACTACAATTTTATCTTTATATTTTTCCGTCCTTTTTATAATTTTATCTGTTCATTATGTATAAAGTATATGTTTTTTAATGTGTCTCGGTTGTTTTAAAGCATTTACGTAGGTAACGAAAGAAATGACAAGGAGACCCCTAATTGCGAACTTTTAGGCCTGACGGCAGTACCGCAATTGGGGATTTGTTTCAGCTTAAGGGTGTGGTTTTTAGTGGGCCAGCCAGAACAAGAGCGGCAACCCCACATAACCATAAAGTACGGGGTTTACGGTATCTGTTTCGCAGATTTTCCACATCCACAAAAATAATATTAATAATAATAATGTCAATAATAATTAACATATTATTAATTATTAATTAATAGGTATATCATAATAATAATAAATTATTATTTATTAATTATTTTTACTATTATGTGTTATTAATAATAAATTTAAAAAAAAAATTTCAATGTAAAAATATATACATTTTTCTATTATTATTTAAATAAATAATTTTTACCATATTTTTATGCTATACCTATTAATTAATATGTAATGTCTTGTTAAAATGTATGTAAATATATAAAACATATATTTATAATAATTTTTCATTAAATAAATATATTATACAGTGAATTCATTGTTATAGCACTGTATATATCCTTCGTATAATTCAAAAGGAAGTTTAAAAAAACACACTTTCAAGCTTGCGTTGCTGTGTGGTTAGTGTATTCGACTTGCGTCCTCGAGGTCTATGGTTCGATAACCCGTGCGTGCGATATTTTTCCGATTTAGTTCTAAGTGTTTAGTGTATAATTCTCAACAGTATTACATAAAATATAAATTTAAATAATAATAGATAATAATAATAATAATTTAGTAATGAATTTAAATAAATCAGATTGTCTAAGTTAATGAAAAGAAAAAGAAAATTTTTTTTAAAAACTTATTTCAATAAAAGGAATTTTTATAATTATTTACATTTTTGTTAATACTCATAAAAGTTTATTTACTATAGAAATATTAATAATAATTATTAGTACTCAATAAATTACTCCCTCTTCTTTAATAATCAAATAACAAATTAATATAAGCTTCTAAAGGTAAATTTTCTTTTAGAGAACGCGTTACAGCATTTTCCAAATTTGTTAAATATAAGCTGCGAATCAGTAATTAGGCGGTGTTCTGCCAGTGATATTTTTATACTGACTTAGTACTGACTGCCGGTAAAAAATCAGTACTGGACAGCGTTACCAGCCAGGGATTTCCCTGTACTGATTTAGTACTGGAGTCAGTACTGCTATACTGCAAGTCAGTACTGGGTCAGTACAATGCCAGTATTACACTTCTACTTGGGCTTATATAAAATTTAAACAGTTTAATTAATTCATAAAATTTTAAAAAGAAATGAAATTTTTTTCATGAAACAATACTTTTATTATATTGTAATAAAAAAATTGAGTCAAAATAATGAAAGAGAAACAAAATTCAATGAACAGAATGGATGAAGAACAAAAGCAACGGAAACGGCCGGTGGCCGTCGGAGGCGCTAGTTATTTAACATAATAATGCTATATTTATAATATTAAGATATCAATGGTAAATAAATATTGATAATTATTTAGTGTACATACATTAATATAGTAATGTACATACATTAATGATATTATATTATAAATAAAGTTAAATCTTATATTATTTTTTTCTTGCACAGTGTCGAATTATTATTTACAAATTTCATGAGTTTCCCTTTTATTTGTGCAAAAAGTTTTTAGTGATCAAAATCATCCAGTGTAAAAATTCTTCATTAGGATGTAATAAATATTTATGCCAAGTATTTTTACACTAGGATTAACCGTTTAGTAAATATTATCAAAGTAATATTTTTTTGTCAAACGCGTGTGACCTTGCGACTCAGCGATGCCAACTCAAAAGTTTAACGTATGTGTTGAGTTGGCTACGCTGAGTCGCAAGGTCACGCGCGTTTGACAAAAAAGTATTATTTTGATAATTTTTAGTAAACGGTTAATCCTAGTGTAAAAATACTTGGCATAAATATTTATTACACCCTAATGAAGAATTTTTACACTGGATGATTTTGATCACTAAAATCTTTTTGCACAAATAAAAGGGAAACTCATGAAATTTGTAAATAATAATTCGACACTGTGCAAGAAAAAAATAATATAAGACTTAACTTTATTTATAATATAATATCATTAATGTAAATATTATACACTAAATAATTATCAATATGTTAAAGTAGAAATTAGAATTATTAAATTAATTAATTTAACAATATTAATTTTTGTATAAACTTTAACTTAACGTGTCCTTCGGACGAATAATTTGTAAAGGTAGTGGATTCCCCTCTCTTCTTGGTTATTAGTTCAACCAAGGGGTGAGAATCCTATTTTTTGAAATTGGAGAAGATAGGTAAATTAATCAGGATGTATAAGTTAAAATGCAAAATTAAGATATAAACAATTAATTGTATATTTAACCTAAAAATCCCTAATACAAATATTCTAATTTTTCAAATGGTGGAAAGAGAGTACTTGTGTATATGTGTGTGAATGAGTTTAAGAAAATGTGTTACGAAATGCTATACTTTTTACTCACTACTTGAAATTCTACCTTGAAATGTTAATCCAAGTTGAGGAATGTCTCTTCTCTCTGTATTTTCTGACACAGGCTTCCAAAAATTGATGAAATTCCAAATCTATGGTCACTAGATTGATATTACTTAATTCACCTTATAATTCCTTTAGAAAGTACACAAAATTCGAAGACCGAACCTCAAAAAGGAAGGTTGTCTTTAAAAATATATTTGAATTGATAACCTTTTAATTCTTTTAATAAAAATTACTTTTATTTTATTCTGCTGATATTAGACTTTTTCAATACACTCTTTTAATTCTTTTACTTCTTTTATTTTTCTTTCAATATATTTATTTCTTTTAATTCACTTTATTTTTTAATATTCTCTTTTAATTATTCTATTATTTTTCTCTTCGTTTTTATTATTTTTAATACAACTTTTAAATCCAACCTTTCTTTAATCTTTATTCTTTATATTTTTATTCTCAATTGTAATTCACTTATTTTTCACAAACTTTTATCGACTCTTTTGATTTTTTATTTAAAAAAAGGGATTATCTTTTTCTCGAACTTTGTTTTTTTAAACACGGCTCATCGGCCGGACTTAGAAATTCTGCCAGGCTAAAGATTGCCGGCTTAAAACAACAGGTATCGACGACCTGTGACTAATTACTCCGGGCCTAAACTGCCCGGGCTAACTGCCGGCTACAACGGCCTGGCTTAAACTGCCCAGATTTCCTTGTGTCAATCAATTTTATTGAAAGACGATTTAATGAGGAAATCGTATATTAAGTTTATTGCACTTGACTGTTGCCAAGCCAATTCTGCAAGCTTGCAGATTTAGACAGTGGCGTGATCCGAGTTCAGTGACTTGGATGCACCACTCCTTATATTGAGCAATTTACTTTACTTTAATATTTTCTAACTATTTCTCAAAAAGGTCAATAAACTGTTTGTCCAAGAAAAGGAATTTATTAAGAAATACCGTGTTTTATTCTTAGGCTCTTCATTTCAAATTGTGAAACTTAAAGGAATGTTAAATCTATTGAAATATATATTATTTATATAAAATTAGATCTTTTTCCAATTAAAATATTCTGGAATAAGATATTCAAGGAGAAGAATGTCCCTTTTGTGAAATTTGTTGTTGTTTTTGTGTAAATGTTTTGTGGTGTTTAACAAAATCTCATGTTGTGTGTGATTGTTGTATGTAATTTTAGTTTAAATATCGTTAAAAAGGTATTAACAATATAAAACATTACGGAGTTCGGCCGTAACACAATATTTATTTACCATTGATATCTTAATATTATAATTATAGTATTATTATTTTAAATAATAATAATAATTTAACATAATAATAATATTTATTACATTATATAATTAAATAATTATTATAGTATTTAATAAAAATAATAATTTTTGAATAATATAAAAAATTATCGAAATTAATAAATAATTATTTATTAATATTTGTTTTTTATTTCTTAATAATTTCTAAATATTAGTAAATAAATATAAATATATTAATATTAATAAATTATTTATTGATGAACAATTGATTGATGAACAATATATTGTTCAGTGCATACGGTAATAAATAATCTGAATATTGTATCATGGTTGATTCAAGCTTGAATAAAGATTGGATATTCAAGTTTCACACACGAAGATTGAACGAGTCTTGAATCGAGCATGGGACGAATATTGGTCTCCCATCGTCAACATTGGTCTTTCGCGCCTGGGTAGAAGAACTATTCCAATTCCCCATGTCTATTCCTAACTAAAATCCTGTCTTAATTTCCCATATGGTTTGACATGGGAAACCGCACATAGTAAACCACGTGATTTCCTTTAGGAAGTAGGGTTTTATAGTCCAGGAGCTGGCGACCAAAACAACTATCTCATTTCATACCGGCTGAAAATTTGAGTATAGATTACTGAAGACATGTAAATAACAGAAAACCACGTCTGGCAGGTCGGTGCTGGGACGGGGGTGGCGACAGGGGGTCGAATAGGTGAAAAATAATGTAAAAATTTCTCATTTCATACCGATTAAAACCTTTAGAAATCGAAAGTCTACATTCAAACAAGACTGAAAATGCGCGTCTGGCAGTTCTGGAGTGGGGCAAAGTACGCCTGGCAGCCCTTCGAAGATGCAGCAAATGGGTCAATGGGTGAAAAATAATGTAAATTTTTCTCATTTCATACCGATTAAAACCTTTAGAAATCAAAAGTTGACATCTACATGAGTGTAAAAATGTGCGTCTGGCAGTTCTGGGGTGGGGCAAAGTACGTCTGGCAAAAAGGTATAAACAAGTAAAAAAATCGAAAACTTTTTCACTTTTCATACCGATTAAAATCTTCATAAATCGAAACTGTACATCTAAACAATTGTAAAAATGTACGTCTGCGCAATCGTGGGGTGGGGCAAAGCACGTCTGGCAAAGGGTTAAACAAGTAAAAAAATCTTTAAATTTAATCTCATTCCATATCTATTAAAACTTTCATAAATCGAAAGTTTACATTTAAACAAGTATAAAAATGTACGTCTGGCAGTCGTGGGGTGGCGCAAATCGAGTCTGGCAGCTCTTCGAAAATGCTCTCTCAGAAAGATAATGAAAAAGAATAAGTTATTTTAATTAATTTGTAGTTATTAGTTTAAATGTGTAAGAGGTACCCATTAAATATGTAAGAAATGTAACAGTAGTATACTTGATATACAAATTTCGGAACTAAACGATCTACCGACAATTACGTGCTGTGGCATCATAATCGCGAATTTTTGTGAAAAGTCGGTCCCATCAAAATCGACCGTATTCGGATTTCTTCGGCACGTCTGAATAAAGTGGATGTCCCCACTTTTTTTTCCTTTGCCCATGGATCCCACTACCTTTACAGTGGCTACCCTCAAGGCGGTGTCTAGATCACTTGGCTTGTCGACTGTCGGAAACAAGGCAGAATTAATAAGGCGACTTCAGGAAAGTGATCCTTCTGACGATTGGACACAAGAGGCAGAATTGATCCAAGCTAGGGATGGCGTAAGAAGAGATCCACATTTGACTGATGGTGATGACCACAGTGTTCACGAAGAACACAATATTAATGATGGCGCAGATAATGCGCGAGAAAGAGAATTAGAATTAATTAGACGAGAACATGAGCTGACTCGGCGCGAGTTGGAGCTTACAAGGCGTGAATTGGATCTGTTGCGTGGCACTTCTGTTTCTCCGATCATTCAGCAACCATCATCACATCCAAACATTCATGCGCTAAAGGATCTTTTAAGCGAATTTGAGGGTTCAGGCGATGACTACAGAAGATGGCGAGATCAACTTCTGTTATTAATGACCACTTATAAATTGAACGACGAATCTGGACGGCTACTGTTGGGGTCAAGATTGAAAGGGAAGGCACTTCGATGGTTTCATTCGAGGTCAGAATTCATCGGCATGTCGGTAAATGAGTTGCTCATTGGACTGGAGTCGATGTTTGATCACCGACAAGATAGATTAACTTTAAGGAGAAAATTTGAAGGACGCATCTGGAAAAATTCGGAACAATTTAGTGATTATTTTCATGAAAAACTAATTTTGGCAAATGCTGTTCCTATCGACGAAGATGAATTGGTTGATTACTTGGTGGATGGTATTCCGGACTCCTCCTTGCGCAACCAGGCCAGGATTCAGCGGTTCAAAGGAAAGTCTGAACTCTTGAATGCATTCGAGAAGGTCACCTTAAAAGAAGATTTTGGATCTGCACGTGAAGTTAAAAAACCTACTTCTATAGTCCCTGGTAACGAATTTATGGTGAAAGACAGAAACGCAACAAAGTCTTTCAGCTTCCAAAGATGTTTTAATTGTAGTAAAAATGGACACATTGCAGCTGACTGTCGACTTCCGAAAAGACCCGTCGGCGCATGTTTTAAGTGTTTCGAGTTGGGACACCAGTCCAAAGATTGCCCTAAAAGAAAAACCCTACATCAAGGAAAAAGCCAAATTGCAAATGTGTCAATAGATGTACCTGATGACCTTGACTTGGAGAACATCTTGGAAAAACAGTGTTTCAAGACGATTGCTTACGAGATTGACGTTGGAACGGAGACTTGTATTTTGTCTTTGGACACACTTTTTGATACCGGAAGTCCTATCAGCTTTATTAAGGAGAGTCTTCTACCAGCAGGCAGTGTGCAGCCATGTCCTTCTGATTCGCTTCAGGATTACACCGGAATTAATAACAGCATATTAGTAAGGTTGGGATTAGTAACAGCAAAGGTAAGATTTAATAACATCGAATCAAAGATTAATGTTTATGTTGTACCCGATAAAACGATGCAAGTTTCTGTAATTTTGGGACGCGATGTTTTGAGTAAATTTGATTTGGGTTTGATGTCATTGTCGAGTTTTGAGGCTGAGGCCATAAGAGAGATTTTCGCTATTGATCATGGGCCTGATAGTGTTGTCGATTTAATGCAAATTAATCCGGATATTGACTTTAAAATTAAATCACAATTAAAAAATATTTTTCTTGAGGAATATATAAATAAGGAAAGACCGGAATTTCCAAATGTAAATGTCGAGTTGGTTTTAAAAATAACAAATGACAAGACTATCATGTTTGGTCCGCGAAGACTCTCTTTCGAAGAGAAGGTCAAATTACGAATGATTCTCGATGATCTTATTGCTAGGAACATTATTCGCGAAAGCGATGCAAAATATGCATCACCAATTGTCCTAACTAGAAAGAAAAATGTCGATCTACGACTATGTGTAGATTATCGATTTATAAATAAAATATTAGAATGTCTGAATTATCCTTTTCCTTTAATTGAGGACCTGATCGATGGTTTGCGCGGTAAATGTTACTTTACGTTGCTTGACCTGAAAGATGGTTTTCATCACGTTAAAATGGCAGAAAATTCAATTAAGTACACTGCATTTATAACACCTTTCGGTCACTTTGAGTTTTTAAGAATGCCTTTTGGCTTAAAAACAGGTCCAGCCATGTTTCAAAAATTCGTAAATAAAATATTTAGTGATCTTATCAGATCAGGTGACGTAATGACTTATCTCGATGATATTCTTATCGCGACGGCTACGGTTGAACGTCACTTGAAAATTTTGAGGCGCGTGTTGGTTTTGATGGTCGAGAACAAACTTGAGCTACGCATGGATAAATGCAAGTTCTTGCAGTGTGAGATAGCGTACTTGGGATATATGGTTTCCGCTCGTGGGATAAGTCCAAATGATCGAGGAATTAATGCTATTACTAATTTTCCGGTACCGCGCAACGTGAGGGAGGTACAATCTTTTCTGGGAATGTGCGCTTACTTTCGTAAGTTTGTTGCTGGTTTCTCGATAATAGGTAAACCTTTGTATGACCTTACTAGAAAAAATGCGGAATTTGTATTTGGTGAGGAACAATACCGTGCTTTCGAAACTCTTAAATCAAAATTGATTCAGTCACCTGTCTTGGGCATATACGATCTGAAGGACGAAACCGAGCTCCACTGTGATGCAAGCATGTTGGGTTTTGGTGCAGTTTTATTACAGCGGAAAAGAGATAATGAATTTCATCTTATAGCTTTCTTTTCGAAACGCACCTCGGACGTAGAATCGCGCTACCACAGTTTCGAGCTCGAGACACTTGCGATCGTGTATGCCTTGAGGCGGTTTCGAATCTACTTACAAGGCATTAAATTTAAAATCATAACCGACTGTAATGCATTAAAATTAACTCTTGACAAAAAGGACATTAATCCGCGTATTTCAAGGTGGTCCGCGGAATTTGAAAACTATAATAAAACCCTCGAACATCGTGCAGGGGAAAAAATGCGACATGTAGACGCTTTAAGTCGAGCAGTATGCGTTATGGTCGTTGAAGACAATACGCTCGAGACAAATCTAATCGCGAGTCAAAATATAGATACGAAAATAGTAGAATTGCGCGAAAAATTGCAAGTCGCTGAAGATAAACTTTATGAAATGAGGAATGGTTTAATATACCGAAAACGAAATAACGCGATATTGTTTTTATGTCCCTTCAAATATGGAGAATAAAGTTATTCATAAATACCACGACGAAATGGGACATTTTTGCGCAGAAAAGACTTCCGAGGCTATTTTACGTAATTACTGGTTCCCGCAGTTGAGGGACAAGGTTAAAATTTACATAACAAATTGTTTAAAGTGCGTCGCATTTTCACCAACCACGGGTAAAAAAGAAGGTTTTCTAAATATTATTCCGAAGGGTGACGTTCCATTTCTAACGTGTCATATCGACCATTTTGACCAATAGACAAAAGCTCTATTTCAAAGAAATATATTTTGCTGATGATCGATGGTTTCACAAAGTTTACTAAATTATATGCGGTAAAAACAACAAACTCAAAAGAAGCTATCGATTGTTTGCAAGATTATTTTAGAAATTATAGTCGTCCGAGATCGATTGTGTCGGACCGTGGGACATGTTTCACTTCGGATGAATTTAAATCGTTTATTGATGAAAATAACATAAAACATGTATTAGTCGCGACCGCATCCCCGAAAGCTAACGGCCAAGTAGAACGCGTGAATAGAGCTCTTGGTCCAGCATTGGCAAAAATCTCAGATCCTACGACAGGAAAACTTTGGCATAAAATGCTGTCGGATATCGAGTTCTCTCTGAATAACGTTGTACACAGCGCAACCGGGATTACGCCAAGCAAGTTATTGTTTGGCGTTAATCAAAGAGGTAAAGTAGTCGACCACGTTGCAGAATATTTAGAACACACGCGTGACGAGAACAGAAATATCGAGGAAATGAGAAAAGCCGCTAGTGAAAAAATTGCCAAATCTCAGGAATACCAGAAAAAACATTTTGACGCGAAGAGAAAAACTCCTCATAATTATGAAGTTGATGATTTGGTCGTTGTAAGAAATTTTGATAGTACGGTGGGGGCAGCGCGAAAACTTATTCCCCAATATAAAGGACCTTATCGTGTTATAAGAAAATTGAGAAACGACAGATATGTTCTATCGGACCTAGAGAATTTCCAGGTGACGCAAAAGCCGTATATGGGAACATGGGAAGCGTGTAATATGAAACCGTGGTATTCTGATTTTGTTGCGTTAATATGTGAGTGTTACCCGGAACATTTTTCCCCGTATATTTGTTGAACCAAAATTCAAATTTTTTTTGTAAATTAAAATAAAAAAGAGAGAGAAAGAATGATAATTAACTTGTGTGTAAAGTATTTTAATTCGAGGCGAATTATATGCAGGATGACCGAGAGAGAGAGAGAGAATTACTCCATTTCCATTATATTTGAATGTTGCGTGAGAATTTGTAAACATACTACTTTAATCTTTAATCCCCAGATTGAGTGAGTCATGTTTGATGGATTCAAATGAAATTATAATATTTAAGGAAATGGATAGATTTTTTTCGAAGCGAAGGAATATTCCTCTACATGTGAGGCTTATGAACGAAATTTTTGAGAAGGTTACTTTTGCAAATTGCTTCATGCAAGACTAATTTGGGAAAAGGCGTTTCTCGAAGGTTTCGAAAGAAAAAATTTATATATATGTGTTTAACGAAAAGAGAGCCTGCAGTTTATTCAACGAAATGTGTATGAAAATGGTCATCGCGAAGTAAAGATTTGTAATGATAAGCGGAAAACGTATGTGTGATTATTGTAGTGTGTATCATTTTTAATGTTAATTTATTATTCCTTAAGAAAACGATGAAATAAATGTTATTGGCATGTCGCAGTTTTAAAGAGTTTTAATTCAATATTTATTTTATGGTGTGAGTGAGAATGATTGTTTTGATTGTAGTGTGCGAAAATAGGTGTGTAATCATTGTCTATTGTACCAAATGACTGATTCATTTTAATGAACATAAAAAAAACCGTGCGTCCACCAACTGTAAAATATATATATATATATATATATATATATATATATATATATATATATATATATATAATACACTTATGTACTTCGGGACGAATTACAGTCAGGATGGACGAACTGTAAGAAATGTAACAGTAGTATACTTGATATACAAATTTCGGAACTAAACGATCTACCGACAATTACGAAGATCAGTCTACGACGAACTGTCGCGAGAAACGGTTGTAATAATTATAATTACTGATATTAATAAAGACCTTTTACATTCTAATCAATTTGATTTATTACAATATATATTAATGTACATGTTTTATTGAATATATTTAGCAAGAAATAATCTCTTTTTTCATTTATTTATTTTATTAGTTTTAATACAATGATATTTGATATATTAATAGAGGTGACAATAAGTGTCGGAAAGAATAAAAGACGAACATTTTTTCACTCGTATGGATGTCAACTTTCGATTTCTAAAGGTTTTAATCGGTACACTGAGAAAAATTGCGTTTAATCGAGTGGTAGAAATAGCTGGGTTAAAAAAACGCATTTAAAAATAAATAAGATATGGTTAAAAAAAACTAAGTTCTACTGATTATCACAACCGAGCTGAGACGGTTAAAACACATCTGTTAAACAAAATTCTCCGATGGATTGTCTTAACCAATCTCAAATGGGCATACCTAAAACAAACTTTCGCAATTGTCGTTATCTATTTATCTTTTGAATTCAAACTATTACTATATGATTAATATTTAACGAGCTTCATGAAAATAGCTTATATTCTAATATGAAAATAGGCGATTTATAAATAGAATGAATTTGACTATTTTTACTTAACCAATTTATTTAAAGTTTATAATTGTAGTCGGTAAATTTTAAACAAGTCACTTGAAAGTCGGTTACTGTTAATTACGTTGACTTATGTGATTTTAACCGAGTGAGCACTGAGCAGGCTTGAGGCGTCATAATTATTGTATTCATTTCGCTTTCAAGAAAGACGTTAAATTCATTTCGTGTGGTTATGTTTTTTTCTGATAGTTTTCTCGTTTTCCAACTTTTTCTGTGATGGCTGATGAAGCCGTGAAAAACTTGCTATCACAGTGGAACTGTCTCAATGTATACACAATACATACATGAATCTAAAAACATTGTAAATTTGAAAACCTTATTAACTCTGACGCTTTTTGTTCACGTTCAGTAACCTTGACTAAACGTACATTCATGAACCAATCTTCACTATTCATTTCTCTCCGTGTGGAGAATTCATTTTTTAACAGCAGGTTCTAAGTACTACAACAAAAATAAACTTTGATTTTTCATTTTGCAAACTTTAATTAAAAATAAGAGACAGTTTCTACTTACCTCTAAAAACTGAAAATTTGGGGTTAATAAAAAAGTTGATTATTTCTTACTAGTTACTAAATTTAAGAAAAAATCAATTTCAAGAATGGAAATGTTAAAAGATACAAAGAATTACATAAAAAATATTATGTTATTTACAAAATAATTCAAACTAATAAATACTAACACACATAGCACAAAAACATCCATTCTTGGTAACTTCCTGGAAATTTCCAGTGAATACAATAATGGCCGCAGGTTAGAAGCTTCCCATGGTAAACTTCCTAATAACTTCTTGATAGCTTCCCATAGAAACTTCCTGCAAACTTCCTTCGGCAGATTCCTGCAAATTGACAATGGGAACTTCTCGAAAGCTGTCAAAGTAAGTGTCCTGGAAGTTACCAGGAAGTTTCCAAAAATTATTAAAAATTTTTTTAGTGAAATTATTATTTAAAAAGGTTTAAAAAATTTAAATTATTCAAATTTTGTATTGTTTTAAAATAAAAAAGTGGGTTAACTTAAAAAAATGATCTTCTCAAATACAGCACACATGAGGGTAAGGCGGACTCGAACCACCATATGCCTCAAAAGTGCACTGCAAAAATAAGTATCTTATTTGATATCTTAACATATGATGTAAGATGGAAAAATGGTATCTTACATCTTAAAATAAGATGTTTTCGAAAGAATCTTACAGATTTTTAAGATGTTTTATACGTCTTAGATATTTTTTCTATCTTAAAAAAGTAAGATACTTCTGTAAGTTTTCTAAAGTATCTTAAATTAAGATGTTTCTGTCTCAATAAGATGTTTAGCGATAAGTTACTTGTGAATTGTAAGATGCGAAAGAAATTTAAGTTACTAAAACCTTAAGACGCATAAAATATCTTACATATAAGCCCATAGTTAACATCAAAACTTTTTCCCCAAAAAAAATGTTGGAAAATGTGTACGAAGATACTTTAAGCATCTTAATTTAAGATATTTTTAATGACTAAAAAGTGACTACAATAACATCTTATAAATGACTACTATAACATCTTAATTAAGATACTTCCCAAGTAGAAATGTAATACTGGCATTGTACTGACCCAGTACTGACCGGCAGTATAGCAGTACTGACTCCAGTACTAAATCAGTACTGGGAAATCCCTGGCTGGTAACGCTGTCCAGTACTGATTTTTTACCGGCAGTCAGTACTAAGTCAGTATAAAAATATCACTGGCAGAACACCGCCTAATTACTGATTCGCAGCTAAAATTTAACAAATTTGGAAAATGCTGTAACGCGTTCTCTAAAAGAAAATTTACCTTTAGAAGCTTATATTAATTTATTATTTGATTATTAAAGAAGAGGGAGTAATTTATTGAGTACTAATAATTACTATTAATATTTCTGTAGTAAATAAACTTTTATGAGTATCAACAAATATGTAAATAATTATAAAAATTCCTTTTATTGAAATAAGTTTTTAAAAAAAATTTTCTTATTTTTTTCATTAATTTTGACAATCTTATTTATTTAAATTAATTACTAAATTATTATTATTATTATCTATTATTATTTAAATTTATATTTTATGTAATACTGTTGAGAATTATACACTTAGAACTAAGACGGAAAAATATCGCACGCACGGGGTATCGAACCCTAGACCTCGAGGACGCAAGTCGAATACACTAACCACACAGCCACGCAAGCTTGAAAGTATGTTTTTTTAAACTTCCTTTTGAATTATACAAAGGATATATACAGTGCTATAATAATGAATTCACTGTATAATATATTTATTTAATGAAAAATTATTATAAATATATGTTTTATATATTTATATACATTTTAACAAGGCATTACATATTAATTAATAGGTATAGCATAAAAATATGGTAAAAATTATTTATGTAAATAATAATAGAAAAATGTATATATTTTTACATTTAAAAGAAAAAATTTTTTAAATTTATTATTAATAACATATAATAGTAAAATTAATTAATAAATAATAATTTATTATTATTATGATATACCTATTAATTAATAATTAATACTATGTTAATTATTATTATTATTATTATTATTATTATTATTATTATTATTATTATTATTATTATTATTATATTGTTATTGTTATTGTTATTGTTATTGTTATTTTTTTTTTTTTTGCTTAGGGACTTTTGGGAAATCTGCCTACAGATACCTTGGATTCCGCACTCCAATGTTATGTGGGGTTGGTATAACAAAACAGGAGAAAAAATAAAAAAAAGTAAAATAAATAAGTATTATAATAAATTTAGAATACTGGCGACCTACTGCTAGCCCGACCCACTAAAACCCGTAACCCTTCTTTTGGAGCCCTTTATCCTCCCTCGGAACTGTTGTAAGACTTTAGCCTTCGAGGGTGGCGCTCCAACTCTGTCGCTGCTGCGACTTTGTTCTTTACCTGCGGTTCTCCTGCGTCAATAGTTAAAAAATTTAAAACCATTTTAATATAAAAGCGGAATTAACAGCACAACAAAAATTAAAAAAAAACAAATGTTAAAATAATTTAAAATGTCAATAGATAAAATACTAAACGGGTCTAAAACAGAAACATATAAAACCAACAGATATAATATCAAAAAGTAAAAATTGTATAAGGACAAATAAATCACAGAATAAATTAAAAATAAATAAGGACGAATAAATCACAGAATAAATTAAAATTGTACAAGGACAAATAAAACACAAAATAAATTAAAAGTGTATAAGGACAAGTAAATCACAAAATAAATTAATTACCAAAAAACAAACAAATTAAAAGCTGTTTAAATTACGCTTTTTTGGCGGCCGTCGAGATCCTTCCTCGACATGACCGAGATTATGAAATTCTCGACTTGCCGCCAATTCTCTTCTGACTGGGTCATCAGCGATACCATGTTCTCCGGTGTAACTTGACTGTTTACACCTTCGAACATGGCCCGCCTCTCCAAGTCCCATTTCTTGCATAAAAAGAGGGTGTGCTCTGCGTTGTCCACAATGAACTGACAGTACGCACACACCTCATTTTCGCGTAATTTAAAGCGATACAGGTACGCGTTAAAACACCCGTGGCCTGTAAATGCTTGCGTCAAATAATAGGAGACTTCTCCATGCTTTCGGTTTATCCAGGTGGTGAGCGTTGGAATAAGCCGATAGGTCCATCGGCCTTTTTCCTCCCTATTTCATCTGTCTTGCCAAGTCTCGACGAGTCTGCTTCTCGCATTCTTGCGGATGCAGGCCTTGCTGAGTCTTTCTGACTCTGGGGTCTGGGGATTATTTCTTTCTTTAAAAAGAAGAAACAATTCCTCCCTTTCCCTCGCCATAAGATCGGCCGGCGGGACACTTGCAAGGACCTGCACAGCACTTGTCGAGACCGTACAATACGCAGATACGATTCTGGCATTGATACCTCTCTGGGCCGACAGCATGTTCTCGCAAATTGTTTTGCTTCTGAACTTGAGCGAGGGAGCCCATGCTGCTGCTGCGTAAAACAGCTTAGCATGGGCAGCACTTACCACCAGTCTCCTTTTCTTTTCGCGTGGTCCGCGAACATTCGGCATAAGACGTGCCAAATTTGCAGCACACTCAACTGCTTTATTCATCGCCGTTGCTATGTGGTGATGAAAGTTTAGCCTTCCATCGAACTCCACACCGAGATACTTTATATACTTGCTAAACTTGACCTCGAATTCGTCTATCACGATTCGTGGGACTGTATAACCACGTCTGTCTGTGACGAGCAGAGCTTCGGTCTTTTCCAGGGCCATTTTAAGACCTCTGGCATCCAGCCAGCTCTTGGCTCGCCGCAGACATTCGTTCACCAATGTCCCAAGGGCTTCCTCGCTTTCGGCTGTGCACACGACCAACGCGTCGTCCGCAAAGCCGATGATAACCGCGCCTTCGGGTAGATCCATTCGCAAGAAGTCATCGTCATCATGCAAGATGCATCGCAGGCCGCGGTGATGGTTTTCCTTACCGCTCGTACCTCTGCATCCAGGGTATTTGGCCTCTGCACCCAACCCAATTCCTCAATGAGGCGGGATTCTTCCAGGGATCGGACAAACTTCTCCTTATCGATTTTCTTCACATTCCAGGAGAGGCGTTTTCGACACGGTGCTTCCTGTCTTCCGCCATTTTCTGTGTCTCCCACTGAGACTGAAAACTCGATGTACTGGTGATCACTTGCGGTATACTCCTCAGAGACTCGCCATTCGTTTATGCGTCTGAATAGAGAAGATGATGCAATCGTAAGATCAATGATCGATCCAATTGCACCCCTCCTAAACGTCCATGTCCTTCCCCGGTTCACAATTGTTAAATTGCTTCTGGAGACCATTTCTCCGATCATTCTACCTCTTTTATCGAGCCTTGACTCGCCCCACTCCGGCGACTTAGCATTAAAATCACCGGTGACGAGTACATCCAACCTGGATTCTCTAAGGCTCGATTCGAGTTCCTGAATGTCGGCTTCGAAGTCTGTCAGTGGATCGTTCGGCGAAAAGTAGCTGCTGTACATACGTATGCCGGCAACCTCCGCCCAAACGAATCCACTGCTCGTCTCCAGGTACCTGGCAACCCGCAGCTCAGGATTGCACACCTGGACAGCGGCTCTACCTGATTTATCCTGGTACCAGGGAGCGAGATCGTTCTTCCTGTGTTGCTCACTGCAAAACAGGATATCGATCTCTTTTTCCTTGACCGTCTGCATCAGGAGAGCCTGCGCCGTCCTGCAGGTGTGCAGGTTAACCTGCAGAAACTTTAAGGGTTTGCCTTTTTAAGCCTCTGCAGCAATTCTCTGTAAACCGGGCAAGATCTTTTCCCGGAGATATGGACAATATCTGTCTTCCCTAAATCCGTGCATGTTAAACACTTAGGTTGTTCGACAGAACAGTTCTTCGCCATGTGACTCTCACCGCCGCATCTCCGACAGTTCTTAGTTCTGTCGGGGCCTTTGCATGATCGGGTCACGTGTCCATATGTAAGGCATTTTAAGCACCTTACAACTTCCAGATTCTCTCGGACTCGGACGTTTAGCCATCCTATTTTTATTTTGCCGATCTTGAGCAGAGACTGACTATCAGACTCTGCTAGGCGGACCAACGCGACTTTTGTGCCACTAAAACGTGGCAGAAGTCTGCACACTATGTCCGTGTCAAGCTTTCCCAGTTTCTCTCTCAAAGCCGAAACCACATCCTGCTCGGTCGTAGTTTCATCAAGGCCTTTTAATTCAAGACACCTTTTATTTACAAGAGCTGTAACCTCGGCCCTACCTTGTGAGGCCGAGACCAGAGCCCCCGCAAACTTCAAGGTGTCACCTCCTTTTTTCAAGACCAGGAGTACGTCTTTATTGAGTGCCCTCCTGATCCTGAGGACCTCAACATTAGACTCTTCCGACCTCACAGAGCGTTTCATTTCTGTCAGCATGTCAGCTATAGTTATTGTTGATGAATAATGTTTTTAAAAATCTAGGAAAATATTTTAATAGTTAATAAATCAAACAATGTTGTTATTAATAGTGGCCGGTTAATTGCCATTATAACAAAGTTTGTTTGTTTTTTATAACTCCTTCGCAGTACTGATTTGGTGGTATGCCAGTTTTCTGCCAATACTGATTTTAACACTTTTTTAACTCCGACATATTACTGGTTCGGTTTTGGAGTCAGTATACTGCCAGTACTGATCGGGTTCCGAAAGTCAGTACATTTCTACTTGGGTTCTTTTTGCAGTGTGTGCTGCTGAAATAGCGCTTTATGCGCTTAACCAAATCGACACTTGACTTTACAGGGTTAATTTATATTTATATATTTCATTGTATCTTTGAGGAAAGTAATTTCTACTTAAGATAAATTTTTTTGAATTAAATTTTACAATATTTGGATAATTAGAACATTTTTCATTTAAATAACAAATTAAAAAATTGAATTAATATTTTATTTCATTTAAAGTCGTTGCGGCCTACTTTTAAAAAATCTCATAATTTGTACAAATAATGTTTAATGTCTATGGAATTCACTTCCGATAATTATTTTCAAAAAATGTTTTAATTAAAGTTATAATTTAGTTCCACAGAAAAAAGGTTAGTTTGACATCTATGAAAATTTAATAAAAAAGCATATTAAGAATTTAGATAAAACAAATTTCTTGATTGAAATTTGTCAAAAATGTCTTAATTTACTTGTAAAAATAAATTATTATGTATACATACCCAAAATAATAGATAAAATTAATTTTGAAACTTACCTATGAAATGTCGAAAGTCACCATATTTCAATTATAGTTTTCAAGAACTTTATAAATATTAAAAAATGTATTACTGATTAATAAAATTAATACATTCAATGTACTTTCACATTATGTGCTGATTTTTTCGTTTTATAGTATAGAAATGTAAAAAAATTTACCTTTAATATTGAGTCTTTTGTGATTTTTCGTGATTTCAATCCCATTATGTCCTCTGGCGCTTAACAAAAAAATCTAAGTTTGATTTAAATTTTTAAAAAAGCGGGTCGATTTTTATCTCGCAATAGAAATGTGCGGCACAAACAGTTTTGTGACTTGAGGGAAAAGAAATTGTATAGAGTTGCTATGAGAGTTTGTGACAAGAAGAATTGGCAAAAAGAGCAAGAAAGAGAGGGAAGGAGTGAATAGCTTTCTTTGAGAATCTTAAATAACAGCCAACTTTGCCACGAAACTTTTAACTTTGCAAGAACATTGCGGCCGCTTGGGGACTTTCTCTGCATTGCGGGTGACGAAAGCTTATTGTTACGTGGCATACACATCCGGCGTCGACATAAACAAAGATGACAGAAATCCGCATAGACGCCATGATTTCAAAAACGATTCGTCGACTGACTTTCTCTCTGTTTTCTATCTTTGTCCATATCATTCACAACTTTTGCAAAACTGAGGGGAAATGTCGTCGGTGTTCGCGACACATTGTCCTCCCGACACTGCGACTTTTCTCTCTTTTGCGAACGAAAATCATTCCGGATTTTCATAAACTGCCCTCACTTTTTTAAAAACTTTTTTTTTCTCTACTTTAATACCAAGTAGTGCTGGAAAAGAATAATTGAATTCCCTTTTATATAAGCCTTATTTAAAAGGCCTTTCAAGATGTCCTTCCGTCAGGCGCTCAGACATTCTATCATTAATGGTACATAGAACCAAGATATTGTGCTAAAGATGTTAAAAATGACAAATTTTAATTATTTTTAATATTAAATTCACAGTAATAAAATATAATGTTTTTTGCGAGTGGAAATTCATTAGTGACGAAAAATACAAAATATGAGACATTTATTTTGTTCAAATTGTTAAAGAAAAATTAATGTTAGTACATAAATGAAATATTATGTACACCGAGAAAAAAATGCTGTTGAATCAAAGACATATGAGTTTGATTCATTGAATAGTGTCATAACGGGCTGCCAAACGTATATGCTGTTGTTTTGAAAGCACCGATTCTAATGATTCGATAGTATCACTTTCATTGAAACAAAAGCATATTTCTTAAATTGACAGCATACTGTGTTAATTTGAAGGTATTCCTTTTGAATCAACGATCAAAATTTTTTAATTTAACAGTATATGCTTTTGAGTCAATGACTATAGTTTTTAAATTTATAAGCTTCGCAAACTTCGCAAACATAACTTCAAAACCCCCTTCCTACTCACAGGTTCCTTGGCAAATATAATCTCAACCCCCCCCCTATTCATAGGTCACAGGGCAAACATAACCTCAAAACCCCCTTCCCACTCACAGGTCAAATGACAAACATAATCTCAAAACCCCCTTCCTACTCACAGGTCCCTTGGCAAACATAACCTCAAACCGCTCCTCCCTACTCATAAGTCACAGGGTAAACGTAACCTCATAACCCCCTTCCCACTCACAGGTCACAGGGAAAACATAAAAACCAATTGTTGAAGTATTTTAAAAAATAAAAAAAATTTAAATCAATGTATTTTTAGATAAAAACTTTAAACTGTAAATTTAATAACGGGGGGGGGGGGGGTTGACGCGCAAAGCGCGCAGGGGGCGGAGCCCCCCTAGTATATATATATATACTAGGGGGCTCCGCCCCCTGAGCGCTTCGCGCGTCAACCCCCTGATTTTATACGATATTATATATCTTATGATATTAGCCACCCTTAAATTTTTAATCTTTGTCATCATCTTTGTCATCAAGTAAAAAAATTTTCCTTTGCATACACGCATATTTCTTAAATTGACAGCATACTATGTTAATTTGAAGGTATTCCTTTTGAATCAACGATCAAAATTTTTTAATTTAACAGTATATGCTTTTGAGTCAATGACTATAGTTTTTAAATTTATAAGCATCATTTTTATGATTCAAAAATTTGTACTTTTAATTTTTTTAGTTGTTGCTATGGATTGAATAACACCATACTGTTAAATCAATTCTTTTATGTGGTTAAAGATATACCAACGATAAATTGAAAAAATAAAATTTTTGTTCACATATTTTTTACATACTAATTCTCACACCTTTAACACAACACTTCTTATATACATCTTTTTTTCAATTTTACACACTAACATAGACATCTTTATTATTTTTTTTTTATTTTTTTTAACGACAAACACACATACATACACATTCAAACACACTTTATAATTTTTTGAGTCTGCACTGAAAAAAAAGTGCTGTTGAATCAAATAGCTCCATGCTGTTGAATTTCCCGTTATTAATTCAATAACACATTTATTAATCGAACAGTATATTGCTCAAAACGAAAAAATGTAACTGTTTAAATTAAAAGTACGATACTGTTAAATTAATGATATTCTACAAATTGTTTCTATAGTTCATCTATATATAGCAACGGAATAATTTATTGCTTCTTTGACATTATTCATTTGAAACATCTAATAGATAAATTTGATGAAAATGCGTGTAAATTTGAATCAAATGAAAAGTTGTTTGCTTCAAAGATTTCGCTTTTGAAAATGAAAGCATATGCTTTCGTTTCAATGAGTGGTGCTATAGCGGACTGCCAATAGCATGCTATAAAAATAAGGACACTATGTATTTGAGACATTGACAGGTGCTAAATTAATTGAAATACTTATTCACACATATTTATATGTTTATTAAACCTGTCGTTTTTGAAATTCTTATATAAAAAACTATTATTTAAATTGTTTTAAAGAATTAAGGACTAGTTAAACATAAATTCCCTTATTCACGAGAAAAATCTCGCGCACGGTATTTAACTACAATGTAACTGCTCAATGTAAGAAGCGAATGTATTACATTGCAGCGCGGCAGTTCTCGTCTATCACGAAAGTTAAGCACGTTTTGTCGCGGTTACTACCTGGATGGGTGACCGATTGGGAACAGCGTATTTTTCAGACTCAAAAAATTAAAAAGTGTGTTTGAATGTGTATGTATGTGTGTTTGTCGTTGGAAAAAATTTAAAAAATTAATAAAGATGTCTATGTTAGTGTGTAAAATTGAAAAAAAGATGTATATAAGAAGTGTTGTGTTAAAGGTGTGAGAATTAGTATATAAAAAATATGTGAACAAAAATTTCATTTTCTCAATTTATCGTTGGTACATCTTTAACCACATAAAAGAATTGACTTAACAGTATGGTGTTATTCAATCGATAGCAACAACTAAAAAAATTAAAAGTACAAATTTTTGAATCATAAAAATGATGCTTTTAAATTTAAAAACTATAGTCATTGACTCAAAAGCATATACTGTTAAATTAAAAAATTTTGATCGTTGATTCAAAAGGAATACCTTCAAATTAACATAGTATGCTGTCAATTTAAGAAATATGCTTTTGTTTTAATGAAAGTGATACTATCGAATCATTAGAATCGGTGCTTTCAAAACAACAGCATATACGTTTGGCAGCCCGTTATGACACTATTTAATGAATCAAACTCATATGTCTTTGATTCAACAGCATTTTTTTCTCCGTGTGAAAAATACGCTGTATTTTGACATATGTTTTGATTTATGTTCTTGACCTATAGATCAAAAAATAGGTCAAATTAGACATAGGTTTTGAGGTAATGTGAGGCCGTTATTTATTCTTCTTTTTGACCTATAGGTCAAAAAATAGGTCAATTTTGACATAGATTTTTACGTAATATAAGGCCATTATTTATCCTCCTTTTCGACCTTATAGGTCAAAAAATACGTCAATTTAACATTATTTTTGAGGTAATGTGAAGCCGTTATTTGTCCTCTTTTTGACCTATTGGTAAAAAAATAGGTCAAATTAGACATAGATTTTGACGTAATGTAAGGCCATTATTTATTCTCCTTTTTGACCTATAGGTCAAAAAATAGGTCAATTTTGACATAGATTTTTACGTAATATAAGGCCATTATTTATCCTCCTTTTCGACCTTATAGGTCAAAAAATACGTCAATTTTGACATAGATTTTGACGTAATGTGAGGCCGTTATTTATTCTCCTTTTAAACCTATAGGTAAAAAAATAGGTCAATTTTGACATAGATTTTGACGTAATGTGAGGTCGTTATTTATTCTCCTTTTAAACCTATAGGTCAAAAAATAGGTTAAATTAGACATAGATTTTGACGTAATGTGAGGCCGTTATTTATTCTCTTTTAAACATATAGGTCAAAAAATAGGTCAAATTTGACGTAAGTTTTGAAGGACCGTTTGGGATAGGGCGCCCTTAGAACTTTCTGAAACAGCGGCGGCGGCGCTGTTATATATATATATATATATATATATATATATATATATATATATATATAATTTATCATTTTACAAACTTTCATGATCAAATGGTCGTTTATTTTGGGAAAAAAAGTTAGGAAAGTGAAAATTTGTACGTAGAAATAAACGACTATTAGATCATGTAAGTTTGTAAATTGATAACTTATTAAAATATAAAATAACTAACCTTAACAATGAGTTGATGAAAAAGAAGTACATCAATTTCTTGTTCTGTTTTGAAGAAATATCTGTTATTTGACTTTTTAATTTAAACTTTTGATTTTTAAATATTAGGGGTAGTGTTTAATGTTGAAAGAGAAATACATAAATTTATTGTTCTGTTTTGAAAAAGAATGTGGGGTTAAAGGGAAAAGCCGTTAATATTATTAAGTTTGAATTTTTACATTTTAAGGGTAGTTTTTTCGATTTAAAAAAAACCAAGGGTGATTAAGCAATGTTCAGATTCGTTTTCAGCGGGCAAAAATACGTTAAGATATATATGTCTGGTTCAATAAACAGACAACTTTTTTTTGAAAAAGTTATTGGATAACATTGGATAACTCTCGCCCCGAGAGTTATCCAATGCGCCCTACTCAAGACGAATATAGCATGTTTGTTTTTTAACGGAATGCTAAGTTAGGAGAGTAACATAACCTTAACTCATACTATTGTGCTATGTGGGTTCATTCAAAATTGAAATTTCCTATAATTTTAAATTAAATCCTTTTCCATTTTTTTATAAAAATTGTAATCTGAAAGTCAACGTCTGATTCAACCAATAAAGTAAAGTTAAAATCACACCTCAGATTTTGAAAATTAAAAGTTTCAGATTCAATATGGCGACAACAACTTTAATAATTAACCACTTTCCGTAGAAACTCTTTAGTCAGGAGTTTTTACATACGGACAGAATATTGCAATAAAATTTTATTTATTTATTCGGAAACAAATATGAATATAAAACCTATTTTATTCCAATAAATGGTTTTCTCAGTCTTAATTTGATATCCTTAGAAAAACTCTGGTTATTTAATTTATCCAAAGTAAAAAACTGCACCGATTATTAAAATCGAACAGATGTTTTTTATCTTTTGTCTTTTACGAAGAATAAATATGATCGACTCATTTGTGTTTGTGTGTGTATAAAAAATGAGTATAGAAGGGAAAATGACAAGACGAATGCCGGTAGTTTCGAATTGCAACAAAAAGGGGGGATAAAAGGAAAACCGGATGAAAATTTTACATATAAAAGGTGTACAAAGCTGAATAAAATGAGGAATGGGTAAAAAGAGGAGGCGACACGACATTAAACGGAATAAAGAACCCGCAGCTTTTTCAAGAAGGGTGTACCAACTAACCATCGACATGATCTGAATTCAACGGGTGGGTAATGAAATTTTTTCGCTTCGCTGCGCTTTTCTTATTCGCACTCCAATTTCATTTTCTCGCTCTATCTTTTTCTTTACCCTTCTGTTTTTGTTCACTTTCTTTCTCTCTCTTTTCTCTCTCCCTTTTTATTTTATCTCTCTTCTTCTTTTCAATCTGTCTTGTTTTATCTTTCTCTTCAATCAGTACTTGCTGAATGTAGTACACGGTACATATTAAAGCGATACACTCTAACCAAAAGAGTCAGTAAAGCAAAAAAGCGAAAGAGAAAGAAATAGGATAATGTTGATATTTATAATAAAATTTGCTATATTTTTCATATAATATGCTCATAAACATGAGAACGTGTACCAAATTTTAGCTCGTAATGTTGAAAAATTTAGAAGTTAAAGCGGGAACAGGAATATTATAGGTAGTTCGTTGGATTTAAAAAAACAGAGTGATGATGCAATTTTGATATTGCTTTTGGGTTGTTAAAAAAGAAGTATAGAAAATTATTGTTTTGTTTTGAAAAACAATGTTGTTTTTGATTTTTTTACTTTAAACTTTTATTTTGTACATTAAAGGGTAGGTTTTTCAATTTTAAAAAAACAGAGGGTGGTGGAGCAATTTTTACATTGCTTTTGAGTTGTTGAAAGAGAAGTACATACATTTATTGTTTTATTTTGAAAAACAGTGTGGTTTTTTATTTTTTTTATTATACGTTTTGAATTTTTACATATTAGGGGTAGTTCTTTCAATTTAAAAACACAGGGGGTGATAAAGTAATTTTGACATTGCTTTTTAAATGTTGAAAGAGAAATACATAAATTTATTGTTCTGTATTAAGAAACAATGTGGGTAAAAACCTTTAATATTATAGAGTTTAAATTTTTACATTTTAGGGGTAGTTTTTTAGATTTAAAAAAAAACAAAGGGTGATTAAGCAATGTTGACATTGTTTCTGACTTGTTAAATCAGAAGTAGATTAATTTATTGTTTTGTTTTGAAGATAAATCTGTTATTCAATTTTTTTTACTTTAAACTTTGATGTTAAGGGTAGTTTTTTTAATTTAAAAAAACAGAGGGTGTTGGGGGTGATCTAAGGTTCAAGGTTTAAGACTGTATTTATTATTTAATTTTTTTAATTAACTGAAGTAGCTACTGTTTCGATTTACCCCATCTGACCCTTAATACATTTCAATAATAATTATTGTATTTTATTATGTTTAAATTGTTTTTGAATCATTATATTTCTATAATAATATTTATTAATTATTATAATTATTATTTATGTGATTATGTAACATATGACTTTTTTTTCTTTGCAGACAGAAAAATTACTTCTTTCTTTCTCTATATAATTTATTCACTATTTAAGTTATGTTACTAATATGGAAACATAATTTTTTCCAAAAAAAACTAAACACTAATCTTTGTTTGACGTAAAAAATTATCCACAATTCGATGACAAGAATTTGGAAATAGAGAAGATATAACTTTTTTTAAATATTCATTTCACGTATTGAACGCAGATAAAAAAAAGCAGAGAAAGAAACTACGAGTATATACATGATATAAAAAATTAAAATTTGTCAGTAAAAAACGTGGAAATGCAGTGAAATAGATTCAGAAGGGATTTTAAGTAAGTAAAGCAGACTTTAAAAAGAGGATTTATTTTGTCACTAGTTGGGAGAAAAATCTCTGTATATTTGAAAATCGTGGCAATTTTTCAACTATGAAATTTAACACTGATTTTTCAAAGAGAGAAAAGTAGTGTGTGGAAATAGAGAAAACCGTTAGGCCAGTAAAAACCCTCATCGCTTCTCTCTCTCTCTTTCTCTCCATATTTCTCTCCAATCTGTTGAGCATGAAAATTTCTTGTCCTTTTGAGGAACCGATAGACGATAAAGGATTTCAACTGTGCCAGAAACAGAAAAATGGGATGGAAAGTATATCAGAGGACAGAAGAGATGGTTCAAAGAGGGTGAAAGCGTTCAAATTCGTACTACTTCTTACAAAACGAAATACTTTGTCGTATCAGAAAAATTTCAGAAAAAATAGAAAGGTAAGAGGAAAGAATGAAAAAAAGAGATACGGTTACGTATGAGAATGACCCTCGTTTTATTCAGTGTGGATTACTACCCTCTTGGGTTCGATTTATCTTCCCTTTTTTGCTCTTTTACATGAAGAAAAAATGTTTTTTCCTACTAACTTTCACTTTCTACGGGGATAAGTAGTTTTATTTATATTTTTATTTATTCAAAAGAAAATTTTAATTCAGTTATTTCCTTTTTTATGCTTATTGCAACAAATATCTTGTCTTCCCAGTAAAAAGAGGCATATTGGGCAAAATGCATCGGCTTATTGAACAAGCCGTCTGCTCAAATGTCCAACGCGGCATTTGGGCGATTGGGATGGTTGTTCAATGAGCCAAAGCATTATGCACAATAATCCAAAACTTATTTCGCGCTTAAAACTGGCGAAACACTTATAATAAGAAAAAATTGCGATTTTTCGGAAGTGTCAGTTTTCTACTGCTAGTTTACTGCTGTACTTATAAATTCTGTCTGTAAAAGTTATGAGTATGATAAAGAGTAATTCTTTTTATCGACTCTTAATATATATTTCAACTGATAATACATGATTGTAGGTTTCTCTTTTCAGAAATAAAAAGGGCGAATTTAATTAATTAAATCAATTGGAAATTGGTAAGTATTATATTAATTTTTAATAATTATTTATTAATTCTATTCTTTACATAAACAAATTATTCATTATTTATTGTATAATGTAAAAGATTTTTTATAATTATTTTTATATAAAATAAGTGAATTATTTTTCCAAAATAAAGTACCAAAATAAAAAAAACAGTAAATTGATAAATAAAAAATGATGGTAAGTATATATAATAAAATAAATTATTAATAATGCATATTTTAATATTATTAACATTTTAATAAAATAAAATGAAAAAAGAAAAGTTTATCAAAAAATTACAAACTATACATTTACAAAAAATAAAAATTTCTCAATAATTATGGTACCTTTTTTCATTACATAAATTTTCAATTCAATGTATAATTAAAACTTAAACAGTAAATGTTATTTAACAGTTTAGACATTTAAGAAAAACTTATAAATATTGTTCTAATAAATAATTTTTAAAAAAATTATTATCGTTGTTTTAAATTGACATTTTAAATTTTATTATTAAAAATGCAAAGATTAAAAAGTGTTTATCAGAATATTCATTTAAATTTTTTTTGCATTAATTTAATTTAATTATTTAACTTAATCAATTAATATTCAATTAATATTCAGCCAATTAATATTTAATTGCTAATCAATTTTTGAGAAATTTTTATTTTTTGTAAATTTAAAGTATGTAATTTTTTTATAAACTTTCCTTTTTTTATTTTATTAAATTAAAATGTTAATAATGTTAAAATATGCATAATTAATAATTTATTTTATTATATACACTTACAATCCTTCTTTATTGTGTGTCAAAAATACTATTTTACAGGTCATTTTAATTAGTTTTTTTAGTAATTGCCTTTTATTCCTCCTAGTCAAAAATTATTTAATTGGAAACTTTGACACTCTAATTTATCATTATTGTTAAGAAAGTGTAAAAATGTTAATTTTTGTGAGAGAAAAAGCTGTATGAAAAATGTGATTTTAGTTCTTCGTTTGTTTACATTTTACAACTTGGACTTGCCACGTCTCTAACTACGAAACACTATTTCTTCAAATCATTACTATTTTTTTAATTTTCTCTTATTTACAAATTTATACGTCGTAACATAAGGAATATTATTTGAAAAAGTAATTTTTTATTTTATATTATAAAATTTAACTCGTTTTTGAACTTTTAGAAAAAAAACTTAATTTTGACTAGCATCCTTGAACTAAACACCTTAACAATACAAGAATATAAAATTTAATTTTAAAAATTTATGAATTTGAAAAATAGGTTTTAATTACATTTTTAATTTATTAATTAACAAATAAATTAAAGAATTACATTTTTTTGTTATATTCAAATTTCTTTAATATTTATAAATAAAGTATACATCTAATTATTATTTATAAATATAAAAAATTAATAATAAAAATAATAAATAAATATAATAATAATAATAGAATAATTGAAAAAATTTAAATTTTAAAATATTGTTTTAAAACATTAGTTTTTATTTACATAATATTCATAAAATTCTCAAATATTCCAAAGTATTTGTAAAATTATTATTTATTGTTGTATGTAAGTTGCAAAAATTGTTTTCTTCGTAGCGGTATTGCATATCGACATTATTATGCTCACATCCGTATGCGAGCGAATAGCGTAGTGGTTAGCGTATTAGACTTCGGTGCGTAGATTAGCAATAGCTTGGGCTTCGTATCTCACTTGCGAGCATTTAGAATTTTAATGAGTAAAAAAATGTAGAATGTGTTAAAAATGGAATGCCGGTACAACGCCGGTTGTTCGGTGGCATCAAATCTGCACCAAGCCGGACGCGCAGCCACTACAACACATTGTCATGTTCCAGTAGAATGCCTGCACCGATCCGGTTGTCCCACGGACAAATGTCAGTACAGTCTTACCGACGTCTGTACAGGCGCAGTACAATGCCAGTGGTAAATTTCCGCCTGGGATATATCATTAATCGTAGAATTTAATAATCTTTCGAATGGTATATTTGTTAATTTTCTAACATTTGTATTTAAATACAAATCGTGATTTAAAAATTTGTATGTTTTTTGGCCTTGAGCTTGCAGCATTACCGATTATTCCAGACGGTAGTGTACTTTGATTTGTTTTTTTTTTTTAAATATTTTTTATGTTTATTTTTTATAAAAGAAATTGTATCACGAAATAAACAAAAAATATAAATTAAATATAAAATAAATAATTTAAATAAAAAACATCTGTATAAAAATTACAATTTGGAACTTTTCGGCCATGCATTTCTTGGTACTCACACACTCACAACTGTATCTACTAATAGCTATTTTTAACTAAAACAAATTTAGAGAGTATGATTCACATAATTTTATGCTTTCGATGACGAAAATATAATTTTTAAAACTTTACTCACTTTTAGAATTTTCTGTAGGAGAAAAATTGGAATGTAATTGCCTGCTTACCTGTAACGAAAAATGAAAAACATATTTAGCAAAAATTACTTTAAAACAAAGATAAAATTGTATATAGCAAAAAAATATATACATATATTGTCAAAAATGTAGAGAATACTTCCTGTAAATTTGTAAACTGTTCTTTAATTTAATTCCAATTAAACAATCATTTAAGATGTCGCTTTCCATCCCATTTTTCTCAAATAAAAAAATATCATTAATATTAGTAACTTTATTAATTATTATACACATGTATTGATTGCATAATATATATATATATATATATATATATATATATATATATATATATATATATATATATATATATATATATATATATATATATAGCTATATGTTAATGTATAGTAAGCTACAATTAATATAGGTATATATAGGGTGTCCCAGTCGAGGGTGTACATATTAAAGGGGCGTAATCTACTGAAAAAACTGAGACGAAAAGTCCTTTGTACTTTTTAAAAATTTTCAGTAGTTTTTCCGTAAATCGCAATTAAATAATAAAAACTACGCTTTGCTACTGGACGTGAAAGCTCAGTGAGACGGTAGGCGGGGCGTACTATTGCAGCGTTTGCTTGCCTGGGCGTGTACCATCAGCGCGCGTAGAATAAATTTTTGACGATGATTTCTTGTTTCTAGATTTAAACAGTGTTATTTTAACACAAACCTGGTGTTAATTAAACACCCAATAATAATAAGTATTAAATTGACACACTTCGCGCGCTGCTGGTACACGCCCAGGCAAGCAAACGCTGCAATAGTACGCCCCGCCTACTGTCTCACTGAGCTTTCACGTCCAATAGCAAAGCGTAGTTTTTGATTTTTTAATTGCGATTTATGGAAAAACTACTGAAAATTTTTAAAAAAGTGCAAAGGACTTTTCGTCTCAGTTTTTTCAGTAGATTATGCCCCTTTAATATGTACACCCTCGACTGGGACACCCTATATATACCTATATATATATATATATATATACTCGTATAACAGCCAACCGTATATATGCTTCTTACGTGAAGGATCGCCGCCGCGAATTAGTATTAAGGTATGATTGAAACTTGTATGCAAATTTATGTGTGTTTTATATAAATAATTTGAATATTATATGTTAACTTTTAACATCTCCGTTCAGTAAGCAAATTTCTTGTAGGAGTGAGAGAGAAAGAGCGATACTGAATGTAGTCCTAAAGGATTAGTGTCAACTTTTGACGCTACGAGCGTTATCGTAAGAAATTACTTTTAAAACTGAGTTCTCTCGCATACGACATGTCTCACAACTTCTATAAAAGGCGTGGGTGTGAGACCATTCAGTCAGTCGATCCCTCACTTGCACTCGAGGCTGATCTTCTCCTCTAACGAATAAAGTTCTTGCAACTCAATTCACCAGAGCATTTTTTAAAGTCTTACTGTGTATACAGTAAGCACCACTTCTTTTTTAGCTTTACCTTCACTAGATTCTCGATACGGAAGAGTTCCTCTTCTGAGTTCGTAATCTCAAAAGGTACAGGTAGGTGTCTCACCTCGTCGCTTAACAGTTCGGAAGAGTCCCTCTTCTACGTGGTTTAGACGACGAAGAGTCATACTTCTGAAATAGTCCACCACTACGGATACACTGTACCTTAAAAATACGTGTCTCGCACTTTACGGAAGAGTCACTCTTCTACGCTTTGCGAGTCCACGTACAACCTCTAACGTATAACCGTACTTACGGAAGAGCCACTCTTCTGTGGGTACGTGTATTCGTTACACCGTATTACGCACAGAATTCCGTACTGTACGGAAGAGACACTCTTCCACGTCGTACGTGTATTGCTGAGCGTATTTTCCAACAAGCGTAAGAGAAAAACGCACTCTCTCTCTCTTTTCTCTATCGTCTTTTCCCCAGACTATTTTCGATTAATTCCCGTTAAAGACTGCATCACTGCCGATCTACCCCTTTGACCGTGTCATCCGCACCGTGACCGGTATCAAATTTAATTATGTGACAGCAATAACTTTACGAGAAAAAGAATACAATGTCCAGCGCGGCGTGCCGGGACTTGTGCAGTATCTTTCCACAATCATTTAATAAAATGTTTTTCGATTTTTGTAAGAGGTTTAAAGGTGAAAGAAAAGACACTCTCACTTTTTTAATATAATTGACAATGTTTCGGCGGTCAGATTCGCGATCATCATCAGGTCACTTTAATAAAAAATAATATTTAGATAAATACAAAAATAGATTGTAGGACACTTTTCCCATTCCATTATTTCCAGTCCAACCTTCCCGAAGGACATATTTCTCGCAACCAATCATTCCCAAAGAAAGATTTCTCCATTACCTACATTTCCCAAAGCTTAAATTTTTCCCAATATAGAATAAAACTCAAAATTTTTGTAAAATTAAAAAAAATCTATTCTACAGTTATTTTTTATGAAGGGTTATCATTGGTAATCATTTTATTAATATTTTAAATATAATAGGTTTTTCTTAATAAAATATGCGAGCCAATACGCGCTGGATAAAGTGATCCATTACGCCCCGGAGGTTTTTGTTGCAAATTTTGTTATTTTTTATCAATACCGTAAATATTAAACGAAAATTCTCAATTGTTCTTTAAGAACAAATGTTTAAAGCTCAAAACCTGATAAACAAACATTTTTTTACAAGTAATTTTGAAAAAGATATAACAAAAAAGCAAATAATTCAAAAATTTACTTTCAAGCGTCAAAATCACTTTTTCTACCATATTTTTAACAATAATAAATAAATAACAATGAAACTTGGTACATATTTACAGTATGACAAGTACATTATTCTGATCAAAAACCGAAATTACTCTGATTTACCACTTTTGAATAAATTGAAGTGATCCATTATGCTCCTACTTTTGGAATATATTTGGGAAAATAATAGGTTGGGAAAAGTTGACTATAGGAAAAAGAAAGATTGGATATTTTAACTATTGGAAAAAATGGATTGAAAAATGTGTCCACCAACGGAATATATTAAATACATTTTTTTCGTTGATAAACGTTGTGTACTTCAACTTCATGAACATTTTTAAATAATAGATTCAATTATTTTTTCTAAAGTTTTAGAACTTTTCAGGGGAAAGAAAGATTAAAAAGTTTGAAAGAAAAAAGAAAAAAATTTAATGGAAAAAGAGAATATAACCGAAAGAAGGTAAATAAGACAAAGGTTTCTTGCACCGGAAAAACCATAATCATCAAGGTCGAAGGTCAATAGTAAAGACCTTTAAAAGATCAACATAACAGGCTTATATCCAGAAAGCTCAGGATAATTAAAGAGCATTCGGCTAAAATCGCGATTCTAGAATGGCGAATCTCTATTAGAGGTTTCTCTCTCTTTTCTTTCTCTCCTTCTCCTTATTCAGTATTCACTATATAGAAAATCGATTTTAAGTTGGAGTATTACCAGTGAGCACGTGGAACTATATCGGCACTATCTACGTGCCTGAAATTCTTCCCAGGGAGAGGCAGAGAGGAGAGCAAGAGAGGTGGAGGATAAGAGACTCGACCTCTACCCACTTACACCGTTTCTCTTACTAGCAATTCGGAATTGGTTTCCATCGGATAAAAGTAATCGGTAGCAGTTACCGAAAGATAACCGGTTGGAGGCTGAGATTATTGGATAATCTCAAGTCCCATGAAAATCCCATGAAGCAAAACTAATCTGCAGTCACGAAATTAACTTAAATGTACCTCATGTATCGAAAGTAACGAACTACATACTTTCCTCGTTGCGTTATTAATTTCATTTTCCTACTTTTTTTCGTCTTCTTCTTCCTCCTCTTTTCTTATATCTCTCGACAATTTTCCTTTTTCAAAGTTTAGTTGCTTCCAATTCACGTTAATTGCACACTTTTGTTGATTATAATTCATGTTAATTAGATTTTTGTTACTATAATTATTCATGTTAATAATTACAATTATTCTTTACTACAGTTCTCGTTAATTTGAAATATATAATCAAGATTAAACTCCCCCTTCCTATTTTTAAATTACTAATTCAGATTTAAACAGAATTAATTTATATATATATATATATATATATATATATATATATATATATGTATTTAATTTCAGTAGAATCTAGTTTAATATTTCTAATTTACAATATCTACATAATTATATAGTATCTATAGAATTATAGTATTTTGATAATTATTATAATTGTAAAGTTATAGTTATTTTACATGAATAGTAACTATTTTCTTAATTCAACTTATTTTTAAGCTTAAAATCAAAATAAGACATTTTTATAGGTTTTGAAATCAGTTTTCTAATCAGGAATTAAGTCAATGTTAGGACTAATTTAAGTTGTTTTAGTCAAAATCAAGCTTAAAATCATTCAAATAGTTATTAATCAATCTTTTACGTCCGAAAAATGTAATTAAAGTGAACGGGTTAATGAAAACGAAAACATTTAGACGTTTGACAACGTTGGGGTGTTCTAATTTTTAAAATACTGTTTGTCCGAATGTTTTCATTTTATTTTCCTTCACTATAATTCAAATAGTTATTGTATCAATAAAGTTACATTATTTTTATATTTGTAATATTTAGGGTCAGTTGGTAAATAGAAACAGATTTGCTAAGTTTCATCAATAACATATATTTTTTCTTTTAAATCGTATTACTTCAGGTTTTCTTGTAGATTGAGGTAATATTTCACTTCCGCGGAACAATTTTATAGGGTTCTAAAAATGTGAGTATCATTAAATCGCAATAATCAACTGTTTCTATTTACCCTTGAATTTTTCAACTTTGCTAAAATTGAGGGGTAAATAGAAACAGTAGTTACTTTAGTTAAATAAATATTTTTTTTAAGTAAATGCGGCCTTAAACCTTGAACCTTAGATCACCCCCAACAGGTTTTAGGTATTTTCTCATTTTCCGTTTGTCAATTAGCAGAAGTATATACAAAACTATTTCCTATTGCATAAATAATTGAAAATAAAAAAGACACCCTTTCAGTTTTTAGACTCACATTTGCAAAAAACTAAACTAAAAATTAATACTTAAATTTTTAATTATCTCCTACTAATACTACAATATAAATTATCGTTAATTTTTTTATTTTTAAAACTTTAATTAAAAATAGGAGACTGTTTATATTTAACTCTAAAATCTGGAAATTCGGGGTAAATAGAAACAGTTGGTTATTTCTTACATTTAAGAAAAAACCAATTTAAAGAATAGAAATATTTAAACAAACAAAAAATTACATAAAAATTGTATAAATAATTCAAACCAAAACTAATAATATATTGTTTAAGTTTAAAAAAAACCATTCCAAAAGTTGAAACACATTACATAAACAGAAGTTTGTTATTTTCTATTAATACACTGTAAAAAAAGGGAGTTAAATTTTAACTCCCCAGGGGATTCTATAAAAGTCGCACCCATTGGGGATTTTAATGCCAGGGGAGTTAAATAAAGAGAGTTAAAATTTAACACCCAAATTCTAAGGGGCCGTACACATAATACGTCACGCGGCTAAAGGAGGGAGGGGGTCAGAGAATTGTGACGAAGTGTGACATAGGGGAGGGGGTGGTTAACTCATGTGTTACGTCACACTCCTTTATATGTTGATGGTAAATCTAATATGCTATTTAAATTTTTTTGTCCAACGCCTTCGGGGAAATGTAGTCATTGTACACTAGGCACCAGTGGAGAAATGTACCTCATATCTCCACTGGCCGATTGTCCAGTGGAGAAATGAGCGGTGAAAAGAGTAAAGGCACATTTCGAAAAATGTTCTACATAAAAGTTGTAGATCTTGTTAAGATACACATTTTATGTGTTTGCAATTGTTGCATAAATTGAGTATTTTTCGAGAAAAACACAAAAAACGGAAAATAACCATAGAAACGTTTTAATGCAGAAAGGGAGTCAAATTAACTTTCTAGATGGTACTAGAAGCTATCCAACTTAGACCAGACCCCCCTCCAACGTTTAAAAAAGGCGTTTTAAAGGTGCATCCACAACACATCACTCTAAGGCGAGCGAAGCCCGCCGCACCTACTTTCCTTTCACATTTAAAAAAAAATCACCCTTGAATGAAAAAATAATAAAAAAAAATCATAATAAATTGAAATGAAATAATAATTTGAAATGAAATCGCCCTTGTTCTCCACTCGTTGCAAAATATACTATTCCCTTCAGGAATATTTCGTCGGCTTTAATTACCATTAAAGTATTCATTTATATATTATTATTATTATCACCTGCACCTGTTTAACATCTATTGGTATATGTGACGTGCCGCGACAAAAGGGGCCTTAGCTGTTTTTGACAGAACTAAAATTAGAAGTATAAATAAATAAAAATGACCAATTTTCTTTACAAACTATTAATATTAAATTAATAATTATTTGCAATATTTTCAGAAAAATATGCTTTTGATGTTAAATAATCAATAATAAATTTTTAACGAAGTTTAAAGTACTCTAAACATAACCTAAAATTCTAAGCAGCTAAGGTCCTTTTTGTTGCGGCACGTCACATATTATTTATAATATGATAAGTAATACATAATGTATAAAATGTAAAATTAAAATTACGTTTGTGACGTGACGTTGTAGGGGGAGGGGGGGTCCAAGGTTTGTGACGAAGTGTTACATAGGAGGTGGGAGGCTAAAAATGGTTAAAAATCGCGTGACGTATTATGAGTACACGGAAAAAAAAGTTTCCAGATATTTCAGGAATTATTTCCTAATTCTTGGATACGGCGTAACAACACTGAATTAGCAGCGAACATTCAATGGTAATCAATGAATGTTTGACAGAAATTCGGGAACTGTATTAGAAAAAGCTATAAATAGTCCAATAGTCTTTTTTTCTTTACTTTCTCATGTAAAGTTCATGGCACTGGCCGCAACTGTTTCTGAAAGTTTCGGGAACTCGTCAAGGAATCCTGTGCGCAGAAACGCAGTGCGCACCAGTCTCAACAAGTCTCACAGCCAGTAAGACTTGTGTGCCTTTTAGATTTATTTAATGCTGAGTGTGTGTCTAGGAAGAGAAGCAGAATAGTTTTTTTCTTTCATTCGTCTAACTTTTCGATTTTCTTGAACAGTTCCCGACTTTTTCAAGAACAGTTTGCCGAGAAGTGGTGAAATAGTAAATGACATATTTAAACAAAGCAACGTTTAGTTTTCTGGGAACTACCCGTCGTATCCAAGAGCTATGAACGAAGTTCCCGAATAATCGTCGAACTTTTTTTTCCGTGTACGGCCCCTAACTCCCCATGGAAAAATAACTCGCACGGGTGTTGATGAAGGGAGTTAGTAAATTAACTCTCTTTTGGACTTGTTTTTTAACTCAAAAAATTTAACTCCCGAGTCCGTTAACTCTCTAAATTTTTTACAGTGTATAATGTTATAGTTTGATAAAAATAATTTTTTCATTTATATTATCAGAAATATTATTGAAATTTCTGCAGTTTCTATTTACCCCCAATTTCCACCTGTACAGAAATAGTCACTTTTGTTTCCGATTACTGTCCTAGCCCCGGTCGGGTTTTTTGATCTGGCCAGACTTAGTGGCCCCGACCAGGGCCGGTCCGCGTGTGCCCAAAGATCTTCAAACAGCGCAGAATGGAATTTTTTCACAATTTATTTCTCAAAACTGTCTACAACCTACAATTCTTAACCGGTTTAAGTGTTTTTATTTTAAATTAAAGGCAAATAAATTCTTAAGATTTTTTAGTTTTTAATTGTTTATAATTTTTATTTTCAATTAAAGTTAACAAAATAATGCAATTTTTAAAAACAACATTTATTTTCTTATTACGTTGCTGCATATAATATAAATCAGTTCAAATTAATTCAATATGACCACCACACAATTAATAAACCAGAAAGAAATTTATATCAATTGTTAGAAACAATATTAATCAATAAATATTTAACTTTGATTTCTCTCCTCTAAAAAATATTTTTTTTCACCTTTTCTTTTTAATTTCAAATCATTGAGAGAATGTTTGTCCTTTTTGATTAAAAAGAACTTATTTAAATTGTTGTAAACAATATTAAATAACAAATAGTTATGTAACTTATGCACCTGTCTAACAAAATTTTTTCCACGTTTAATTTAAGTTCATTTCAAAAATAATTATGTGTTCTTTTTGTTTAAAAAATAACTTATTTAAATTATTGCAAATAATAAATAATAAAGTCCTACTAAACCGCCTGACCTAAGCCCAAAGCCCCTTCCATAGAAACAGGACCGCGGCCAGTCCTTTAGTAGCGATTGCTGTCTCCTCAAGGAAGTAACAACCTGTAATCTGATATCGTTCCCTCACCAAAGCAGGGCATCGACACAGAATGTGAGCTGAGGTTTCATTTCCTCTCCTCATTTACGGCGTTTGGGATCCTCGACGATACCCATCTTATGCCTGTGATAGCGTAAATCTCCATGGCCTGTTAACAAACCTGTTATGATTTTCGCCTCTTTTCTATTAAGCTTGCGGAAATACGCCGCTCTTTTAGGATTTAAGTTTTCCCCAAAGAGTGCTTTGGCCTGTCTACAACCTGCAGCTGCCCGCCACTCTTTTTGGTGCTCTAGTGTCCGCCATTGTTTAAATTCCAAAGTCAGACACTTGTTGGAGACACCAACTATTGGTTCTGGTCCGATAAATCGTTTCCTAGCGCCTTCTTTGGCTAGTTCATCCGCTACGTTATTACTCTTAATTCCACAGTGTCCTGGGACCCAGATGAGGGTAACACGGTTAATTCCAGCTAGCCTGTTGAGCGCCTCGTGGCACTCTCCGACCAGTTGGGATGTCGTAACATATCGTTTCAAAGCGCAAATGGCTGCCTTGCTGTCCGAGGCAATATAGATATTTCTACCCTGGCAGCGCTCTAGAGCCTCAAAAGCACCGTAGAGAATCGCTACAATTTCAGATTGTAAAACAGTAGTGATGGTTCCCAAACTATATGCGAGAGCCACCACCACTGCTTCTTGATATACACCTGCGCCTGCGCCAATTCTTCCCTTCGATCCGTCCGTATACCAGACAATAGCATCTCTGGGAAGAAGGGCCGGCCCATCATGCCAATCCTCTCTATTAGGTATACTTATTCTATACTTCTTGTCAAAGAGGTAGAGTGGAGTCACCTTATCTCTAATCATATTGAGAATGGGTTTTTCCACCAATTTGCTGGGGAGACGCCATTTGCCAACTTCCCTACGGCCTCTGTCCCCACCTAATCTCAGGGCAGCTTTCGCCGCCTCTGCTTTAATGATCAGGGGTAAAGGTTCCAGTCCCAGAAGAGCACCAAGGGCCATCGTGGGCGTAGTGCGCACAGCACTAGTGATGCTCCCCAGGATCAGCCTCCTTACGCCCTCCAACCGGTCTTTTGCCGTTTTAAGTTCAACTCTGCTCCACCAGACCACAGACGCATAGGTCAGCCTAGGAAGCAGAATCGATTCGTAGATCCACAAAAGTGTATCCGGTTTAAGACCCCAGCTACATCCTATAGCTCTCCTACATTGCCATAGAGCAGCTGTGAGTTTATTACACTTCTTATCCAAGTGTTCTTTCCAAAGAAGCTTACTATCCAAGATGACTCCTAGGTACTTCGCTTTCTCTGTGAATTGGAGTTCTTTTCTAGACAGTTTTAGCATACATGTGGCTTTCCACTTGTATCGTCTGGTGAAAATAACAGCTTCCGTTTTTGCTGGATTGACTGACAAACCAGTTTGTCCGCACCATCCATCCACCATATTTAACGCCTGCTGCACCACACCCAGTAATACATCCAGATGAGGACCGCGAGCGATTAATAAGATATCGTCCGCATAACCAATCGCATGAAATCCCTTCTCACTGAGGAGTCTTAGCAGTTCATCCACTACCAGACACCAAAGTAAGGGCGATAGAACTCCTCCCTGAGGACATCCAGAATTAACTGTTCCTCGAAGGGTTGAGCTCCCTTTAGTTGTTAATAGGTTCCTGTTACCCAACATGTGACAGGTCCAGTCAACAATGGTTGTGGGAATACCATGAGAGATCATGGCTTCCTTTATAATCTCCGAGGAGGTATAATTGAAAGCTCCCTCTATATCCATGAAAACACCCACTGCGAAACCCTTATCCTGTAGCTGTCCATCTATTAAGTTAACAGCTCTGGCAAGGGCTGATTCTGTAGAACATCCCGTTCTATAGGCATGCTGATCTCTATGCAAAGGATTTTGCTTTAAGATCTCACTGCGGATGTATCTATCCACTAATCTTTCAACCAACTTCAGAATGAAAGATGTTAGGCTAATTGGACGAAAATCTTTTGGTGAGGTATATCCGTTCCTGCCAGCCTTTGGTATGAAGACGACTTTAGTGCCCCTCCACGCTTTTGGGACATCGCCTATTTGGTTTTACGTGCAGTACCTCCGCATACGCGTATTTCACTACACGGAACGCTTTTGGGACATATCCAAGAGTTAGACTTGCCCTGATAAGCCTTACCAATGGTCCGACCGCCTGATCCATCGCCCTTTGCAAAAGGACAGGGAAAACGCCGTCTGGTCCGGGAGACTTATAAGGGCTAAAGGATTCCACGGCCCACCTGACCCTCTCGGCAGTCACGATTCCATTAATGAATGTGGAATGGAATCGTTCTAATGGAACTGTCTCCGCGGCCTACATTCAGCCTGCGGTAGTTTACTCAAAGGCCAAGAATCGGGACCGCTCTTATCAGACCTAGAAAAGCCTGGGAAATGAGTCTGGACCAGGTGAGCCAAAGTCTCCTCGTCCGACTCGGACTTTCGTTGGTTTGCAGCTGTTCTCAAAAGCTGTTATTATGGCTGTTGTAAAAGTACCAGCCACCTCATCCAGGGTTTCATGATCTCTAATCCTGCCTGGTAATACAGAAAGTGTCTCCTTCAGCTCTGCGTTGTATTTAGCCCAATCCGTTTTCCTGGGATTACGAATCCACTTGGTTTCCGAAGGGACCACAGCCTCCAGCTCGAAGACTATCTGTAAATGATCAGAAAGTGAAGGTTCATTAGATACTCTCCATCTTCTTACCTTGTGTGCAAGACTGCACGAGCAGAGGGTGATATCAATCACCTCCTCCCTGACAGCATTACTGAATGTCGGTACCTTACCCGTGTTTAGAATATCCAGTCCTGTTTCCAGTAGATATTCCAATAGCTCCTGTCCCCTTTGGTTGTTCTTTGAGCACCCCACACCCTGTGTTGTGAGTTAGCATCACAGCCCAACAAAAGGGGCAGTCCCCTCTCTGCACAGTAATCCACCAATTTACATACCTCATTTGGAGGATTAACTTTGCTATCATACGGAAAGTAAGCCGATCCAATGACCATCCTTCCGATACCCTTGAAGTCGGTCAATACCGCCATCAGGTCTCCAGTGCACAGGTCCAGCAAAGGTACAACATTAATGCCCTTCGTAAGGATGCACGCTCTTGGTTTGGTAGCCTTGGGATCCCTGTAAACATTAAAGCCAGCCCCCCAAGTCCCCTAATAGCACCTCGAACTAACCATGGTTCTTGAATTAGTGATATGCCAGTGTGCATCCTAGTCATGCCCCTCATCAAAACTGCTGAGGCGCCTTTACTATGATGCAAGTTAATTTGTTTAAGGGTAAGCTTACGGGCAGCCATTATGGTTGCTATTCACTTACCCCTTTTTCTTCAGAACCCATCCTGACCAAGGCTAGCAACCCTAAAGGTAACCCGACCGAAGTCATAGAAGGGTCTGAAGTCGAGAGCAGCAAGAGCTCTCGCTTGACTCTCAGGGACCTGTATGACCAAGAGAAATTTCCTCTTAGCCATACTAGCCGCCTGAGGTCCGTCAATATTGACATGGCGCCAAGTTGACGTTTTCAGTGAGGGGTTGTACGCCTCAAGAGTCCTGAAGACCACTTGCACGTCCTCCGGTTCACCCGGGATCCGCACCGTAGCCTTCAGCATCCTTTGGTGCACCTCCACCCCTTTATTCTGGGGCCCTTCAGTCAAGCCAGATCCAACCTGCTCTATGACCGTTGGTCCGTCAGCCTGCAATGGGACCGTTGGGCCTGCCGATGGAGGCGGTTGGCTCACCACCTCGGAACCAAGGGCCGTCATGTCTTTAGCCTCCGAGGAGACCTCAGACGCAGCCGCCTCGTCTCCTTGGCGTGTGTCAATTTTTAGGCTTTTAAAATGAGACTCCATATAAGTCCCACGAGTAGCTAGGGAAAACAAAACGTCCACTCCTACAGAGCCCCGCATGTAGGAGTAAGGAATCAAATTAGTACAGGGAGGTCTCCCGGTATCCCTGACCGCCGTTTGCGACACCACCATCCACAGCGCCCCGGACAGATCGACCGTCCACCAGCCAGAGCCCCAACCGGACCGATCCCCCGAGCTTTACGGGTTCACAGCCCGGCCAGTACAGCCCAGACCAACGTCCGGCCGATCCGCCCGGGACACGCGGCAGCTTTGGTAACCCTGGAGCCATCCATCCATCGACACTATAATTAATTTAATTGACTAACAAATTTTATTGTATAATTTAAAAAAATTTAAATTTTATAAATTATTTTCCAAAATTTTTTATTAATTTCAATACCCTAAATTAATTTATATATTTATTTCATATACTTTTAAAGTACTATATAAATACTAAATATTTTAATATATTTATTAATATCTCCAATATTCTAAAAAAATGATAATGCATAGATAAACGTATAAACCATTAATTATAGAGATATATATTCAGATGTTGAAAAAATGTGAAAATAATAAAATCGTATAATTTTGATAAATACAAATAAAAAGAAAAATTTTTTAGTATTCATAATAATTTTACAAACCGTTATTAGAAAATATAGTTATATAAAAATTGATTTTAATTAAAATTTGTAATTATAGAATGAATTAACTTATTTTAAGATTATTATAGGAAATTAAAACCTTATTGTTATTTAGAAAATTGACCTTGATTAGCTAAACGATTAATTTAATTTTGAAAGTTTAAAAATTACCAAATTAATCAAGTTCTAATTCCTAATACAGTTGCTCGCATGCAGTAAAAAAAGTTTGTAATTAGTATATAAAAACAGTTCGAAATACATTGAATATAGCGATTGTATTAGTATAATGCGTGCGAGTTTATATTTCGTTAGTTTAGGTTAAGGTAAGATTAGGACTACATATAAGCGAGTGAACTTAAATGTGTGTGTGTAAATTGAGATTTCCGGACAAGCAACTGTGGAACGCAGTGGAATTTAAAGGCTGGTTTTTATGTGAGTAAATTCGAAAGAGAATTTTTTTTTCCATAACGAAATACAGTTGCGATCCGTTCTGATTACAAAACTGTCTTTGAATGGGACTCCCTCCGCGCAGACGTCAGCGTTCCCTTATTTTACAATGACTGATCTGTAACGAGTAAGGATACGATCATAAGTTTATCCACTTATGTCTTTATATTCATTAATACCCAATTTTATTTAATTTCTTCAGTACGTGTCTTTTCGTCCGAGCAGTAGCGTAACCGTTTTGTAATCCTTACAAATTAAATTTTCTCCGTGTAAACCTAAGTAAACAAGCAAATCTGTAAATAAAATTTTTTGGTGGACAAGATCATAAGTTAACTATTTGTTGATTAATCTAAATGTATAAGATGAGACTTTTGTCTATACATTGCTCAGAAATCAAAATTTTTCATATAATGGCAGATATTCAATTTTTTTAAATTCACACTCAGAAAAATTTCGTTTAACCGAGTGGTAGAATAGCTCGATTAAAAAAAATTTTTTAATAAATAAGATATACTTAAAAGAAACTAAGTTCTACTGATTATCACAACCGAGCTGAGACGGTTAAAACATATCTGTTAAAAATAACCCTCCAATGAATTGCCTTATCCAATCTCAAATGGGCATAATTAAAACAAACTTTTGTAGTTGTCGTTACCTACTTGTTTTTTGAATTCAAACTATTACTATATGATTTATATTTACCGAGCTTCATGAAAATAGGTTATATTCTAATATGAAAATAGGCACTTTATGAATATAATGAATTTGACTATTTTTACTTAACCAATTTGTTTAAAGTTTATAATTGTAGTCGGTGAATTTTAAACAAGTCGCATGAAAGTCGGATACTGTTAATTACGTTGACTTATGTGATTTTAACCGAGTGAAAACTGAGCAGACGTGAGGCGTCATATTATCGTCTAATCATTTCGCTTTCAAGAAAGCCGTTAAATTCATGTTGTGTTAAAACTGTACCATTTCTGGAATTCGTTATAAACTGTACCATTTCGAGAAAAAAAGTTTTTCCAAATTTGTCAACACTGCTGCTAGACATAAAATAAGTTTATGTATTTTTCAAAAACGATATCTTAAATGTACTCTTGTTCATCTTTTCAATGTATTAATTCAAAATTCCTAATAATTTAAATTAATTTTTTGTTAATCTTTAGTGCAACGCTTTTATAGATCTTCATCGAAATGGTATGTTTTATAACAAACTTTTGAAATGATATAGTTTATAACGAATTTTTGAAATGGTACAGTTTTCCACCAAGCCGACGAAAGAGTAATTTTAATTCACAGAAAACCACCTTTGCATTAAAATACAATTTTGTAATCAAATAAATTTATTTTCAATAAAAAAATATTTTGCTTTTTTTAACCGAGACAATTAATACTCACAACTAAGTAAATAGGTTAAAAAGCTTTATTATAATCGAGTTGAGAAGTTAAAATTAATTAATTCACTTGTTTTATTGTAACAGAACTAATTGACTGCAGTTCCTATAAGTTTATACTATTACTGTAGCCTTTCTAGGTGACTGCAGTAAGCGAGTAACTTGGTTGACGCTTTTGGGTCATCAATCCTTTACTATTAGTTGCCGTAACCGATTAAGTTGTTACCGTAACAGAGTAATCTTAACAAGTTTCAACCGAAACTTATAATCGTATTTAATCGGTTACTGCAAACAATTCACATTGCAAATGCCTTATTAGCAGCATCGCTTGGTAGTTTTGAAATAAAACTTGGTTATATTTAACCTTTTATTTTTCTCAGTACAAAAAAAATTTTCAAATTTAATATTTGTTTAAAAATCCTTTCAAACTTTGTATAATTGAATGTAAAATGTTATTTAGTCACATTCTAGAATAGATTTGCCAAAAAATGTCCTATAACTAAGATGAAAGTATAAACATGATTTTAAAAAAATTCAAAAAATCGCAATTATACAAATTTCATATCTTTAATAAACTGCTTTTAAACTGTTGTAAATCAGTTTTAGAAAACAAGAATGAATCTTAACATAATTTATTTTTGAAAATGCGTGATGGATAAGGTGGTGCCCTCTTTTTTGGTAAACTCACTAGAAAGTTTTGAGAGAAAAATGCGGGAAAGAGGCGAAATTGCGGTAAAGTTAAGAAAAAGGGCCAGTTACTGGTAAGCCCTTGACGACGACACAAATGTGTCTGTAAATTCTGTGATAAGGAATAATAAAGTATAATATAGACTCCATTCTACTTTATGTGTATTGTTATTTATTTTTGTCCCTGTGTTTTACCGCAGTCATTTTACTGAATTTTTAACATTTCTAGCGACCGTGACAGGACTGCGGTAAAGGAAAATTCGTCGCTTGGGGGCAGCAACATGCCGACTCAGCTAAACGTTGAAAAAGATGCCGTTTCAAAAAGAAATGTGAAAAACATGCCATTTCGCGAAAACGCTGAGAAACATACCTTCTTCAAACGAACGGTGAAGAACATGCCTTTTCAACCGTTAATATTAAATATAATATTTAATAAATAAATAATTAATATAATAATATTAATAATTATAAATTAATCAATTAATTAAATTAATTAATTAATCATTAATTGTTTATAATAAATATAATATTATTAATTATTTATAATTAATATAATATTATTAATATAATATGAATATTAAATATTAACGGTTGAAAAGGCATGTTCTTCACCGTTCGCTTGAAGAAGGTATGTTTCTCAGCGCTTTCGCGAAATGGCATATTTTTCACATTTCTTTTTGAAACGGCATCTTTTTCACCGTTTAGCTGAGTCGGCATGTTGCTGCCCCCAAGCGACGAATTGTGTTTGAGTGGATTTTTTGTGATCAAGTTTGCACGAGGCAGACGCTTCGAATATTCAAGATGGGCGCTTGCAGAAAATCTCGGTCTATTAACCGACGGTTATTCACCAGAGCATTGACCAGTTTTAATAAAATTTGTAAGAAATGAAATTCGACTGATCAAGAGAAAAAGATCGCCATGCATATACTGGAAGCGCGGATGACGAAATTGGAAGAAGTGAGCTCAAAGTATATTTCAATGCTGTTCGAAGCAGATAGTTCCGAAGAAGAGATCGAACATGAAATTGAATCGAACGATGATTATCAGCTTTAATTTCTTAAAGTGAAGTTCGCTTATAAAGAGTTAACATCGGAACATTCTAGTATTACACCCGAACAAGTAGGCGAGCGTAACTTGACCGTTCCGCGTGTGCAGAAGCCATTTAAGAAACCGATTCTAGAAATACCAAAATTTAGTGGCAACTTGGGAGATTGGCTTCAATTTTGGTCTCATTTTCGTAAGGTTTACGAAGATGATTCAATCTCTAAAGAAGACAAGTTTAAGTATTTAAAACAATTTGTGGAGAAAGAGTCAAGAGCAGATAATGTCGTCTTCGGATATCCCACTAGTGCAGAAAATTATTCGAAAGCATTCGATAGTCTTAAAAATCGTTTCGGTCGTGACGATCTATTGGTAGAGTTTTATACTCGTGAATTACTAAATTTTGTTTTGCAAAATGTGTCGTCTCATAAAGTGAAAGTATCAGTGGCAAAGATTTATGAAAAGATATCAACACACTTACGGGCCCTAGAGTCATTGGGTGTAACCACAGACAAGTGCGCGACAATGTTGTACCCCTTGGTTGAGTCATCCCTTCCCGAGGAGATTTTGAGGACTTGGCAACGTTTAATTTCACTAAGTGCTAATACGTAGACTCAAGATTCACAAACTATCAATCGTTTGTCGAAATTACTCGAGTTCTTACGAAGCGAAGTAGAAAACGAAGAGAAAATCCATATGGCTGTCAATGGTTTTGGAGTTTTTGGAGAGGGGGTTAAGAAGAAGAAGGCCAAAGTAGTTAAAGAATCAACATGGTCATCGAGGGAGCACCCCACCGCCAGTGTTCTTCTCACCAGTGATAAGCCGAAAAAGTGTGTGTGTATCTTTTGTAACGGTGAGCATGATAGTGCAGTGTGTGAGAAGGCGAAAAGGATGTCTTATGAAGATCGTAGGAATATAATTGGTAAGAACAAATGTTGTTTCAAATGTATTAAGCGCGGACATTGCGCGAAAGATTGTCGAGTTAGAATTATATGCTCAGTGTGTAGTAGACGTCACTCTGTTCTTTTATGTCCATTCATGAGTAATAGTAATAGTGTTACAAAAATGGATCAGGGAAAAATGACTTCTAATAGTATTCAAATTAAGGAACAAAATTTAGCAAGTTTATGTAATTTGACTGAAGTTTACTTGCAGACACTACGGGTAATTTTATTTTCAGATTCGAGTGAAATGATCGTTCGTGCAGTCGTTGATACAGGATCACAAAGATCTTATATTACATCTCGAGTCGCTGAGTCTTTGGGATACAAATCAGTAGATAGTAAAGAGATAGTTCATTCTTTGTTCGGCGGAGAAAGAACGAAAAACGAAGTACATAATATTTATTTGGAAAGAGTAAAAAATTGTTCGGGAACTTACGCGTGTAACTTTCAGGTAATGAACCAAGATGTTATTTGTAATAATATTCCTTGTGTAAAACAAGCTAATTGGATGTTTGAATTAGAGAAAAGGAATATTCAACTTTGCGATTATAATTCAAATTCACAAAAAAGTGAAGACTCGATAGTATGCTCATAGACGCGGACGATATAGGGAAACTAATGACAGGAAATAAATTTGATTGTTCGAACGGTTTAACTGCTTTTGAGACAAGTTTAGGTTGGACAATAATGGGAAGAGTGCTAGACAATAATAGTAATAGTAGAGAAGATTTTACAATGACAGCTTTTTCCATGTTTGTACAAGAAGCAAAAGTATCTGATCTCTGGAGGTTAGATACTATAGGTATAAAAGACCCCATTGAAAAATTAAATCGGATAGAAAATGATAAGCAAGTCAAAGAAAATTTTTTAAATACCGTCAAGCTAAAAGAAAATGATCGTTATGTTGTTAGTTTACCTTGGGTTGATGACCATGCATCAGTGGCTTCGAATTTTAACATTGCCAAAATAAGATTAGAGAATTCAAAAAAGAAGTTAATATCTGAGGATCTTTTTGAGAAATATAATGAAGTAATTTACGAGTGGTTAGATAAAGGTATTGTGGAGTTGGTTCCTGAAAAACAAAGAGAGGCGCATCATTTACCTCATCGTCACGTAATAAAACTAGAGAGTAGTACGGTTATACGCCCGGTTTTCGACGCGTCTTCGAGTGAAAAAGGATATCCCGCTTTAAATGAATGCCTTGAAAAAGGGCCCAACTAAATAGAATTAATTCCTACCTTTTTACTTCGTCTTAGAAAAAATGAAATAGAGATTGTTGCGGATATTTGTAAAGCTTTTTTACAAATAGAAGTTAACGAAAAAGATCGTGATTTTTTACGATTAGGAGCAGTTTTAAAATTAAACTTGTGCAATATGTTGTGAACCGCAACAAAAAAGTTTTTTAAAAACGATTAGTCGAAAGAAACGATTTTAAAATTAACGGATGCTTTTTACGTGGACAATTGCACAATAAGTGTAAATTCTATAGAAGAATTAAATTTTTTATAAAAGATTCTAAAGAAATTCAAAGCAAGGGAGGTTTTGATTTAAGAAACGAACGTATACGAACGACAATAAAGAAAAAGATTCTACTGTGGTCTTTGGTATTTTATATAACAAAAAACGCGATTCAATATTAATAAATCCGACTGTCCTAAATGTTGATATAGAGAAAGTCGTAACAAAAAGGACAATTCTTTCCGCGGCGAACAAGGTATTTGACCCCATGGGTTTTGTTTCTCCTGTTACTTTGATCCCAATGTAAATATTAAAAAGATTATGGAGATTGAAAAAGGAGTGGGATGTGCCCGTGGATGAAGAGACTCGAGATGAGTTTATTAAATGGACAAATTTGTTATATCATTTGAATCGTATAGAAATTCCAAGATTTGGTAACGGAAATTGGTCGATACATATGTTCTGTGATGCGAGTAATCTGGAATATGCGGTAGTTGTTTTTTACTGATCGAAAGATCAGAAGGTGTTGAACTTAGATTCGTAAGTTCAAAAACAAGATTAGCGCCGGAAAATACCACAATACCGCAATTGGAACTGCTGGCTGCTACTATCGGAAGTCGTTTAACGAATGAAATAGTTAGGGCATTGAATTGCGATAATGTTCCCATAATATATTGGTCAGATGCTACGACTGTATTGGCTTGGATCAAACGAGATATGCAGTGGAACACGTTTTTAAACAATAGAGTGAGTGAAATTCGTGAGTTAACAAGATTGTGAACATAGAGACATGTGCCGGGAGAAAAGAACCCCGCAGACCTTCCATCACGTGGTTGCGATGCAAAACAATTTTTTGATTCTCGGTGGTGGGAGGGGCCTGCGTGGCTTCGCGATAATGGAAAAAATTAGCTAAAGGATAAATTTACAACAGATGAAAGCGGAATGAAAAACGTAATTAAAAAAGACGGTACAAGTCTCAATGGTCACTTTGAACGAAAAAGAAAATATAGATATAGTGGGAAAATTCTCGTCATATAATAAAATATTAAGATTTTTTGCGATTATGCTGCGATTTAAGAATTTTAAACTTGGGATTGGAAGCGAAAAGGGCAAGCGAATTACATACAAGGAATTGTGTAAAGTATTTGCGCGGTAGTCAGAAAGGATGGATTTGTTTATTTACATGCGCCGTATATCGTGCTATACATTTAAAGCTGGTTACGTCACTGTAAACTCAAGCATTTTTATGTTGTTTTCGTCGTTTTATTTGTCGCCGGGGAAAGCCAACTATTATGTACAGTGATAACGGGCTGAATTTCGTCGGTGCGAATAACATCTTGAAAGCAATAAATTGGGATTATGTTAATAAATATTCTTCTACAAAACAGATTCAGTGGCGATTTAACCCACCATCGGCCCCTTGGTGGGAGCGCTAGATTGGCATGCTCAAGAATTTGATACGTAGAGTGTTAGGAAAATCATGTCTTACCTTTTTTGGAATTATTAACGGTATTGTGTGTCTGAATCAGTGTTAAATGCGCGACCTTTAACTTATATGTCAGAATCAGCTAATGATTTAAAAGTATTAACGCCAGCAATATTCCTTTACGAAAAAAAAGAAACTAGTACACCGGATATTGATATAGCAAGCCAAGTAGTTTGACGAGAAAATATAAGCGAAAACAGGAAATTGTAGAGCATTTGAGAAAGCGTTTTCGGAATGAATATTTGGGGCAATTAACGACGAGAAGTAAATCAAAGAAGTGTAACACGGTGCAAGTAGGATATATAGTAATTATTGGCGATGACAATCACAAGCGTATAGACTGGCCGTTAGGCAAAATTTAAAAATTGTTTGCAGGTAGAGATGGCAACGTAACAGTCGTGATGTTCCTTATTTAGAAACGAGTAGATATGCAAATTAGGTAAAGGAAGATACTCTTATGAATTCTGTTTTGGAAAGAGATAGAAATCAGGGTTAAATTTGAAGAGAGATAGTCTTATGTCAGTTTTATTGTAAGAGACAAAGTAAAGAACAGTAAGATTTTTAGACGAAGATATTCTTATGTCAGTTGTAATTGTGTAGAAAAAGGTAAACAATTTTAGACGAAGAAGTTCTTATGTTATTCTTCCTTGATGGCGGGAGAAAAGACTAGCGTTAAATCGTTAGTTTTCTTCCGAAAAGTACTACCTGAAAGAGAGAGACCTCAAAGATTTCCTCAATAACAAAGACCCTATTGTATGAAGGGTTTGTATTGTCCATATTGTATACCTCGATTATACAATATATATATATATATATATATATATATATATATATATATATATATATATATATATATATATATATATATAATGGCGGTCAAATTTTTAAAAATTAATTTGATTTACCTGAAACTTCTTACTCGGGGATTTTCAGAGTCCCTGATTACGAATCTGAAGTCAGATTTTATAAATTCAAAATGAAGGACCCAATATGGCGGCCGAATTTTAAATAATTCATTCGATTTACCTGAAACTTCTTACTCAGAGGTTTTCAGAGTCGCTAATTATGAATCTGAAGTCAGATTTTTAAAATTCAAAATGGCGGATTCAACATAGCAGCCGACTTTTAAAAAATTCATTCGATTTACCTGAAACTTCTTACTCGGGGGTTTTCAAGGTCGCTGATTACGATTTATTGATAAGCCCTGAAAAGGGGTGATTGAAATCAGATTACCTTTTTAATGTTGGAATCAATTGATTATTCCTGGAAGAAATATTACCTTAAAGAGAGAGAGAGTCCTCAAAGATTTCGTTAATAACAAAGATCCTATTGTATGAAGGGTTTGTATTGTCTATATTGTATACCTTGATTATACTATATATATATATATATATATATATATATATATATATATATATATATATATATATATATAAGTGGAATATATTAAAATGTAAACATGAGTTGATAATATATTTAGGACTAAAACAGTGAGTATTTATTTTTTTGAAATAATCAATTAAAAATTTAGATGGTTTTTGTGGATAAAATAGAGTGTAAATTGGATTTTTTGTTGGTCAATATGAAATCAGAGATAAGCGGAATGACCTTTGAAATATGGAAAATATAATTTGGAAAAATGGACTATCTGTAGAAATGGAAAAATAAAATTAACTACATAAATGAAAATTGTTTAGTGTATAGAAATTGCAAAAGATATTTAAAGTTAGTACTTATTTAATAATAAATGTATTTCTTATATAGTTTAGTGTATGGAAATTGCAAAAAATATTTAAATTTAATTCTTATTTACTAATAAATGTTTTTCTTATAAATTTAATATTTTTATTTTTTTCTAATGAATTTAATATTTTTGTAAATTTGTAACCTTTGAAGAAACCATGGCTAATATAGAATTAAATGTGTAACAAAGCATTTTGTTACATAAATCTTGTGTGGTTCCTGTTATTGGGAATATTGAATTTTCATTTAGTCAAGGGATTGATTTTCTTTAGAGATCTTTAAGAAAATGAATTGCGCATGTGAGGTTGCGAAAAGTCCCGAATCTCCGCGGTCCTTCCCGAGGTTTCTTTACAGGTTGTCGCTGTCCATTGGAGTGAGGGAGAGGGTCATATGTGGGCCCTTATCAGGATTAGAATGAGAGGTCCAAAGAAGGAAGAAGCCGGTCAACGTGACAATCCTTCTTCAGTAGCTCGTGGGCCATTTTCCGAATAGGACTTAAATTTTACTTAAAGTTTTCGGTTGATTACTTTGTTTTGTGTAATTAAGTTTTTTGTGTTAAATAAATAGGCCAATTGTTTAGTGAATTCTTTGTATTATTTATTTTTATCGTTTTGTCTCGCCGTCGTTTGTATCCGTCGGTTTTGGTCTAAAGCGGAACCTCCTCTAAGATATATTTTTGGTTTTTTGTGTTGTGGAATCATTCAACGGTCGATACAAATTAATTCGCGTATTAATAAAAGACCTGTTACAATTTTGGCGCCCAACGTGGGCGAAGCGTTGGATTTAGAGGCACTGATGAGAATTGGACATTTTTCAAATGTGAATATTGGCTTATTGGTGGTTAATTGGTTAACGGTTTGGGTTTGGTTTGATTACTGAACGTTTTGCCTTTCGGACGGTGGTAAAATTTTGCCATACCAGGCATTTTTTAAGTGAAAGATTTGAATTTGAGGATTTGTGGAAAAACATGTGCTTGTGCGTATGTAAGCGGACATTGTGAATTGGCGCGTAAAGTTAGGCGTTCAAAATGTCGGGCTTTGAACAAATTTTCAATTCAATTTTTGGTTTTATTTGCGAAGGGCAAATAATTAAAGAAAAATTTAGCAATTTAATTTCATTTAAATCCGTGAGTGGTCCGGTAAGAAATAAATTGTCAATTAATGGGTTAATTCATAATTAGTGAAATTTGGTCTTGTGGATTTTGGCGAGGAGTATACTCAGTGTATGGTCAGTGACGCGGGATAAGTCTTGATAGGGGAATACTTTTGCGTCCATAAAAGTTATAATTTGATCTATTATTTTTGGCCATATTTAATTTTTATTTTTTTTGTGGTTTAAAATATTATTTTTGGAGGCTAAAAGTTTGTGCGTGGACACAAAATTTTTTGGGTATGGGTGGTGGTTATATTGGCCATATTCGGGATTATTTTGAGTGATAAATTTAGTTTTAAAAATTGTCTGGAAACATGTGCTCATATATATGGGCAGACATTTTGAATAGTTGCGAAAGGCAAAGTATGAAAAATGTCGAAGTTGGAAAAATTGTTTTTTCTCTGAGGTTAATTTTTTGTTGTTGTAAGTTGCAGTGAAATAAGTCGACAATTTCTATTTTTAATAGTAAATTATTTGGGCAAGTGATGCGAATATAGTGGACATTTCTTTGGGAAAAATCGATCGAATGGTTTTCTTTGGCCGTAAAAGTATTGACATAGTTTTGTCGTGAGGGTTTGGTATTGTGAGGTCAATGCTTTGGCTGTTGGTTCAAAGGTTGAATTTTTGCAGATTTTTCCTGGAAGTTTTTCGCGAATGATTAATTTATTTTACGGCAATTTGATGGATTGACGTTGATTTTTATGGTAAAAATATTTTTGTATGAAATAGTAATTGGGAAATTCAATGAAAATTTTCTGGGACGCGATTGTGAGTACAAGTGTACCGAGCACATGGTCAGCGACGCTGGTTAAGTATCGTTTGGTCAATACAATTGCGTCGCAAGGGAAAATTGAATTTTCTTAATTATTTTTGGGTCCATTTTTAATTAAATAGTGTCCATCAAAATATTCATCAGTGAATTTTTGTAAATTTTTGGATTTATTCGACTTTTAGTGTGTGATTTTGTAAAAAAAACTTTCGTTTTGTGTGAAAATTTTTTTTGCGATTTTATTTTAAGAGACGCGGCTGTCAACGAACGCGGGAAAATTTTACAGGACGGCAATTGAGGGCCGTAGGAAAATTTTAAGCGTTGGTGACAGCCATTTTGATTTTAATGTTTGAACAAATTTTAATGACTTGACATTTTTATTATTTTAAATTGTTGTTTGAGTAATATTTTTTATTTTATGAGTATTTGTTTGTGGTTCATTTTATTTTATGGGGGAAAATAATTTTATTTTTATTATTTTGGTAAAGAAATAAAATGTTTCAGTGCTTTGGAAATATTTGAGTGAAGTGGAAATTTTATTTTTTGTGTCCTAAATGAAATAAATTTGGATTTTAATCGAGTGTGGAAATTTCCAACAATTTGTGGTTAATGGTCATTTAACAAATTTGCTGGTTAATGGCCATTTAACAAGTTTTGTGGTTTATCATAAATTTGTTGTTGGAAATTGAAGGACAATTTTTAATATGACAAATTAATGGTTGATGAATCATATTCTTGTTTTATGGATTTAGCGAAAAAATAATTTTGTTTGGCAAGGCTATTGGCTTAGAGGTTAAAACAAATTGGGTAAATACATGTGGATTTAGATTTGTTTTAAGTGACAATTTATAAAATTGTTTTTGGTTTGGAAATTTCACCCAAGTATTATTGTGTTTTTAATGGTTGTGAAAATTTTAATTTGGTTGATAAATAATTGAAGGGTTAATTGTTGGGTTTATTGTGAATTTATTTGTTTTGCTTACAGTTTTGGACAAGCGCGTTAAATATGGATTCGTATCAAAAGCATATGCTCAAAATTTTGGAAAGTCGACAGGCTAGGGTTATTTAAAGGGAAATTCAAAGAACCCCCGTTAATAACGTGGTTCAGGAATTGGTTAAGGCAAATTGTAGTACAAAGGGGTCAATCCAGGTACTACGGGAACGCTTATTGCGATTCAGGACCAGGCCAATTTTAGCGGGTATAAATTTGGTTCCAGAGGCTATTGGTCAACGACCAGATTCGGGTTTGGGGGCTATACCCAAACGGTCAGGTGTCAATAGTTCAAACAGTGGGGACAAGGTTAGGGGTCCCTGTGTGTAGAAATAATTTAAAGCCGAATCAGTTTTTTTTGTGTGTGCAAGAGATGGATTATTCGTTGCCGAGTGAGGAGTACTTACTCTCTAATCCATCTCCTGTTTGTATTATTGGTGAGGAGTACTCACCTGTGGATGTTGATCATTGTGGTGTTACGAATGAGGAGAACTCACTCTCAAAGGTGGTCAATTAGTTGTGTGTTACGAGTGAGGAGAACTCACTCTCAAAAATTGGAAAATGTTTGGACACATTTGGTAGGCCAAGGCGTGAACCATGCTCAGGTCGTTGAGGGACTTGGGTTGTTTCTGTTAGAACTAATGGTTCGCTTATAGTGGTTACCGAAAATGAGAGTAGTGATTTTTGGTCATATGAATGAGGAGTACTCATTCTTCAATGTGAAAGAGGTTTGTGTTGTGAGTGAGAAGGACTCACTCTTTAATTTGAGAGTTTAGTGATTGACCCTGATTAGAAAAAATTAATCTTGTAAGTCCGAGAAAGTGATCCTTTCTCTGCGGAGATAATTTAGACTAATAGTGTTGATTTTAGGATCAACACGTATAGTCCTGGAGAGGGGGAAAAGTGCTTGAGATGCAGCTGGTACCCCATAAGCAGTTGGTTTTTGGAGGACAGTTTTCTTTTGGTATTGAAATTTCTTAGGATTTTTGTGGTCCTTTGGAATTTAATTTTAATATCATTGGAATCTCACTTTGGGTTTGGCTCTTTTAAGAGATTTTGTGTTGACGGTTATTTAATTAGGAGATATGTGAAGAGTAATTGATACTCCCCCTTGAAAGTTTATATTATCAAGAAATGTTTGTTTTTGGTTGAAAGTGGGTGTCCACTAGTGGTTGTGTTAGGACAATTCTTTCGAGTAAAGGTGTAAGAAAATTTTTGCTTGGTTTTTTATGGAGTGTTCCAGTCACCAATGAGGAGAACTCAGCGAGGATGATAATCAGGTCACATTTATATTTTCTTTGTGGAGATAATTTTGAGTTGTGGGAACTCACTCTATTATCATCGTGGATGAGAGGAAATTTGAGTGAAGTTAGCAACTCAATAAGTTGTGTGTGACTTTCCCTTGGTCAGTTGTCGGATTGACGTTTGAGTCATTGAAAGACACAAGATAAGTGGAATAAATTTGCAGAGTCAAACTGGATCGTGGTGAGAGTATTTAGTACTCAGAATCAATTTTGGTCATATAAGTTGATTACAGTCTGCCTCCAGTAATCATGGGTCAGAAGAAAAATAATTTTGGTTTGGGGAAAATTGTTTTGAGTGTTGTAGGATGTTTTGTTAATGTGTAAAATTATTTTTGAGGTTTCAAATGTGTAAATCAGATGTGTTGTGCTATTTTGCGTTAGACCATCTTTAATGTCTGGTTTCTTATTTATTTATGGTTTTGAAAATTGGTCTGTGTAATAAAAGAATTGGTTGTTGTTTTTGGTTACCTGTGGAATAAGGGACATTGTTAGAACATGATTGTGAGTAACCTTTTGGTTTGGGTCCAGTCATGAACTTGGATATAAATGTGTCCCTAAGATTCAGGAAAAGAAAATCATTGACAATCAGTTGTTGCAACCATTGTGGTTTGCTTGGTTTCGTTTAGAGTTGATGGATCGGCAACAATACCAGGTATATTGTTGGCCTAGGAGAGGAGATTGTAACGAAGCATTTCGTTACATAAATCTTGTGTGGTTCCTGTTATTTGGAATATTGAATTTTCATTTAGTCAAGGGATTGATTTTCTTTGGAGATCTTTAAGATGCCTTTTCCGGTTACAAGGACTTCTCAGAATAGACCTTTTTTTGTTCAATATGATTGGAATTATCTTCTAATTGATAGAAGGGAAGAATTGGTAGTTAAGAAATTAAAAATTTCTTATGACATTTCCAAATAAACCAACTATTCCAAGCAAAAAGAACATTTTAAAAATCCAACAAATCTACTAGCTAAGGCAGATAAAAATAATCAAAGTAGCGTTCTTCAAAAGAGAGATACGATTTCTTTATTAAAACTTCCATCATCTGAAATGGTTAATGATGATTTAATTGAAATAAATAAGATGAATTCACGGTTAGATAATAAAAGAATACTGTCACTAGATAGAACAATTATTATTGGAAAAGAAAACAATTCTTCTATAAACGCAGTTAAAAATAGTTTTTTAAATGTTGTTTAAAATGATAGTAATAACAAGTTAAAATTAAAAGTGAAAATAATAATTTAAACAACTTTGATAAATGCAATTTTTCCTTTAAGAATCTTAAAAAAGTAATGCCCACTATCAGAAAGAATATTGTGAAAGGGTTACATTTAAAAAAATTAATGAAACAAGCCTTAAGAAAGAGAAAAATGCTAATTTTCAGAAAGAATATCGTAAAAGGTTTTCAAAAAGTAATAATAATAAATTAAGTTCTTTAGTTATTTCTGCAAAAAACATGAATGTTGTGGAAGAGACTATTTATAATAATAATAATTTGGAAAATTAATTAAATTGTTTGATAAACATCGATAAAAATGAAGAAGGTAAAAAAATTTGTTGCAAGCTACAGTCGTAACACAAAATAAATACATTAACAAATGAATTATAAAGCCCTATAAAAAAATGTTAAAAATTGATTCACAAAATGATTTTAATATTAAAGATTATTTAGGTTCTATGACTTATTGTTGCAGTCATTGCAATGCAAAGCCGTTTAAAGATGAATTAGTTAATGCAAAAGAGAACTCATTTAATGATTGTTGTGGTCATGGCGATGTTAATTTGTCCACAGTTGAATATCCATATGAATTAAGAATGTTGTAAGAGAGGAATCGCGAAAAGTCTGTCCATTTTAAAAGAATATAAGAGCATATAATAACTCATTTTCTTTTGCTTAATTAAAAGCAAATGTTGTTAAATATAATAGTAGAAGAAGACGAAGACCTCTTTTGTTATAAAATACAAGGACAAATTTATTACCAAATCAATAATGCTCTATTTCCAGAAAAAGATGAAGATCCATATTTTGGACAATTATTTATATATGATCCAGAAGAATCGGTTCGTTATAGATTAAAACATAATGAAATATTAGATAAACAAATTCTACAATGTATAGAAAGAATAATGAGAGATAAAAATGTTTGTACCAAATCTTTTTTGATGATGTCTGAGATTGTTAAAATGGAAACTGACTTAGCCAGAAAAAATAATGCTGAAATTCCTGATTTACAATTATTATTTACATTGAAAAAAGGTTTAGATAAAAAAATAAAAAAAAATTTTTTGCAACAGTTTGCAAAGTTGTAACGAAGTAGCTGAAATTTTTAATACAAATTCAGAGGGTGAAATACCCGAATCTTATGTAACGGTTTATAACAAACCAGAAAAACAATTACAAATAGTAAATAATTTAAATCCGAATGTAGAACTTTGGATTTATCCAATATTTTATCCACTTGGGAATAAAGGTTATAGTATAGATATGATTCGAACTGATAGCGAAAAATGAAGTTGAAATCATACAATTTCAAGATTTGCTTACATAAAATATAAAATAGCTTTAAGAGATAATGAATTTAATCAATTTTTAAACGGAGGTAGATTATTTCAACAGTGGGTTGTTGATAATTATGTTAAAATTGAAAAAGATAGATTGATGTTTTGTCAGAATAATCAAATACAATTGAGAAGTGAATCATATAAAGGGTTAATTAATGTAGCCCCTCATGAGGCTACGTGATTTATGTATGGCCCCAAAATTTATTCCCTTTTAATCTGCTTCCGATAGACCTGATATTGTAGTAAGAGTCTTTTCATTAAAAGTAAAAATTTTATTAAAACTATTGTCGAAGATAAGTTATTTGGAGAGGTAAAATCTTTTGTTTATGTTATTGAATTTTAAAAACGAGGATTACCACATATTCATTTGTTGGTTATTTTGACAGAAAATTGTAAAATATTAACACCGGGTAGTGTTAATCAGTATATTTCAGCAGAAATTCCTGATAAAGGCGTTAATTCTGAATTACATCGAATTATAATGCAAAATAATATTCATGGTTCTTGTGGAGAATGTGTTGTTGATGGGAAATGTTCTAAAAAATTTGCTAAAAATTTTTTAGATGATACAAATTTTGAAACAGACAATTATGTTTTTTATCGTAGGAGAAATACAGGTAAGACGTATGATAGACCAAACGGATATATTGTGGATAATAGGTTTGTTGTACATTTTTGTCCTCAACTTTCACAAAATTTAATTGTGATATAAATGTAGAAGTTGTGTCAAGTATTAAGTCTGTAAAATATTTATATAAATACATATTTAAAGGACATGATGCTGCTTCTATTATTATTACGAATAGTAATAGCAAATCTGTTGTCAATCACGATGAAATCAATCATTATGAAGAAAATAGATATGTTGGTCCTGTTGACGCTGTTTGGAGAATTTTAAGTAAACCTTTATGGGAAAAAATTATAGTATTAATCGCTTACCTGTACATTTACCAGATGAGCAGAATGTTCTTATACGTAGAACAAGGTAAAAGCAAAATTTCTTTTGATTTAAGGAAAACATCAAAACTACTAGACTTTTTTGAGTTAAATAAACATGATAAAAATGCGATTACGCAAAGAATAAGTATTGGGAAGAATTTATTCTGTTAGTCCATCGCAAGTAGATCTATTTCATTTGAGATTACTGTTGTTAACATGTAAAGGGGCTACTTCATTTGAAAATTTAAGAACAGTAAATGAAGTTATTCATTAAACATTTACTTCTACGTGCTTAGCATTAGAGCTCATAGAAGATGATTATGAGTGGACTAGAACAATAGAAGAAGCTGCAATATGGATGATACCTTATGCACTTCGCAGGTTATTCGATAGAATTTTAATTCTTTGTCACCCAGTGCATCCTTCTGAATTGTGGGAACGATTTAAAAGTAAAATGTCGCAAGACTTTAAAAAAATAATTTTTCTGCAGCAGAAGATGCAGCTTTTAGGAATATAAAGACTTTATTGTCTAATGTAGGATATAGTTTAACTTATTTTCAAGGCTTGCCTGATATCGAAGATGAAGAAGTACCTTTAGGAATAAATAATGATATTTATGTTATGAATCATAATTCTTTGGGTCAAGAGAAGTACAAGCAATTAAATGTTAAACAGAAATATATTGTTGATTATGTTATAAAAGAAGTTGATGATTTCTCAAAAAGTACTTGTGAATGTTTATACGTTGATGGTCCTGGAGGTTCTGGAAAAACCTTTTTGTATACAACATTATGGCATTTATTGTTAAGTAAAGGGAAAAAAGTATGCAATATGGCATTTACTGGAATAGCTGCAACTTTACAGCCTGGTAGAAAAACTGTTCATAAAGTATTGGGTTTACCTGTACCTCTTTTTAGTGATTTACATTCTAATATTTAAGTACAATCAGAAGAAGAAAACTATCTAAAAGAGATTGATGTTTTTATTTGGGATGAAGCACCAATGGCTCTAAAGTATGCTTTAGAAATAATGGACAGGTTATTAAGGGATTTAATAAAATCACAAGAATCATTTGGTGGTAAACTATAATTCTGGGTGGAGATTTCAGACAAATTTTACCAATTAAAGAACGAGGTACAAAGCCAGTAATTTTGAATATGTCAATAAAATATAGCAAACTTTGGAAAAAATTTTAAAAATTTAGTATTAAACATTGAATTCAACGATCAATTCCGAGTCAGGAATTCCAAAATTATTACCTGAAAGGGTCTGGAAGGATTCCTCAAAAAACATTATAGAGTACAGTAAAAAATATACAGTATAGTTCAGTACTGTACTAAATCTTTAATTAAGCAATCATAATTTGCTATTTCTCGGTAGATGTTACTGGATTAATAATGTGTCGATTTTCCAATTTTGGTATTTCGCTCTTAGATGTTTGAAACATTATAATTGTATGTTATTTTGTTGATTCAAAAAAATCTTAAAATTTGTTGTTTCTTAGACAGTTACATCGGTGTATAACTCTGAAAATTGAAGTTTTCGTTTTGAATAGAGGACAAGGAAGGGGCGCGCAACGCGCGCCATTTTTGGTTCTAGTAAAAACCAAAGAGAGAAGATTAAAGAGACCCGTGCAACGAATTTATCCCCTTGAAATTTCTCAAAGTAAGTTCAATAATATTAAAAATGTACCGCGAGATTTTTAAAATAATGTGATTAGCTACAATTGTATTCTTAAAAATGAAAACAAACTTGAATCAGAGAATAGATCGATAGATAGAGGGACAGAAATAATAACAACGAAAAGTGGGCGCCTTGTTAAAAAGCCTCAGTATTTTCAAAGTCAGTGAATGTAATGCGTGTAGTTTTTTATGTATTTATATGTGTTTCTCTGTATATGAGTAATATTTTGTGAGAATTGTGTTTTATACAAGAAGAAATATTCCAGACATATTTGAGAAAAAATGGTGTAATCCTCATTTGAGATCGTTTACGGATATGTATATCAGATTTTTTAACTAAACAATGTTAAAGAAATGATTGCATGTAGTCGACCCGTGGCGATTAATATAGTTTTTTTCGGATAGGATTATTCAGAGCATTTTTTGTAAGTCGTGGAATTTATTTTTTCTTTGTATTTATAGTCATCGAATTTCTGAAGTGGATATTGAGATAGAGTCTCAAGGTGGGAGGATGTTGTAAATCAGTTTTAGAAAACAAGAATGAATCTTAACATAATTTATTTTATTTTTGAAAATGCGTGATGGATAAGGTGGTGCTCTCTTTTTTGGTATACTCACTCGAAATTTTTGAAAGAATAATGCGGGAAAGAGGCGAAATCGCGGTAAAGTTGAGAAAGGGGGCCAGGAGCGGGACTCTAAGTTAGCGCCACTATAATAGTGCTCACTATAATAGCGCCACTATAATGATGCCATAGCGCTACTATAATAGCGCTTACTATAATAATGCCATAGCGCCACTATAATAGTGCCATAGCGCGCAATATAATAGCGCCACTATAATAGCGCCATAGCGCCACTATAATAGTGCTCACTATAATAGCGCCACTATAATAGCACGCACTATAATAGCGCTACTATAATAGTGCTCACTATAATAATTTAGACTCCACTCTAATTTATGTGTATTGTTATTTATTTTTATCCTTGTGTTTTACCGCAGTCATTTTATTAAATTTTAACATAAACTATCTATAATCAAGTATTACATGTTATTTAGTCACATTTAATCATAATTTTGCAAAAAATAGTCTCCTATATTTAAGATTTAAGTATAAAAATACCTTCTAAAAATTTTTAAAATTGCAAGTTTTTAAAGTCAACATTTTTAATGAATTGCTTTTAAACTCTGTATAATTGAATAATACATGTTAATTAGTCACATTTTAGCATAATTTTACACAAAAAATAGTATAACTAAGATGTAAGTATAAAAATATTGTCATTATCAAAAAATCGAAAAAATTATAATTGTAGTTAATTACTATTAAGCTTAATTCAGTAGTAAATGAGAAAGAAGCTATCAATTGATAAAAAAATTAAAAGCTTTTTTCTCATTTAATATTTAACTACCGAATGATAAATTCACTTTCTATAAAAATTAAATCAGTAGTATTTTTGGGGTCTTTGATTAAGAATGTGAAGTTAAAATAATGCAATTAGTAATATTTATCCAATTCATTCAATATTCTTCAATTTAAAGAACTTCAGAAACTTTAAAAATGAAGATGTTTTATGATTTTATTTTCATTATAAACGGGCACTAGACCCTTTTGTACAATTTTGTACTTAACAAAAAACATAATACTAATTAAAACTAAATTAACAATAAGAAACAAATTAGGGCGTTGGACTTTAAATGTTTTAACTTTTTTGTTATTTTCATCATTACTAACGTCAAAAATGTGCTTTCTCAAATTCGCCTTAAATTTATAAATTGATTTGATGATGATAAATATTTTATGAAAAAAATGATATTGCAGGATGTCTAAAATTGTAAGTCACCTATAATACGATACTATCATTATGCCACTGGATAAATCTGACATGATAAAAAGTTACGTTATTTTAATTTTCAATGAAACTTTTAAAGATGTTTTGAGTAATGTAAAGACAAATCTTAAGCAGGGTGCTATGTTTGTTTAACAAAATTCCCGGCTTTGTCCAAATATTACCCAATATATTTTTTTAAACAAAAGACCCAGCACAAAATACATTGAAAAAAAGTTTCGGTCAAACTTTGAAGTTTTGTAGCTTATAACCTTCTGAACAAAAAATGTTAATGGCAAAACCCCCGAAAATCAATAGTTTCTGAGCTACATCAGGTTGAGCCTTAAAAAATGAGTGAAAAATAGCAAAGCTTGCTCATGGCTCAAGACTTAATGCAAAGGGTCGAAGCTTGTTGATGGCTATAGGCTTGATCAAAGTTTGATCTTGGCTCAAGGCTTAATCTTGGCTCAAGGTTTAATTATGACTCGAAGATCTAATATGGTTTAAGGCTTGATTATGGCTCGAAGCTCTAATATGGAACAAGGATTGATTTTGGCTCGAAGCTCTAATATGGATCAAGGCTTGATTATGGCTCGAAGTTCTAATATGAATGAAGGTATGATTATGGCTTGAAGCTCTAATATGGCTCAAAGCTCTAACATGGATTAAGACTTGATTATGGCTCGAAACTCGAATATGGATAAAGGCTTGATTATGGCTCGAAGCTCTAATATGGATCAAGGCTTGATTATGGCCCGAACCTCTAATATCCAATCCTTGATCCATATTAGAGCTTCAAGCAATAATCAAACCTCGATCCATATTAGAGCATCGATCCATAATGATGCCTTGATCCATATTAGAGCATCGAGCCATAATTAAGCCTTGATCCATATTAGATGCTTTTTTTAAATTGCATTGGAAAGCTTATTAAATTTCCAATGAAATGACACTATTTTAAGATGTATTGTATAAATAGGAAGCGAGATATCATGTTATGAAGACAAAAAAATAATTCTATTTTTTTCGGAATTTCTTACTCTGACTTTGACTCTTGGCACAGTTTAGCAAAGTTTATGAAAAAAATTGTTACTTTTTCAGACTATTCCTTGTAACCTAAGCTTTAAATAGAGACCAAGAACAGCAAAAAATATTTACGGGTTCCCGAGATATTACAAAAAGAGTCGGACCGTGCCAAGCAGAATTTTCAATCATCGATTTCTCTAATTCGCCGTTGAGTCAATTACTTGTCTGTGAAAAAAGTGTCGAAAATTAATTTTACCAAGTACATTCTTACTGGGATCCACTTTTTAATTTAATTTATTATATATCGATATTTAAAAAGTGGATCCCGGTAAGAATGTACTTGGTAAATATAATTTTCGACACTTTTTTCACAGACAAGTAATTGACTCAACGGCGAATTAGAGAAATCGATGATTGAAAATTCTGCTTGGCACGGTCCGACTCTTTTTGTAATATCTCGGGAACCCGTAAATATTTTTTGCTGTTCTTGGTCTCTATTTAAAGCTTAGGTTACAAGGAATAGTCTGAAAAAGTAACAATTTTTTTCATAAACTTTGCTAAACTGTGCCAAGAGTCACAGTCAGAGTAAGAAATTCCGAAAAAAATAGAATTATTTTTTTGTCTTCATAACATGATATCTCGCTTCCTATTTATACAATACATCTTAAAATAGTGGCATTTCATTGAAAATTTAATAAGCTTTCCAATGCAATTTAAAAAAAGCATCTAGCTTCATTTTTAACCGATTTATCACTGTTTCTGTGCGGGTGTGTTTTTTAATAGCTCGAGATGTTAGCGTTCGCACAATTTCGGACGGTAGTGTAAATTTATATATAAGTTAGTTAATCTATGTTATGTCGGAAATGATTACACAGGCCGACAAAATCTGGCCTTGAAAATATTGGATTGGCTCTAGTTTTTAATCAGCTTACATTTCAATACACAAAATACGAGTTCATTACATTTTTTAAATGAATGTAGAATCATAAACCGAAACTATAAATCTGTCTGCATAGGGCCAAATTAAAGCATAAACACTGCTATTCAATATCAAAAAACAAAGAAAAATTAATTTATGTACACTTTAAGGGCAGGTCCAAGTTGTGAAATGTAAACAAACGAAGCACTAAAATCACATTTTTAACCGATAGTAAATCACAGTGGTGAGACTCTGTGGCTTGCGATCACCGGGGTTAAGCAACAATCAGTGCGGTTAGTACTTGGATGGGTAGACACCTGCCTTGGTGCCCGCTATAGCCCGGTGTTTTTCTCACTACTTTCGTGATTTATCAAGCGAGAGGTTTGACGTTAAGGTATAATGATTTGCACTGTCGATTATTGTCCTGTACACACCACTAGAACTTGACTGTCGATAAAACCGGTTGTACTCAAGAGAGGTTTTCTACAGTTTCCCTTTCCTCTGGCGAGAAAACCTAATTAACAGGTGGTCCAGGCGAATGCGAGTACTCCTAATAAAGCTGCTGTAGACGCAAATTAGGTATAATATATAGAAATTTAATTTGTAGTATGATTATGCTTAATCCAAAAAAGTATTCCTCGGGGACTCTTGTCGAGTGCGCAAGGCCAATAGGGCAAAGGAAGTATAAACAATTAAAAAAAATCACATTTTTTACACAGCCTTCTCTTTCACAAAAATTAACATTTTTACACTTTCTTAAGGGAAATGCTAAATTAGAGTGTCAAATTTTCCAATGAAATAAGTTTTGACTAGGAGGAATAAAAAGCAATTACTAAAATAACTAATTAAAATGACATGTAAAATAGCATTTTTGACACGTTGCGAAAAATTGATATACTCAAACACTTTAACCCCTTCAGTGTGTAGCTAAAATTTAAAAAAAAATGGTAACAAAATATGTAAGACCATCTTGTAAATAAATTTCCATGACATTTGGTACTGAGGAGTTTTTGGGGTCACCGATTGCGAATCTGGTGTTAGTTTTTAAAAATTCAAAATTGTGGATCCAATATGGCGGACACGTTTTTGAAAAATTCATTGGATTCACTTAAAACTCGTTACTCACGATTTCTCATGGTCGCTGATTAGGAATCAAATATTAGTTTTTAAATTTTTAAAATGGAGGATCAAATATGGCGGACGATTATTAAAAAAACATTTTTAATAATTACGTATTAAGATTTAAGAAAAATTTTTGGTGGACATGTCGGTTAAAAAATTAAATATTTTGAAAATCTGACTTCAGAATCATGATCAGCGACCCCAAAAACCCCCGGATAAGGAGTTTTAAGAAAAAGATCCAATTTTAAAATATTTATTAATTTTTGACGTCCATGTTGGATAACAAATTAATTATTTTGTAAATCTAACTTTAGAATCGTAATCAGTTTCCCCAAAAACCCTCGATTAAACTTTTTTAGTAAAGTTCATTAAAATTTGAAATTTTTCGAAATTTTTGGCGGTCATATTGAATCAAAAATAAGGTATTTAAAATATCTGACTTTATGATCGTGATCAGGGATCCAAAATATCCCCGAGTAACAATTTTTAACATTTTTACACTTTCTCTACGGAAATGATAAATTAGAGTGTCAAAGTTTCCAATGAAATAATTTTTAACTACCCAGGCGGAAATTTACCAATGGCATTGTACAGCGCCTGTACAGACGTCTGTAAGACTGTACTGACATTCGTCCGCGAGTCAACCGGATCGGTGCAGGCATTCTACTGGAACATGACAATGTGTTGTAGTGGCTGCGCGTCCGGCTCGGTACAGATTTGATGCCACTGAACAACCGGCGTTGTACGGGCTTTCGTCCGCTTTAGCAACCGCCGCGGGCCAAATATTCTTTCAAAAGACGACTCACTTCAACGGACTGGCGATCTACTGGCATTTGTCCGTCTAGCCAGAGTAAATTATATTTTCTATTGAAAAATAAAATAAAAAAGTATTTAATTAACTATGTATGGTGCATGTAATTTAATACTTATTTCTAGATCATTTCAATCATTTTTAACACATTCTACATTTTTTTACACATGAAAACTCTAAACGCTTGCAAGTGGAATACTAAGCCCAAGCTTATTATTATTATTATATTTATTTATTATTTTTATTATTAATTTTGTTATATTTATAAATAATTAGCTGTATACTTTATTTTTAATTATTAAAGAAATTTGAATACAACAAAAAAATTTAATTCTTTAATTTATTTTTTAATTAATAAACAGGGCCGGATTTAGGGTATCAGAGGCACTAGGACCGTGGGGCCCTCTTACCCGGGAGCAAAATCAATCTAACACAATATGAGCGATTCCACGTCATGTGATCAAGGGATCATACGGTGTAATGTTTATTTTAATAATTTTTTACTCTTGAACAATTAAACATACAAATTTGACAAAGTACATTTTGAAAAGGTTTTTTCATGCTCTTTCGAGTAGAAATAAGCATTTAAAAAAATTTTTTACCCAAAGAATCAAAATTAAAAATAAATTTTAATTTTTGAGGTGGAGAGATAGGATATTTTTAAACAAAAGCTGAGGTTTTTTCCTAAAAGAACATATATATGAAAAAGTGGGACTAGAATGTTTTAACATTGGAAAAAAGAGTTTTCTTCTCACCGGAGCGTTCTAAACCCGGTTTTTAGCTCCGTTAAGAAGAAAATTCTTTTTTTCAATGTTTAAATATTCTAGTCACACTTTTTCATGTATGTTTCCTTTTAGGAAAGACCTCAGCTTTTGTTTAAAAAAAATCGTATCTCTCACCCCAAAAATTGAAATTTATTTTTAATTTTGATTTTTTTTGGTAAAAAAATTTTTTTAAATGCTTATTTCCAATCGAAAGAGTATGAAAAAACCTTTCCAAAATGCACTTTGTCACATTTGTATGTTTAATTGTTTAAGAGTAAAAACTTATCGAAATAATCATTGTACTGAAAAACACAAAAATTTTAAGCCCTCCTCCTCGGAAAATATTGGACCAGGTGAAAAAATATTTTCAGGAAAAATTACTATCTATTAGTACTACAAAATTCCTAAATATCACCTAAAGAATTTCTTAAATAAGTTTTAATTAGTTTTAAAACTGAAAACGATCGTTCGCCTGAACATATACACTTCTTGTGACAAGGAGACCTCTTAAAAATTGGGGGCCCCAGGACACTTACCCTTTTTGTCCTACAGCAAATCCGGCCCTGTTAATAAATAAAAAACATAATTGAAGCCTATTTTTCAAATTTATTAATTTTTACAATTAAATTTTTTATTCTTGTATTGTTAATTCTTTTTTTAATATTTGAGCTTTAAACAATTCTACTACATAAATGTTTTACAACATAATGGAATTAAAATTTTTATTACTATGATTATTATTTTATTTATTTTAATTTATTAATTTTTATTGAAAACAATAATACTATAGCTAAATTTTTGCATTGTAAAAAATCTGTTTCTGAAGATTCTAAGTAATGTGTTAATTAAAACAAATAATTATCCTAGAAAACATTAAATTGTTTTAAAAAAACAATGACAATAACCATATTCTGCGCTTATTATTATTAATTGAAATCTTAATAATAACAAAATAAATGACATTAGTTCTCAGATGGTAGAATGCCTGTACCGCTCGGGTTATGAGGCGGACTATTGCCAGTGCAACGCTGGTTGTTCGGCGGCATCAAATCTGTACCAAGCCGGACGCACAGCCATTACAACACAGTATAAATTTTGTTATGGCAGTCGGATCTGTCTTTGTACCGCGCCAGCAGACATTAAGGGGGAGTAAGGTTTGTTTCGTCTAAAAAAGACCATTTTTTATGAATTTTTTTAGAAATAACTATTGACGTCAATTTATTTTAAATATTATTATATGATACAGCAACATTTAGAGAAGATTAAAAAAAATTTTGTTAAAAAATAATTAGAAACATCGAAGTTATTGCAGATCTCCGCATGTGCCTAAAAAAAGTGCTTGTGCGGTGACCAGCCTATAGAATCACTGGATCAACTAAAACCAAAAATTGAAAATGTTTTGTTTAGTTTATTATATTATCTCTCAAGTGACGAAGAGTTTTTTAAAATTTTTCAATTTTTGACACCATTTTGAAGCCAAAATGACGATTTTTGACGAAAAATCGACCTATTTGTTATTGTACAATTGTTAATAATTTTAAAAAATTTTAAAACTCGACGTCACTTGAGAGCTATTTATATGTAGAATAAGTGTACAAAATTTCAAAATGATCGGTTTAGTAGTTTTCCCGGTAGTTTGGTCACCGACTTTAAAAATGACACTTTTGGGAAAATAGATTTAAAGTTTTGTACACTAAAAAAATGAAAATATCTTTAAAAATCTAGACTTTCTTATAAAATACTTACATGTCATCATCGATGCCGGGTCCGTACAGGATATAGTATCTTCCACGTCATCTAAGGCATCTTTCTGCTCCTGTCTTCGTAAAATTCAGCCTTCTTTGGTCTCGCGAGCAGCTTGCTCGTCCGCTTTGCAGATCCGCAAAGAGTCTGTCGCGCGCACCCACTCATGTGCACTAGGTCCTGAAGTGATGTTCAAATCTTGCACGAAGGTCAGAAAAGCAGTAGAGCGTTCGTTGGAAATTGTTGCTGCTACATATGCTGAAATTTCAAAGACAACTAGGGTACCACTCACTGATTTGGGACTAATTTTCTAGATGAGTTGGTTGTAACTTTCGTTGTTGTTCTGTGTGAAACCACCCAGACAACGTTCCAACAGCGTGTCTTTGCTTAAATGTTCATATATTGGCTTCATTGCTTTTAAAACCTCAGCTGGATTCATCGCATTTTTCATGCTGTGACTTCGTTAGTTTTGCTCTGAATGGTCTAAAAATTTAATTCAATATTCTACAGATATTGTACTTTCAGAAAAAAATGGAAAAAAAGTTGTCAAACCTTACCCCCCCCCTTAACATCCGAATCGGTACAGACTGCCTGTACCGGCATTGACTCTCCAATTCAATAGGCGCGGATCCTTGACGGTTGGGTGATACGGCATTTGTGGGACTCTTCCGCCTGGGATAGGAGGAATTAAAAGCAGTTACTAAAATAATTAATTAAAATGACCTGTAAAATATCATTTTTGACACGTCGTGAAAAATAAACTGTTTGAGTATATCAACCACACGGACGATGAAGAAGTTTTTATCCTTTCCCTTGTAATTTTTATATTTCATAGCAGATTTGTAAGCAGCGATCATAAAAATTCCAGAGAGACTAATTTTAACTTGAATTGCCTTACATGATCAAAAGTAATGTTATTTTTAATACCCTTATGGAACAGCGTATGTCTTTTTGGACATTATAGGTTAAAGTATACATAAATTACATTTTTTGTTTTTGGATATTTAAAAACAGTGTTTAAGCTTTAATTTGATGCTATACGGACAGATTTACTGTTCCGGTGTAGGATTGTACATTAATTTAAAAAATGCTTTTTTTGTGTATTGAAACGTTAATTGGTTAAAAACTAGAGCCAATCCAATATTTTCAGTCAAATTCGTATTCTTAGCACAAAATTCTATAAAAATCAGATTCCATTGGTAAGGTCACAAAAGTTTGTCGGCCTGTGTTATTATTATTATTATTATTATTATTATTATTATTGTTACTGGTTGTTTATTTATTTTTAATAAATTTATAATATTAAAAAATCATGTAACTATCCTGGTGTCGCCCTGGTTTTAAATTAGTGCCGCCTCGGAATCACTGCCAGAAGAAGTTTACATTTTAAGTTGCATCCAAAATGAGACTCTTTGGTGGCGCCATGTTCTATAGCTTTTAACATAGTCTCATTTTAAGATGCAACAAAAATGAGATCGGGTTTTTTTGTGTAGGTTAGTGGATGTGATATTGACTTTGCAGCCTGAGGGTCCGGAGTTCAAGTCATCAGATTTTTCTTTAATGATTGTGTTTCCCTGTTTCAGTACTCAATGTATTTGCTGTTTCTAATTACTAATAATATTGATAATAATAATATTAATAATAATTAAATAATTAATTAGACTGAAATGCAATTTTTTTGTGCCGAACCCACACTAATATACCATGCTGCCGGCTACCATTGGTGTTATCATTCCTGACTTGACCGGTACCCAGCCGGCGGGAATACCGGTGCCGGCCCGGTTCAAGCCTGTCGTGTATTTCTGTCTGGGTAATTAAAATCATTGTTTGTGCCTGATCAGTAAATCCCTTAAATTCGAACTTGTAACAGATATTATTTTAAATACTTTAAAATTGCAACAACTGCACAATTATTCGAAAACCAAAGAAATCTTAGGGGAAATTTCGCCTTGGACCCAAACCGAAATGATGCGATGACTTACCAACAACTCGACTTTTAATCCAAAAAACGTTGACGGCATACACACGAATTTAACAACTTAAACAACACTTGATATCTTAATTCTTGACTTTATTTAATAAACAAATAATCACTCTCTTTGCTCTACAAAAAATAATTAAATGTAATGGTTAATCAATAAATGTGGTTTCAGGAATTGTCCACTTATCACGGCTCACACTTAAAGTGGTAACTGACGATAACGACGACGACGCCGGCCGGCTTTTTCTCCTGCATCACTCTTCCTTCCGATCCAAAAGAAACGTATCCAAATCGCTTCACCGGTTAGACGCTGGAACCGCTGCGCGAGACGAAACGAAAGGCCCAGGGCCCAATCACATTATCCCCATGACAACCCGCGAATATTCAAACGAATATTAAACCAAACAAACAGAAAGAAAAATCATAACGAAATGCTTCGTTACAAACTTTTCTACTTATTGATAGTTTTTTTAGTAATTTAAAAGCTCAAATCCGAGCTTTTTATGATGTTCTACTCGGCTCGAAAATACTCGATCAAGCTTCGAGCTTTTTGCATACCTCTAATTTTTATAGTAATTTTTCGAGAGGAAATAAATGGTTGGAAAATAAAAACGGTCACAAAATATTTTTCTTCTTAGATTTTAAAATTTTTTAATCCATCCGTAAATTTCTAGAAAATATTTTTTTTGTACCTACAACCGAATTGCCAAATAAAAAATTGATGTTCACAATTTTTGCAGGATGTTTTGAAAAAAACATCGTTTTTAGGTTGAAAATGCTAAAAATAGAGTAAGTCAGAGACAGATGGCCGTATGGGAAAGATTGTCAGTTCAAACTTTGTGCAAAATTTGTACAGACATATCACTTATTATAGAATATTCTTCAACCTCTTGTGACTGCTAATAAATGTAAACAATAAATCGTTGAGGAATAATGAAAATGCAAGCGTTATCCTTCTACATTTATTTTGCATGGGTCCAAAATAATTTGAGAATTCTTATTGCTATATTATCATTTTTTAAAATAATTTTTGAAGTTAATTAATAATTTAAAGTTTTATTGGCATTGTACTGACTGTCGATACAGACACTCCGAACCTTATTAGTACAGGAAGTATACACTAAAAAATTTAGGGAGTTAACGGACTCGGGAGTTAAATTTTTAGAGTTAAAAATCAACTCCAAAAGAGAGTTAATTTACTAACTCCCTTCATCAACACCCGTGCGAGTTATTTTTCCATGGGGAGTTAGCATTTGGGTGTTAAATTTTAACTCTCTTTATTTAACTAACCTGGCATTAACTACCCAATGGGTGCGACTTTTATAGAATCCCCTAGGGAGTTAAAATTTAACTCCCTTTTTTTACAGTGTACTGATTCCAAAACTGAATCTGTACTATGTCGGAGTTAAAAAAGAATTTAAATCAGACCTGGCACAAAACTGGCTTAACACCAAATCAGTACAGCGAAGGAGTCAAATTAAAATAAAACCAAATTTGCTCAAATGTCAATAATAAACTTTAAATTGGGCACTAATAGCTTTTTTAGCAAATAAAAAGAATACTTTACAATTTCATTAGATATTATTTAATTTTTTTGTTCTAGAATAACAAGACAATATTAACAAAGACCTTATTTTAAAACCGAAAAATTAAATAATATTTAACGCACAGTAGAAAATAGAGTAAGCCTTATGTAGAGCAAGTTGTCTTTCTCGTTTCTGAAACAGAAGAGTAAAGAATAACCTTTCATCGGAAAATTAAGTTTCCCATACTAGTCAACATTTTCTGCCCGGATTCCCTCTCCTTTCCCTTTACCACTGCAACCTCTTTGCGTTTTGCAGCTTCGAAGAAGAGAGGATCGCTAATGCGCCTCTAAAGACGGAGACGTGTCATGGCATATTAAACCAAACTTTCCTTCTGGCCTCTAAATCGAAAGATCTTATACTTCGGATCAACCTGTATGGAAATTATCATCTTTGAATATTCGCGTTTCTGTGGTCACGAACTTTAAAAAGAGAAAAAAGAAGAAGTAGAAGAGAATTCTCTTTGTTTGGTATTCAAATAAATTTTTCAAAACTCTTTCAGTTCATAATGAATTAATACTGTAAACAAGATTTTATAAGACAAAGAGTGAGAGAGGGTATAAAGCATTTTATAGACTTAGTTTGTGTGCGTTGCTATTTTCCATCATCATCTTCTCTCCCTATATTAATGGGAAACTATAGGGAAAGAAAGGCACGAAGAGTGAGATAAGAAGAAGAGATTGTTCAAAGTTTTGCTCTGCTTTAAAGTAATTGTAGCATTAGAACTTTATAACTGTTGACTGAAATATTTAATATACCTATTACGTGAAATTTTCCTAAAGTTATATATATATATATATATATATGTTATAAGGAGTTCAATTTGTTCCTCGAGGCTTAACAGAATTTGCGGGTGATTAATATTCTTAGAGCTTATATACATACATACATACTCTCTCTGAGTCTCTGAGTTTTACACGTGAGAAATTTGAATTTTTTCTTTTTGCACTATGATTAATTAGAATACGAAAAATTAAAAAAAAAATTCTCAGCCAAGCGCCGGACACTTCTAATTCTTCAACAAATGCCAAATCATCGGATTAAAAAATTGTCAAAAAAGTCGCGGAAGAACGTAATAATAAAGAATCAGAGAGCTCGGTTTGTCAATAACGCGAATGACCTCGATGAGAGCAATAAATTGTTTTTTTATCGAGAAGACGTTGTATCGTTTAAATTTCAAAGTGCGATTACTACTATAGTTTTGTGCTTACGTGTTTATTTTAACTTGCATTAAAGAGAGGATTTAACTATAATTCCAAGACTGTAAAAGTTATTTTTATTTTCTTAACGATGTTAGTATAAAATAACATAATTTTGAGGATTGCTTGTCCCCTAGTACCGGACACAAGGAATTCCCCTAGTACCGGACAGATAAAAAATTGGTTTTTGTTGGTAAACTCAGCCAATAAGTGAATAGTTAAGTCACATTTGTTTTATCTGAATATATTAAACAGGAATATTCGTTCAATCAATCATTCACTTGATGTGAATGTGTTTTTGGTAGAATGCACTGTAAAATTTAAATAAAAAATGTAACACATTTTTTTCTAAAGTTGATGATTTTATTTTACAATATCTTTGGCAATAACACTTCATTTAATACAGCAAGAATGCAGTCTTTGATCATTGCATTATTTCTCATTATATTAGGGGACAATTTCAAAATTGTAGTATTTCGATACCAAAACTAAATTGAACTTAAGAAAAATGTTTATGAAAATATTCTATTTTTGTTAATTGATTTTGGTGTTATCTATTGTAGAGTTAATTAATTCATAATTGAAGTCATATTTTTTGAAGTAGTTTTAATTTTATTCTATAAAACCTTAAATGTCCGGTACTAGGGGACTTCGCCCTAATTATGTTGTTACTAAATATATTATTAATGTTAGAATTTATTCGCTGATAGAAATTTTGAAATATGAAGATTTCGACTATATCAGCAGATAGTGACATCTATTAGATGTCATTTGAACTCTTTGGTTTAGAGTTAGGTGTTACATGATAATTACTTCGATATGGTTGTCGATAAGTAATTAATTTTTAAAATTAATTTTGATCTGAAAAAATAAGCTGCGTGAACGAATGCACTGTGCATCTGTGAGGACTCGAACCCCAGTTAATTTTAAAAATTAATTACTTATCGACAACCATATCGAAGTAATTATCATGTAACACCTAACTCTAAACCAAAGAGTTCAAATGACATCTAATAGATGTCACTATCTGCTGATATAGTCGAAATCTTCATATTTCAAAATTTCTATCAGCGAATAAATTCTAACATTAACTATATAGCTCTTGACTAGTGATGGGCTTGATCTGAGAATATAAGAAGCGTGTACGTCCAGGCTGTGTTGGCAAGGTGCATTGATAGGCGTAGGTCCCGCGACAGGCAGCTATGAACTGGGGTTCGAGTCCTCACAGATGCACAGTGCATTTGTTCACGCAGCTTATTTTTTCAGATCAAAATTAATTTTAAAAATTAATTACTTATCGACAACCATATCGAAGTAATTATCATGTAACACCTAACTCTAAACCAAAGAGTTCAAATGACATCTAATAGATGTCACTATCTGCTGATATAGTCGAAATCTTCATATTTCTAAATATATTATTATTAACATAAATACAATATTTACTCGATAATTTGATTATAGACAGGTAATAGATTATTTGAATAGAGTAACTTTTTTATTATTTTGCAATAATTAGATATTAAACAATCAATTATAGAATGTAAACTATTTTAACACAAAAGCAAATTATAATATTAATATTAACTATTTAATTCTAAAAGACAGAAATTCTTTAATGCAAATTGAGTAAATTTTATTATATTTAAGCAAATATTTACTTGATAACAGACAAGAAATCTTTGATTTATTTTAATTAGTACACTGAAAAAAAAGTGCTGTTGAATCAAATAGCTTCATGCTATTGAATTTCCCGTTATTAATTCAATAACACATTTATTAATCGAACAGTATATTGCTTAAAACGAAAAAATGAAACTGTTTAAATTAAAAGTACGGTACTGTTAAATTAATGATATTCTACAAATTGTTTCTATAGTTCATCTATATATAGCAACAGAATAATTTATTGCTTCTTTGACATTATTCATTTGAGACATCTAATAGATAAACTTGAAGAAAATGCGTGTAAATTTGAATCAAATGAAAAGTTGTTTGCTCCAAAGAAGCGCGCTTTTGAAAATGAAAGCATATGCTTTCGTTTCAATGAGTGGTGCTATAGCGGACTGCCAATAGCATATGCTATAAAAATAAGGACACTATGTATTTGAGACATTGACAGGTGCTAAATTTATTGAAATACTTATTCACACATATTTATATGTTTATTAAACCTGTCGTTTCTGAAATTCTTATATAAAAAACTATTATTTAAATTGTTCTAAAGAATTAAGGACTAGTTAAACATAAATTCCGTATATAAATTCCCTTATTCACGAGAAAAATCTTGCGCACGGTATTTAACTACAAAGTAACTGCTCAATGTAAGAAGCGAATGTATTACATTGCAGCGCGGCAGTTCTCGTCTATTACGAAAGTTAAGCACGTTTGGTCGCGGTTACTACCTGGATGGGTGACCGATTGGGAACAGCGTATTTTTCAGACTCAAAAAAATATAAAGTGTGTTTAAATGTGTATGTATGTGTGTTTGTCGTTAGAAAAAATGAAAAAAATAATAAAGATGTGTATGTTAGTGTGTAAAATTGAAAAAAAGGTGTATATAAGAATTATTGTGTTAAAGGTGTGAGAATTAATTATAGTATATAAAAAATATATGAACAAAAATTTCATTTTTTTAATTTATCGTTGGTATATCTTTAACCACATAAAAGAATTGACTTAACAGTATGGTGTTATTTAATCGATAGCAACAACTAAAAAATTAAAAGTACAAATTTTAGAATCATAAAAATGATGCTTTTAAATTTAAAAACTATAGTCATTGACTCAAAAGCATATACTGTTAAATTAAAAAATGTTGATCGTTGATTCAAAAGGAATACCTTTAAATTAACATAGTATGCTGTCAATTTAAGAAATATGCTTTTGTTTCAATGAAAGTGATACTATCGAATCATTAGAATCGGTGCTTTCAAAACAACAGCATATACCCAGTAAAAAAAATTCGATACACGGACCGCGGAGTTTGTATACGAGCTCGGTAGCTCGTATGAGAAATATGAGAAATCTCTCATACGAGCCTTTTCCGTAATGAGAAGTATACGAGATGCTTGTATACGAGGTGACTTTTAAAGCATTTTTATTAATGTAACACTATTTTAAAGTAATAAATTTATATAATAGAAATAAATTTTTAAAGTAAAACAAAGCTAAATTTATAAGGGAAATGAAGTTTTAAGAAAAAAAGAATAATTTTGTTCAAAGAATTTATTCAGACTGAAAAAGGTTAGAATTTGATAATTCCTTGTTACTCTAATTTACCGACATTAGATATTTCTCGAATGCGGTAAGCACGATTTATTATTAAATTTTATTATTTCATATAAACATTTATATAATAAATAAATAATAATATATTATTAATTAGCAATGAAGACAAACTTATTTATTCTATCGCAAATACAAAATCATGCTTACCGCATCCGAGAAATATCTAATGTCGGTAAGTTAGAGTAACAAGGAATTATCAAATTCTAACCTTTTTTCAGTGTGAGTAAATTCTTTGAACAAAATTATCCTTTTTTCTTAAAACTTCATTTCCCTTATAAATTTAGCTTTGTTTTACTTTAAAAATTTATTTCTATTATATATATTTACTTTAAAATAGTGTTACATTAATAAAAATGCTTTAAAAGTCACCTCGTATACAAGCATATACACACTTCTCATTAGGGAAAAGGCTCGTATGAGAGATTTCTAATATAATAACTCATATGTCATTGATTCAACAGCATTTTTTTTTCCGTGTAGAGGAATTATTATTAAATAACATTTTATGATAGTGTTCTATTGCTCAATGTGATTTTAACTAAATTTCGTAATGCCAGATGCATTAATTATGTAAATTTCAATTACATAAAAAAAGTAATAAATTCAAATGTGCAAAGATTTTAGTACAATTATTATCTTTACATTGATTTTAATTCAGCTATTCAATAATTACAATATTTGTATAAACTTTCACTTGAAATGTACTGTTTAGTGCAAGAGTACTGAGATTCATTCCCAAACAGTTTAGGGACATTCGAAACTTTGGGGCGCACCTGCGTCATCGTTAGGGTATAGCAGTGCATAGTGTCTTTGATTGAGTTTCGGTCATTATTTTCAAGTGTTAAAAATAAAATGTTATAATTTATAAATTGTTATAATTTATTATAATTATTATAAATTTATAATTTAAGTTTTTTTCCTTATATATTATATTTTAGGATTAGTTCCTTTTTTCCAGCTACATATTGTACAATAAAAACTAAATAAATAAATAATTTAAACTTAAAATAATGTTCTTCTTTCAAACAATTAAATAGATATAAAATTAGACAAAAAATGTAGTATATTACAAATTTATTTAATATAATAATAATATAATTAACTACATTAAAAAATGTATTTATTTTTAATGAAAATTCAATTTCAAACTACATGTAAAATCTAAAAATGAAATAATTAAAAATATTAGAATTCTTTAAATATTAGACACTTCTCTTGAAGAGTTTTATTATATTATTTTAAGATATTTAAATATGAAATCTTTCTTTAAAAATGTAAAAGCAAAACCCATGGTGAAAATGACTTAGGTCTTGAATTTAATTTTCAAAAATATTTATAAGCAATAAAATAAAATTCCCCAAGAGAAGTTTCTAAAATTCGAAGAGTTGTAATATTTTTAATTATTTTATTTTTAAATTTTACATTTAGTTTCAAATTGAATTTCCATTCAAATTAAATATATTTTGTATAGTCATAAATTAATGGTAGTAATAAATGGTTAATTTATGAATAAGTACATGAAATCAGAATGTTTTGAGTAATAGAAATAACAATATAGGGTACTAAAAGATTTTACTTATTCCGTTAAGTTTTTATTAAAACGATCCACGTCGTCCTGCTCTCATTGTAGTCAGTATGGAAATCGACCTTAGACTTGTCTTGGACTCTGCCCAGGAGCGCCTATCAATATATTCAGTCTGCCTTGTTCCGCCTGTAAGTGTGCATGTGAAAAAAAACACGTTAAGTATACTGACGTGCTTTAAACCTTTTACGATTCATTTTTCTGTTTTCTATCCTGGAGCTGAAAAGGTAGAGAAGTTTATGAATAAAATCTTAGTTACTAGCGCTGAACTCCACAATTTTCAATCGGATTTTTATGCGTGTAGAGAATTTCAAACGATTAGGTTGTGTTATGACCTACACTCCCGTCGGGAATTATCGGTACGGTTGCACGCGCACAACCCAAAAACATAGTAATTTTTAAATCACAATTTATTTTATAAATATAAATGTATAAATATAAATTTATACAAAGTTTTCAGCAATCGACAAATTTGTCAAAATAATTAAAAAAATAAATTTTTTAAAACATTTTTCAAGTCCTGCACATTTTTTAAAAGTAGAAGAGAAAAATTTGAAACTCATGAAGGTGTGATCATTGAAGTCTCATCTTTAATTTAAGACAAAAAGAGTTTAAATATTTTATTCTGTTCGTGAGATATCATAGTAAACGTTCGAACATGTTTTTTGACAAATGCATTAAATTAGTTGAATTTTGACGGTTTTAGGATGAAAATGTTCCGCCGTATATAATGATATCTCATTAATCAATTAAGGTTTTTAAACTCTTTTGGTCTTAAATTAAAGACGAGACTGTAATGATTGCACTGTGATGATATAAGGTTCAAATTTTTTCTGCAATTATTAAAAAATGCAGAGGTTGATAAAAAATCCAAAAAAAATTTATTTTTCAATTTTTTTTCCAAAATTGTCAATTGCTGCAATCTTTGTATAAATTATTAAAATTTTGAGTTATGTATCATGAATCGTAAAATTCGATATTCTTTTAAATCTTTCCTCGGTATACCGAGGAAAATGGAATGAGAATATGTTAGCGGACTACTCTTGGACGCTAAACAGAGAAATATCAGAGGCCGAAAATTCAATAAGGAAAAAAAGAGATCCTTTCCGGCGATCACTTGAATCAAAAAGAATAAGGTATTCATGAAACAAAGATTAAAGCTACTGTGAATTTGACATTTGCTATTTTTAAAACCGACGTTACATTCATTTTCAGCGATGATGAAGACCCCAGAGTAACGATGTTCAAGTGAATCTGAATAGTTTTTAATATTTTTGGCCGCCACATTGGATCCGTCAATTTTAATTTTTAAAAACTGACTTTATATTTCTATTTAGCGACCTCGAAAACCCCTGAGTAGCGATTTTACTTTTTTACGATTTATTTTTAAGGAAATATGAGAAGTTTTTTTTTTAAATCTGACATTTTGGATTCGCCATTTTTAACTTCTATGTATTAAATTTTTATGTAATTAGAGTAACTGAATTTAAATCAATAGTAAAAATATGCAAAAAGTCCGTTGAAGGCACAAAAAGTAAGTCAATCACCATGAAAATCAAATTCTCAGACTTCACCACCTTATTAGGTGTATAAAAAAATATCAGCACCAAATCTATTTGGAATAACACAATGGAACTTTTGAGTGCCTTCAACTTTTTGAGCCTTTGAGTATTGAATATTGAGATCAAGCCTTTAATTGACAGTAAATATTTATTTGATCGTTTCTTAAAAAGGACATTGCGAGGAAAGGTCGTATATATCGAAATCTATATCGAAACAGTAAATGAGCATTGATAAGGTGAAATATGAATAGAAGAGCGATTTTTGTTTTAAAATGATCCTTCGTGAATACACGGAAAAATTGTACTTTATCCTTAAATATTCCTTACATTTTACAAAACTCGGTTTCGTTAAAAGCTGTATCCTCTACTCAGTAACAGTTTCGTAAAATTTGCTAAATTTATTTTTTCCGTGTATGATGATGCTTAATTTATTTATAAATATATACAGGGAGATAGTTTATATATATGTGACACGGACAGTTAAAAGGGACCTACGATCCGAAAAAATCTATTTTTACTTTTTTATTTATTCTTATAGTAAATAAGCCGCTCTTTCCAACGCAATAAACCGCAGCTTTCTAGCTGCATTAGTTTTCTCACAATTTCACTTTAATTTTAGGTACTTTCACAAAAAACAGTGCAAAAAAACTAACTTGGTAAACTTCGAAGTCGATTTTCTCGAAATCTTTTTTTCGGGTCGTAGGTCCCTTTTAACTGTCCGTGTCACATATATATATATATATATATATATATATATATATATATATATATATATATATATATATATATATAGTTATATTATATTAGATACTAGCTGTCGGATCCGTTTTCGACGGGTTTTAGTTTCTGTTAATATATTTGATAGGGTGTCTACCCACCGGGAATAAAATTTTACTGGTAAAAACTAGAGGTGTGCATTTAATCGAGTCGATTCGAAAATTATTCGACTCGACAACAGAAAACTCGAGTCGGGAATAATTCGAATCGAACTAGCCAATTCGAAACATCGAATTCGAATTTCGAATTGGCCGATTCGAATCGAACTGGCTAATTCGAAACTCCGAGTTCGAATTTCGAATTGGCCGATTCGAAAATCGGAGTTTTGATTTGTACAACTTAACTCGGTTATTTAATTCGCACAATCATTTTGACAGAAATCCTAACCTAAAATTAGTAGGCTGGTATTCATAATACAGCTATCTAGTACTTAGAAACTTTTTCTTAAAAATGTCAATATATTTTTTATTAATTCTATAATTTTAATATATAATTAACATACCAAAAAAACTAACATACCAAAAGAAATTATATTATTTGTAAAAAGAATTGTAACATACCAATAAATGAACAGGGTTCGAACCAGTGAAAGTTTTTAAAAATACGGACTTAACGGACCAATTACTGACAAAAATAAAACCAGTCCGAGTCAAATAAGAGAACATTTTACTTTAAACTATAAATTCAATTTTTCATATCATAACCGATCACTCCGAGTATTATATAGCCTTATATCACTTGGAGTGATCAATATCTTCAAGTTTTCTAATAATTAAAAATAACCGAGTGATACAATCATTATCAAATCAATTATTATTTGCAAGAATTTTTAAATAAAGTTTTTCTTTAAATCGATTATTCTTAACAGTTTTCGAAAAAGTTCTTTGAGAACTTTCAAATCCATTAGTTTACAATATTCAATTTTACGAAATTTCAAATATTCCTAAATTCTCCAATTAAATAAATATTAAAAAATAAAAACTTAAAATAATATTTGCAAAATTCAATTAAACTTTTTAAAAATTCACGCTACATTGCTTTTAATATTTAATTGTAATCTAAAATTTTAACTGAAATTCATTTTTAAATCAATTTTTGTAAAATAATTCTAATAAAATTTTAAGAATAATGACATTTTTTGAGAAATTCGATTAAAATTGTATTAAAAATATTTTTTGTAATTTTTTGTAATTTTTGCATTTGGTTGACCGTATTAATTAATTTGTTTAATTAATTACATCTTTTATAGGTAATCCAATATATAATCTATCAAAACTTATAGCAAATATTTAAAAAAAAATCTCTAAACACTGAAAATAATCATTATATTAAAGATAGTTGGGATTTTAAAAATAAACTTAATAATATTTTTATTCCCCCAAATTTCACCATTTTTTCACTTGATATTGTTTCCATGTATACAAAAATATCTTGGATACTAATCAATAACACTATTAGAAGTAAATGGTCAGAAATTAAAAAACATACAAACTTCTCGCAGGATGATTTTCTTGAAGCTCTAAATCTTTGTTTGAATTCGGCGTACTGTCAATTCCAAGGGGAATTTTATAAACAAATTTTCGGTTTACCAATGGGTTCTCCTATATCTTCCAGTCTAGCTAATTTTGTCATGGAAGGTATTGAGGATAAAATATTGAGTAAGATTAATTACAAAATTATTTTTTATTTTCGATATATTGATGATATATTAATATGTGCACCTTCAAATAAGGTGGATGATATTTTATGTAGATTCAATTCTATCGATAAACATTTACAATTCACTTTAGAATTATCTAATAATAATAAAATTAATTTTCTAGATCTTTCCCTTTCAGTTGATAGTAATAATTTTGTTCAAACAAACTGGTTCCGAAAAGCAATTTGGACGGGCAGATATATGAATTTCTATTCACACCACCCTTTAAGTTATAAAATTGGTATTATATATACTCTTGTTGATAGGGATATAAAATTGTCAGATCAACAATTTCATCTTGAAAACCTTGATATTGTTAAAAAAAACTTTATTACTTAATGGATATCCAACTGATCTGTTAAATAGAAAAATTTCACAGAGGTATAATACTCTTATTAATAATTTATCTAGAGAAAAGAATGACAAAAACAATTTTCCAAAGGAAAAAATAATAAGTGTTCCATATATCCAATATTTTGATGAAATTCTCTTTAATATTTTTAAACAATATAACTTTAATTTGGTTTTTACAAACTCTAATAATTTAAAAAATAAAATTTTTCCAAAATTTAAAGATCCAACAGAGAAATTTCAGAGAGTTGGATGCATATATAAAATTCAATGTAGTGATTGTGATAGTTGTTATATCGGAGAAACTCTAAGACATCTTAAAACTAGAATAAAAGAGCATAAACGATATATCACTCACAACCATAATATTAATGCTCTAACTAATCATATTTTTGATAATAATCATTCTTTTGATTTTGAAAATACTAATATCTTACAAATTGAAATAAATAACTGGAAAAGAAAAAAATTAGAAATGTTCTATATTAAAAACAATAGTAACAGTATTAATTACAGAACAGATATCGACAATTTAGATAAAATATACTATAATTTGATTACATCTTTTAAAAGATAATTTAAATAAGTCTAATAACATAGATATCTACTTTATCAACTATACCTGCACCCAACTACACAACCTAACCTTTCTGTCAAAACTCTCTAATCATAAAAGCACATTTTCAATAAAAAATGTGTTTCTTTAAAATCTTTGAATTTCATTAATTTTAAAGGAAAAAATTTTCTAATTATGAGAAACTTTTATAAAAGTTTCCTTAACAATTTAATATTTTTTATTTCATACTTATAATGTTCTTTTAAAAAGTAAGATATTTTTATTTTCATAAATGAAAACTTAACCTATAAATTCCATTTAAATTTGAAATAATAATTTTTAAGAAAATTTCTTTGTTTCCTCTTTCAGATCATTTGATTTCTTTATTTAATCCTTTTTGAAATCTTATAAACTATATGTCTGACGTGTGGATAACAACATGTTTATAAAATTTTCATCCCCTGATGAGGAACTATATAGTTCGAAACTAGTTGAGATTTCAATAAAATTCTTTTAAAAAAACAAACCGTATCTAGGCCTTCTCATTACTAAACAAGTGTATTAAAAATAATTCAATTTTTGCAAAGAATATTTCATATCTTACTGTTTACTGTTTATAAATAAAATAAAATTATTTCAAAGGATTTATTAAAATTTTAGAAGATAACTGAATTCTTATGAGATTTACTCTATAACGAATTAAAAAATGAATTTTTTGTGGAATTTTTTGAAAATACTTGAATTTTTTTCAAAAATTTTACAATTTAAGAAAATAATTGAATTTTGTTGAAGTATTTATTAAAATTTTAGAAAATAATTGTATTTATTCATAAAATTTTATTAAAATTTTGTTTAAAAATAATTGAATTCTTGCAAAGAATTTAATTATTTTCAATATGATCGATATTCAATATTTTCAATGTTTACAAAAATTCAAATACATACACAAACAAGATTCAAAATTATAAATTAAAATTCCCCAAAAAATGATTTTTTAAAATTATCCAAAAATTCTTTAATTGTTCTTGAAACATTAAATTTATTTATTTACTAAAAATTGTGTAAAAGATTTGCAAAATAAGTTTTTTTTCCTTATGTAATACAAACAATAAGCGAAATATTTCCTTCACTTTCAACAAGTTTTTAAGTACTAGATAGCTGTATTATGAATACCAGCCTACTAATTTTAGGTTAGGATTTCTGTCAAAATAATTGTGCGAATTAAATAACCGAGTTAAGTTGTGCAATTCGAAACTCCAAATTCGAATTTCGAATTGGCCAACTCGACTCGATTTACTTTCGATTCGAATCGGCCAATTCAAACTCGGAGTTTCGAATTAGCTTGTTCGATTCGAATTTACTTTCGATTCGAATCGGCCAATTCGAAATTCGAATTCGAAGTTTCAAATTAGCTAGTTCGATTCGAATTTACTTTCGATTCGAATCGGCCAATTCGAAATTCGAAACTTCGAATTTCGAATTGGCTCGTTCGATTCGAATTATTCCCGATTCGAATTTTGCACACCTCTAGTAAAAACTAATAATTAGTTACCATTAACTATTTTGTTAGGAAAATATTACAATTTATATCGGTGACAGATTTTTTTTATCAAATTTGTTATTTAGAAACAGTATTTGTCAACTTTTAGTACTTTATGTGTTTGTAGTACTGCGATTTATTAATGCATTAAAATTTAATCCTAAATTTACACCAGCATTTGGAGTCAAAGTAGAGTCTAATTATAAATAATTGTGTCGCAATTATACCCCACGTTACGATTGCTAAAACATAAATAAAATCTGTATGTTTAAACTAAAAATAAGGCTTAAATTTTGACTCGGATCTATTGTTGTAAATATTACATTCATAAAAATTAAAGTATAAAGCAGTTTTCAGAAACAAATTAATATAATAAAACGTTTTTAATTTGGTAAGAAAATTACCGATTTTTCCTAGTCAAATTAAATTTTCGCGGCTATTTATCAGTTTCCCCTCGCAATTGGTGGACACTTTGTTAAATGTTTTATAGTAGAAACTAAAACCCGTCAAAGACTGGTACTGGTATATAACACATTTTTTTACATCATGTTTTCTTAAAAAAGATAATTTTTATAAAATAAATTAATTTTTGTAGCCATGTGCAGATTGATTTATGGCTAAATCTAAATATCAAGTTTATTTAAATTTGTTTAAAAAAATAAACCGGGTAAAATTTGGACAAAGCCGGGAATTTCGTTAAAAGAGCATAGACATCCTGCTTAAGATTTGTCTTTATATTGCTCAAAACATCTTTAGAAGTTTAATCAAGAAGTAAAATAACGTAAATTTTTACCATGTAAGCTTTACCCAGTAGCATAGTGATAGTATCTTATCACAGGTGACTTACAATTCTAGATATCCTGCAATATAATTTTTTTCATAAAATATTAATCACCATCAAATCAATTTATAAATTTAAGACGAATTTGAAAAGGCACATTTTTGACGTTAGTAATGATGAAAATAACAATGAAAATTAAAATATTTAAAGTTTAACTACTGAATTAAGTTTGATAGTAATTAATAACAATTATAATTCTTTCGATTTTTTGATATTGGAAATATTTTTATACTTACATCTTAGTCATACTATTTTTTGTGTAAAATTATGCTAAAATGTTACTAAATAACATGTATTATATAAAACTCGGTTTCGTTAAAAGCTGTATCCTCTACTCAGTAACAGTTTCGTAAAATTTGCTAAATTTATTTTTTCCGTGTATGATGATGCTTAATTTATTTATAAATATATACAGGGAGATAGTTTATATATATGTGACACGGACAGTTAAAAGGGACCTACGATCCGAAAAAATCTATTTTCACTTTTTTATTTATTCTTATAGTAAATAAGCCGCTCTTTCCAACGCAATAAACCGCAGCTTTCTAGCTGCATTAGTTTTCTCACAATTTCACTTTAATTTTAGGTACTTTCACAAAAAACAGTGCAAAAAAACTAACTTGGTAAACTTCGAAGTCGATTTTCTCGAAATCTTTTTTTCGGGTCGTAGGTCCCTTTTAACTGTCCGTGTCACATATATATATATATATATATATATATATATATATATATATATATATAGTTATATTATATTAGATACTAGCTGTCGGATCCGTTTTCGACGGGTTTTAGTTTCTGTTAATATATTTGATAGGGTGTCTACCCACCGGGAATAAAATTTTACTGGTAAAAACTAGAGGTGTGCATTTAATCGAGTCGATTCGAAAATTATTCGACTCGACAACAGAAAACTCGAGTCGGGAATAATTCGAATCGAACTAGCCAATTCGAAACATCGAATTCGAATTTCGAATTGGCCGATTCGAATCGAACTGGCTAATTCGAAACTCCGAGTTCGAATTTCGAATTGGCCGATTCGAAAATCGGAGTTTTGATTTGTACAACTTAACTCGGTTATTTAATTCGCACAATCATTTTGACAGAAATCCTAACCTAAAATTAGTAGGCTGGTATTCATAATACAGCTATCTAGTACTTAGAAACTTTTTCTTAAAAATGTCAATATATTTTTTATTAATTCTATAATTTTAATATATAATTAACATACCAAAAAAACTAACATACCAAAAGAAATTATATTATTTGTAAAAAGAATTGTAACATACCAATAAATGAACAGGGTTCGAACCAGTGAAAGTTTTTAAAAATACGGACTTAACGGACCAATTACTGACAAAAATAAAACCAGTCCGAGTCAAATAAGAGAACATTTTACTTTAAACTATAAATTCAATTTTTCATATCATAACCGATCACTCCGAGTATTATATAGCCTTATATCACTTGGAGTGATCAATATCTTCAAGTTTTCTAATAATTAAAAATAACCGAGTGATACAATCATTATCAAATCAATTATTATTTGCAAGAATTTTTAAATAAAGTTTTTCTTTAAATCGATTATTCTTAACAGTTTTCGAAAAAGTTCTTTGAGAACTTTCAAATCCATTAGTTTACAATATTCAATTTTACGAAATTTCAAATATTCCTAAATTCTCCAATTAAATAAATATTAAAAAATAAAAACTTAAAATAATATTTGCAAAATTCAATTAAACTTTTTAAAAATTCACGCTACATTGCTTTTAATATTTAATTGTAATCTAAAATTTTAACTGAAATTCATTTTTAAATCAATTTTTGTAAAATAATTCTAATAAAATTTTAAGAATAATGACATTTTTTGAGAAATTCGATTAAAATTGTATTAAAAATATTTTTTGTAATTTTTTGTAATTTTTGCATTTGGTTGACCGTATTAATTAATTTGTTTAATTAATTACATCTTTTATAGGCAATCCAATATATAATCTATCAAAACTTATAGCAAATATTTAAAAAAAAATCTCTAAACACTGAAAATAATCATTATATTAAAGATAGTTGGGATTTTAAAAATAAACTTAATAATATTTTTATTCCCCCAAATTTCACCATTTTTTCACTTGATATTGTTTCCATGTATACAAAAATATCTTGGATACTAATCAATAACACTATTAGAAGTAAATGGTCAGAAATTAAAAAACATACAAACTTCTCGCAGGATGATTTTCTTGAAGCTCTAAATCTTTGTTTGAATTCGGCGTACTGTCAATTCCAAGGGGAATTTTATAAACAAATTTTCGGTTTACCAATGGGTTCTCCTATATCTTCCAGTCTAGCTAATTTTGTCATGGAAGGTATTGAGGATAAAATATTGAGTAAGATTAATTACAAAATTATTTTTTATTTTCGATATATTGATGATATATTAATATGTGCACCTTCAAATAAGGTGGATGATATTTTATGTAGATTCAATTCTATCGATAAACATTTACAATTCACTTTAGAATTATCTAATAATAATAAAATTAATTTTCTAGATCTTTCCCTTTCAGTTGATAGTAATAATTTTGTTCAAACAAACTGGTTCCGAAAAGCAATTTGGACGGGCAGATATATGAATTTCTATTCACACCACCCTTTAAGTTATAAAATTGGTATTATATATACTCTTGTTGATAGGGATATAAAATTGTCAGATCAACAATTTCATCTTGAAAACCTTGATATTGTTAAAAAAAACTTTATTACTTAATGGATATCCAACTGATCTGTTAAATAGAAAAATTTCACAGAGGTATAATACTCTTATTAATAATTTATCTAGAGAAAAGAATGACAAAAACAATTTTCCAAAGGAAAAAATAATAAGTGTTCCATATATCCAATATTTTGATGAAATTCTCTTTAATATTTTTAAACAATATAACTTTAATTTGGTTTTTACAAACTCTAATAATTTAAAAAATAAAATTTTTCCAAAATTTAAAGATCCAACAGAGAAATTTCAGAGAGTTGGATGCATATATAAAATTCAATGTAGTGATTGTGATAGTTGTTATATCGGAGAAACTCTAAGACATCTTAAAACTAGAATAAAAGAGCATAAACGATATATCACTCACAACCATAATATTAATGCTCTAACTAATCATATTTTTGATAATAATCATTCTTTTGATTTTGAAAATACTAATATCTTACAAATTGAAATAAATAACTGGAAAAGAAAAAAATTAGAAATGTTCTATATTAAAAACAATAGTAACAGTATTAATTACAGAACAGATATCGACAATTTAGATAAAATATACTATAATTTGATTACATCTTTTAAAAGATAATTTAAATAAGTCTAATAACATAGATATCTACTTTATCAACTATACCTGCACCCAACTACACAACCTAACCTTTCTGTCAAAACTCTCTAATCATAAAAGCACATTTTCAATAAAAAATGTGTTTCTTTAAAATCTTTGAATTTCATTAATTTTAAAGGAAAAAATTTTCTAATTATGAGAAACTTTTATAAAAGTTTCCTTAACAATTTAATATTTTTTATTTCATACTTATAATGTTCTTTTAAAAAGTAAGATATTTTTATTTTCATAAATGAAAACTTAACCTATAAATTCCATTTAAATTTGAAATAATAATTTTTAAGAAAATTTCTTTGTTTCCTCTTTCAGATCATTTGATTTCTTTATTTAATCCTTTTTGAAATCTTATAAACTATATGTCTGACGTGTGGATAACAACATGTTTATAAAATTTTCATCCCCTGATGAGGAACTATATAGTTCGAAACTAGTTGAGATTTCAATAAAATTCTTTTAAAAAAACAAACCGTATCTAGGCCTTCTCATTACTAAACAAGTGTATTAAAAATAATTCAATTTTTGCAAAGAATATTTCATATCTTACTGTTTACTGTTTATAAATAAAATAAAATTATTTCAAAGGATTTATTAAAATTTTAGAAGATAACTGAATTCTTATGAGATTTACTCTATAACGAATTAAAAAATGAATTTTTTGTGGAATTTTTTGAAAATACTTGAATTTTTTTCAAAAATTTTACAATTTAAGAAAATAATTGAATTTTGTTGAAGTATTTATTAAAATTTTAGAAAATAATTGTATTTATTCATAAAATTTTATTAAAATTTTGTTTAAAAATAATTGAATTCTTGCAAAGAATTTAATTATTTTCAATATGATCGATATTCAATATTTTCAATGTTTACAAAAATTCAAATACATACACAAACAAGATTCAAAATTATAAATTAAAATTCCCCAAAAAATGATTTTTTAAAATTATCCAAAAATTCTTTAATTGTTCTTGAAACATTAAATTTATTTATTTACTAAAAATTGTGTAAAAGATTTGCAAAATAAGTTTTTTTTCCTTATGTAATACAAACAATAAGCGAAATATTTCCTTCACTTTCAACAAGTTTTTAAGTACTAGATAGCTGTATTATGAATACCAGCCTACTAATTTTAGGTTAGGATTTCTGTCAAAATAATTGTGCGAATTAAATAACCGAGTTAAGTTGTGCAATTCGAAACTCCAAATTCGAATTTCGAATTGGCCAACTCGACTCGATTTACTTTCGATTCGAATCGGCCAATTCAAACTCGGAGTTTCGAATTAGCTTGTTCGATTCGAATTTACTTTCGATTCGAATCGGCCAATTCGAAATTCGAATTCGAAGTTTCAAATTAGCTAGTTCGATTCGAATTTACTTTCGATTCGAATCGGCCAATTCGAAATTCGAAACTTCGAATTTCGAATTGGCTCGTTCGATTCGAATTATTCCCGATTCGAATTTTGCACACCTCTAGTAAAAACTAATAATTAGTTACCATTAACTATTTTGTTAGGAAAATATTACAATTTATATCGGTGACAGATTTTTTTTATCAAATTTGTTATTTAGAAACAGTATTTGTCAACTTTTAGTACTTTATGTGTTTGTAGTACTGCGATTTATTAATGCATTAAAATTTAATCCTAAATTTACACCAGCATTTGGAGTCAAAGTAGAGTCTAATTATAAATAATTGTGTCGCAATTATACCCCACGTTACGATTGCTAAAACATAAATAAAATCTGTATGTTTAAACTAAAAATAAGGCTTAAATTTTGACTCGGATCTATTGTTGTAAATATTACATTCATAAAAATTAAAGTATAAAGCAGTTTTCAGAAACAAATTAATATAATAAAACGTTTTTAATTTGGTAAGAAAATTACCGATTTTTCCTAGTCAAATTAAATTTTCGCGGCTATTTATCAGTTTCCCCTCGCAATTGGTGGACACTTTGTTAAATGTTTTATAGTAGAAACTAAAACCCGTCAAAGACTGGTACTGGTATATAACACATTTTTTTACATCATGTTTTCTTAAAAAAGATAATTTTTATAAAATAAATTAATTTTTGTAGCCATGTGCAGATTGATTTATGGCTAAATCTAAATATCAAGTTTATTTAAATTTGTTTAAAAAAATAAACCGGGTAAAATTTGGACAAAGCCGGGAATTTCGTTAAAAGAGCATAGACATCCTGCTTAAGATTTGTCTTTATATTGCTCAAAACATCTTTAGAAGTTTAATCAAGAAGTAAAATAACGTAAATTTTTACCATGTAAGCTTTACCCAGTAGCATAGTGATAGTATCTTATCACAGGTGACTTACAATTCTAGATATCCTGCAATATAATTTTTTTCATAAAATATTAATCACCATCAAATCAATTTATAAATTTAAGACGAATTTGAAAAGGCACATTTTTGACGTTAGTAATGATGAAAATAACAATGAAAATTAAAATATTTAAAGTTTAACTACTGAATTAAGTTTGATAGTAATTAATAACAATTATAATTCTTTCGATTTTTTGATATTGGAAATATTTTTATACTTACATCTTAGTCATACTATTTTTTGTGTAAAATTATGCTAAAATGTTACTAAATAACATGTATTATTCAATTATACAGAGTTTAAAAGCAATTCATTAAAAAATGTAAACTTTTGAAATTAACAATTTAAAAAATTTTTCAAAAACATTTTTATACTTAAATCTTAGTTATAGGACACTATTTTTTGCAAAATTATGATCAAATGTGACTAAATAACAAGTAATACTTAATTATAGATAGTTTAAAAGCAGTTCATTAAAAAATATGAAATTTTTATAATTGCGATTTTTTTAATTTTTTAAAAATCATGTTTATATATTTACATCTTAGTGATAGGACATTTTTTTGGCAAATCTATTATAGAATGTGACTAAATAACATGTTATACTCAATTATACAAAGTCTGAAAGGATTTAAAAAAAATGTAAAATTTGAAAATTTTTTGAAAAAATTAAATATCTCCCGTTCTAATTAATATTTTTCCAATCTCTAAATTTATAAACCTTCCTTGTTCCATGGTCAAACGTTCTGCAAAATTTGGTTTCATACGGTTAAGTCGTTTTTAAGTGATTCGCGAACAAAGATTTTGTGACATACGAACATACATACACACATACATACATACACGAAATTTTTTATTGGCCTTTTTGAAATCCTGAATGCTCAAAACGAATAATTATGTGTAAAATTTTAAGTTCTGAGTAAAGTACAGACAAAAATCTCATCTTATATACATAGATATAGTTATACAGAAGTTTTGCTATATAAATATACAGATATATGTGTATAGGAAACATTGTGAATCACATCAACTCGCTCTGTCAGACAGAGAGAATCCTCGTTTATCGTCGATTCCTTTTACTCTGGGTAACCCCTGACCGCCTGCGTTGTGCGAGTGTCCACCGTGTGTCCGATCCCGTGGGACCTGACTTTCAGGACAAAAAAGCGCCACCGGGCAGACGAAATTCGATTTCCGTCTCTCTAGGGACAATTCCACTTCTACATTCGATCGATCATGTGGTCGAATTTGTTATATACCTTGTCTCTCGAAAATCGTTGTCAATCTCAAAGTTCTTTTTTTCTATTTTTTGATAAACTATTTCTCGATAAAAAAATTATAATTGATTTGATGATTAAAAATAGCGATTGGATGTTTCTTTTATTCTTTTTCATTAAATTTTAACTATATATAAGAATTTTTATAACTTGCAAGGGTTACAGAAGAAGGAAAACATAGGGGAGGGTAGGCTACATTGAACCGGGTATTTTCTAAAGTCCAAGAACTAATTAAATTTTACAAATTTTAATCAGGTTTTTGTATCAACATTAAGCTGAAGTACTCCTTTAGTTAATATACACGTTACAAATACAAATTATTATGATTAAATAATTAAATTAAATTTTTTTCTAACAAGTTACACTTTTCTTATTTTGAAGAATCTGTGTCTACATTGAACCACCTTTAATAAAACACTACAATATACTTCAAAAATAATATTTCCACTTACATATTGTAAAAAATATTATTTTTTACTCAAAAAAATAGAAAATTGTTGTTAAAGAGTTATTATTTGTTAATATAGGAGATTAATATATTTTGATGTCAGGTTAGGTAGGTAAAGTGACAGTTTGAGTTTATCTCGTTTACAATTGTGATGAAAGCATGTCTTCTAGTATTTTTCTTACTAACTAGTAGAGCAGACAACTTTACCACTCTTAAAATTGAAAATTCTTTGTTTTTTTGGGTGGTTCAATGATGCCGCACTCACTGCATTCACATGACATTCACAACAAAAACTGTTTATATTATTACAAATAGTTTTTGTTGTTAAACACAATTTACGTAAGGCTTAAAATTCTTTATCACATCGGAATATTGAAGTTGACACCCTAAGCAACATAAATCACAAGTTTACTAATTTTTAAAACTTCTTATTTCAATAAAAAAAATTCATTATATTTCCACAAAATTTTTTGTTTTGTTCGGGAAAAACAGTTTTTTTTGTTTTTCTTTGTAAATAATAAACCTACGTGCTCGAAATTTTTGGACATAGTCGCTTTCGGTAATACTAATTTATATATTAAATAAGAAAAAATTCCACTCAGTCATTTCTTAGAAAATTAAAATGGTTCACTGTTGACGCTGGATCAATGTAGCCTACTCTCCCCTATGTTTTTTTTTCTTTGTTGAATCGTAAGAGAAGTTAAAAAAACTAGTTAAATTAAGACTGAATAAAATAAAAGTGACCAAAAAGAATAAAGATTGCCAGGTTAAATCATGAATTAAGGCTCAGGATCTTAAAAGGGCATACGCGCGAACACGCGGCCAGTCAGAAGGCTTCTGGAGATAACATTTTGAAGTTGTTCAAAATTAATTTTAATGTATTGTTTCTTAAACAGAATTTCAAAGCGCATCTTTTTTTTCTTAACCTTTTTTCTATAATTTTTCGTTTTCACGTAAATTGCAAAAAACGTGATTTTTTAATCGTGACTACTTCGTTAAATATTAATATTTTTTCACGAAATTTACACACAATATTCTTTAAACTATTCCAAAAGTAAAACAATGATTAAAAATTTGTTTAAAAAATTTTATGTCTAAGTAAACAATTATTTAAATAATTTTGTCAAAAAAATGATTCTTTCATTTTCAATTGAAAAAGTTGAGTGAGGAATTTTTGTTTTCTGAAAACTTCCAGCTACAAAAATGTTCATCAATATGTTAGGAAGTTATTTGGAAAATATCTCGTCATTTTATAATAAATTGAAGACAATAGAGCAATTTTGACAGCGTCGCTCTATGCTGTAAAATTGCGGCGTGGCAACGCACGTGTAGCCTGGCCGCCATTACAAGTATATGGCTCATATTAATTAAAATGTAATATCTATGTCCCTTGGTGAATATTTTTTTATTTATTTTATTTATATCTAACATAGTCTAATTTTTTATCACTTTAAAACGAAATGACGGACTATGAAGCAGACTAAACGTCCCCTACTGTCCCTGTCCTTGAGGCACTTGTACTACATTGTCTCCAATAATTTATATATACATTCTTTTTTATTATATTTAAAAGAAAACTATTTATAATCTCTTAAGTCTTATATTTTAAAATTCATTAATTACTTTATATAAAATTCAAGAATATCATTTTAAAAAATAATTTAAGACGTGTCACTTATTTTCATATTTTATATTCTGCCAAAATGTATTCATTTTTACACACTTACTACGAATAGATTACGTGCTTACACTCATTGTTTTATCGACGCTACAATAGTAAATGAATTACCTCAAAACATCAAAGCAATAAGAATGTTCTGGTATCTATCATGCAAATTATATAGTGGATCAGAAAAATAATTGATTAACGGTTGTAACATATAGTTGTCCACTACTGTCCATTCTGTAAAATGGTAATACAATACTTTATATCTCTTATAAGTCAATTATTATCAAAAAGTTTCAATTCTTTAAGATAGCTGACACTTTCCGTTGTTTTTTAAATAACATATTTATGTTGTGAATAACAAAAATAGCAAAATGTCCCCTACTGTCCCCGTGTATTAAATGTCTTCTACTATCCCGTACATTAGCTTTATTCTTATTATGTGGGTACAAAATTTTAAACTCAATGTATAAAAAACAGAAACTTAGTTTTATTTGATAAGAAGTTATTTATATAAACATAATATAGATATTCTTAATATCTCAGTAAACAAAACCTATTTGAAATAAATTAAAAAGAATTCACAAAGAGCTTTAGTTAATCCCGCTTTGTGACAAATACGAATTGGAGCTATGTTGCAATTTTCATGAATTTGTCAAACTGTATTGAGCTTCCTATCCTTCTATTCTACCAATTCAGTGGATAAGTTTTGTAGCCTTTAATTTTTTTTAATTCCTCAGCATGAATTCAATGCATGCCTTAGTCATTTCTTTAAATTGCGAATTCGTTTCCATAAATTGAGGCAAATTTAATCGAATTCAATCGAATATATAAAGAGCTTGAATGAATCTTGCTTTCTATTAAAAAACTTAATTCATTTCAATCCGTTTGAATTAGTTTTTTACTGGCATAATATTTGTCTTTTCTTATATACTGTTTCTGATTAAAATGTCCCCTACTGTCCCCAAGTACTGTAACCAATCTTCTCTTAGTTTTTGTATAAAAATAAAAAAGTTTGTTGTTTACGCATTAGAATTAGTATTTATTTATATAAACGCATCTTAACATTTACACAAAAAAAGAAAAAGGTTTATTTATTTTAAAAAAATACAATTGAACAAAAACCAAACAAAATAATCATATTCTACCAAAAATCTATCTGACATTAAAAATATTTACTTCTAATGTTATAACCATTATCCCTATCAATTTTCTAAAACAATAAATAAAATAGAAAATTTGATTACAAACACAAAATCGAAAATTGACATTTTAACTTTCCTGTAAACTAATTTTACTTTTTAAATGCCAAATAGTACCATATAGCCATATAGTTAGACATTGTTTACGATTACAGCATAGCGCGACGCTGTCAAAATTGCTCTATTGTCTTTAATTTATTACAAAATGACGAGATATTTTCCAAAAAACTTCCTAACATATTGATGAACATTTTTGTCGCTGGAAGTTTTCTGAAAACAAAAATTCCTCACTCAACTTTTTCAATTGAAAATTAAAGAATCATTTTTTTGACAAAATTATTTAAATATTTATTTGCTTAGACATAAAATTTTTTAAACAAATTTTTAATCATCGTTTCACTTTTGAAATAGTTTAAAGAATATTGTGTGTAAATTTCGTGAAAAATATTAATATTTAATGAAGTAGTCACGAGTTGAAGTCAAAATTTCATTAAAATTTCTTAAATAAAAAAATCGCGTTTTTTGCACCTTGTCTTTATTGTAATACACTTGTGTTCTGGTGTTGATGACGAAGATGAAGATGCAATCTTTACTTGTAAAATTTATTGAGACTTTTTTAAAAATTAAACAATTAAATAAAATTTGTTATGCACTTTTACTTTATAATTATTACAAATAAATTTATTATTATTGATATATTCTTAATTAATATTATATACAGTAGAGTGGGGCGAAACCACCAAGGGGCAAAACCACCAATTCGCTTTTGTTTTCGTGTTTTACGTCTTACTGACTTAACCTTCAATGTGAATGATAGTTCTGACATTCTCCGCTGGTGCCTGAAGTTTCAAGCCGTTTATTAAAATGTCTTCGGAAGGACAGTGTCATATGTAAAATGTTAAGAATTTTTAATATTTTTTGTTTCACTTAATTATTTAATTATTGTTAATATAATGTAAAAATTAATAGAAGAATCGAATGTCTTTATCAATTTGAGTCTTCTTGCTTGTCTGTTTCCGAGTATATAAATTTATTTAATAGTATTTCTATAATTGATAATGTATATATATTAAATAAATTTTAATTTATATATTGGTGATTCTCCGCGTAGAGCAGAACTTGATTTTTGTCCATGTCTGAAAGGAATAATAATAAATAATTTTCATATATTTTTAAAATTCCAACGTGAAAAGGTTATTTTTATGTTTATAAATAAAAACCAATAGATACATTTGTGTTTAGTATTATAATTTTTCGTAAATAAGCGATTTTAAGGCTATAAACGACAAATTTTTTATCTGTCCCCACGGGAAAGTTAAAGAAAAAAGTTAATATTTTTAGTAACATGCAGTAATAAACCCTAAAATTTTTGACATTTTAGTATCATATGCTTTAGTAGATTTAAATAAAAAAAAGATTTTTGAATAACAAAATTATTGTTTATATTTTTTTTGCACTTTATACTTGATTACAGTTTTGGGTGCTATTCTTTTTTTATTAATAAACAGTGAATAATTTAAATAAAAATCTAATTTTTATCTAATATTACTTTAGTAAAAACAAAAATTAGTTTCCTTAAGTTAATCCATGAAAAAAGTTAAATTTCTAATTGATTTATTACTTTTTTACTCATTTTAAGTTTGAAATTTAAAAAGGGTATCACAAAATGTAGTCTCCACCGGCATCCACCGACCCTTAAATAATTTAGCATACACGGAGAGAAGAGTTACAGTTGTGACAACTTCTTCTTCTTCTTCTTCTTCTCATTGATTGGCCTTTTGATATTATCATGTGGCCATAAATAAAACTCATAGATTCTCTTATAATTTCAGTTTAAAGGTTGTACACATAGTATCACATAAATGGACAATAATTTGTCCGGTTGTATCTTACTTCGTTGTATAAAGGTCGATACATAGTTCATTATCTTAAACTCTGATTAAATTGAGCTGTGGAACTGGCCTTTAGTCACATGTATTTGTTTGCAATTATGGAAAGGTTTAAATTAGGATTAGTTATGGAAGTATATAAACGTATTTTTTTATTATAATTATTATCATCATCATTGATTTTTGAGAAAGATCCATAAGAATTTAAAGAAAGTTTTCGTTAAGTAGACATAAATAATTTATTCAAAAATTACCTCCCACTTCCTATTTATTTATTTTTTTATATTTATTTATTTATTTTATTTTATATTATTTTTGTTTATATAATAACCTTTGAATCCTGTTGGTCAAAAATTTGTAGATGGCGTATGCCAAATCTTTTGTAGGTTTGAAAATAAATTCATCTAAATTTGCAAGAGAAGTAGTGAGAATTCCCGAGAGGGAATTCAAATAACCGAAAAACTCAGGTCTTCCCCGAGATAACAGAGGGCAGTCATTTAATAAATGAGTCAATGTTTTTTGAGCCTCCCAACATTTGCATTCTGTGGGCAAGTTTCACTTCATCTTTCCAAAATGCTCCGCTGTGCATATATATGATTAACTCTTAAGCTCGTTATTAGGTTAATGCAACTTCTAGGCAGCTCCAATCCACGAAACCAAGGTCTTTTAGTGTTGAAATGTATATTTTGGAGTATTCTATTTGCTGCAACTGTGGTGTTTTTGTAAGGCCATAATTGTTCTTTTTGTATGTTGTTGTGTTGTTTGAATTTAGAAAACAGATTATGAAGAGAGACTATCCTTTTCTGAATAAATGGGAGAGCAGATGCATCTTTAGCAATCCTATCTGCTATAATATTACCATCAATATTGCTATGTGCTGGTACCCAAATAAAATTAATTATTGTGTCATTTCGTACTTGTGAGATTAGGTCAACAATTCTATGTGGAATAACTGAGTCCGAGTGTGCCAGATAGTGTCTATTGTTTATTGCGTTTATTGAGTCGAGAGAGTCAGTAATTATTACTGCTTGTGTAATATTTTCTGTGATTATGTATTTTACGGAAATATATATGGCATATAATTCTGTTGTAAGCGAAGAAGTAGAATCAATAACCGGGACACCGAATCGTATATTCAATTGGGAAATATAAAACCCAGCACCAGCTATTTTCCTTTGAGGGTTGGAAGAGCTGTCCGTATATATATATGTACTGCATGTGGGTAATTACTAGTCAAGAAGCCACTCAGTTTAATGTCTGGTTGCTGCATTCCTTTAAGGTCATAGCCCAACGAAATATTAATATTTATTCTAAGATTTATAGAAGCCCATTCGGAATCAAAATATATTGGTCGTCTTGAAGGAAAACAAGTATTCAAATCCTTTTCAATTTGTGTGTACACTTTATAGATACCTGAATTAACTATATATTGTTTCGGTTTATTATTTCTGTCTATTCTAGTTTTTAGTAAGATTAATTTGGGTTTAAGTGGGTTTTCAGACCATGTGCAATTTCTAGCAATAAAACGCTTAGCCAATAGCATTCTTCTCATTTGCAAATGTATTTCTCCTGACTCAATTAGTAAAAAGTACAAAGGAGTTGAAGACATGCATCCCAAAATTATGCGCAGTGCTTTAAATTGTTGCACATCCAAAACTTTCAACAGATACCGAGCAGCCTCCATAAATAGCACTAAGCCCCATTCCAGATATGTTCAGATCAGGCCCTTGAATACCAACAAAAGAGACTCAGAAGATGCACCCCAAGAAACGCGGGCAAGTGCTTTGAAAGTATTGATAGCTTTAGCTGCTTTTTCCACAATTTTTCCTATATGTTTTCTCCAATTAAGCCTAGAATCGAAAGTTTTGCCTAGGTATTCAATCTCTTGTTGACAAGGAATTAAAACACCATTAACTTCTAAAGAAATATTATTGTATTCGATCTGTGCTTTAGTAAACAAGCATAATTTACATTTAGGTATTGATATGATGAGACCAATCGATTTAAGCCAATCAGAGAGGAGTTGTATAGAGTGTTGTAATTCTGCTTATCCTTCATGAACGGTATGACAAGTTGAAATATGAAGATTTCGACTATATCAGCAGATAGAGACATCTGTTAGATGTCAATTCAACTCTTTGGTTTAGAGTTAGGTGTTACAAATGATAATTACTTTCGATATGGTTGTCGATAAGTAATTAATTTTAAATTAATTTTGATCTGAAAAAATAAGCTGCGTGAACGAATGCACTGTGCATCTGTGAGGACTCGAACCCCAGTTCATAGCTGCCTGTCGCGGGACCTACGCCTATCAATGCACCTTGCCAACACAGCCTGGACGTACACGCTTCTTATATTCTCAGATCAAGCCCATCACTTAGTCAAGAGCTATATAGTTAATGTTAGAATTTATTCGCTGATTGAAAATTTGAAATATGAAGATTTCGACTATATCAGCAGATGGTGACATCTATTAGATGTCAATTAAACTCTTTGGTTTAGAGTTAGGTGTTACAAATGATAATTACTTTCGATATGGTTGTCGATAAGTAATTAATTTTTAAATTAATTTTGATCTGAAAAAATAAGCTGCGTGAACGAATGCACTGTGCATCTGTGAGGACTCGAACCCCAGTTCATAGCTGCCTGTCGCGGGACCTACGCCTATCAATGCACCTTGCCAACACAGCCTGGACGTACACGCTTCTTATATTCGTATGACAAGTTGTATATAGAAAAATATCATCAACATATATTGTAGATTTTGTATTTGGTCCAATATGTTTACGAATAGAACTAGTATATATATTATAAAGTAGAGGCAATAAAACACCACCATATATATATATATATATATATATATATATATATATATATATATATATATATATATATATATATATATATATATATATGGGACGTTCCACGTCAACAGAAACAGAGCTGTGGCCAAAAATTGGCGCAATGAAAAAAGACGTTTAAGGGCTTAAAAAATACGTACACTCGTGTACTTTTAATAACAGGTGGGCGTTTTTGAAAATCCAATATGGCGTCTTAATTACAAGCGAAGAAAGTCAACAAAATCACAAATCGACAAATAATATCGTTAATAAAAATTACAAAATCCATGGAAAAAAATTAAACGAAACTTTTTTAAACGTTTCAGGGGTCGCTTAATACAAACTTGAAGTTAGATTTTGATTAGAGTTAAAAAATTTAAAATAGCGGAAGCAAAATGGTGGACAAATTTTAAAACTCTTTAAAATCCCTCAAAAATGGTTACTCGGGGGTTTTCAAGGTCGCTGACTACTAATATGACCAAAGTTTTTAAAATTAAAAATGGCGGATCCAATATGGCAGTCAATTTTTCGAAAATTCATTTAATTCGTTCAAAACTCGCCCTATGGGGGTTTTTTAGGTCGCTGATTACAAATATGACCTTAGTTTTTGAAAATTCAAAATGGCGGATCCAATATGGCAGTCAATTTTTCCAAAATTCATTTAATTCGTTCAAAACTCGCCCTATGGGGGTTTTTTAGGTCGCTGATTACAAATATGACCTTAGTTTTTGAAAATTCAAAATGGATGATCCAATATGGCGGCCAAATTTTTTGAAAATTCATTTAATTCGTTTAAAACTTGTTCTATGGGGTTTTTTTAGGTCGCTGATTACAAATATGTCCTTTCACTCTAGTTCGCTCATTTTTTTTAATTTCGATTAATTAAATGTTCCATTAAAAAATTAAAAGTAAAAATTACATTAAAATAAAGTTATTTCGAACATAAATGTAGTGTTTGAGATGCGCAGTCGTTTCAGCGATAAGAAACAATAACACGCTCGCGAACGCTCAATAAGGAGCAGAGTCGCGCACTGCACTGTGGCACAAATGCTTAAAATTAAGCAATTTAAAACTTCGTGCCATTTTTCTCAACGGAATATTTTTTAGTGGTTTATTAAAAACATTTTAGTAATTCTTTAAACTCAAAATATCATCCAGAACACTATTTATCTTTAATTGTTTATAAATAAAAAAAATAATATAATAATAAAAAAAATTAAAATCGATCAATAAGTTTTTGAGAAATTCATTTTTCAATTAAACACGTTCAAAATTTTCAATAGTTAATAACATTAACAAAAAAAATTTTTTTGCAAACTCCTTTGGTAGTATGATTTCATATATAAAATACTATTAAAATAACCACATTAGTACGAAAAAAAATTAAAAGGTTTTGGGTGGCTCCATTCAGGAATTCTAACTCTCTTTTGGGGTTTTTATAGGTCGCTAATTACAAATATGACCTTAGTTTCTAAAAATTCAAAATGACGGATCCAATTTGTCTGTTGATTTCATTAAAAATTTATCAAATTTGTTCGAAAATTTCCTTTTAGGGTTTCTATATGTTGCTGAGTACTGATTCATGGGTTTCCTATTAATATACTAAAATAATATGTAGTCGAATTCAAAAATTTAAAATGAAATTAGAAAAATTAGAATTCAATCCAAAACGACAGAAAAGTTTAAGAAAAATTTAGCCAACTTAAACTGTTTTAAGGTACTCAAACGCAACCACACCTTTGAGAGTAAAGCATAATTAAGGGGTTTAAAATTAATGAGACAATTTAAATTTCCTATTTTTGAATAAATATTTGTAAAAAGCAATCTTCAAAATCTTAAAAGACAAATTATAATCCAGTTTAGTATATTAATAGAAAACCCATGAATCAGTACTCAGCAACATATAAAAACCCTAAAAGTAAATTTTCGAACAAATTTGATAAATTTTAATTAAATCAACAGCCATACTGGATCCGCCATTTTAAATTTTCAAAAACTAAGGTCATATTTGTAATCAGCGACTTAAAAACCCCCATAGGGCAAGTTTTGAACGAATTAAATGAATTTTCGAAAAATTGACTGCCATATTGGATCCGCCATTTTTAATTTTAAAAACTTTGGTCATATTAGTAGTCAGCGACCTTGAAAACCCCCGAGTAACCATTTTTGAGCGATTTTAAAGAGTTTTAAAAATTGTCCACCATTTTGCTTCCGCCATTTTAAATTTTTTAACTCTAATCAAAATCTAACTTCGGGTTTGTATTAAGCGACCCCTGAAACGTTTAAAAAAGTTTCGTTTAATTTTTTTCCATAGATTTTGTAATTTTTATTAACGATATTATTTGTCGATTTGTGATTTTGTTGACTTTCTTCGCTTGTAATTAAGACGCCATATTGGATTTTCAAAAACTCCCACCTGTTATTAAAAGTACACGAGTGTACGTATTTTTTAAGCCCTTAAACGTCTTTCTTCATTGCGCCAATTTTTGGCCACAGCTCTGTTTCTGTTGACGTGGAACGTCCCATATATATATATATATATATATATATATATATATATATATATATATATATATATATATATATATATATATATATATATATATATATATATATATATCTCAAGCAGGTATTAGAAGAGGCAAGCTGATTATCTACGCAATTTGAGCACTTTGGAGTTTCAAGTTTCCTAGGACACTGATCCGCAATATGGTGTAAAGAGCAGAATTCCCATACAGGATGGGAAGACCGACATTGATCCGCTGAATGCCTAAATCTCTGACAATAATAGCAACGAACAGGATTAGGGATAATTGGAGTGACCTGAAAGAGGAAATCGTATATTTTAACTGTGCGTGGAATTGTTGAAGTGTTAAAAATTAATTCAACTATGTCAATAGGCCCTTTTTCTATATTTGTGCGTCTTTTCAATCCAATAATAATGTGTTGATATAGTTTACTAAAGTTAATATCAATTTCTACATTTTTAATAAATCCTTTTTTATAAAAAAGGGACGATGGTGCAGAAGTGATATAATTTGTTAGGTTATTTGTGAAATAGTCAAGAATCAAATTAGCATCCGAAAAAATCTGGCAGTTAATTTCTACACTATTTTGTCCATTAGTGGACATGGTTAGAGGACCTGGTGTAATTTCCCTGATTTTCTTTGCAAAAGCAATAGGACTATAACGGCCAATGTTAGCCTGAGTGTCATGATTTGATGCAAATTGAATTATGACAATAAATGTGGAGCCATTTTATTGGAGTATCTTAAGGATTTATTTGGTTGAGTGTCCTGTAATTGCCACTCTAAATCTAGATGTGATTTTGTGTTCTTATTTTTATTGTTGCTGTTGTTGTTGTGACTAGTTGGGAGTGGGTGGTTGGTAGTGTCAGTTTCTATGGTTTCTGGAGAATTGTTATTACGCTTCCTTTTGTTACCTTGAATAGTAGCATAAGTAGAATTATGTGAATTAGCTGGGTTAGTGTTTTCTGACACCACTGGCTTCGTGGACCCAAACTGGCTGTTCGAAGTTTCCTCCTCAACTGCCATTTCATAATCAGTAGATTCTTCGTTATGTATGTTTATTGGTGTCGACGAAAATGAAGATTGCCCAGGAGCTACAAAGGAACTCTCTTTTAATATGTTTGTATGATCCATTCTCAATTAAATTTATTATAAATTAACATCAAAATAACCAAAGCTAATGTACAAATTATAATTAATTGTTCAGAATTAAATTATTCTATTTAAATTAAATTACTTGGGTAATATTAAATTCACGAAAAATTCAGAAAAATATTTAATCCCAATTTAAAGAGAATTCATCCTTACAGCTCAAAACAAGACTCATTCACTTCAACAAAGAGGACACGACCTCGCCTACAATGATTCAATGTCACAAATCCCCATTATACGTATATTTGTTTACAATTAGATATCGTATAATTATTATTCAATCACAACAAGGCGAGTCATCTACTATCATCATGTAAGAAAAGAAATTCAATAAAAAGAAAAAAAAATCCCCACTAAAAAATTTTCACCTCCTCAACATTCCATTCAAATCTAGTAAAAGATGCTATTTGTAAGCTAGGCTAAATGCAATTAATTATAGTTCAAAATGGTTAAAACTTATATCAAACTTAAATTCAGGCATTAATCCATGCGTGACATACCTTCAAGCAGCAAAACAAAATTAAAGTTGCATAAGATTAATTCAATTGACAAACGAGGATTATCCTTATTATCAATAACAATATATAAGCAACTGAGATTTTATGATCACTTTTATAGTTTCTTTAGATTGTATAGAATTAAAATATGTTTCCACGTAGACTAAATGCGAGAAATTTCCCAGCTACAAAATTTACATATCAGCACACGTTCGAGTCTCACGAACCCAGTTGTGACAACTAAACACGTTTAGTGGCAGAAATACATGGAGAGCGATACTAGCGCCCCTGGCGGTTTAGTTTCTGTTTAGTTACTCAGACTGAACGTACAGTCGTTCCTACTGTTATATAGTAAATGCGACTGTTATTTTTGTCCGTCGAAAATTAACTAAACTGTTTAGTTATCAGAACTGAACCGACAGTCGCCTTCACTATTCTCTTCTCTCCGTGTAAAATAAATAATTATTTACAAAAGAAGTTAATCAAAGCGTAGTTATATTATTTCGGACAATACAAATGAGATCCATTTTAAACTGATCGAAAATAAATAATAATTTTCTCAAAAAATAAAATATACTAAGGTCGGTTGAAAAATTTCACCGGCATCAGAATTTCCACCGATCTCAGCCTTTCTACCGGCATTGGATTATCAAGAAACTACTACAAGCTTATAGTTATGGTACCTAAAGACAAATAACAAATATCGTTATAAAAAAACATAGTCAATTTACCATAAATTACCAAATAAATTTCCATAAATTACACCGGACAACAAAATTTTATTCAATTTACTTTCCATGAATCAGAAAATAATTTTCCAAAGGATTTTGACGTGCTGAATCCGAATCCAACCTCAAAAAGGACCCATCACGTCAGGTTTTCGAGATATTTTAACCTAAAAGTGTAAAAAACCTGTTTTTAGTTCTATTTGATGTGATGTAACATCAAGAGATAATTTTTTTCTCTGAAAGGTCAATATTGAGCCTGAAAGTACTACTCTTCCCATTTAATATCCATTTTAAAAATTAAAAAATTTTTATATGATTCTCAGTAATCGTTCATTGAATTTTCTGAGTTTGGCGAATTATTCGAAAACTGAGTAGAGATAAAGAAATTTTGATAATAAAACAGAATTTAACTACAAACATCTAAAATTTAAATAGTTTTAAGGATTTTCGATATAACTGAATACGAATTCAATATCAGATTCACAAAATTAAAAATGGCCTATACAATATGGCAGACGATTTATTTAAAATTGATTGTATTTTCCTAAGATATGTAATTTTTAATTCTGTCAATCTGATATCGAATTCGTATTCAGTTATATTGAAAATCTTCAGAACTACACTACCGTCGGGAATTATCGGTACGATTGACTTGCTGGCAGTGAAAAGTCAGCGCTGACTTTAAATCAAGATATTTAATTGTAGGGGAAAGATAGAGATTTCAGACCTAGACTGTTTTAAAGCCTATTAAATTCTGCGTCTAATGACATTTAATTTGAATTTTTCTAAACATTTGAACAAATAATATGATATGAAATGTTACGGAAAAAAATTCAATAATTTTCCCATTTTCGTACATCAAGTATGAACCCCTGCACATTTTTTAACAATGTATTGAAAATTTTGAAATTTTAACAGCATAATCCTTCAATCCTCAGCTTCAATTTAAGCTTTTGAAAGTTAAAAAATATTAACTGGTTCATGAAATATCTTAAAAAATGTGAGAGCATGTTTTTCTCTTAGTCAATCATTGATGAACATCTCTCGTTCTCTCGCCTCCCTACTCTTTCGTTTCTCCAGGGTCGAAATGTCAGTTGAGCGGGACCTTTTTTGAAACTTGAAATAATATTAAAGATTTATTATTTTTATTATTATTATTTTTATTATTATTTTTTCATTACTAATAACATTCTTTAAGAAAATTTAATTATTTTTATAAATAGTAATTAATTAAATTCATTGTTCCTAAAATCCAATTACTTTTAATTTTTTTAAACAAAAATTATGAAAGAAACTCTATTGTATTTAAAAAAATTTCAAAAGAATTCAATTATTTTCATAAGTAATAAAATAATTTAATAATTTTCAATAAATTAATTTTAAAATTGAAAATATTTGAGAAGAAAAATTATTTAAAAAATGAAATCCTCATTAATAATTTCCTTAGTAATAATTCTTTAATGTTGTATATTCACTTTTAATTTAATAATAACAAAAATAATATTAATAATAATAAAAATAATATCAATAATAATAATAATAATGAAAATAATAAAAATAATAACAATAATAATAATAATAATAATAAAAATAATAAATCTTTAATATTATTTCAAGTTTCAAAAAAGGTCCCGCTCAACTGACATTTCGACCCTGGAGAAACGAAAGAGTAGGGAGGCGAGAGAACGAGAGATGTTCATCAATGATTGACTAAGAGAAAAACATGCTCTCACATTTTTTAAGATATTTCATGAACCAGTTAATATTTTTTAACTTTCAAAAGCTTAAATTGAAGCTGAGGATTGAAGGATTATGCTGTTAAAATTTCAAAATTTTCAATACATTGTTAAAAAATGTGCAGGGGTTCATACTTGATGTACGAAAATGGGAAAATTATTGAATTTTTTTCCGTAACATTTCATATCATATTATTTGTTCAAATGTTTAGAAAAATTCAAATTAAATGTCATTGGACGCAGAATTTAATAAGCTTTAAAACAGTCTAGGTCTGAAATCTCTATCTTTCTCCTACAATTAAATATCTTGATTTAAAGTCAGCGCTGACTTTTCACTGCCAGCAAGTCAATCGTACCGATAATTCCCGACGGTAGTGTATTTTAGATGTTATCGGTTTACTGTTTTAAAAAACTTTTGTTTCTTCTAATAGAATTTATCAACAGTTCCTGGAATCAAAACAGCTTTTGAACGAGTAAATTCCTTTAAAGGTAACTACTAAAATTATATTAGTTAATTAAAATACATAGAACAAAATGAAAACAAATTAATTGAAATATAAAAAAGGAAGAATAAACCTTAAAAAACTTTAATAAAATGTAAATTGATTTACACATTTGTATAAAAATTTTAACAATAATGAGTAAAGAAGCAAAAGAATAACGAGGAAATTTCTAAATTAGAAATAAAAATAAATATCTAAAAAATATTTTTAAAAAATAAATAAACGAAAATAAGTTAAATATTTATTTTATTATTTTTATGATTTCTGACTTTTATTAAAATACTTTTAATACTTTTTACATATAGATGGTGGTGCTACAGCAGAACGAATAACAAATGCAACGTTGTACATGATTGCCAAGGATCTGTTACTAATTTCGACAGTAGAACATGAAGGTTTTTTAACCTTCATGAAAATTATAGCACCGATATATGTTCCTCCTTAAAAAAAAAACAATGACAAGAAGATTAGAATCTCGATATGGTGTGTTGAAACAAAGTTTTAGAAATGAAATAGATGCTGTCGAATTTTATACCATTACCTGCGACAACTGGACAGATTGCTCGAACCAAAGTTACTTAGGAATAACCATTCATTATTTAATTGAATTTAAAGAAATAAAAAGTGGATGCTTAGGATGTATTCCCCTTCACGAGAGACACACTTCAGACAATTTGAAAAAGGCTCTCTTGGAAAATTTCACAGAATTTAATATTTCGACAAAAAAAAATAAATGGACTTATTTCTGATGGTGCACCAAACATAAAAAAGCATGCAAGGATATTGTGGGTGCGGAAAGACACTTACGATGTATTGTTCATGTCTCACACCTTCTTCCCGACGCTCTAGGAAGTATTCCATCGTTAAATATCATTTTAGATAAAATTAAGTCGATTGTTAAGTTAATTAGGCAAAGTATTCCGGCAAGTAAGAAATTATTAAAAGCCCAGATAAATGAAGGGAAATCGGAAGGCTCTGCACTTCATCTTGAACAAGATGTAAGAACTAGATTCGCAACAAAAATTGACATGATTGAAAGATTCATAGATTTAGAGCCATATAGATTTATTAAGTCGAGACGATATGAAAATTTTAAAAGATGTCTTTCCATTGATATCACCTGTCAGAGACGTCATCACGGAATTAAGTGGCGAACAATATCCTACGTGCAGTTTAATTATTCCAATCATCCTTTGTATGGAAAAGATTATAACTAGTGTTTATTCAAAGACAGTTATTGGGAAACAATTTTAAAAAAGTCTTGAATCTATTATTTGGCTTCATCTCGCCATCGTCGCAATCACCTATTTTGCGCCCTTGATACGAAAATAACTATTAAATATTGGAAAAATGTCGAAAAAACCTTTGCAATGTTAAGCAAAATAGCTTTAAAACACATTTCTATTATTGGGTCCTCAAAACCTTCTGAAAGGTTATTTTCAAAAGCGGGACTCATTAACCCATTAACGCCTGAATGCACTGAATTTTTAGTCTGACTGTAAACTTAAATATTTTCTAATAAACTTATTATTTTCTTTTCAACAAATAATTTTTTTTTGCATTAAAGTGTCCTCTATACGAATATGATATAAGAAAATTAATAAAAAATTGTTTAACAATATTTTTTGCATATAATTAAAAAATTGCATGATTTTTTAAATGTTTTTTATTACAAATTTTAAAAATTTTTAGGTCAAAAAATTTTTTTGACATCTAATATTACCATAAATTGTTCACTCGATTGTTATACTTTCCAAAAATATATTGACTTTTTAAATTTAAACATTTGATTTTTAATAATGGCGCCTAAAAACTAAATTTTTTTTGAAAATTTGAAATTTGATGCTCGATATACATAAAAAATAAAATAAAATATACATAAAATGGATATAATATTTCATGTTGGTTTAAATAATAATTTTTTAACAATTTTCTAATATTTATTAAAAATTAAGAGCGAAAAAAATTTGGATAATTTAGATCAGTCAAACTTTTATGTGAAAAAACCTCATTTTACATAAAAAAAGAAAACAATACAATAAATATTAGCTTTTCTATTATATTTATTTATAAATTATGATTAAAAGAAATAAAATTTGTTATTAAAAATGTTCTGCTTTTCTTGACTTTTCATTATATTGTTTTCCAACTCTTGTTTGTTTACAAAATCATAACCGTAAAATGATGAGTTTAAAAAGTTACTTTGAATAGACAAGTTAAATTGGAAAATAAACTTATTTATTAATTTAGGTAGTTAAATTATTAAATTATTATGAATTCTATCTAGTTCTAATAGAAATAATTTAATTTTTAACCTTCTCGATATAATTTTAGAAAACAAACATCAAATTTGTTTTAGCGACACATTCAAGTAAGTGTTTTACCCTCTGTAATATTACCCTTCGTAATTTTTACCCTTTACCTAAGTCATTTTTACCCATTACCCTTCGTAATATTACCACCTTTTTTTTCTGTGAAATTTTCTCTTACAAAGAAATGTTTAAAAATTGTTATGCGCCTATTTTACATTGCCTCAGTTTTGAGGTTATGGTTAGATCACGTCAAAACACGTGCTGTTATACGTTACCCCAACACAGAACTGCCAGACGCACATTTTTACACTCGTGTAGATGTCAACTTTTGATTTCTAAAGGTTTTAATCAGTATGAAATGAGAAATTTTTCACCCATTGACCCATTTTCCGCATCTTCAAAGGGCTGCCAGACGTACTTTGTCCCAGCCCGGAACTGCCAGACGCGCATTTTTAGACTTGTTTGAATGTAGACTTTCGATTTCTAAAGGTTTTAATCCGTATGAAATAAGAAAAAAATTTTCGATTTTTTTACATGATTAACCCTTTGCTAGACGTACTTTGTCCCAGCCCAGAACTACCAGACGCACATTTTTACACTCGTGTAGATGTCAACTTTCGATTTCTAAAGGTTTTAATCGGTATGAAATGAGAAATTTTTAAATTATTTTTCACCTATTCGCCCCCCTGTCCCAGCACTGACCTGCCAGAAGTGGGTTTCTGTTATTTACATGTATACTCTTACATCTATACTCAAATTTTCAGCCGGTATGAAATGAGATAGTTGTTTTGGTCACTGGCTCCCGGACTATATACTTATTGGATAATAATTAATGTCTGATTAAAAATTAGCGAAAGAAAACTTATTTTGTTAAGTGATCGAATTGTGAGTCTTTAACAAATTTTTAAAAAAGTAATACAATATAAATAATGACAAATAACAATTAAAAAAATAATGAACAGAAAGGAAAGTTATAAAAGTTAAAAAAATTGTTTCATCAGATTAAAAAACTAATAATAAAGAAATAAACAATATAAGGTACAGAAATACAGTGAACGTAAACGAAAATATAACCATGTGTACGTGAGTAAATTTTTCCTCCCTTTTTTCACGAAGAATAGAATTGGCAATTCAACAAAGTTGAGTGCAGAGAATAAAAGAACCATAAAAGATCTTTGGAGATAGAACTTTAGTTGGATCGTGCTTCTCATTCTTTCTCTTGGGTACACTATCTTTTATTTTCGTACCTCATTTCTCATCTTCCAAGCTAGTATATACCACTCTAACAAACCCTCTCCTCTTTTTTTTATTTCAATTCACGATCACAGACGCACTCCTCTGCCGCAACGATTGGAGCAACTCTCAAAATATTGTTAGAGTACATCATCTGCGAATTCTTTTCGCTAGAAAAACAAGTTTAAGGAATAGGAGAGAAGGATATGCTAGTATGTTTTCTCTCAGGGTACGATAAATTTGAAAAAAAATTTCAAAAATACAATAATTTATCTTCAATGTATGATGGAGAGAAAGTAGAATTTTTTACATCTCTTTTTAAATAGAATATGCAGCAGATTGTTTTTTAATTTTTGAAATTAGCGAAATTTGCAGACATTTTCTCATAGTTTCGCAGGAAAATACTATATTAAATAAAATCTTCTTTTATAAACATAGTAAAAAGAAAGTCTTATTTTAAGTCATAAAAGGTACCTTAATTTAAAATGCAACATTTTTAAGACAGCATTCGCTTAATTTCAATTCATATTTTTTTGATGAATTTAAAGATCCAAGCAAGCTGAATATCAGCACTGAATGTAATACAATTTGACACTTTGAGGCAAGGGGAAATTCACTTGAGAAGTCAGAAATCGCTAGTAGCAATCGTTGTAAGATTCTCATATTGATTTCTAAAACTTCTTAAAATTTCTAAGCGACTACCTGCGATTTCTAGGGACTGCCGGTGACTGCTTACATACTCGCGCGCAATATATCGAAATGTAGCGTCGGATGAGTATGAGCTAGGTAAAAATCGGTTTTTAGAAATCACAAAAAAATTTACATTTAAATAAATAATGTTTGGTGATTTAAATTTTTTATAATTTATTGAATATTAATTGTCATTAGAATAAACGTTAAGAATTGATTTGATAAAAATTATTTGCTACAAAATAAAAATAAATCATTAGCTGCTCTTTTAAATAAATTTGAAATTAAGATTAAAAAAAAGATTAATATCCCTGTAAAAAAAAGTATTGGGAGGTACGGGATTCCGCATTGCAAGTGCCTACCTGCCAATGCGGTATTCGCGAAATAGCGCATTGGGTGTCGTGGTGAATGCGGTATTCAAGGGGTCCCAATGCGGTGCAAGTTTTAAGCTTTAAAAAAAAAGAAAATACATGACAGGAGTAAATAATTATTGTCAGTGGATCAAAATACGAGTTAAAGGAATGAAAAAATACTAATAGTGAGTGTGAAAATGAAGTTTAAAGAAAATAAGGTAAGATTAACTGTTAAATGTAAGTCCAATGCGGCATAGGCTTTTTTCAATGCGGCGCATAATCTGTATATAGTTCGCGCAGTGCAGCGGCGCTCTCTTCTTTACCAATAGCAGATTCTTTCTATTCAAATGGTAATTTTGAAAATAATGAAAAATAATATTAACTAAAAGTTGATAATGTATTTCAATAAATAAAAAAATGTTAAAAGCGTTCGACGGTCTCTAAAATTTGTAGGTTATGTGCGACTTACAGTTATCGCCAAAGAAAAACGATGACACTGCCTGTTTGAAATTACGTGAAATTAGTAAACAACCGTTTTCGAACTAGTGTTTCTCTGCACACAAGCACTTTTTACAAAATCTGACAACGTACATTTGTCAGAAATGTTTTTAATTATCTGAATTGAAAAGATTTTGTTAATCCATGCAGAAACGTGGTTTCAGGATTGGAATTACAAAAGTAATGTAATGAGAGGCGGCAAGACGTGTGTTACAGCCATTTTGCCAGTAGAGGGCAGAAGCAAGCAGGGAGCGTAAAGGATCAGCTGTCAAAATGATTCGCATTACAGTGCTATGGTATTTCCAATGCTGCAACCGTGTTTCTGTATAGATTAACAAAATCTTTTCAATTCAGATAATTAAAAACATTTCTGACAAATGTACGTTGTCAGATTTTGTAAAAAGTGCTTTTGTGCGGAGAAACACTAGTTCGAAAACGGTTGCTTACTAATTTCACGTAATTTCAAACAGGCAGTGTCATCGTTTTTCTTTGGCGATAACTGTAAGTCGCACATAACCTACAAATTTTAGAGACCGTCGAACGCTTTTAACATTTTTTTATTGATTGAAATACATTATCAACTTTTAGTTAATATTATTTTTCATTATTTTCAAAATTACCATTTGAATAGAAAGAATCCGCTATTGGTAAAGAAGAGAGCGCCGCTGCACTGCGCGAACTATATACAGATTATGCGCCGCATTGATAAAAGCCTATGCCGCATTGGACTTACATTTAACAGTTAATCTTACCTTATTTTCTTTAAACTTCATTTTCACACTCGCTATTAGTATTTTTTCATTCCTTTAACTCGTATTTTGATCCACTGACACTAATTATTTACTCCTGTCACGTATTTTTTTTTAAGCTTAAAACTTGCACCTCATTGGGAGCCCTTGAATACCGCATTCACCACGACACCCAATGCGCTATTTCGCGAATACCGCATTGACAGGTAGGCACTTGCAATGCGGAATCCCGTACCTTCCAATACTTTTTTTTTATAGGGATACACTACCGGCAGAAATTGTCGGTACGAACGACGGGCGAGCTACGAAAAGTTGCTGCCGAAATTAAATTAACATATTGTATTATTGAAAAATGATATAAACTTGCTACTTGGATCGTTTGAAAGCCAATTAAATTCTGCGTCGTTTGACATATAAATGAAAATTATTTGATATTTTTGAGATATTTTTGAATATTAAATTTAAAATTACAAAAAACTTAATAAGGGCTCTAAATATGACCCCCACTCTATATGCCGCTTATTCGGCCCTGCCGCAACGAACCAGGTGAGCAGCGAGAGTGCAATAAGTGTGTATCACCGCCTAAATTATAAAACAATATGCTAGGATATTTCTTTAGATATTTCAAAAACTAGTGAACGGATTTTCAATTTTCAAGGCTCAAATAAAAGCTGAGATTTTAAAGATTAAGCTACTAGAGTTTAAAATTTTTCTCTAAATTTTTCGAGAATGTGCAGCCACACAAACATGGTGCACAAAAATAGACAAATTAATCAATTGTTTTTCAAAATCTTTTAGGTGATAAAATCTCTCAAAAATATCAAATAATTTTCATTTATATATCAAACGACGCAGAATTTAATTGGCTTTCAAACGATCCAAGAACCAAGTTTCTATCATTTTTCAATAATAAAATATGTTAATTTAATTTCGGCAGCAACTTTTCGTAGCTCGCCCGTCGTTCGTACCGACAATTTCTGCCGGTAGTGTATGTATGTATATGTGTATGTATGTATGTATGTCCGAATGTCACAGAATCTTTGTTCGCGAATCATTTAAAAGCGGATCAACCGTTTGAAACCAAATTTGGCAGAATGTTTGACCTTAGGCCAAGGAAGGTTTTTAAATTTACAGATTTGAAAAATATTAATTAGAACAGGAGATATTAAATTTTTTCAAAAAATTCAAAAATCAGAAATTTTCAAATTTTACCTTTTTTAAAAAAATGCTTTCAAACTTTGTATAATTGAGTATAACATGTTATTTAGCAACATTCTATATTAGATTTGCCAATAAAATGTTTAATTTTTTCAAAAAATTTTAAAAATGGAAAATTTTTAATTTTTTAATTTTTTAATGTATATCTTTTAAACTTTTGACGTCAAAATGATGGAATTTAGAATAATTTGTTTATCCAATTAATCAAAAAAGTTTCAATTACAAAACTTCGAAAATATTAAAAATGGTAAACGATAAATGGTAAACAATATTAAAAAATAATTTTACAGAAAGTGAATTTATCATTCGGTTTACAAATATTAAATAAGAAGAAGCTATCAATTTTTCCGAATCAAATAATTAAGTCTTAAATAAATCTCTATAAGCTCATGGGCTTCATAATTTAATTATTTAATTATTTGATTCGGAAAAATTGATAGTATCTTCTCATTTAATATTTGTAAACCGAATGATATATTCACTTTCTGTAAAATTATAATCGCCTTTGAATTGAAATATGGCTTACCATCTTTAAGAAACTTCCTGTGTTATCATCAAAATAATGTAGGAAGTGATAGTATATTTCAAGGAACTTGGAGAATCTCGGGGTGCATGTAGCTCAGTGGTCAGAGCAGTCAACCGGCAATAGAAAGGTCGTGGGCTCGTATCCCACCATGCTACCGCTTTTTTCTAAGTTCTTTGATAATTTTGAAATTATTAATTAATTTCGAAAATATTTTTCTGATTAAGCAGGTTTCTGTATTAGGGCAGCTGTGCTGTCGATACATATGAAGCCCATGAGCTTATAGAGATTTATTTAAGACTTAATTATTTGATTTGGAAAAATTGATAGCTTCTTCTCATTTAATATTAAAAAATATTAATTCATAGCTTTGAAATTATTTTTAAAGGAGATTGAAAATAGAGATTTTTTATGATAAAATTCATATTACAGAAATTCAAAAATACACTAAAAAAAATATATTTATGGTACTGCCATAAATATAGCCAATTCTGACATATTATATTGGTAGATATGATACTGCCATACAGTATTGCTGTTTCAGCTATATGCAGTGTAGAACAGCAATATGTATTTGATAGACAATAATATGTATGCGGAGAACACGAATACTGTATTTTAAGAACAGCAATACGGTATTGCTGTTTCAGCTGTACATCCTAACTATACTTGTATGTCAAAATTAACATTATCATTTTTTTCAGTGTACCTGTGAAACGATGCTTGCATTATGCTACTGTGGAAAACTTAGACAGTAAAAAGGTTTGTTATATTTTAATTCTAGGTTTAACTATTATGGATGTTTTGAGCATTGTAAAGGCAAAAGTTATGCAGAGTGTCTATTATTATTTTTGTGTAACAAACTATCCGGTTTTTCCCATCTTTGTCCATATTTTTCCAGGTGTATATTTTCTCATCAACTATAAATTTTTTTGATAAGTATAAACGATAAATAAAACTACAAATGGCTACAAAAATTCACATATTTTATGAAAATACTCTTCGACGGGTTTTTGTTTTTACAAATACTTTTAACAAGGGTTCTACCAACTGAAAAAAGGGAAATATGCAGGAATTTTATTTAATCCGGAAAAATTGTGAATTCAGCTTGCAATATAGGTCTTATTTTACATTTAAGCAATTATGATACAACTAGTTCGAATTTGACTTTACTATAACTCCAAAAACTGGTGGAAATTTAGGATTAACTTATAATACTATAATGAAATTTCTACCAATAATTGACAAACATTGTTTTCTGTATTTTAATAAATAAAAAATTAATTATTTGATGAGAAAAATTTAATCACTATTTTAAAATAGTAATATTTTTATAATGAAATAGTTAATGATAGCTAATTATTATTTCTTCAGTCAAATTAAATTTCCCACTATTTCCTATTTTTCGAGACTGGTAGAAACACTATTAAATGTATCTGTAGAAACTAAAACCCGTCGAAGACGGGTACAACAGCTAGTTAGATATACAATACTTTAATTTTTTTATCAAATGATTTTAATATATTTCTTAATTGTTTATTTTAATTGTACCATTTACCAATGAATGTTGCAAGTATTATTTTAATATTTGTGTACGGAACCCGCCATTGCAGTGCGAGTTCAACTCGCACTTGTCCAATTTTTTATTTTTAGTTACAAAATTAATAAGAGAAGACAATCTCTCATTTATTCTCTTAAAAGTTTACTCTTCTTTAAAAATTTAATGCCATTTGTTTTAAGTAAAAAAAATTAAAAAAATTTTTTTAGTTTTTCTTTGACAACGCTATGACCATTATTACGTAGAAAGTTCTCTATATTTACCCTGAAATATTCGCGTTAAAATAGACCCGTATGCCAAATGCTAGCCCCTCCATGTTGAGTAGTTTAGAAGTTAATGGAGGGGGAAGAATTGTCACTTTTTTATGCATTTTTAGCAAAAAATCTTGTTATTTTCTTGAGAACGCTATGGCCATCACTTCCAATCACATTCTTTATATTTCCGATTTACGATTTGGCTAAGGACACAAGAGTCTCACCAATAGGGATCCGACGGTACACAATTGGTGTATGGAACCCTAAAAACTAACCTGAACCTGTTAATTTACTTGAGGATTAAAAATATTACGCGAAAAAAATGTGAGAAAAGTAAAGAATACAACTATTAAATTCAGTGAATTATTAAGAAATTCACTACAGTAATTGGAACTGTCAATTCAGATTGCCTATACTTACTTTCACGCAAGCCAAGCTTAAATTAAGGCCGGTGTTAGTTTTAAGACTTGTTTAATTTCATATCGTTCTTAAAATAAGAATTACTTTTTACTGTGAAAAATTTAAATTAAAACCTTTATAGGGTTAGTTGGGGTAAATAGAAATAGATTAGCTAAGATTCGCACGAATGACATAAATTTTTCCTATAAAATTCGATTATTTTAGGTTTTTTTTGCAAAAAATACACATGTGTATGGTCTTAAAATTGAAAATCAAAGGAAACACCCTTTCACTTTTTTGATTCGCATTTGGAAAAAATAAATTAAAAAATCATACTAAAATTTATAATTATCTCTTATTAATACTACAACAAAAATCAACTTTGATTTTTTCATTTTGCAAACTTTAATTAAAAATAGGAAATTATTTACTACTACTACACGGAAATATTTTTTCAAAAGTAATTACTAAAATTATTCAAGAACTCAGGATATGGGAAAAATTTAAAACTTCTCTTAGAAAAGTTCAATATTCATTAAAGAATTTTCAGGTGTTTTTCTAATGGCTTTCAAATAATTGTTCTTGACGCTGGGGCTGAGTTCTTCAGTCACTGTGCAACTAATAGGTATACAGCGCCACTTGTCTTTAAACGCTTTAAATTCGATCTAAAACTAAAATATCGTAATGCGTCCTTGCAGTCGAGTGGCATAAGGCGGAGAGATCTTGAGTTCGAGGTCTCAAGTTCGACTACTCACGCGGGCAAATTTTTTTCGTTAATTTTACATTTTTCTACTTCCAAACCAGTTCAGGACTTTTTCAAGAAAACTCAACAAATAGTCCAGAAATTTACTACAGTTATCTCCGAACAGCTTAAAATTACATAAAATTACATAAAATTGGTGTGCTATTTATAAAATAGTTCAAACTAATAAATAATAATGTATTATATAAGTTTAATAATAAACCAAGCCAAAAGTTCAAACACATTACACAAATAAACGTTTGTTTTCTTCTATTCCCTTTTTTTCTCTCCTGTTCTCTTTTATTATCTCTTATTATAGTGTTGTAGTTTGATAGAAACCATTTTTTATTTATATTATCAGAAATATTATTGAAAATTCTATTTACCCCGAATTTCCTGTTTTCAGGGGTAAATAGATAGTAGTAGTAGTAAATTTAGTCTCCTATTTTTAATGAAAGATTGCAAAATGAAAAAGTTACAGTTGATTTTTGTTGTAGTATTAATAAGAGATAATTATAAATTTTTGTATGAATATTTACTTTATTTTTTTCCAAATGCTAGTCAAAAAAGTAGAAGGGTGTCTTTTTTGGTTTTCAATTATTTATGAAATAGGAAATCGTTGCCGGTCATTTTCCCGAAACCAATTACCCGAATAGCCTTGTCACGAATGTCCAATTTCCCGAATGTCCAAATTCCCGAAAACCTTTTTCCAGAAGCCCTTTTCCCGAATGTCTATGTACCCGAAATTTTTTTTTTAATTAAATATATTATTGCATGCTTTAAAATACAAGAAAGACAATTGTATTGTAAATGAAATTATAAAAATTATAAAACAATGTAATGAGCTAATGCACGTAAAAACGTTAGAACTGTGTTATTCAGTCTGTGTTCCTCGTAGGTGTTAACAATTCCATGAAGCCGTTTTAGAATCGTAATCCAAGTCTTTTTTGGAGCTGCTTTCACGGATCGTCCTAAACTGAGTTCGGCAATAGCCACCTCCGTGTCTGCCTGTTCTTTCTGAATTTCTTTCAGTAAGGAATATAGATCCGGGTGATGTTTGGCAACGACTAAGGCAAACCGATTGTGCCAGCCTTCACTGACGTTGTTGGTTTTGTGAGACCCTCGTACAGCTGCATCGCGTTGGTTCCATACTGGAATTGGATATCTCAGCAAAATTGATTTTCTTCGACCTCTGCCTGGTTTCCCCACAACATAATTTTCGCCAAAATAATCCAAGATTGGACAAAGTTCCTGCGGTGCATGCGTAACGAGTTCTCGAAACGAATCTTGTACGTCTTCAGGATGCACGAATATTAAGGCCAACATCATGTGTGTATAGGTTTTTAGGTCGCGATTATCGGCATTATTATAAGCCTGTTGAAGTCCTTCACTTTGGATACGTACATAGTTTGATAGTAGTTCTCTAAGTTAGGATAATTTTTTTTACCAATCCAAGAATTGTAAACACTTGAGTAAAAATGTTTGGAGACACCTTTAAATGAAAACAAACAGGAGTAAATTAATTTAAAAAGAATTAATTACAACTAATTAAAAGTTACCTCAAATTGTAATGAATGTAAATAAATTTTGCCGGAAATTAAACTCGTCTGAGTAAAAATAAAGAAATTGACGCGAAATCATACGTTGAATTTTACGAGAAATACGAACGAAGTGATGATATACCTCGACACACGGACGCGCTACGAAAGAAAACGAAAAATACTCGTGAATTATAAACCGAGAATCATGTACGTGTACGCAAAAAAAAGGTCGAAGATTCTATGCGTTTCCTTACGCTAATGTCAGTTGACAAAAATCGCCAAGGTTAAACGGAAAGAACATAAAAAAATGGTTTAGCGTTATTTTTCTTTTAAAAAGGGGACCCGTAAATAATTGACGCTCCTTGTGCTAATGTGTCGAATGAAGAGTCATACTCTTCTGAGGGTCATACCACTCTTCAACACGTCGACTCGATAAACAAGAGTCATACTCTTGTGAGGGTCAAACCACTCATGTTCTCGTACTACGTTGAATCGTTGCTACTGTGCCGTGCCGTGTCGTTGTTACTGCTATGTCGTGCCACGTCGTCGTTACTGCGTCGTGATCGTAGGAAGAGAGCCCAAGTCCAAGTCTTGCAGGGTCAAACCACTGAAGCTCCGTGAAGTCGAATGTGTCGAGACTGTGCGGAGACCCTATATTTATACGCGCGCGAGAAACATGAGTGTTCCGTGATTGGTCGTTTTGGAGACAGTGGGGGCATCGAGAGCTGAGACTCCGTGGGACCTAGAGGGGATACTGATATACTCTCTGACCGTTTTCTTTCACGACCAGTTATAATGAGTATTGCGCAAGCGCGTTTATATTGATCGATCTCCTGATACTTTAACCTTGAAATTTCTCAAAAGTTTTATTTGTGATTTTATTTCTAAAGTAATTTTTCTTTTCGCGAATATATTTTAGCATACACACATTACAAAATGTTCCGTCCAAAAACCATGTAAGACTTCGCGCCAAAAACTCCAAATTCCGTCGTCTACTAAATACCAATACTCTGCCTTCCTGATCTCCAGTTGATGTCCAAGAATCGTAAATCAAAAATGTCTCTCCTACTAATGTATTCCGATATCGCTCCGGAATTTCTTCCAAGTGATGTAACGATGTAGGGTTAGGTGGTAAATTTTTCCTTCGAACTCGTCTCATATACTTTTTAAGATTTTCTCTTTCCGGTAACAGAGGAAGGACTTCTTCTGGCACATCCGGTAACTCGTTCCTCAAGATCTGTGCGGGACGTTGTTCGGGGTGTTCCTCAGCTATTCTCTTCAATCTATGCTTTACCATTTCCGCCTGACACTCTTCTCTATTTGAAGCGTGTTCGTGGTCTTTATCGTCTCCTCCTTTAATTATTACTACTCTCTCCCCACAAAGAGTGTCTGCTGTGACCATACGAGCTGTAATGTTTTTCCTCTAACCCTCACACAGTCCCAGTACGCTTTACTATTTATCTGCTTAGATCGTTGAAATATATACCCGCGATTTAATATTTTTTTTCCTAAATTCACTGGTAATTCTTCCATAATAATTAAAATAATTGTAAAAATTCTAAAAAAAATTGTAAATATAAGAAAATATAGAAAAAGAAACTGCGAGGTAAACAAAAATTTTGACACACTAATAACATTCTGTTGGTTGCTATGGTGACAGATCATGAAACAAAAAATGCTACACATACATACATACATATTCTTTATGTTTTTTTATGTAAATTACTTTTTCGGGAAATTAGTTATTCGGGAAAAATGTTTTCGGGAAATTAGTCATTCGGGAAATTGGACATTCGGGACAAGGCTTTTCGGGAAAATTAGAATCTGTTGGGGATGATATAAGGTTCAAGGCCGTATTTATTTTTTAATTTAACTGAAATAACTACTGTTTCTATTTACCCCTTGTTTCTATTTACCCCATCTGACCCTACCTATTTTAAGTTTTTTAAAGTAAATATAATTTTTTCTTTGCTTAAATTAATATTATTCGATTCCTAGTAAATTTTATTTTGTTCCAACAAATTTTATTTCCTTTAAGGGGGTATTCTGGTGTTCGGCCCTGTTTTAGAAGGTTATTTCAAAATTTTTTTTTTAATACAACATAAAATATAATCCGATTAAATACTTTTCTAACTTTTCATTTATGTTAACAACTGTTGAAAAAAAATTTTTTTAATACTTTTATTAAATTTTTTATTAATTATTAAACAATTAATTTAACAATAAAATATGTATATACGTGGCCTGCGGTGATGATGACATCCGATGACGTCATCAGAAACAAAAAAAATCAAGTTGATTATTGTTCTATATGCCGGTGGCTATGGCCCGTACTAGAATGAAACATTTTTGTTAAAAAATAACAAAATGGCGGACTTATAAACAAAAAGGTTCGAAAATCGTCTGTTGTTTATTGACAAAAAGTTAAAAATAAAACAAAGTTGTTATTAAAAGTACGTGATTCTAGTACGGACCATAGCCATGGTTGTGTAGAATAAGCTGTAAAAAATTAGAGCAATCGGACGGATAGATTTTTTTTAATCACCACCGCAGCTATAAAAAATGTCATTTCGAAAAAAACGCGTTTAAAGTTAAACAATCGTAATCAACTATAAACCATTTTCAAAAATGGTTAAATTCGCTTAAAACTCGTTACTCACAGGTTTTCGAGGTCGCTGATTACGAATCCGGTGATAGTTTTTAAAAATTCAAAATGGCGGATCCAATATGGCGCACGAAAAAATTTAAAAATCATTAGATTCACCTAAAGATTGTTACTCGGGGGGTTTTCGAGGTCGCTGATTACGAATCCGGTGTTAGTTTTTAAAAATTCAAAATGGCGGATCAAATATGGCGGACGAAAAAATTTAAAAATTATTAGATTCACCTAAACTCGTTACTCGGGGGCCATATTTCGGACGCCATATTGGATCCGCCATTTTGAATTTTTAAAATCTGACATCGGATTCGTAATCAGCAACCCGGAAAACATAAGACTACCAAGCATTATGTAAATCGAAGAATGTTTTGATGTTTTTGGTATGTTTTCACGATTCTCCCCACTGTGCGGTCCTAACCTGATCTCGACTATGAGATGTTACTTCCATAATACTTGGTATTTCGGGCTAATATTTAGACAGTGAATTCTCCAAATATAGTACTTTCGAAATATGCAAAAAAAATCGATTTTTTGAAACCGAAACACCAGAATACCCCGTTAAATTATTTCTGACTCAAATAATATTTTTTTAACTCAAGAAAATTTATTTTAATTTAAATTAATTTTATTTGGTTCAAACAAATTTCTCTTTTTATGAAATAAATTTTATTTGGCTCCAATAAATTTTACTTTGGTAAAATAAATTTTACATGATCACATAAATTTAGTTTAAATATGCAGATGCAAATTTTATTTGCATAAACATTTTCCCCTAATAAAATATTTTTTATTTACTTAATTAACTAAATGATAAAAGTTTCAGAAACTTCTTTAAAACATAAGTAATTGAATCTTTTTTTTTAAATTTAAAGAATTTAGGAAGATTTGTATTAGAGCTAAAATACTTTATAAATTTTTACTTGGCTTAAATAAATTTAATTTAGTTCCAAAAAATTTTATTTGATTAAAGTTTTCTAGAAGAATTTTGTTTAAGAATTTTTGACATAAAGTAAATTTTCATTTATTGAAGTTTGGAAAGGTAAATAAAACATTTTCCTGAGTGTATCATTATCTTGATACACTCACAAATGTCCATCAAGAATTCAGAACTTATTTTCACCCTACGATAAAGGTTGTGCACTTTATACATTTTATATTCAAAAGAAAATTAAGCGGTGTTAAAAGAAGAAAAAGGAAAAGAAGAAATGATATCGTTTAAAAAGGCAAATGGGTTAAAGACTTTTCTCGTAAATCTTTATTTTTCCCCTCTCCTTTTTCTGATTGATAAACACACATACGCAAAAGGAGTTGAAAAATTGTCAAATAAATACGACATTTATCCAGCTTTGTTCTTTTGGGTCTACACGGAAAAACTTTGTATACTTTTTTTGTGAAACTCACAATGTATTGTTAGTAAACTGACTACTAAAGTGGGGAAAAAGTGGCCACTAGACGAGATTTATAATTTAATAGAAAATGGTTTAATTAAATGGTTGCCGTCAACCCACCTGATTCTTTTTAAATAAATTAATAATTAATTATACGAAGAAAAGTGAATAATATAAATCTTAAATTACTAAATATTAGAAAAAAGATGCTAATGTTTATCATCATTGTGTTACTGCTTAATGTTTCAGATGTCAAAAAGTATATAATCTGCAAATGTGAGGTCATGTTTGAACAAGTCTTTTAAATTTAAACAAGATATTTATATATATCAGTCACAGATATTGACAATTAATATTTTTCTCAGCGTAATTTTTTTTAATTAAAATTTTTAATTAAATTCAAATTTTTTAAATATTTGAAGTAATTATTTAGAATCACGGCTTTAGCGAATTTTAGAGATAAATGATTAATTATTTTTGAAAAGCCTTTCATTCAGCTAGAAAATGAATAATTAGATGGGGGAGGATGAAAAAGTTACATACAGAACGCCAGGGCTGGGAAACAATTTTTTTTTGGTTTTCGACGTTTTACTTAGTAATTATTAAAAATTTTGAAAAATGTTCTACATAAAAGTTGTAGATCTTGTTAACATACACATTTTATATTACATGCAATTTTTTCATAAATTGAGTATTTTTCGAGAAGAATACTCGAAAAATACTAAATTTATGAAAAAATTGCATGTAACATAAAATATGTATCTTAAAAAGATCTACAACTTTTATGTAGAACATTTTTCAAAATTTTTAATATTTACCGAGTAAATCGTCAAAAACAAAAAAAATTTGTTTCCCAGCTCTGGCGTTCTGTAAGTAACTTTTTCATTCTCCCCCACCTAATTTTTCATTTTCTAGCTGAATGAAAAGCTTTCCAAAAAGAATTAATCATTTATCTCTAAAATTCGCAAAAGCCGTGATTCTATATAATTACCGTATAATTTTGCAAAAAATACTATCCTATAACTAAGATATAAATATGAAAATATTTTCAAAAAACGGAAAATTACACATTTTTTAATGGAAAGCTTTTAAAATATCTGTTTAAAAATGGTTTTAATGGCAAAAATTGAGAAAAATATAACTGATACTAATTACTATTAAACTTAAGTCAGTAGTATGTTTGGGATCTTTGATTAAGATTTTAACGTCAAAATAATACAATTCAGAATTATTTATTCTTCTAATTTTTTTACATACATACATACATTAAATTTTTTAAGATTATTTCTGGAATTATTGATGTCAACATCAACTATTTATGGTAAAATTTTGAAGTTTGAAGCAATGTATACATAGACATCTGATTTTATTAATAAGGATGGTAAATGATATTAAAAAATATTAATTTATAGCATTAAAATTATTTTTCAATTATTAAAAATGAAGATTTTTTATGATAAAATAGATACTGCAGAAATTGAAGAATACCTGTGATACGATACTTGGATTATACTACTGGAAAAAAACTTCGATACTAAAATGTTTTGCTATTTTAATTCTAGATTTAGCTTTTAGAGGTTTTTTGAGCATTGTAATGGCAAAAGTTAAACATGGTGTCTATTATCATTTCTGTTTTACAAACTATCCGGTTTTTCCCAGCTTTGTTAAAATTTTTTTAGGTGTATTTTTTTTATTAAATGTACATTTTCTTGATAAGTCTTTATGATAAATAAAACTTTAAATGGCTACAAAAATTCACATATTTTATGAAAATACTCTTTGATAAGTTTTTGTTTTTACTTATACTTTTAACAGGGGTTCTACCTACTGGGAAAAATGGGAAATATGCAGGAATTTAATTTAATCGGGAAAAACTGTGAATTCAGCTTATGCAATATAGGTCTTATTTTAAATTTTAGCAATTATGATACAATTAGTTCGAATTCGACTTTTTAGTCGAATTATTTGGTCGAAAATTAGTAGAAATTTTGGATTAACTTATAATACTATAATTAAATTTCTACAAATAATTGACAAACATTGTTTTCTGCATTTTAATTAATTAAAAATAAATTATTTAATGATAAAAAGTTAATCACTGATTTAAAATGGTAATATTTTTCTAATGAAATAGTTGATGGTAGCTAATTATTATTTTTTCCTGTCGAATTAAATTCCCCACTATTTCTTATTTTTGGAGACTGGTAGACACACTATTGAATGTATTTGAAAAAACTAATACCTGTCGAAGACGAGTACGACAGCTAGTTTATAAAGAAAACAATAATAATTAATTAGCAGGTAATGAAAAATAAGTAAAAATATATTAGAAGAACTAAATCCTCTATTGAAAATCTTAGGGGCTTTTCTCTAGATATAAAAATGTCACTAGAAATAAGAAAAATAATTTGTCCTGAAAAATTAAAGCTTTCATTATCAGAGAGAAAACTACTTAAACAAAAAACAGAGAGAGAGAGAACATCTTTTAAATCAGTTTTGATGAGCGAAAGTAAATTCACGATGTGGAATCGATTGGACTGCCGCGTTTCTGCCCTTCAACGTTGTATACCTCTGTGCACGACTCGATTTCACTGCAATGAGTACAAGCCTTAATGACGTATCCAATAACGCAATGGACAGACTTAGGATTGAGGATACAGTATAGAGTTATAATATCTCTTCCAAATGTCTAGACATTCGATGTCAAAGTTACTTTTCCAATATTGTGTGTACATATATATATATATATATATATATATATATATATATATATATATATATATATATATATATATATATATATATATATATATATATATATAGTTGACCACATGAATTTTCTCAAAACTATATCACACATACTATTTGTCAGGATTTATTCTCCTCAATTCAAACTTTGTATACTAGTTTTCGTTAAACACACTATGTGTTTTTAGTAAATTGACTACTAAAGTGGGAAAAAACTGCGACGGTATCAATATTTCGTAGTCCGACTTTTAAAACTCAGAAAGAGAGATTGAAAATTTAGTAGTCAGTTGATCAAAGTCTAAAATTCATGATTTCACTAAAAACATTGTCGAATGTCAGTGTCAGGCACATATATAGAATGTCGCATACTAATGAGTAAGGTGGAAATCTATTTTACTCAGGGTGTCTAGCGACTCGGGAATTTTCAAACACATCCGGGAATTTATAAAAATTTAAACTACATCATTAAAATGTACAGAAAATTTATATTTGAAGGAGCATTCAAACCTCTGCAGACTGCCTTCCTGCGCAGGCAGTTCACGCCTCACTTTTCCCGTTGAAAAATGGGGTAGGTTTGAATTTTAATACATACTTAAATCTTCCTTCATTTTTCAAGGAGAAAAGTGAGGTGTGAACGATCTTCTGCCTACACGGGCAGGCAGTCTGCAGAGATCTGAATGATCCTTTAGTCTTCTTCTTTAACAATTTTCAAAAGTGGGCGCGAAATTAGAACTATAGTCGTCGGAATACGATCTACGTACTTCGTAGGTATTTGGAACGATTCATTTCTGCTTTTCTTGTTATTGTTGAGGATGCCGTTGAAATAAACGTGCTTAAATCTGATCTGCTGTGTGAATCTTAAGGAGCATTTGTGTGTTGTTTTTATTTGTCAACGAAGCCCAACTGTATATTAATAAAATTTAATGTGCCCACAAAAGGTGAGTACCGTTTGCTAGTTCGTTTCTTTAAAATGCAAACTAAATATTTTTCAAATAAAAAAGATCTATTTGAATATAATTTATACAGATCTGTTAGTTGTCATTCTTTTAGAATTTTCTTTTTATCTTTTTTTTTAATAGCAATAACTATTAATCATTTCCTCTTCTCTTCTAAAAGTTCAATTGCAAAAGTAGTAAAATGTTTAATGCTTAATGTTTTATAAAAGTAAATTCAAATTTTCAATATCATATTTGATTGTTCGATTAGAGAACTAATTAATTATTTTCTTGTTTATCTCTCGCTCTTGTGTAGGTTAATCAACAGTAACTTTCAAATGAGTTCAGTTACGAATAGTCACGTTTCATATTCTGCTTTAAAGTATGAAGCAGAGTTTCCGTGGGTCGAGGCAGATCCGTCATGTCGAACAAATGCTCGATATAAGTTGTGTCAAAGAAGTTTTAAGATTGATTCAATGGGCCGCGCGGCACTTATCATTCATGCAAATGGAAAAAGTATCTGCAGGCGGAAAAAATCCGCCAACAAACACCGCCAATATCTAAATTATTATTACCTCAACCAACAATTGTAGGCGAAAACACAAGCAGTTTACCCTCGACTCAATCATCATCACATGTAGAAGTCATCAGTTAGTTTTTATTTGAAAACAAACTATCAAATTTAATTTTACAAAATCTCAAATGCTTTTCTTATTAATGTTGATTCTTTTAGAAGAAACTTTAAGTTTAATAGCTTTTATCTACATTTATATAATATAATTGTAAATTAAATTATATATAAACATAAGTTACAATATTAATATTACTAATGATATTTATATTACAATTTTTAATTAATTAATTAATATTTCATTCTTGTTATTTTTTAAAAGTTATTAATTTTTTATTGAAACCATTTTTCTCTAATTTAAAAATGTAGTTACTCAGAAAGCTTGATGTACAGTAAATATTTTGCTATCCAAGGCGAGCTTGACAATATTTTAGGGTAAGCTTTCTGCAAGCTTACGTGCCATTTGGGTATTTAAAAGTTTATTCTAAAAATATCTAGTTATCAGTTTTCCGATAACTTTTATGAATTTTTCATAATTATTTATTACAAACAATTGTTTTTTTAGAAAAAGAATCAACGAAAGGCCAACCTGACAGTTTGGATCAAGCTTCATTCGACAGTGTTCACAAGACTTCCAAACGTCAAGGATCAGAAGCTGTAATGCAAGAGTTTCTAATCAAGGAACAAGTCGCGAAAGCAGAAATTATGATGTGCCTTTATTCCGACGTTTATCATACTTCTCTGAGAAGCATTGGCGATTTAGTAACTCTTTTTCCGAGTATTTTCCCCGATAGCAGAGTATAAAAAAATGCAGCTACAAAAGGATAAGGTGAAATATACTACTGTACATAGTATTGCACCTCATTTTAACAAGAATCTCGAATCAACTGTCGATAAATGTTTACATATAGTTGTTGGATTCGACGAATGATTAAACAAAATTGCTCAGCGTCAACAGATGGATTTATCAGTAAGATTCTGGTGTAATGAAAAAATCAGGCAGAGAAGCAGGCGCAACGCGCCTACATCATAGGGTTTCGTGGCCTAAAATGACAAAAATGATGATAATGATAATGAATTAATAAAAAAAAAATAATAATTTATTTAGAATTTTTTTTTAATTAATTGTTTAAAAATTTTAATGAAGTAATTGGTTCTTTTAGTACTTTCGAGTATTTTCATGTCGCATATGTTTTCATTGAAAATATGGAATAGGAGTGATTTAAAATATATTATCAAAAAGTATAACTTTAACAAATTAAGAATTTAATAATTTATTTTTAGCAATATTCAAAAATTGTAGAACTATGTAAATTATCCATTACCATTACCCTAACAACAGTTCGTCGCTTGGGGGCAGCAACATGCCGACTCAGCTAAACGGTGAAAAAGATGCCGTTTCAAAAAGATAAGTGAAAAACATGCCATTTCGCGAAAGCGCTGAGAAACATACCTTCTTCAAACGAACGGTGAAGAACATGCCTTTTCAACCGTTAATATTAAATATAATATTAAATAAATAAATAATTAATATAATAATATTAATAACTATAAATTAATCAATTAATTAAATTAATTAATTAATCATTAATTGTTTATAATAAATATAATATTATTAATTATTTATAATTAATATAATATTATTAATATAATATGAATATTAAATATTAACAGTTGAAAAGGCATGTTCTTCACCGTTCGTTTGAAGAAGGTATGTTTCTCAGCGCTTTCACGAAATGGCATGTTTTTCACTTTTCTTTTTGAAACGGCATCTTTTTCACCGTTTAGCTGAGTCGGCATGTTGATTCCCCCAAGGGACGAGTTGTTATGACAACCATTACCATAGTAACGGTTGACATGGCAACGTTTGTTATGGCAAACATTACCATAGCAACGGTTGCCATGGCAACGATTGTTAAGACGTAAGACTTAGGACTTAAGACCTTCTTATACCGAAGTTGCCATGGCAACGGTTGTTAAGACTTAAGACTTAGAACTTAAGGCGGTGTCAAAGTCGATGCGATTTTCCCGTTGGAGCTCAATGCAAAAATCCAATCGACTTTGACACCGCCTTAAGACCTTCTTATACCGAAGTTAAGTCTTAAGTCTTAGGACATAAGAACTTCTTATACCGAAGTCTCGGTATAAGACTTAAAACTTAAGACTGAATACTTAAGACTTAAGACGTAAAAACTACGGACGGACACCGAAGTCTCGCTATAAGGGTTTTGGCCCTTGGCCACGAAACCCCAAAAAAATGAAGTCGTTACGAAGTATTATGATTCTGCATTCTTAGGTCATACACGAGCCAAGGACCTTCCAGATTGGAATGGATGGTCCAAACGTCAATTTCAAGATGGTTAACGATTTACGTCATGAATTGAAAGAATCTTCGAGTGATAATCCTTTACCTTTGAATATGGGTAGCTGCGGTCTTCATACGACTCATGGAGCATTAAAGGCTGGAATGAATGCTACGAATTGGAAATTATTGGAACTATTTCGTGCACTTTATTACTTTTTTAAAGATTGTCCTGCTCGACGTCAAGATTACACAAAAATCACAGAGTCCTGTGTCTTTCCCTTAAAATTTTGTGACGTTCGTTGGATTGAAAATGGAAACGTTTGTAAACGAGTCCTCAAAATGCTAGGCTCTTTAAAAAAATTCGTTGCGTTTATAAAAGAGATAAAAAAACAGCAAGAGTTGAAAACAGCAGAAAGACGACAAAAGAAGGAGAAAAGAGAGAAAAGACTTGAAGAAGAAGAAGAAAAAGACGAAACGATATGGAAGCAGTCTCTGTTAAAAGTTCTGGGGAACAAAAACTTTATGACTATTGACGCAGCTGTAGAGGACAAACTCCTTGGACCAAAATTAGCGTTTTTTTAAGTTTTTGACAACTCAAATGGAACCTTTTCTTATAGCTTTTCAGACTGATAGTCCTATGATTCCGTTTCTCTATAATGATCTGAGTAAATTATTTAAAAATTTGTCATCTCGTCTTATAAAATCGGAAATACTAGAAAACTGTTCACTTGCAAATTTGGTTTTTTTGAAAAAAGAAAATTTTATAAATGTAAAAAACATCGATTTAGGATTCACGACAAGAGATGCTTTTAAAAAAGCTTCGAACTTGAATGATTTGGATAATCTGATTTTTCGTAAAGAATGCCAAAAAATTTTTGTAACTATTTTGAAAAAAATGAAGGTGAGATCGCCTTTAAATTTCCCGCTTACAAAGTACGTTTCTTGCCTAGATCCAACTTTCATTTATGATCATCCCAGAACTGCACTTCGTAGATTAACAAGTTGTTTGGATGTTCTAATTGAGAATAAGTGGATTTCTCCTACAATGTCTAAAAATATAAAAAACGAATTCCAAGCATTATCCACATCATCTCGAGTTCGAGAAAGTCTTAGAACGTTTAAAAAAATGTATTTCGTTTAGAAAAATTTTGTGCTGACTTATTACAAGCTCACCCTCCGTCTTGAAGTGTGCTTTACTTTGTAAAAATCATTTCGATTATTTCTCACGGCAACGCAGCTTTGGAAAGGGGTTTCTCAATCAACGAAGAATGTTTATTTGAAAATGTGCAGGAAAAAAGTTTGGTAGCTCAACGTATTGTGTTCGATTCAGTAGATAAGTTGCAATCTTTCGTCATTGATAAAAGTATGATTCACGCCGCGCGTAATGCACATTCATTGTACAGAGAGAACTTAAGTCGAAAAGCCAAAGAATTAAAAGAAAAAGAAAAGATTAACGAGGTAAAAAAGAAAGCTGCCAAAGAATTTCAAGAAATTACCGCTCGAAAATCGAAACTTCTATGTGATGCAAATAATCAAACTGATTACTTGAATGAAAGGATCAAAGAACTAAACGCAATTTTACATGATTAAAAAAAATATTAAATAAGAAAATTGTCCTATTCATGTTTTACTATTCTTATACATAATATTATTAATTATATAATTGTTTTGTAAACTCGTCGCTTGGGGGCAGCAACATGTCGACTCAGCTAAACGGTGAAAAAGATGCCGTTTCGAAAAGAAAAGTGAAAAACATGCCGTTTCGCGAAAGCGCAGAGAAACATACCTTCTTCAAATGAACAGTGAAGAACATGCCTTTTTAACCGTTAATATTAAATATAATAATAAATAAATAATTAATATAATAATATTAATAATTATAAATTAATAATTATAAATTAATCAATTAATTAAATTAATTACACAGCCACACAATAAAAGAAAAGTGTCTTGATCTGGGGTCGAGACATGTATATTCCGATGTATTTCGATGCGCTGAAACCGAATCCGACATCAGAGTTTGGCCAATGGGTCCTGGTTTCGCCCTAACTCCAAAAAATACTTTAAAATCGCTAAAATGGTCACTTTTAAATGATCAAACTTGAATCTAAGCGCATATTAGTAAGTTTCTAAGGTCCTTCATTTTTAATAAACTATTCTAGAAGCTTTTCAATTGAAAATTCATATAATAAATTAAATCTATCAAACATAACCTTAAAATTATAACTAAGCTTCCAAACAAACAAATTATATCATACACTGGGCAATAAAAATTTTGTAAGCTCATGAAATTTACTATTTAGGTCTTTTTATTATTACTGATTACGGACCTTATGTACAGTTTCCAAAATCCAAAATGGCGGATCCAATATGGCGGACACTATTATGAAAATTTGTTCGGATTTGTTTGAAAATCGTTATTTAGAAGGTTTCCGGAGTCGCTGATGACGAATTCCATGTCCGTTTTTAAAAATTCAAAATGGCGGATCCAATATGGCAGTCTTTATTATTTTAACATTTTTTTTAGATTTATTACTTGCGGTTTTTTGGGAACATCTCTTCAGTCCATTGTCTTGCTACTATACCGTGTTCTTTTTTCTTCAAATGACCGATGTCATCAAGTTTTCCCGCTTTTCGATCAATTTCAGTAGATCTGATTACTGTTGACACATTTATATATGTAATGGAACTCTTATTTTTTGAGGTAATTCCTTTGATGTAATTCATACAAAAATAGCAGTCTTTTAAATTTCGTGGTTTCTTCCATATCGTGGGTGTAGAGAACTTTTGATATTTTTTATCTTTCGAATTTTTTAAGCGATACAACATAAGTCTACAGGTGTTACAAACAATATGAGGAACCCAATTTGTTCCTTGGTGTAATAATTTACGACCAAAACAATTTCCGTACAGATCTTCTACCTCTTTAACTATTTTCTTCCGCAGGGAGCTGACTTCATATTTGCTACAAATGTAACAAAAGGAATCGGGACTTTTGTTACAATTATGTAGTCGAGAAGTCACTTTTCTTGTAGCATCGGACTCTTTATCAACCAAGTTACCCATCAATGAAGAGCTACGGTTGCCGGATGACGACGTCGGAGGGCCCGCTTTCCCACCCTGGACCAGACGCCGATACTGGGGTTCCTAATCCCTACATCGTAAAACATTTTCTTCCTGTATCTGCCATGACGGCATGAACGCCGTTAACCCAGGGACTCAGCCAGTATGGATCCGTTGTCCACCACGTGGAGGTGCCCTGGTTACAGATACAGGCAAAAATTGTTAACAAGGAGAGATTCTGAACCATGAAGTAGCAATAGCATATACATGATTTAATACACACAATAAATATATCGACATGAAATTAATTACTAGAAATATTTAAGGGTGAACAATTAAAAATTTAATGTCAGATTCGTCATCAGCGACCCCGAAAACTCCCTGAGTAATGATTTTCAAGCAAATCCGAACAAATTTTCATAATAGTGTCCGCCATATTGGATCCGCCATTTTAGATTTTGGAAACTTGACATAGGGTTCGTAATCAGTAATAATAAAAAGACCTAAATAGTAAATTTCATGAGCTTACAAAATTTTTATTGCCCAGTGTATGATATAATTTGTTTGTTTGGAAGCTTAGTTATAATTTTAAGGTTATGTTTGATAGATTTAATTTATTATATGAATTTTCAATTGAAAAGCTTCTAGAATAGTTTATTAAAAATGAAGGACCTTAGAAACTTACTAATATGTGCTTAAATTCAAGTTTGATCACTCAAAAGCTACCATTTTAGCGATTTTAAGGTATTTTTTGAGGTTAGGGCGAAACCAGGACCCATTGGCCAAATTCTGATGACGGATTCGGATTCAGCGCATCGAAATACATCGGAATATATATGTCTCGACCCTAGATCAAGCCACTTTTCTTTTTTTGTGTGGATGTGTAATTAATTTAATTAATTGTTTATAATAAATATAATATTATTAATTATTTATAGTTAATATAATATTATTAATTATTTATAATTAATATAATATTATTAATATAATATGAATATTAAATATTAACGTTTGAAAAGGCATGTTCTTCACCGTTCGTTTGAAGAAGGTATGTTTCTCAGCGCTTTCGCGAAATAGCATGTTTTTCACTTTTCTTTTTGAAACGGCATCTTTTTCACCGTTTAGCTGAGTCGGCATGTTGCTGCCCCCAAGCAACGAACTTTAAAAATCTTAAATCTAGGAATTCGAATTTTAAATCTAGATTTAGATCGCAACGTTGTCGACTGATTAGTTAATAACACGAATTACATGTCTGTTATGTAAGTTTTACTAGTACATTAACTTTTTAAAAACGATCTGCTTAATATTTATTATTATCCGATTAATATTTTAATAGTATAGCTATTAATCATTAAAAAAAGAAATCCTGGAAAAATTTAATTTAAGATCCGTGAAATCCGGGAATTTGAAAATCATATTTCGCTAGGCACCCTGTTTACTTATGTCGATTGATAACTTAGTTTTAACCCAACTTGATCAATCTAATCACCTACTATACAGATTAAGTAACGCACACTTTAATCGACGTAACGCATATACAATTTATATTGAGAAAATAAGTCAGTGATTCTTATATACTAATTCAGCATTTGTATTTCCACTTAGGAGAAAATTTGTATGCGTTACCTAAATGCTGTTTTGAACAATATTTGTTTGTTAAAAAAATTGATAAAATTAGTTAATTACTTTAAAATTAATAAGGTCAATTTTTGAAATAAATATAATTAATTTTAATCCAAACGGGATATTTGTAATAAATTATAAAAATGTTTGACACAGAAAAATAAGATGTAATATTATTATTTCGTAAAATATTATTTATTTTTTTATTTAATTTTTATTTAATTATTTATTTAAATTAAATAATATTATTTAAATAATTTAATTTAATTATTAATTTTTTTATTATCAAAAAACATATTAATACGTCATTTACAATTATATTCCGAGATTCGTTTTCGAGATAACTTGTAGTACCGCTAGTTCGCCTATGGTGTCGCCACGATCTTCAGCTAAAAAGGAACGATTAGTCTACCACCTATACATTCCTTTTCACTATTTCCGCCATATCGTTTTTTCGTGCGGTAGAAGCCACATCGTCAGTCTTCTTATTCCGCGTTGAAAAAGTAATTTTTGTGTTCAATATGGGTAAATCAAAGTCAAAAAAGAAAAATATCATTCAAAATCACCATTAAGAGAAATTGCAGTTCTACGGAAAGAATTGGAAACATTAAAAAGTAGTGCAGCGTGATCGCTATGTGGCGACGGATCACGACTTTAGTCCACCACGCAGGTCTGAAAGCAGACAGTCACATATCGAGCTGGATGATTACACAGGTCAACAAAAAAAGTCTTACTTTTTTTATGAGATATGATAGTAGTTTCCGAAGTATTTTTTGACGCTAAACATGATCCCGGGTCCAAAAATTGGCCATCACGTCAGGATTTTGAGAAAAATGGGGGTAAAGACCCCAAAAAACGTGTTTTTGAGCGTTTTCTATATTTTTTTTCTCCTAAACCTAACGTGCCAGAAACTTCTACATAGACTTAAATTGAAGCCTGAATTGTCCACTACAAGACCCATATCCGGAAGACCAAAAAAAATTAAAATTTTTTTCAAAAAATTAGGTTAAATTTACCAAAAATGTGTATTTTTGGGTTGCTTCAATGGATTTTTTAAAATCGTTTTGGATTCGTTTGAAAATTGTTATTTGGGGGTTTTTAGGGTCGCTGATTACGAATCCGATATTAGTTTTCAAAAATTCAAAATGGCGGATCTAAGATGGCGGATGTCAAAATTTATAATTGTTCGGATTCGCTTGAAAATTGTTACTCGGGGGTTTTTGGGGACGCTGATTACGAATCCGATATTATTTTTGAATTTTTGAAAACTAATATTGGATTCGTAATCAACGACCCAAAAAACCCCCGAGTAACAATTTTCAAATGAATCCAAAACGATTTTAAAAAATCCATCGAAGCAAGCCAAAAATACACATTTTTGGTAAATTCAACCTAATTTTATGAAAAAAATTTTAATTTTTTTTGGTCTTCCAGATATGGGTCTTGTAGTGGACAATTCAAGCTTCAATTTAAGTCTATGTAGAAGTTTCTGGCACGTCCGGTTCAGGAGAAAAAAATATAGAAAACGCTCAAAAACACGTTTTTGGGGGTCTTCACCCCCACTTTTCTCAAAATCCTGACGTGATGGACAGTTTTTGCACCCGGGATCGTGTTCAGCGTCAAAAAATACTTCGGAAACTACTATCATATCTCATAAAAAAGTAAGCCTTTTTTTGTCGACCTGTGTCATCGCTCGAGATCTCGTTAGTATAAAATATAGAGCGGTAGGCTCATACGTGGTATGTCATATACCGTTTCAAATTTTTTTTGGCGATGGGACCTCACGAGGGGAGGAACATATCGCGTAAATATGGTGACAGTCCCCTTGTGTGGGGATAAGTCATGCATTCTACTTATGAAAAGCGACGATCCAAGTCTAGATAAAAAAGCTACAGATCTATTGGAACGTGAAAAAACCGATTCTTTTTTGTTCGGAAAAGACCTACCAAGAGACTTAAGTTAGCTAAATCGATGGAGAAAGTGGAACTCACTTTGAAGTCTCAAAATAAAGTGGTGAAAAAATTTTCCAGACCGTCGACATCGGGAAACTGGAAAACACCGCCTGTAAAGACAGAGTATCTTACCAGGCGGGATACAAGGCGAAGAACTTCTATCATCGAGAAGCATCGCGAGGAAGACTTTGCCCGGAAAAATTTCCGAATCGAAATTATCCTCCACAGAGCCAGACCAAGCCTCGAGAGAATTCTCAGCAACAGCAGAAACAGTAACAGTAAACTATCATGCGGGACGGTTAAAACATTTTATTAGCGCCTGGTCGAATATAACAAAAGATAAATTTATTTTGAATACCATAAAAGGTTATGAAATCCCGTTTGACAAGATATTGAAGCGATTAACCAATTACTGAAATTAAAAGCTATAATAAAGTGCAAACACTGTTTGGATCAATTTTTATCGTCTTATTTTTTAATAAATCTACAAATCATTTTAAAATGAAGGACATTAGGTCAGCAATAAAATTAATTTCGGTTGATTCGTTTATGGCAAGTATAAATTAGGATTTGTATTGAATTTTGAAAAAGTAGTCTCGTTCCCAGTCAAAAATGTCATTTTTTAGATTTTATTTTAAATGCACCAAAATGAGACTCGAGCTTCCAGATAGAAAAAAGGAAAAAATCTTATTCAAAGTTAAAGTATTAAAAAATAAAAATATGTGTCGCATACGGGAATTCGCGCAGCTAGTAGGGACCTTGACATCATCGTATCCAGCAGTTGAGTATGGCTGGCTACATACGAAACATACACTTATTTTCATCACTTGTTGGGATTTGGCTGTACTTTTGTAAATTTATTACTTTTATAGTGATAAACAACTCCACCAAATATTTTTTCAAAATTTTGAAAATTACCAAAAATATGGCATTTTCAAAATTTTTGTCTTTTTTTAAAGTGCTATAACTTTAGTTCTAATTAACCGATCTTGGATTTAAAAAAAATATTTCTTTGGTTTTAAGTATATTTTAAGATACAATTAATATAAAAAAGAAAAGAATTTTTTTTTGAAATTTTAAAAAATTAAAAATCCGTTTTTGAAAAAACATCGTCTTCGATTTTTTTCAAAATTTTACTAAATGTTAGGGCAAATCTGCTGTACATATCCTGTGAGTTTGATCTTGGGATCTCAAAGGGATTCGGAGTAAAAAAATAAAACGTGACCAACAAATTACGAACATATGGGGCAAAATTTCTTAACTGCCCAGGTAAATAAATGAATTTTCTCTAAACTTTGCTAAAATGTTACTATTATTAGTGGAAGTGTAAATATTAATTTTTTTTAATTTGATAAAATATTTTTTGAATTATGGAGTTTAAAAACTTGGATTTTTCTAAAAATATCTTTTTTTCGATTTAATAAATTGATAAGTAAAGTTAATCGAATGAAAAGTGTGATAGTGATTTTTAAAGGGGTTTTCACGGGCTAGAAGCTGGTGACCTTTTTTCTATAGGCTATGTAAAAATCAAAGTGGGACTATGAGAATTTTTGAGGAAAATAATAATTTATCATTATTTTACATAGAAAATAATTATTTATCATTATTTTACATAGAAAATAATTATTTATAATTAATTTCTTCAAAAAGTTCCAGTGTTCCACTCTAATTTTTACATGGCTTATATGAAAAAAGGTCAGCTTTCGATTGGGATAGGTTACGAGAAAATAAAAAACACCGATTTTGAGATACAGTAGAACTTGGTTAATACGATTCTGTAGGGACCGTACTAAGAATGCGTCTTATGCGGGAAAACGTATTAGGTGAGATATAAAATGTATGTCTTTAATTGCAGGGACCATTATAAATGAGCGTCTTAAGCGAGAAATCGTATTAAACGGGATCGTAATAACCGGGTTCTACTGTATATTGAAATTAAGAATTTGACCTTGAATTTCAAGGTTAAATTGACAAAAAACAACTTTTTTTTCATCAAGAGCTTCTAGCCCGAGAAAACCCCTTTAAAAATCATTATTCATACTTTTAATTTGATTAATTTTACTTATGAATATATTAAATCACCGACGGAATAGCTCATTTGGTTGGTGCTCCGGCTTTGCGGGTGGTGTGAGCGAGGTTCGCGCCCTCCGTTAGCCGGGGATTTTTTCCGACAGGTGAGATATTCTGAGCGGGAGGTTTGACGTCTAGGTGCGACGGTGTGCGTTGTCGATTATTGTCCGATGCCTACCGCCGAAACTAGACTGTCGATAAACCGGTTGCACTCAGAAGAGGTTTTTCTACTTTTTCCCTCTTCTCTGGCGAGAAAACCCAATTACGGGTGGTCCAGGCAAAATACGAGTACTCCTATCTTCGAAAGTCGCACTGTAGGCGCATTTAGGTTAAATAAAAATTTGGTAATATTTGTAGAATAGTTATGCTTAATCCAAAAAAGTATTAGCAGGGACTCTTGTCGAGAGCGTAAGGCCAATAGGGCAGGAGTATAAATAAAAGAATATATTAAATCGAAAAAAAATATTTTCAAAAAAATCCAAATTTTGAAACTCTATAACTCAAAAAATATTTTATCAAATTAAAAAAAATTAATATTTATACTTCCACTAATAATAATAATATTTTAGAAAAGTTTAGAGAAAATTCATTTTTTTACCTGGGTAATTAAGAAATTTTGCCCCATATGTTCGTAATTTGAGGTTACGTTTTATTTTTTTACTCCGAATCCCTTTGAGATCCCAAGATGAAACTTACAGGACACGTAAAGCACATTTGCCCTAACATTAAGTGAAATTTTGAAAAAAATCGAAGACAATGTTTTTTCAAAAACGGATTTTTAATTTTTCAAAATTTCAAAAAAATTTTTTTTCTTTTTTATATTAATTGTATCTTAAAATATACTTAAAACCAAAGAAATCCTGTTTTTAAAATCCAAGATCGGTTAATTAGAACTAAAGTTATAGGACTTTAAAAAAAGACAAAAATTTTGAAAATGCCATATTCTTGGTAATTTTCAAAATTTTGAAATAATATTTGGTGGAGTTGTTTATCACTATAAAAGTAATAAATTTACAAATGTACAGCCAAATTCCAACAAGTCATGAAAATAAGTGTGTTGAACTGATGTGGAATCCACCAGATACCTTGCCTTATTAGCAAGTCAAGGAAATTACGATTCAAAGGTGACTATAAGAAATTACCTAAAATTGGAGCTTGATTGGTGGATAAATACCATCCCGAAAATAGTGAATCCGATTAGATCTGAAAATTACAAGCTTAAAATCTTCTCCGACGCATCTCTGACTGGCTGGGGGGCTTATTATGGTAGCGAACTTACATTAGGGCACTGTATAGAATTGGAAAAATGTCATCACATTAACTATCTAGAGCTCTTGGCTGCATTCTTAGGACTTAAATGTTTTGCCAAAAACTTAGTAGAATGCGAAATCCTACTAAGAATCGATAATACGGCAACAATTTCGTATATAAATCGCATGGGCGGGATACAATTTTCGAAACTCTCAGAAATAACGCGCAACATTTGAAACTGGTGCGAAGATAGAAAATTATGGTTGTTTGCATCCTACATCGCATCACAAAAAAATGTTGAAGCCGACAGAGGCTTACGTATTCAAAACCTGGATATAGAATGGGAGAACAATCTCACACAGTCTTCATTCAGGTAATCCAGTCATTCGATGTTCCGGATAGAGATCTTTTTGCATCTAGATGCAACGCTAAATGTAAAGATTATGCTTCTTGGCATCGTGATCCAGAGGCTAAATTCATTGACGCTTTCACAGTGAACTGGAAAGATTTTGATTTCTATGCCTTTCCTCCGTTTGCTATTCTACTGAAAGTGATTCGCAAAGTTATATCAGACCAGGCGCAAGGAATACTAATATTTCCTAAATGGTGTACACAACCGTGGTACTTCCTCCTCTTATCTCTCTTGATAGAGCCTCTATTAATACTCAACTCATCACCTGATTTACTTATTTCTCCGTTCAGATCTCGTCAACATCCACTATCGAAGTCATTAATTTTGATGTCAGGGAGACTCTCAGGGAGGCGTATCGTAGAAAAAATATTCCTGAGGAATCAATAAATATCATGCTCTCATCTCTAGCCGACTCGACTATGAAGCAATACACAGTTAACATTAAGCAATGGCTGGTTTTCTGCGATAAATTTAAAATTGATCCATATCAAGCAGATGAAAATCAGGCACTTAGATGGCTGACAGATCGTTTTCAAGCGGAAGCTTCGTACGGAACCATTAACACTTGCCGAGCGGTGTTGGGATTGTTACAAGGTGAAAAGGTCTCACAGGGAGCAACGATAACGCGATTCCTCCGTGGTGTCTTTCGGCTCAGACCGGCCAAACCAAAGTACGAAGACATCTGGGACGTAGCTCCTGTGTTAGAGACAGTCGCTGTATTGTGGCCACTGGATTCACTCACGCTCTTTCAGCTCACTTCTCGTCTAGTTATTCTTTTTGCCCTGGCTAAAGCGCACAGGATGCAAACTCTCGCTGCAATTAATTTGGACAACATAGTCGATAAAAACGAAGGATATTCAATCAAAATCGTTAATTTAATTAAAACGTCGCGACCAGGAAAATGTCAACCTTTACTCTCTTTACCAAGGTTTTCAGACAAACCCGAACTATGTGTAGCAAGCACACTTGAAGAATATTTAAAAGTAACAAGCCTACTTAGAGGTAACATAATAACCCATATTTTAACGACAAGAAAGCCGTATAAACCAGCTACTACACAGTCGATTTCTAGATGGATTCAGACATTTTTAGCTAGTAGTGGGATTAACAATAAATACAAAGCGCAAAGCACAAGACACGCAGCGACATCGACAGCTTTAAAAAAGGGCGTAGATTTAAATATTATAAATAATATGGCTGGCTGGTCGAAAGACTCATTAACGTTTGCAAAGTTTTATAATCGGCCAATCGTTGAGGCCAAAAATTCATTCACTGAGACAGTTTTGCTAAATTGTTAAATATAAAAATGTTTTCTTTGTACAACTTCGACTTTACTTTATGTTCTCAAATTAATTTATGTTTTGATCTAACTTATCTGTTGTGAAGTTCAATCGTAATTATATAAAGAGTTTCGTTGAGAGATAATCCCACCCTTAAAAAACTATTATCCCACCCGTAAAATGTTATGTTCTAAACTTCAAACTATCTGGCGAAAATGGTGACAAGGATTGTATAGGTGGTAGACTAATCGTTCCTTTTTAGCTGAAGATCGTGGTGAAACCATAGGCGGTCTAGCGCTACTACAAGTTATCTCTCAATGAAACTCTTTATATAATTACGATTGAACTTTACAACAGGTAAGTTTGTTTAATCGATCAATTATTTTTTATTAATTAAAAATAATTATATAAATATTAAGAAATTTATAAAAATACTCTTACATATAATTCAAATAAGGTAATTATTTAGACAAAAAAAGAAAAAAAAAGCCGTGATTCTAAATAATTACCAATTATACTAAAGTGTGCCTAAATAACATGTAATACGCAAGTATAGAAAGTTTAAAAACAATCCATGATACATACATTAAAATTTATAAGATTATTTCTGGAATCCTTCATGTGAATAACAACTATATTTATGCTAAAGTTTTGAAATTTGGAGCAATGTGCAGACAGGCTTCTGATTTTATTAGTAAGCATTAAATAGAAATATTAATTGGAGCTAATAATTATAATTTTTTCGTTTTTTAAAATTTTTCGAAAACATTTTTATACTTACATCTTGGATATGGAATAGTATTTTTTGCAAAATTATGCTAAAATGTGACTAAATGACGTGTAAAACTCAATTATAGAGCGTTTAACAAGAATACATTAAAAAATGTAAAATTTTTAAAAATTTCGATATTTTGAAAACATTTTTATATTTACATTTAAGTTAAAGGACACAATTTTTTGAAAAATTATGCTAAAATTTAACCAAATAACATGTAACAATCAATTATAGATCATTTAAAAGCAATTCATTAAAAAATATAAAATTTGAAAAATTTCCATTTTTTACATTTTTTGAAAACATTTTTATACTTACATATTGGTTATAAGGCATTATTTTTGGCAAAATTATTTTGAATAATGACTAAATAACATGTTATACTCAATTATTGAAAGTTTAAAAGCATTTTTTAAAAAAATGTTAAATATGAAAATTTTTGATTTTTTTTTTAAATTGAACATCTCCAGTTCTAATTAATATATTTCATATCTGTGAATTTGTAAACCTTCCTTGGCCCAAGGTCTAACATTCTGCCAAATTTGGTTCAAATCGGTAAACACGTTTTTGTGTTATTAGGGTACAAAGATTTTGTGACATACATACATACATTAAAATTTTTACGACTATTTCTGGAATCCTTTATGTCAATAACAACTATTTATGCTAAAATTTTGAAGTTTGAAACAATGTACAGACAGACATCTGATTTTATTAATAAGGATTACTGTTTAATTTAAATTTAAAATTAACGTTAATTTAATTTTTATGACTAAAGTAGTGTTTCATTTATATCAAATGACACTTTTTGTTTAGAAACAATCTAACAAAAAATGAAAAATTCAAAAAAATAATTATTGTAGTCAATAATTTTTTAGCACTAATTGTTGTAAAATTAATTTAAAATGTGACTGGGTTTCTTTAATTTTACCGTTATAGAAAGTATATAAATATTCTGTCAAAAAAAATTGAAATTTTTTTTTTTTCAATAATTTTGATTTATACTGTTCTAATGAACATTTTTTTTAATCTGTTAATTAATTAACCTTCCTTGGGTCAATACCTAACAATGTGACAAATTTAGTTCAAATCGGTAAAAGCGTTTTTGTGTTATTAGGGAACAAAGCTTCCGTGACAATCATACATACATACAGTAAAATTTTCACGACCATTTCTGGAATCCTTTATGTCAATAACAACTATTTATGCTAAAAGTTTTAAGTTTTAAGCAATGTACAAACAGACGTCTGATTTTATTAATAAAGATTAGTAACATTTTCAAACAGGATCGTTGCAGTCATTAAATGAATATTATTAATTATAACTACAATTAGTCAAAGCACTATTAAATAGTAAAGAATTACTAATTAGAATTTAGAAAATTAATAAATTAATAAATTTTTTATGAAGGTTACTGCTTCAGTGAATAACATTTACTAAACAAATTAGTATGATTAATTGACTAATTCATTCGCTTAACATTCCATTTCATTTAGTAGATGTTTCTAATTAAAATAGTAACCTTAATAAATAAACTAGTAATTTTATACTACAAACATCAATTACTAACATTAACAAATAGATCAGCAGTTTTCAACTACACTGAAATAAAAATTTAATTGATTCAAATAACCAATTAATTGACTATTATCAATTAAATATTTACTTTAATAAAATAATATTTAATGGATTCAATTAAATGGTGTTTGAATCAATAACTTCAGTATTTGAAGCAAATACCAATTAATTGACTCTAATAAATATTATTTGATTCAATTAAATATTTAGTCGATAATAGTCAATTAATCGTTTATTTGAATCAATTAAATTTTTTTTCAGTGTATCAATTAGTATTTTTTGACTTGACTATAGAATTAATATTTATATAATTAGACAAAAATAGAATAGTTAATTAACTAATTTATTTTTTAGGGTAATTATTTAAATAATAACGTTCACTAAACATATTAGAAACCCTAAAAAATGTATTGATAGATTTCTACTACTAACTAGTACTTTTCGACTTTAATAAATTGTAGTAAAAAGTAATTGATTAGTTAACTAATTCGTTTGTATTTTTGCTTCTATTTTATTTCGTAGACATTTTACTAATTAAAATATTAACTTTAAAAATAAACTGGTAAGGTTCTACTACCAACAACTATTTTTATACTATAATTAGGCAAAGTCAATTAATATAATTAATAAATTAACTTCAACAGTTTATTCCATCAATTTATTTTTAAAGGTTATGAGTTTACTACATTTTAAGACTGCATTTACAACAAATTACAAACTTTGACAAATAAATTAGTAGCTCCCTAAACAGAGAAAAAATGCTATTGAATTTATAGCACACATATTCACATTTGTTCGAAAGCAAATGTCAGTAACTTGATGTAATATGTAGTCTTTTTTATAGCACGTCTTTTAAAGCAGAAAATGACTTCTTTGATTCAAAAACGATGTTATAAAATGAACTACATTTCGCATTAAGTTAATGACTTGCTTTTGAACGTATGTGAATATGCGTGCTATAGATTCAATGGCATTTTTTTCTCAGTGTAATATTAACTAATAATATTTTGACTACATAATTATTAGTTAAAATTAATTCATTGTCTAACTACTAAATCTTAAAATAATTTTTCCACTATAATAATTATATTAGAAAATTATTTCAAAATTTAAAGTTATACTTTCACTTCTTTAAGATAACAATCCTTCTATGAAATCAGTAGATGTGCAAATTAGGTAAAAAGAGACATTTGAATGTTATTTATCTTTAAAAGAGAAAGAAAGCAATAGCGTTAGATTTTCTGCATTATAAACAGAGAGCGAATGATGTTATTATTACAGAGTACCAGCAACGCGCGTAGTGTGTCAATTTAATACTTATTATTATTGGGTGTTTAATTAACACCAGGTTTGTGTTAAAATAACACTGTTTAAAACTAGAAACCAGAAATTATTGTCAAAAATTTATTCTACGCGAGCTGATGGTACACGCCCAGGCAAGCAAACGCTGCAATAGTACGCCCCGCCTACCGTCTTACTGAGCTTTCACGTCCAATAGCAAAGCGTAGTTTTTGGTTTTTAATTGCGATTAACGGAAAAACTACTGAAAATTTTTAAAAAGTGCAAAGGACTTTTCGTCTCAGTTTTTTCAGTAGATTATGCCCCTTTAATATGTACACCCTCGACTGGGACACCCTGTATATATATATATATATATATATATATATATATATATATATATATATATATATATATACTAGAGGGGCTGCGCCGCCCTGCGCGCCAACCCCCCCCCGTTATTAAATTTACAGTTTAAAGTTTTTATCTAAAAATACATTGATTTAAATTTTTTAAATTATTTAAAATATTTCAACAATTGGTTTTTATGTTTTCCCTGTGACCTGTGAGTAGGAAGAGGGTTTTGAGGTTATGTTTGTCATTTGACCTGTGAGTGGGAAGGGGATTTTGAGGTTATGTTTGCCCTGTGACCTTTGAATGGGAAGGGGGTTATGAGGATCTGTTTTCCCTGTGACCTATGAGTAGTGAGGAGGTTTTGAGGTTATGTTTGTCATGTGACCTGTGAGTAGGAAGAGGGTTTTGAGGTTATGTTTGTCATTTGACCTGTGAGTGGGAAGGGGGTTTTGAGGTTATGTCTGTCATTTGACCTGTGAGTGGGAAGGGGGTTTTGAGGTTATGTTTGCCAAGTGACCTGTGAGTAGGAAGGGGTTTTAAGGTTATGTTTTCCCTTTGACTTTTGACCTTTGAATCTTGAAACAGCGGCGGCGGCGATATCTTTTTATAAGATAGACAGATATATATATATATATATATGGCTCATTTAATTTAAAATGTAAAATCTATGTCCCTTGGACGGAAAAAAAGTTTTTAGATAGCAAATGAATATTTTTTGATTTATTTTATTAACATCTAACATAGTCTAATTTTTTATCATTTGAAAAGAACTTTGAGGTACTTTAAAACGAAATGACGGACTAAAAAGCAGACTAAATGTCCCCCACTGTCCCTGTCCCCGAGGCACTTATACTACATTGCCTCCGATAATTATTGTATGCATTCTTTTTTTATTATATTTAAACGAAAATTATTTATAATCTCTTAAGTCTTATATTTTAAAATTCATTAATTACTTTATATAAAATTCAAGAATATAATTTTAAAAAATAACTTAAGACGTATCACTTATTTTCATATTTTATATTCTGCCAAAATGTATTCATTTTTACATACTTACTACGAATAGATTACGTGCTTACACTTATTGTTTTATCGACGCTACAATAGTAAATGAATTACCTCAAAATATCAAAGCAATAAGAATGTTCTGGTATCTATCATGCAAATTATATAGTGGATCAGAAAAATAATTGATTAACGGTTGTAACATATAGTTGTCCACTACTGTCCCTTCTGTAAAATGGTAATACAATACTTTCTATCTCTTATAAGTCAATTATTATTAAAAAGTTTCAATTCTTTAAGAAAGCTGACACCTTGCGTTGCTTTCTAAATTAATTATTTATGTTGTGAATAACAAAAATAGCAAAATGTCCCCTACTGTCCCGTATATTAGCTTTATTCTTATTATGTGGGTACAAATTTTTAAATTCAATGTATAAAAAACGGAAACTTAGTTTTATTTAATAAGAAGTTATTTATATGAATATAATATAAATATTCTTCATATCCCAGTAAACAAAAACTAATTGAAATAAATTAAAAAGAATTCACAAAGTGCTTCCGTGAATCCTGCTTTGTGGCAAATACGAATTGGAGTCATGTTGCAATTTTCATGAATTTGTCAAATGCGAATTCGTTTGCACAAATTGAGACAAATTTAATCGAATTTAATCGTATATACAAATAGCTTAAATGAATCCCGCTTTCTACCAAAATACTTAATTCATTTCAATCCGTTTGAATTAGTTTTTTACTCAAATAATATTTAGCCTTTTTTATATACTGTTTCTGTTTAAACTGCCCCCTACTGTCCCCAAGTACCTTAACCAATCTTCTGTTAGTTTTTGTATAAAAATAAAAAAGTTTGTTGTCTACGCATTAGAATTATTATTTATTTATATAAACGCATCTTAACATTTACACACAAAAGGTTTATTTATTAAAAAAATAAAGTTGAACAAAAACCAAACAAAATTATCATATTGTGCCAAAAATCTGTCTGCCATTAAAAATATTTACGTCTAATGCTATAACCATTATCCCTATCGATTTTCTAAAACAATAAATAAAATAGAAAATTTGATTACAAACACAAAATCGAAAATTAATATTTTAACTTTCCTGCAAACTAATTTTACCTTTTAAATGAAATGAGCCATATATATATATATACACTTCGAATTAGTGGAAGGCGAGTAATAAGATTCAAAAACGAAGGACAACGCACAAAATACTTTAGGAAATTACTTTAGGACAATATTCTTTGAGATGTCCTGATCAAATAATCCTTATGATAAAATCTCCCCCAAAGAATAGTTTTCGAGATATAATGAGTTAAAGTTGAAAAAGAAGGGGAACTTTCTATACACTGATTAGCATTTTCATGTCCATCGTAATAATTACATAATCTACAAAACATGCGTCATAGCCATCAAACAAACAACCACAATATAATAATTCCTAAGCATAAAATAATATAATATAATATAATATAATATAATATAATATAATATAATTATGTTTAACACAATCTTCAATCTATTATATAATTACATTATATTATATATAATATATATTATATTATTTTTAGGAGTTATTATATTGTAAATGTTTTTTTGATGGCTATGACGCATGAAACAGATTATTTAATTATTACGACGGATATGAAAATGCTAATCAGTGTATAGAAAATTCCCCTTCTTTTTCAACTTTAACTCATTATATCTCGAAAACTATTCTTTGGGGGAGATTTTATCATAAGGATTATTTGATCAGGACATCTCAAAGAATATTGTCCCAAAGTTTCGGACAATTTGGCCGAAAGCCATTTTCTTTGTATTTTGTGCGTTGTCCTTTAAATAAGATTCATTCATTCAAAAACAAATTACGCATAGGAGCGTTACGTCGCACTCGCAAACTAATGAAAAAATATATTCTGTATACTGATATAAAATCAGTACAGGATAAAAAAATATCCATTTATCTTTTAATTTTTTTAGCGTTGAAAGACATTTTAAAGAAAAGTGAGTTTTTTCATCGAAAATCAGTGAACTGAAAGTGAATCAGTGTGGGTTTTCCAATCTTACGTAATAAGACATTTGAATTTTTTGTTAATACTTTTCTATTTCTTAATATCTGATTAAATTAAAATAAGTGACGCCAACAATATGAAGATAGAAAATTTCGTAAATCTGAAGTAAGTAATTTTATTAAAAAATAAATATAAATAGATATATATTTCAATGTATTGAAATTTAAGGGGTTTATAAAAGAAGGTCTTTCTCCATGTTTATTGGTTTTTATATTATAATAGGGGAGAGTCCCTACTGTCGGGTCACCTTTACGGCTGGGTCACCTCGGGTTTCTTAGTTGTAACAAACTGGTGTCATTTACCATTGCATGTAAATACTTGTTAGTGATGGTAGAAAACTTTTCACGTCATTTTCATAAAGTTAATTAAACAAAAGGGAAGATGCAAACAATAAAGTAAGATGATGAAATTTATTCATTAGAGAGTGCTTTAGTTCTTTGGTATGTTATTTGGTTTTTATATCGTGCGTTTATATCTGTGTGCTAAAAAAATAAAAACGACGCGAAACTTACGGTCGGGTCACTTTATATCGTGCATGTTGGAACGCATTATTTTACAATTATGGTGCGTTCTGGCATCGGAAATTCATTTGTTTAAGGTAGAAATGTGTGAAGAACGTCATTTTACAGTAAAAAAAATATATTCATGTTTGAAAAACGTTCGTAAAATATTTTGAAAAGTCTCATTTCACATCTCCTTCGATAACGAATTGTAAACGTTTCGTGTACTGAGAATGTTTTTAGATTAATTTTTATGTGAATTTTTTATTTCCTTTTTCATTTTTAAGTGCATTTCAGCATTCTTCTGTAATTTACGGGACATTTTTAGAAATATTCCTTCATTTCACATTGATTTTCTACGGTGACCCGACCGCAAAGACCTGATCCGACCGTAACGACATTTTTTTTAAATGTTTATAACTTTTCCAATTTTTGTCCAGACATTTTCTGATGTACAGAAAAAAATTCCACTTTAGAAGATCTTTCCAACCATATGTCAGAAAACGTGAAATTCGGCCTAGAACGTAAGTTATGGGCACAAGTCAAAAAGTGATCCGAACGTAGTGGCTCTCCCCTATTATTATTAAAAAAAGTTATTTATAAGGAATAAATGCTAAAATACAAATGCTGTAAAAATTAATTTGTGCATTTCATTATAAAAACTAAGCAGTAGTGTAATTGTAAATTTATATTGGAATTGAAAAAAATTTGAATTAAATCAATTGATAATTTATATTGGAAATGATAATTGATATTATTAGAATTAAAAATTTATATTGGAATTGAAAATTAATATTACTGACAAGATAATTGATATTGGAATTGAAAATTCATATAGGTTACAAAAAAATTGAGGATAAAGAAAGTAGGAAAAATTGGAATTAAAGACAAATAAGATAAAACTAAAAAAAACTTGTGAATAAGAAAGACGTTTATTTATTTAAAAATAATTTTTATCACAGCTGTTAAATTTACGAAATAAAACCATGGCTAGTAAAAAAGAATTATTTAGTTTAAGTGATAAAAATTATCATATAATTGATAATAAAAATGCAATGTTGAATGATTATCATATGCATGAATGTCAAAAGCTTTTAGAAAGACAATTAAATTTGTTTTATAATATGCAAAGCACTTTATTTTTACTAGCGCTTGATCTGATAATTCCAATCGAAAAAATAATAGGCATATTCAAATACTTTTTAGTGATTCTTTCAAATCTGTTCACTGGATTTGCACTTATGATGGAACAAGACTTTATATTTTTGACAGTCTAAACAAAGGCTCTTTAAATGAGGATCAAATGAACTATTTAGTTAGATTATATCCCTTTAAACCACCAGTAGTATTTTCATCAGTTCATCAACAACCGTTAGGCAGTGTTGGTTGTGGAGTATTTGCTATAGCATTTGCAACATCTTTATATTTAATAAAATACCAAACACTCTTTATTATAATTATTGTCAAATGAGAAATCATTTGAAGTTTATTTTTAAAAACAACATTTAAGTCGTTTTTCGACTAAAAAATTTGTGTTAATCCACATTTAATGATTAAGTATGATTGGGATTGTCTTTTGAATGATTCAATTAAAAAATTCTGTACAGAAAAATAAACCCTAACAAAATTATTGATCAAGAAATTCCTTGTGAAAGAATTTTCAATAATGCAAAGGAAATTAATAATCCTTTAAAGACGTAACAATATAGTGCTATACTCAAATCCAATAGTAAAATTAAAAATACATTTTATTCAGATAAAGTAGACGTTTCCTCTAAAAAAATTCAAACAAGTCAGTTTGAGTTCCAACAACAGCATTCAGATGAAAAAAAGAATGAAGTTATAAATAATGAAGTAGACTTTTATCAAAAAGAAAGTAGTGTACAATGTCAAAAAGAATATAGAGAATTACTAAAGCGTACAAATTTTTTCTGTAAAGTTATTAATTCAAATGATGATAACATGAATGAATCTGTTAATTTACTCATTACTTCTATTCCTCTAATAACGAATGCACATGATAGTGTAAAGGAAACAAATTCTTTATTCAAAACTGTCCAAAAAATTGCAGTGGAGAAACAAAAAATTTATCGTGCCTAACAAAAACTGAAAAGAAAAATTAATATTATTAATCATTTAGACGAATTAGATGTTTCGTCTGTAAAAATAAAAAAGAGCCAGGTAGAATACAAAAAAATACAGGGAAAAAAAGAAATCAAAAGAGAAGGAAATAAGCTCTTTATTTGATGATTCAACAAATGTAATTTTTAATGATTTACAAAAAGGAAATGAAATAAAATCTTTGTTTGATGATAAAAATTTGATGAATCAAGTTAATGATTCAAATGATGATAACATAAATTAATCTGTTAATTTAGAAAATATCTTTGCTTCTATTTCTCCAATAACGAGTGCACATGACAGTGTTAACGAAATAAATTCTTTATTTAAAAATGTTTGAAAAAGTGCAGTGGAAACTCAAAGAAATTATCGTGCCAAACAAAAATTGAAAAGAAAAATTAATATTATTAATCATTTAGACGAAGCAGATGTTTTGTCTGTAAAAATAAAAAAGATCCAGACAGAATACAAAAAAAATAAAGGGAAAAAAGAAATCAGAAGAGAAGAAAAAAAGCTCTTTGTTTGATGATTCGAAAAATGTTAATTCGAATGAATTAAAAAAAGAAACTAAAATAGGCTCTTTGCTTGATGACTCTAAAAATGTTAAATCTAACCAATCGATTGATTTAATGAACCGTGGATTTATCCCATATTTTATCCTCTCGAAAATGAAGGTATATTGTAATATTGTAAATACAAAATAGATATTAGAGATAAGGAATTTAATCAATTTTTATATAGGGGAAGATTATTTCAACAATTGGTTGTTGACAATTATGTAAAAGTAGAGAAAGATATATTACGATTTTGTGCAAACAATCAAGCTCAATTGAGAAGTGAAACATATCAAGGGCTAATCGATTATTTCATAAGTTAATCATGAGTTAGAAATTAATGTACATGTAGGAAAAAGCTTATATTGTCATAAACTTTTATAGGATCACCTTGTAATATGATGCAGCAATATCAGGATGCCATGGCTATTGTTGACAACAAGTTATTTAGTCCAGTCGCCCTGTGAAAAAAGTGGTCATTTCGTGCCAAAATTGATACCTGAAGTCTGATTGTGGATTCATATAGTGTGGGGTGGTAGTAAGAATATGTATATGTTTCCCACTCGAGATTTTTCATGCTGCGCGTTATAAACAATTTGGAAGGTGCCGAAAAACAGTTTTTTGATGACCGTTCTTTCCCATCAAATTATAGGGAAAAAAGTTGTAAATAAAAGTTATAGAGCTCGGAAATACCTTTAAAATGATAGGTCATATGTTAAAATTGGTCCATTTGTTTATTTGCAAATGAATTTAAACCACTAAAAATGGCACTTTCTTATTTGTTTAATAACTTAAACAAAAGTTAACAAATTCTTTCGATATTCTCCAAAAATGTACCTCTCAAGACCCTCAAGATGTGTGCCAAATCTGAATACGATTCGATAAATAGTTTATAAGAAATTCCATTTGTTAACTAAAAACATGATTTTTTAAAATGGAATTTCTACATTTTTGGCCGGATAAAAATCAATTTTTTTTGTTGGGTTCTCTTCATGAAATGTCAATCTATCAATAACAATTTGTAGCGAATTGAATATTTACAAGAAAAATGATTTTTTGGGGGGAAAAATTTTTGACTTATAAACAAATGAACACTACATCAACAATTTTTACTTTAACAATTTGGCATAAACGCCATTTGAATACTTATTCTTTCCTGCAAATTTTGCATAAAAAAATTTTGATCTAGGTCAAAAGGGGGGGAGATAATTTTTTTTTTCAAAAAATTCCTGAGCCTTTAATTATTAATATTTTTTATTTTTTTAAATATATTTTTTTAGTTGATTAGTCATACTAATTATAAAAAAATCAATCTAAACATCTATGCACTTCATGTTCGTAAAAAAATCCTAAAATGTATGCAACGTTTGAATTCAACGTAGAGCAGCCTATTTGCTCTAGGCTGCATAGTGGGGGACATAATCAGTCGCTCGCGCTAAAGTTTAATTCAAACTTTCAAATTCGTAAAAGTTGTCATAACATTCAAACAAATTGATGAATTTTTATCATTTTTTTTAAACTGGGCTAAAATTTTCTCAGGAATTCAAATTTTTTATTTGTTTTTTGAAAAATTTATAAATAATGTCAAAAAATTATTAATTAAAAAAAATTTTTTTTGGTTTTTTTTTAAATTCATTTTTTTCAAATTTTTTATTTTTAACTGCTCGAATAATAAAAGAAACACTAATTAATTATTTTTGCATTAAAAGAATTAAGGTTTTTGAAAAATTGCTATTTGCAGAACAATATTATACTAATAATTTGACATATATTTCGAAAATACCTCAATTTTGGGTAAGAAAAAAGTTCTGCGAATAGCATTTTACCGAAAACTTTAATAAACTTGTATTGCTTTTATTATTCGAGCAGTTAAAAATAAAAAATTTAAAAAAAATGAATTTCAAAAAGAAAACCAAAAAAAAATTTTTTTAATTAATAATTTTTTGACATTATTTATAAATTTTTCAAAAAATAAATAAAAATTTGAATTTCTAAGAAAATTTTAGCCCAGTTTAAAAAAAAAATGATAAAAATTTATCAATGTGTTTGAATGTTATAACAACTTCTACGAATTTAAAAATTTGAATTCAACTTTAGCGCGAGCGACTGATGATGTCCCCCACTATGCAGCCTAGAGCAAATAGGCTGCTCTACGTTGAATTCAAACGTTGCACACATTTTAGGATTTTTTTACGAACATGAAGTGCATAGATGTTTAGATTGATTTTTTTGTAACTAGTATGACTAATCAACTAAAAAAATATATTTAAAAAAATAAAAAATATTAATAATTAAAGGCTCAGGAATTTTTTGAAAAAAAAAAATTATCTCCCCCCCCTTTTGACCTAGATCAAAATTTTTTTTTGCAAAACTTTCAGGAAAGAATAAGTAATCAAATGGTGTTTATTACAAATTGTTAAAGTAAAAATTGTTGATGTAGTGTTCATTTGTTTATAAGTCAAAAATTTCTCCCCCCAAAAAACCAGTTTTCTTGTAAAAATTCAATTCGCTACAAATTGTGATTGATAGATTGACATTTCATGAAGAGAACCCAACAAAAAAAAATTGATTTTTATCCGGCCAAAAATGTAGAAATTCCATTTTAAAAAATCATGTTTTTAGTTAACAAATGGAATTTCTCATAAACTATTTATCGAATCGTATTCAGATTTGGCACACATCTTGAGGCTCTTGAGAGGTACATTTTTGGAGAATATCAAGAGAATTTATTAACTTTTGTTCAAGTTATTAAACAAATAAGAAAGTACCATTTTTAGTGGATTAAATTCATTTGCAAGTATACAAATGAATCAATTTTAACATACGACCCATCATTTTAAAGGTATTTACGAGTTCTATAAATTTTATTAACAACTTTTCCCCCTATAATTTGATGGGAAAGAACGGTCATCAAAAAACTGTTTTTCGGCACCTTCAAAATTGTTTATAACGCGCAGCATGAAAAATCTCGAGTGGGAAACATATACATATTCATACTACCACCCCACACTATATGAATCCACAATCAGACTTCAGGTATCAATTTTGGCACGAAAAAACACAGGGCGACTGGACTAATTTGAAGAAGTGAAGTCTTATGTTTATGTTATTGAATTTTAAAAGCGAGGATTGCCACATATTCATTTGTTAGTTATATTAAAAGAAAATTCTAAATTATCAACAGTTGACAGTGTTGATCGTTATATTTCAGCAGAAATTCCTGATGAAAATAGCAATCCTTCTTTGCATAAAATAATCATTATGAAGAGAACAGGTATGTAGGTCCTGTTGAGGCAGTTTGGAGAATTTTAAGTAAACCATTGGGGAAAAAGAGTCATAGTATTAATCGTTGACTTATACATTGACAAAATAAACAGAATGTTATTATTCGTGAAGGGAAAGATAATAACAATGTTTCTTTTGATATGCGGAAAAATACAAAATTGCTCGATTTTTTAAACTTAATGAACGTGATATTTCTGCTCGTCAGTATTATTATTGAGAAATATCAGAACATTTTACGTGGGTAACGAAATCTCTTGAATGGAAAAAAAGAGTTCTTAAACAAAAAGTATTAGGAAGAATGTATTCAGTTAACCCATGTCAATCAGAGTTATTTCACCTTAGATTATTGTTGCTTACAGTAAAATGAGTAACTCTTTCCAAAGTTTAAGAACAGTTAATGGAGATATTTATGAATCTCTTACATCTGCCTGTTCAGCATTAGGACTTATAGAATATGATAGCGAGTGGATTAGGACAATGGAAGAAACTACATTATGGATGATCATCTTGATTATGGTCATTCACTTCGACAATTATTTGTAAAAATTCTAATTCATTGTCATCCTGTTCATCCGGAAAAACTTTGGGAAAAATTTAAGGGTCAAATGTCAGAAGACTATTCAAAACTTGACATTATTGATGCTGAAAAAACAGCTTATAAGAATATAAAATCGATGTTATTACATGAAGGATATAGTCTAACTGATTTTCAGGGATTATTAGACATTAATCAAGATTTATCTGCACAGGTTGATGATGTAAATATTTTTGAACATATTAAGATAAGAGAGCAAAATTATTATAAATTAAATGTTGAACAAAAAAATATAGTTGATAATATACTTAAAGTCATAAAAGATTCTTCCTTTAATAGTTCTAAATGCTTATATATTAATGGTTGTGAAGGATCTGGAAAAACTTTTTTATATATTACTTTATGGCATTTATTAAAAAGTAAAGGAATAAATGTTTGCTACATGGCTTTTACAGGTATAGCTGCCACTCTGCTTCCTAACGGAAAACTGTTCATAAAGATTTAGGCTTTTCTGTTCCACTGTACAGTGATTCTTTTTCCAATATTAAAGTTCAGTCAAAAGAAGCACTTTTTAAAAAAAAATACTGATGTTTTAATTGGGATGAAGCACCAATGGCTGCAAAATATGCCTTAGAAGTTATGGATAAGTTATTAAGAGACATAATCCCACATAGCACAATATCTTGCTGTAAGTTTGTGGTGTGGATCACACGTATAGTTTGTAAGGATACGAGTTGTATACTTCTGGTAAACTCAAGGTAATCTTTAAATTTCCGCCATTACCGTAAGCTTACAAGTAAAGGTTATTGTAAGGTTACATGTTAATGTTACTGTAAGCTTACAAGTAAAGGTTATTGTAAGCTTACAAGCATAGTTTACTGTAAGCCTACAAGTAAAGGTTATTGTAAGCTTACAAGTAAAGGTTATTGTAAGCTTACAAGTAAAGGTTATTGTAAGTTTAAATGATAAGGCTGTGGTAAGGTTACTATAAAGTTGTAAGGTTGTGGTAAGTTTACTAAATAAGGTAAATCTTTACAAAATAATTTATAATATAATTAAAAAATAAATAAAAAATTTTTTGAAAAAATTTTTGGTCTTGCTCCATTTTGGAAATTTAACAAGCCATTGAAAATGTTAAAAACAAATTTGGGAGGACTGGGATTCGAACCCGGGATCGACGAGCATAAACCTAACATTCTAACTAACTGATCTAAGTGGGGAACTGACAAAGAAAAACTCAATATTGCTTTTAAGATGAACCAAGAAGATGACTAACTCTTTAAACGCAATATTGATTTTTTCTTTACCATTTAAGCTGACAATAACTTTTACTTGTAAGCTTACAACAACCTTTACATGTAAACTTACAATAATCTTTACTTGTAGGCTTACAGTAAACTATGCTTGTAAGCTTACAATAACATTTACTTGTAAGCTTACAGTAATCTTTACATGTAAGCTTACAATAACCTTTACTTGTAAGCTTACGGTAATGGCGGAAATGTAAAGTTTACCACAAGTATACAACCCTATCCTTACAAACTATACGTGTAATCAACACCACAAACTTACAGCAAGATATTGTGCTATGTGGGATGAAATCAAATGAAGTTTTTCGTAAAAAAATTGTTTTCCTAGGAGGAGATTTTCGACCAATTTTACCGATAAAAGAACGAGCTACTAGATCAGAAATTATAAATTTATCAATAAAAAATAGTAAATTATGGAAATGTTTCCGAAAGTACACATTAATAGAATATATGAGAACTTTACCAGAGGAAACAGAATTTGCAGATTTTCTACTTAAAGTTAATAATGGTGAATTAAATGATATAGATGATAACATCCAAGAACCAGAACATATTATTCAACAAGGCAATATAGATATAGCTAAAGAAATGTATGGTCATTTAATACCACAGAATAAATTTAAGGAGTTGTCGGGGTGTGCAATTGTAGCACCTAGAAACGTTGATGTTGACGATATTAATAAGAGTGTGGTGCGTCTCTTAGCTAGTAAAGGTGATAAAATATATCAAAGTATTGATTCTTCTAAAAATTGTGATAAAAGACAATTTCCTAAAAAACTGACTTTTGCAGTGACCATTAACAAATCTCAAAGGCAAACATTCAACAAAATATTTATTGATTTATAAAGAGATGTTTTTAATCATGGTCAGATGTATGTTACATTATCAAGAGTGCGATTATTTGATTCCGTAAAAATTAAGGGGAGACTGGGGTAAACCCGCTCACTTTTTTTCAGAACGATAAAAGCCTAGGAAATTCTTCTCCAATTCCAAATTAATTTATATAATTTGAAAGCATATGATTTCTACTAACAAAATAAAAAGAATTTTTGAATTATCTTTCTTAGTTTTACTTAGAAAAAAATTTTAATACACATATACTAAACTTCAAAATCACAATTTTCCAGGGTTAATTAAATTTCTCCTTATTTCCGTCTTCAGTATGATTTATTAATGATAAATTATGAGTTCTATAAACAATAAATATATTTGTTTATTGAATAATAAGTATAGGTTTCATGAATTGCAACTGTGAATTTAAATAATATTTTATTAGGAGAAAATTAAAATATAGTTACAATTTTTGATTTAACAAGTTATAGATTTTATTATTGATAAATTATAACAATTGAAATTCGAAATTTTTAATTTAAAAATAAACAATGACAAAAGTGAAAGGAACGAAGACAACAAACTTAGATTTATGTATTTTTTAGCCGAAAAAGACAGCGACAAATTTTGATTATTTGTTTGCGTTGTTTGTTATAACCGTTATAACCTCATAATCACTAATAATGACTAATATAGACATGATTCCGCTCAATGTTGCCAACAAATATTGATAGTTCGGCTCCCTCTGCTGAGAAAAATCGCGAAATGCGGGACATTTAAACTGTTGAATATTCAACTCATTACCCAATAATTTAATAATATTGTTAGAAAATGAATATTGTTTATCTTTTAATAAATATTTTTAATATTAAAAATTTTAAGATCGCCAAAAAAATACTGTTTATACTGATTCGCCTTCCTACACAAATTTAATAAGTGAGCGACTTTACCCCGAATGCATTTCTCAAATTACAGAATAAATTTAAATAAATCTTTTTGAAATCAAACAAAACTGCACATATATTTCAAAAAAGGACATCCAAGGCATAAAAAAGAATTTGTCGAATAAATTAAGTCTCAAAAATAATAATCGAAAAACTTAAAAATCGGAAGATTATTTTTCTTTTTTTGCACTTCTAAAAACAATTGACCGCCTTAGATTCTATGACGAATTGATGAAACTAAACGAAAGTTCGTTAACATTAGTTGTTTGTTAAGTACTATTCACAGTACAAATATCTGCATCTTAAGTTGAGTTTATAGCGTCTCCTCTATTCAGTTTGTTTTGCTAAAAAATTTAATATTTTAGTTAGTCATGGGCAATTCCACGTGAGATTTATTTATGACCTTTAAAATTCGCCTCGTAATGCTATTCAACGCACTATACTTTCCACCTCAAATTCTTATACTTTTTGCTCAACCTGTACTTACTACCAAAAATACAGTAGTACATTTGCTAAATCCCAGTGGTGGGGTACAACATAATACAAATTTCGTTATAAAATAGTAGCTTTAGTTCATAATTGTAAAAAAACGTGACGGTAAACTTTAAATTTTTTTGTACATTTTGGTTCAAAATATAATCGTTTTTTACATATTAGTTTTTGAAAAAAAACTATAAATAATTTATGTTAAGATAGTACGCTCGTGATCCCACTTTTCTATAGAATTTCATGAAATTTGAAATCTGAATAGTTAATAACAAGATCTATGTATTTGCAAAATATTAAAAAAATTGACCGTTTCTAAAACAAGATATTTAAGTTCAAAGTTTGTTATTTAACATGGTTAACCTATGAAAAGTGCATGTAAACGGCACATTTCTTCTAATAACTTCTAAAATTTTCTATAGATTGTTTTAAAAAACTAATATATTATAAATAAATGTTTGAGAAATTTATAACAAAAAGATAAACCAACATTTACCGTTTTGTTTAAAAGATATAGTATTTTAAAAATTATTAATTTTGAATGGTAAGTACTGTTGACGAAAACATATGGCAACGTCGCACTATGACGCTATTAGAAAAGTGCGCGAAAAATTTGAAAAATGAAAAAAATGTTTTTTCATGGGTTACATTTCCCAAAGATAACACTTTCTTACATTTGGAACACTTCAAATTTTTAGCAATTTCTTGCAATTCGACTGCACGACGGCCTATGCACACTTCGTTTACGCCGAATTCACGATTTTTTTAGCGAGATTCATTGCATCCACACATTTTTTTCGGTGTTTGGAAACATTTGCTTTTTAAAATTTCCCTTTTTCCCGAAATTGTATATTCAAAAAATGCATCTCCATAACATTTGACAACTTATTAGAGTTCATTTACTGTATATATTTCGTATACCTTCATTACACAGCACTACAAAATTGCGACGTTGCCACACTTTCTAACCTGACTAATATACTTGTGTGTGAGCGTGTCTGTACATGGGGCTGGCTATGTATTCAGTACAGTCAGGCAAAAGAATCTTGAAGCAGGTGCTACAGTAACTGCACCATACTATAGCATGCTAGTAAAATATATTTATGAGAGTGACTGCCGCGAGCGTACTACCTTAATATTTATGAGTTATGAATTTTTGGGTTTGTTAATGTAGACCTATTTTCAGTAACCTATTAGTCTGAAAATATTGAGTTTAAAAAACAGTTTTATAGAATGAAAGTTTTAGTTTTTTTTAACTTTGGACATTATTTTTGGAATTTTTTAAAAATTTATTTATACCTTACAATATAAAAATTTTTCAAAAAGTCCTAGAGTTAACCGATGCATTTAATAAGTTTTACAGAATTTTCAAAAATCACGTGCAAGCTGCTCGCTTTCTACGCTAGGCCTTAATGTGGAGTTTTTTCACAATTTATTATTCAAAACTGTTTACAGCCTATAATTTTTAAATAATTTGAAAATTTTTTGTTCTAAATTAAAGGGGAATAATTTTTTAAAATATCACTACATGCAAACCTGAAAATGTTCAATTATTTATATTTTTCTTAAAGTTAACAAATTAATTAGTTAAAATTAGTTAACTTTGGTTTCTCGTCATCAAAAAATTGTTTTTTCATATTTATATTGCAATTCATCAAAAATAGAAAACATTTATTTCATGTTTTTTTATAAATTATTAAGAAAAAATATGTTTATCCGAATTTTATAGATCATAGTTAAATCTTAAATGGAATTCCTCATATGTAATAATTAAAGTTAGTACAGACTTTTTAAAATTGTCAGGTATTATATGTTATTAAATATTGAAATATAAAATAAAAAACAGGTAAAGAAAATTTGATTATTTTAAAATATTTAATCATCACAATGGATGTAATAGATGGTATAAATTTATTATTTTAATTAAAATATCAATTCGCAATAAAGAAACAATTACAATAATGAAATTTTAATTACAGATCTTAGCTGACGGAAAATTATATATATTATATATATAATTAATATATATATATATATATATATATATATATATATATATTAACAACGGAATACGTATATATATAGTACATGCTTTTCAATTCGTGCTCACAATTTCGGTCTAATTTGTGAAATGCTGATGAAGTCGTAATGCTCGGAATCTTGGATAAGGAAGGATGTGCGCGTTAAGGAGAAATTCGAGAATCGAGAGATCTGTATTAAGATTTCAACGACGATACGTTTTAAGCGTAGGAAATTTGGTAAATTACACAAATTGCAATTGCGGCAAACGCCGGCTTGCTTAACGCGTCTCGAATATTGTAATTTGTAACTGTAATTATTAATAATTAAGGTTAAGTTAAGCGGCTTCTGTCATATGTAGAAATCTAGAGCATTTTATTTAGTTTTTTATAACAGTTTCTGTTATTTTATGACTAACTATAGAAGAGGAAGCAAGATTAAACATGTATGTTACGTAAAATACATAGAAAACGTAAACCATTTTTTAAAAACTTTTGTCGAATTTTTGTAAATATTTGTTTTGTATATTATTATTTAACAAGTGAGTTACAGTTATATATTTAAATAGTTTCCAGTTTATATTAGAATGTATAGAAGCCAGACTCGTGTCTGACAACGTGTCTATACAAAAAAGCAGTTTATGCATTGAAGATGCAGCAGGCTTTGCCCGACTCCATGGTGTCTTTTTTCGAGGCACCTTAAAAAAGTCTTTTTTTGTAAAGATACGTTGGAAAGGGGTCGGGTCTGGATTCAGTTCCTTCTAGTATCAACTAAAAACTAGTCAATTTGACTTTCTTTCAAAATTAAATCGTGGAAAATAATTATTTCAAAAATTCGACGAAAGTAAAAAAAAATTGTTTTCGTTTTTTATATATTTCAAGTAATTTACGTGTTTTATCTTGCTGCACTCTTTGCAACTCATAATATATGAGAAACTTTTATTATAAATTTTTAAATTAAAATTACAGCCGAAAGCAAAATGTCCTGAAATTTCCCCCAATTTTTATTTCTATTAATTAGTAGAGAGTGGGGCAAACCGGACCCCCTAACGGTTTTTTACTCTTGTGACTAAACAAATAAATCGATTTTGTTTATTTTCATAGGTTTGCGATATTTCTAGATTTCAATCTTTAGGTACTAAAATATGAAAATCTAATGCACACTTACAGTAATTGTCTATTATTTAATTTTTAAATGTTATAAACAATTTTTTCCTACTTCATTTACTATATCCATTGCTACTCTCCATATTTAATACTATTTCTTTAAAAAGAGAAATATTTTATAAATAATGGCTATTTATTAATACTATTTACCATTTTCTTATTAAATTTTTTATAATTATTAATTTACGACTGATTAATAACAATGCGGCATTTATTGTAACAATATTCTCAGCCATCACCGGTCCAGTGCTGCGCTAGCGCTGTCTGGCAGCACTGGCAGGCATTACTTCGCCAGAGTTACACAGTGTTATCATCCCAGCGTTATTCCAGTACTGACATTGCTGGCGCAGTACTCCGACAGTTGTAAATTTCTCTTTAGGGGGTCCGGTTTACCCACCGGTCCGGTTTGCCCCACTCTCCCCTATTAATTATAAATTAAAAAGACAATTTTAAACATTAAAATTTTTTAATTAAAATTGCGGCGATGCGTCTCAAGAACCCTCGTTGCGGGGCGATTGTGCCGACGCTGGAGCATATTGTGCTCCATAGAATCTTAACTTGTTTAAATTACAGCAAATGATTTTACGCATAAGAATTCGGAGTAAATGTAAACACCACTGTAGTTAAGCGAGGTTTAAGAAACAAGTTTTTTCAAGTAAACTACTGTTATAAGGGTTGGAAAAACTGAAAAAAACATTCTTTGTAGATGTACAGTAAATCAACTAGATGACTAATAATGTATCATATAAAATAAACAACCAACCATTACAAAATTAGTCATGTACACTACCGTCCGAAATTGTGCGAACGCTAACATCTCTAGCTATTAAAAAACACACCCGCACAGAAACAGTGATAACTCGGTTAAAAATGACGCTAGATGGTTTTTATAAATTGCATTGGAAAGCTTATTAAATTTCCAATGAAATGTCACTATTTTAAGTTGTATTGCATAAATAGGAAGCGAGATATCATGTTATGAAGACAAAAAAATAATTCTATTTTTTTCGGAATTTCTTACTCTGACTTTGACTCCTGGCACAGCTTAGCAAAGTTTATGAAAAAAATTGTTACTTTTACAGACTATTCCTTGTAACCTAAGCTTTAAATAGAGACCAAGAACAGCAAAAAATATTTACGGGTTCCCGAGATATTACAAAAAGAGTCGGACCGTGACAAGCAGAATTTTCAATCATCGATTTCTCTAATTCGCTGTTGAGTCAATTACTTGTCTGTGAAAAAAGTGTCGAAAATTAATTTTACCAACTACATTCTTACTGGGATCCACTTTTTAATTTAATTTATTATATATCGATATTTAAAAAGTGGATCCCAGTAAGAATGTACTTGGTAAAATTAATTTTCGACACTTTTTTCACAGACAAGTAATTGACTCAACGGTGAATTAGAGAAATCGATGATTGAAAATTCTGCTTGTCACGGTCCGACTCTTTTTGTAATATCTTGGGAACCCGTAAATATTTTTTGCTGTTCTTGGTCTCTATTTAAAGCTTAGGTTACAAGGAATAGTCTGTAAAAGTAACAATTTTTTTCATAAACTTTGCTAAGCTGTGCCAGGAGTCAAAGTCAGAGTAAGAAATTCCGAAAAAAATAGAATTATTTTTTTGTCTTCATAACATGATATCTCGCTTCCTATTTATGCAATACAACTTAAAATAGTGACATTTCATTGGAAATTTAATAAGCTTTCCAATGCAATTTATAAAAACCATCTAGCGTCATTTTTAACCGAGTTATCACTGTTTCTGTGCGGGTGTGTTTTTTAATAGCTAGAGATGTTAGCGTTCGCACAATTTCGGACGGTAGTGTAAATACTTGAATAACTTCAATAAATTTTAATATATTTTCGTTCAACTTGGTAAAACGAAGTCTTTACGGTTGCTGAATAAGAATCTGAAAACGAGTATTTAAATCAAACGTAAAATAATGTTAAAAATTGATTAAATTTGTTTGAATCTTGTTACTTGGGGGTTTTTGAAGTCGCTGAATACGAATTTGAAGTCAAATTTTAAATTTTCAAAATGTCGGATCACGGAGGAGTCATGAAATAACACCTAATTTCCTTTTCTACGAAATTTTACATTGCCAAAGTAATGAAATTGTGAAATAGAAGCAAATTTATTCAATTATTTTCTTTTAAAATGTAGTTCAAGTTCTGTTTACCTTCACCCCGAGTTTTTGAATTTCCGGAGAAAATGTAAACACTTAACTATTTACACTGAAAAAAAAATTTATTTGATTCAAATAACCGATTATTTGTCTCTAATCAAATAACTATTTACATGAATCAAATAAATTGTATTTGAATCAAATATTTCAGTATTTGAAGCAAATACTAATTAATTGATTCAAATAAAAATTATTTGATTCAAGTAAATATTTATTTGATTATAGACAAATAATCGGTTATTTGAATCAAATCAATTTTTTTTTCAGTGTATCAACTACATTGACGAAAATTAAAAATCAAAGTAATTTTTTGTTAAAGCGTTAATAAAGAAGAATGAATAATTTTAGTTTGATTTTTTAATTTATTTTAATGCAAATGCGAGACAAAATACTAATACAGTAAAATTTTTATTTTCAATTTTTTTTGCATTAAAAGATGACTTACTCTATGGCATTGCCAATTGTCAAAAGAAAATATTGGCAATACTCAGAATATCTTGTAGGTGAACTGAGGTAAAAATATTGACATCGAACTTATTTTTAAATTTGTAAACTTACCTGAAACATCTACTGCTTTTACATTTACCCCTTATTTACATTTACACCAAATCACCCTACCTAATTATTTATATCAATATCAAATTATTGATTGTAATTTTACTTGTTATTTATTAATCAATGTTATTTTTTCTTTTATAATAGCAATTAATGCAATAATTAATACACCAAAGTAAACATTTAATAAACAAATTTTTCAATAAAAAAAATAAGGAAGGACTTGAAAAAAGAGTGGTAATATTATGAATGCTAATGGGTAAAAATGACTTCAGTAAAGGATAAAAATTACGACGGGTAATATTACAGAGGGTAAAACACTTACTTAAATGTGTCAGTAAAACAACTTTGCTATTTCTTTACTAATTATATTAATATTATTATTATTGCGTTTTTTTATTTTTTTTATTAAAAAGAGATTTTTTCACATAAATGTTATTATTACTTATAATTGCTCTAATAAAATTTAAAGTTTTTTATAAATAAAGAAAAAAATATATAAATAAACATTATTTGTTAATTGCAAATTTTAATTTATAAAGAAATTGAATATTTTAAAAAAAGGAATTTTTATTTTTTTTCAGAGGAATTAAAAGGTTTAAATATGTCAAATTCAAAAAATTATTTTTATTATTTCAATAATTTTTTAAAAAGTTCTTTAAGAATTTCCACATACATTTATTTTAAAATTTATTAACATAGATAAAAGAGTCTTGCTAAAAAATTATCGAAAACTTTCTATGAATTACGAAAAGTTTGAAAAAAAATCTCTTAAACGTTTACGACTTCATGAAAATACAGAAAAAACAGACAGGAATACAGGAAAAATACAATTTGAAAAAATTTCCACGTAACTGCACGTAACTTCAAATTATTTTTAAAAAATTAAATTAAACTTTTTCAAAACAATAATTTTTCAAAATTGCCAGTTAAAAGTACAGAAAAATCAAATTTTTCAACAATATTTTAATCTGAAACCATTTCAAAAATATTTAACTACAAAAGTTTTTCTGTCTGACACCAATTAGACACAACATAACCTAGGCACCAAAATTTGTGTGCGTTGCAATAAGAGGGTAGTTGATGCTATTGAATATTGCAAGGGATGCAAGGCACCATATCACTCTTCTTGTGCATCGGCCACTACTGTTATGGCTGACGGTGCATTTTTAAGATGCTGTGGAGCACGTGTTCGTTCGCCGGTTGCATTGGATTCAGCCGTGACCGGTGCACCGGTAGTGGCTGCAACGGTTACTGATGTTGAGAGAATTGTCAGCGAAGCTATAAATAACCTTAGCATACATTCGAATCAGCATTTGGGTCCTATGAAGGATTCAATTACTGATTTAAAAAACCAATTTACCGACATAACCTCAAATCTAAGGGAAATTTCATCTGAGTTGCATGACGTAATGTCTAGGGTTGGCAACACTGACATCAGAGTTGATGATCTTTGCAAGCGAATGACTGAAATGGAAGGTACGATATCTACTTTATCAAATAATAATAATCAGGCTGCTGCCAATTTTGACTCAATTAACAAACAAGTTGATGAATTGGAAAACAGATTTAAACGCAGAAATAATCTAATTTTGCATGGCATTTTTGAATCACCGTCTACGACTTATACTGATGACAGGCAAAATGTTATTAAATTATTTTCTGCACTTGTTAATGTTCCTTTGTACGGCGATATTACACTACAAAGACTCGGTAATTTTGTCCAGGACCGTCCGAAGCCGAGACCAATAAAAGTAACTTTTCAAGGCCTGGAGCAAGCTGGAACTCTACACAAAAAATTCTTAGAGTCGAAAAGAAATGTACATCTGGAAACTACACTGAAGGGAATCAGTCTTCATCCGGACAAAACAATTATGCAGATGGAAGAATTGTCGGGAAATGGAGTTGCGCGCGTCGAAAGGAGAGAAGAACCTCCGAATTGTGTATCGTCGTGGCAGGCCCCAGATTGCTCGAAACATACCACGAGTAACTATAAACTCTCCAACTGTCTCTTAATTGATGAGCGCGTGGCACCTGTCGGTCAACGACACGAAACTACTAGTCAAATTATCGACCCCCTTTATTCGTCTACTCGTTGTCGCCTTTCTATATATTATCAGAACATTCGTGGCCTGCGTACAAAGTTACACATGCTCCGTCAAAATATACCTCTTTCTGATAACAATGTGTTTATTTTGACGGAAACATGGTTAAACTCGGATATTCTGTCTTCTGAACTGGGTTTCGATAATTTTGATGTTTTTCGATGTGACAGGTGTTCTTTAACTAGTGCTAATCAGCGTGGGGGTGGAGTGTTGATTGCAGTTGATCTCAAATACAAAGCAAAATTGTTTTTGTCGTCCTGTAAAACGATCGAACACATTTTTATTAAGTTTTGTATTAATCACACGCAGTACGTAATCGGCTGCTTTTATATCCCACCTAATAGTAATTTGGAATATTATTCTGTGGTTTGTTCCACTTTAGGGGAGGTTTGTGGTTTATTTCCCAATGCTGTAATTAGTGTTTTTGGTGACTTCAATGTCCCGTTTATTGTGTGGAATGTTTTGGGACCAGATGGTTATACGCATATACCTCGGCAGGGTTCAACACGAAATCAAAAAAATATTTTCTCTGCATTAATGGATATAGTAAGTTTTTTGGGACTTGATCAAATTAACAAATATCCAAACTCAACAGGATCTATGTTGGATTAAATTTTTTGTAACTCCCAGAATTATTGTATTTATGTGTCAATCGAGGTAATTTTGCCTGTTGACATTGATATTTCTATAATTTACGATCAACACAATAAAAATGAAATAAACTTAAAATATGATTTTTCCAGAGCGAATTTGTCTGCGTTTTGTTCTTTTATAAGTGCTGTTGATTGGACTGAAGTGCTTGATGTTACTAATGTTGATGATGCTGTAAAAATATTTTATAATTATGTGTATACTGCATTCGATTTGTTTGTACCATTGGTCCGAATTGTCAAAAGCACATATCCTAAATGGTTCAATAACGATTTAAAGCGCTTAAGTTTTTTGAAAAAACACTATCATCTTGTCTATAAACAATCAAAAAATAGAATTTACTATAATTATTTTTCTCAACTTAGATCAGAATGTAAACGCCTATCTAAAATCTCTTATAATAATTATTTTAAAAAAACTGAAAATTCTTTAATTAACAATCCCAAAGCGTTTTGGAATTATACTAACTCTTCTAGAAATCATACTAGAATTCCAAATAATATGAACGTCTTGGATGACAATGCCAATACTGACAAGGACATAGCTAATTTATTTGCTAGATACTTTTATTCTGTTTACGATGCGGCGAGTATGGTCGACTCTGACTCCTCCTCCGAACCAGACAATAACTCTCTCATTCACATTTTATCAATTGACAAACAATTAATTTTCAACGAATTAAAAAAACTAAACATTAATAAGGGCGCTGGATCGGATGGAGTTCCTCCTGTCTTGCTAAGGACATGTTGCTCAGCATTTGTTGAACCGTTGTATATTTTGTTTAACAAATCTATCTCGTGTGGAATTTTTCCCTCAGAATGGAAAAATGGTATTATTGTTCCGATTTATAAGGATGGTAACAAACACACTATTAGTAACTACCGACCAAAATCATTACTCAACACTATTGCTAAAGTTTTTGAAACAATTATTAACAGGATTATATATAGTCAAATTTCAAACATATTAATTCCTGAGCAGCATGGCTTTACTAGGGGAAGATCAACGGCAACTAACCTGGTTACTTTCACTGAATTTGTATCGAGAAACTTACTGAAAGGTGATCAGGTGGATACAGTGTATACTGATTTTAGTAAAGCCTTCGATAAGGTTGATCATAATATCCTTGTAAATAAATTGAAACGACTTGGTTTTAGCAGTGATCTTCTCCTTTGGATTGCAAGTTATCTTTCGAATAGATTTTCAGTGGTTAGAGTCGACTATGCTTATTCTTATGTTTTCTGTTCTACTTCTGGTGTACCACAGGGCTCGAACCTCGTACCTCTTTTGTTTTTGTTGTTTATTAATGACATTGGTACAGTTATTAAACACAGTTTTTTCTCCTTATTTGCTGACGATCTTAAGCTATACAAAGTTATTACCTGCTTTCAAGACTGCTTAGACTTTCAATTGGATATTAAATGTTTAAATACTTGGTCAAAAGAAAATAAGCTTTCTATAAATGTAAACAAATGCAGTGTAATTTCTTTTTAAAGAAGAAATCTATCTTCATCAATTAAGTATGATTACATTATCAACAATTTAATTATTCCAAGAGTGTCAGAGGTTCGTGAGCTTGGTGTCACATTTGATACCAAACTGCAATTTGGTGATCATATTAGTAATGTCGTGAGTAGAGCTAAACGTGCTTTGGGTTTTATTACTCGAAATGCAATTAACTTTAATAATTTGCGAGTATTAAAGGTTTTATATTTTGAAAATGTAAGGTCTATTTTTAAATATCTTACTGTGATATGGAAACCTTATCATGAGAATGATATATCGAGAACTGAAAAAGTACAAAATGTTTTTCTCCGATTTGCCGCAAGACAGACTAGGACTCCGCATGATTATTTTTCTCATGACTATTCGGAGCTTAGAGAACTATTCGTGATACCGAGATTGGAAAGCAGATTTTTATATTTTGATTTAATATTTTTATTTAAGATAATCAATGGGTTTATCTGTTGTCCTGATATCTTATCACGGATGGATTTCTTTGTCCCTTCAAGAGAACTGCGTAATGCTCCACTGTTTTTTGTTAGGACTACTAGTACTGTCTTTGCAGATAATTGCTTGTACATCAGATTATTTAAAGAGGCAAATTTGATCTCCGATAGAATTGACTTTTTTTCACACTCAATTGAAAGTTTTTCGGCCCAACTGCGTGCACTGCTTTTTTAATACTAATTATAATTTTGTTTATTTTTCTTTGATTTTATTATTATTGTTTTATATATATATATATATATATATATATTAACTAAATTTCATTATAAGTACTTTGTACTAAAGGGCTTTTTTTCTTTGTAGCCCGTTTACATGTAAAATAAATAAATAAATAAAAGTAATTAATTTGTTGAATAATAGAATGTTTTTTTAAATTTAATTGTTATTAGGAAAAATATAAGCAAAATATTTGTATTTCAGTCATAATTAATTGTAAAAATTGTTATGTCTTACCTTATTATTATATTCCCTATTTTTTCTCGATTTAACTTTAATTTAGAAAAATTAAAGTTGGGACGAGGTTGGATAAATGACAAGAAATAATTATATTTGAACACAATATATTTGGAAAAGATGAAAATTATGCAAACATGGAATGAACACGAACTTTCTAAAATGAGTCTAAGTGGTTTGTTTCTCTCTACCTTTGCTCAGCAGGTGGTGGTCCTAGCTCGTGTCGCAGGAGTACAATGGGGCTGGTTTGATAATTAGGCTCTAAGTGGCTGCAGGTTAATGATTTACGAGACTCGTAAATTATCTTCGTTCAATGGGTATTATATTTCTTTCAGCTTTTGTCACAACTCGAACGATGTTTTCTAACACCAAATTAGACTTCAAGATGAGTTGAATTAGACTTTTCACGTAAGATCGGGACAACTACTATACTGGGGATGAGACCACTTATACGAATAGAACCACTTGTGATGATTAAAACTTTTAGACTGATATACCGGTGACTTCTGTTGACGATTACATTTTTAAGGCTGTAGTCCGGGTGACTACTTTTGATGACTTCCAATTTTAGACTGACTTTTAGATGATAGTGTAGCCCTTTTTATACTAAAATTTTGGGTTTTTTAGCATATACTCTTTTGGAAAAGGTCTTTTAACATAGTGCATTGGGAAGGCATTGTTGTAGACACTTGTGTTTACTCAGTTTCTAGATCGCACGTGTTCATATCCTGTTAGTCATCTGTTTTTACAATTTTGTTATTTAATATTATATTTTTATGTTGTTTCTTAATTATTTATAGTTATTACAATTTATTATTAACAATTTGTTATTAACTTGTTATTACAATTTGATATTATTGTTTATATTATTAGAACTTGTTGTTAATCATTATTTTGATACAATTTATTATTATCTCATTATTAACTATTGTTTGTTGTTATTTTGTTGTTACAAATTATTATTAACTTATTCTTATTAATTACTATTTTGTTGTTACATTTTATTACTAATTTGTTACAATTAATTATTATTATTTGTCATTAATGTTACAATTAATTATTATTATTTTGATATTATTGTTATCATTAATTATTATTATTTATTGTTACAAATTGTTATTATCTTGTTATTATTAATTATTATTGATGTTACATTTATTACTACTTGTTATTGTTGCTTATTATTATTATTTTTGTTTTTATTGTTACAATAATTAACATTATCTTGTTATTATAAATTCTTATTCGTTGTTACACATTATTATTGTTTAATTTTAATTATTATTTTATTATTGTTATTAATGCTATTTTCATTAATTAGTAATTATAAATAAGTTGTTAATAACATGTTAATAACAATCATTTGTTGTTATTCCATTATTATTACTATTATTATTATTATTATTATTATTGAAAATGACGTTACGATGACGTAACAAAATTATGATTTTTTAAACCAATTTCTAATGTTTTTTATGCAAAGAAATGATTGTTAAATATTTTATTTTTAATCATAAGCTTGCTAAAGGATTCTTATTTTTTTCAAGTAAAGATTGAAAAAATATAATATTTATGTTCCAGTCGCATTTTTTGTAAAAATTATAATTTTTTTTTAAAAAGAATAAATTTGCTCATAGGAAATTTTCGAATTATACATTTTTAAAAATATTTCATTTATAATCAAAGGAAAGAAAATGGTGTAATAAATATTTGTTTCTAAAATATATTTGGTTTTAAACTATAATAAAAATATTTCTGTAATAATATGATATCAAATTATTTCCTTGAAAAATTTTTTTAATAAGGAAGAAAATTTTGGTTCATGCGTAATTATTAATCACATTTCTTTAAAACAATTCTTGTTTTTAATTTAGAAACATATTTTTTTATAAATTACATCATTATAATATTTTAAGTAAATTTTATAAATTAAAGATGTTTTAGTTTTTTGGTTTTAAATAAATTAGTTAACATTAGTTACTTCAACACTTTGACAAGCAAACAAAACAATAAGATAAATATTTGCTTTTTCATTATAATTATTTATAAATTATGATTTTGAAAGACAAAATTTATTTATCATAATTATGTATTATGATTTACAATTGTACATTTTTATAGAAAAGAAAAAATTTTTTTAATAAAATAAAAATTAATATTAAAAATGTACTGCTTTTCGTGACATTTTATTATATTGTTTTATAACCCTTGTTTGTTTACAAAGTCATAACCATAAAATGGAGAGTTTAAAAGTGATTAATTTAACAATTAAAATTGGAAAATATAATTGATTATTAATTTAGGTAAAAAAATTATTAAGTTGTGATTAATTTAAACTAGTTCTATTCAAAATAATTTAATATTTAACCTTCCTAATATAATTAGAAGAGAAAAACTTTTAATTTGTTTTAGTGATATATTCAGGTAAGTGTTTTACCCTCTGTTATTTTTCCCGTCGTAATTTTTACCTTTTACTTAAGTCATTTTTACCCATTACCCTTCATAATATTACCACTCTTTTTTCTGTGATTTAGTAGAAATAAATTCTAATTCAGTGTCAAAGTTCACAATTATTTATTATTACCTATTTATTTTATATAGAATGCAGGACCCAAAGACAACAGCTGAAGCGGCAAAGCGAGACGCATCGAGAGCTCTTTTTAATCGAATCTCGCCTCGAGTGCGAAGAAATCACTCGGCGGAATAACGAGCAGAGTTCAAGAGTCCCGTAAGAAGCGACTAAATGATTACTTTTAAGATCTGACGGCTCACGGGAGTGATAGAAGAAGAGGAGAAGACGAAGTAGAAGAAGATGAATAAGAAAAAATGGAGAAAAAAATAAAAAAAAATTGTACGAGAGAAGGCACAGCAAAGACGCCGCCTTTTACTGATCTGATTAGCAGAAACTTTTCAAACAGAACCCCCGTTAACACTATCACTGTTAGAATGAATATTCATATGAGTGACCAAAAATAACCAGCAAAATCTAATAGATGAATTTTTATGAAACTTAGTATACAAGGGATTTCGGGGTCGCTGAATTCAAATATGACATCAAAACAATTAAAAATGGTGGATCCAAAATGTCGGACAAAATTTTTCGATTTTTAACAGATATTTAGGAAACTTAGTATATAAGGGTTTTTGAGGTCGCCGAATTCAAATATGACGTTAAAATTTTAAGAATGAAGAAATTTAAATTGAAGGTCTGGATGCTATAAGGTGATATGCACTATTTTCATTGTTTTTCATTGCATCACTTAGTACACGGAAAATCTTTGTTCAAGAAAGGTTACTAAATTTCTTCAGGAAATGAGGATAAAGAAAAAATTTAGAAAAATAGTTAAAGTGGCTATTGAATTATTACTAATGGTTTTTTCTGATAAAATAAAGAAAAATTTTGAAGGTCTTAAAAAATTGTTCAGTAATTTTAATATTAAGATCTGAAAGAAGACTTCTATTTCTGATTTCGCACAAAGTCAGGCATCACAAAATAAGAATTCAAAAGCAGTTTCGTAAAAAAAGGGCTCGCGAGAAAAAAAATTAAATGTCTGTGAGTTACGCTGAAGGAACAGATCTGCGCAGACACGCGGGTTTAGGAGGGGTCGCACACACACTGACACACACAAAGTATATTATTCTGTCACAGATTACACACACTATAATAACGCAATCTAAAACTAACACTATCTTACAACTTTACGAATACATATAACACTCGCTTTCGCACGCACGCATATAACATACCACGAGTTGCTTTGAATCTCTCTTATATACTAAACCTGCGTTTTCATAGCCACTTGTGAGAAGAAATAAGGTTTTATTAACCATATTTCTTATTTAATTAACTTTTTTTAAATAATTTAAATTAAAATAAATGTAATATGGAATAATTAAGAAAAGGTTAATTTCTTCGATTAAAAGGATTCTATATTTTGACAAAATTAAAAAGCTAGTAATTATTTTACTTATAAATTTTTATATTTATATAAATTTTAATGTTTTATTCATTTAAATTTCTTTATTACAATATTTAAAGAATATATATGCAAATCACATCTTAAATCAATGCTGACCAATATAATAATTTACTATTATAAATTACAAATTCAAGTGGAACAATTTGTGCCAAATAAATTTTATTTTCTTAAATAGTATATACACATAATAACATTATTACATTTGTTTATTGTTTTGTTCATTATGATCGTGTTACTAAAAATACTACTTTTATTTAAATTAAAATTCAATAATCTCCATAAATTTCCTTAATATTAACAGTCTTTTAGTTTCTTTTCAAGTAAATTATTATTTTCTATATTAAATTAAAATAAAATATTGTTAATATAATAATAAACATAAAAGTTCTTTTCACTAGATTTGTAAATGTAACTGATAAATGCACATTCTGACCAATTTTTTTTAGAGTTATTTAAAAAAAAGAACCATTAACTTTAATAAATAAATTTTATAGGTCTAAAATAAATTGACAGTATAAACTAATTAACACTTTTTACCTCATTTCGGAACGTCTCCATGACTTGAAGTATTGAAAAATATACTTACTAGACAGAGTTGTACGCTTAGAAAAATTTTCCCTTTTATCATTGATTTTTAACCTTTACAAATTAAAAGTCACAATTGTGTGATGGAGAAAACGAAAATAAACAATCAGTCAGTATTCCAGTCGCCCTGTGAAAAAAGTGGTCATTTTTTGCCAAAATTAATACCTGAAGTCTGATTGTGGATTCATATAGTATGGGGTGGTAGTATAAAGATTTATATGTTTCCCACTCGAAATTTTTTAAGCTGTGCGTTATAAACAAGTTTGAAGGTGCCGAAAAACAGTTTTTTGATGACCGTTCTTTCCCATCAAATTATAGGGGGAAAAGTTGTTAATAAAAGTTATAGAGCTCGGAAATACATTTAAAATGATGGGTCATATGTTAAAATTGGTTCATTTGTTTACTTTCAAATGAATTTAAACCACTAAAAATGGTACTTTCTTATTTGTTTAATAACTTAAACAAAAGTTAACAAATTCTTTCGATATTCTCCAAAAATGTACCTCTCAAGACCCTCAAGATGTGTGCCAAATCTCAATACGATTCGATAAATAGTTTATGAGAAATTCCATTTGTTAACTAAAAACATGATTTTTTAACATTGAATTTCTACATTTTTGGCAGGATGAAAATTAAATTTTTTTGATGGGTTCTCTTCATGAAATGTCAATCTATCAATCAAAATTTGTAGCGAATTGAATTTTTACAAGAAAACTGGTTTTTGGGGCGGAGAAATTTTTGGCTTATAAACAAATGAACACTTCATCAACAATTTTTACTTTAACAATTTGGCATAAACGCCATTTGATTACTTATTCTTTCCTGCAAATTTTGCAAAAAAAAATGTTGATCTAGGTCAAAAGGGGGGGGGGAGATAATTTTTTTTTCAAAAAATTCCTGAGCCTTTAATTATTAATATTTTTTATTTTTTTAAATATATTTTTTTAGTTGTTTAGTCATACTAATTATAAAAAAATCAATATAAACATGTATGCACTTCTTGTTAGAAAAAAATCGTAAAAAGTATGCAACGTAGAGCAGCCTATCTGCTTTAGGCTGCATAGTGGGGGACATCATCAGTCGCTCGCGCTAAAGTTTAATTTAAACTTTCAAATTCGTATAAGTTGTCATAACATTCAAACAAATTGATGAACATTTTTTTTAAAACTGGGCTTAAATTTACTCAGGAATTTGAATTTTCTATTTGTATTTTGAAAAATTTATAAATAATTTCAAAAAATTAATAAATAAATTTTTTTTTTAAATTAATTTTTTTTTAATTTTTTATTTTTAACTACTCGAATAATAAAAGCAATACAAATTTATTATTATTACATTAAAAAAATTAAGGTTTTCGGAAAAATTCTATTCGCAGAATAATAGGGGAAAGTCACTATGGTCGGTGCACCTTTACGGTTGGGTCACCTCAGGTTTCTCAGTTGTAACAAACTGGTGCCATTTACCATTGCATGTAAATACTTCTTAGTAATGGTAGAAAACTTTTCATGTCTCTTTCATTAAGTTCCAATGAAGTACGCGAGCAGTACAAACGTAAAACGTAAATGTGTGGTGAATGTTTTAAGCAAAACGTATAACGTATTGTAAACGTTTCGTTTACTGAGAATATTTTTAGATTAATTTTTATATAATTTTTTTATTTCCTTTTTCCATTTTCAAGTGCATTTCAGCATTCTTATGTAATTTACGGGATATTTTTAGTAATATTTCTTCATTTCACATTGATTTTCTACGGTGAACCGACAGTAAAGACCTGATCCGACCATAACGACATTTTTTTTAAATGTTTATAACTTTTCCAATTTTTGCCCAAATATTTTCTGATGTACAGAAGAAACATTCCACTTTAGAAGATCTTTCCAACCATATGTCAGAAAACGCAAAATTCGGCCTAGAACGGAAGTTATGGGCACAAGTCAAAAAGTGACCCGACCGTACTGACTCTCCCCTATTATTCTAATAATGACTTATATTTCGAAAATACCTTAATTTTGAATAAGAAGAAAGATCTGCGAATAGAATTTTTCCGAAAACCTTAATTCTTTTAATGTAAAAATAATAAATTTGTATTGCTTTTATTACTCGAGCAGTTAAAAATAAAAAATTTGAAGAAAAATGAAATTAAAAAAAACAAATAAAAATTTTTTTATTTATTAATTTTTTGAAATTATTTATAAATTTTTCAAAAAACAAATAGAAAATTCAAATTCCTGAGTAAATTTCAGCCCAGTTAAAAAAATGATCAAAATTCATCAATTTGTTTGAATGTTGTGACAACTTTTACGAATTTCAAAGTTTGAATTCAACTTTAGCGCGAGCGACTGATGATGTCCCCCACTATGCAGCCTAGAGCAGAAAGGCTGCTCTACGTTGCATACTTTTTACGATTTTTTTCACGAACAAGAAGTGCATAGATATTTAGATTGATTTTTTTATAATTAGTATGACTAAACAACTAAAAAAATATAATAAAAAAATAAAAAATATTAATAATTAAAGGTTCAGAAATTTTTTGAATCGTATTGAGATTTGGCACACGTCTTGAGGGTCATGAGAGGTACATTTTTAGAGAATATCGAAAGAATTCGTTAACTTTTGTTCAAGTTATTAAACAAATAAGAAAGTAACATTTTTAGTGGTTTAAATTTATTTGCAAGTAAACAAATGAACCAATTTTAACATATGACCCATCATTTTAAAGGTATTTCTGAGCTCTATAACTTTTATTAACAACTTTTCCACCTATAATTTGATGGGAAAGAACGGTCATCAAAAAACTATTTTTCGGCACCTTTAAACTTGTTTATAACGCACAGCTTAAAAAATCTCGAGTGGGAAACATATACATCTTCATACTTCAACCCCACACTATATGAATCCACAATCAGACCTCAGGTATCAATTTTGGCAAAAAATGACCAATTTTTTCTCAGGGCGACTGAACTAATAAAGTATATATTGTATTTGAATTTATAGAATTAAACATAATTAAAATAAAAAATTCGCACTATTATTAGAAATTTATTTCCTTCTTAAAAATCATGTTGCCTTATAATAAAATGTTAATCTAGACTTAAAAACAAACCAACAGAGTCTATAATTAAAAAATTTAAATTCATTTCTTTTAAATAAAAAAATAAAATTTAATTAGCATTAATAGAATTAAATAAAATAAAAAAATTTGCTTTATTAATAAATTTTTTTTCTTTTTTCTAAATTGTATTATTGTACAATAAAATTTTATTTTTTTATTTAAAAGAAATGAATTTGAATTTTGAAATGTTATAATCTATTAGAAATTATTTAAAAATTAAATATATTTAATAATTATTATGTTGTTATATGTTTTATGTAATCATTAAATAAAATATTTTATATATATGGAACGTTCCACGTCAACAGAAACAGAGCTGTGGCCAAAAATTGGCGCAATGAAAAAAGACGTTTAAGGGCTTAAAAAATACGTACACTCGTGTACTTTTAATAACAGGTGGGCGTTTTTGAAAATCCAATATGGCGTCTTAATTACAAGCGAAGAAAGTCAACAAAATCACAAATCGACAAATAATATCGTTAATAAAAATTACAAAATCTATGGAAAAAAATTAAACGAAACTTTTTTAAACGTTTCAGGGGTCGCTTAATACAAACCCGAAGTTAGATTTTGATTAGAGTTAAAAAATTTAAAATGGCGGAAGCAAAATGGTGGACAATTTTTAAAACTCTTTAAAATCGCTCAAAAATGGTTACTCGGGGGTTTTCAAGGTCGCTGACTACTAATATGACCAAAGTTTTTAAAATTAAAAATGGCGGATCCAATATGGCAGTCAATTTTTCGAAAATTCATTTAATTCGTTCAAAACTTGCCCTATGGGGGTTTTTTAAGTCGCTGATTACAAATATGACCTTAGTTTTTGAAAATTTAAAATGGCGGATCCAGTATGGCTGTTGATTTAATTAAAATTTATCAAATTTGTTCGAAAATTTACTTTTAGGGTTTTTATATGTTGCTGAGTACTGATTCATGGGTTTTCTATTAATATACTAAACTGGATTATAATTTGTCTTTTAAGATTTTGAAGATTGCTTTTTACAAATATTTATTCAAAAATAGGAAATTTAAATTGTCTCATTTATTTTAAACCCCTTAATTATGCTTTACTCTCAAAGGTGTGGTTGCGTTTGAGTACCTTAAAACAGTTTAAGTTGGCTAAATTTTTCTTAAACTTTTCTGTCGTTTTGGATTGAATTCTAATTTTTCTAATTTCATTTTAAATTTTTGAATTCGACTACATATTATTTTAGTATATTAATAGGAAACCCATGAATCAGTACTCAGCAACATATAGAAACCCTAAAAGGAAATTTTCGAACAAATTTGATAAATTTTTAATGAAATCAACAGACAAATTGGATCCGTCATTTTGAATTTTTAGAAACTAAGGTCATATTTGTAATTAGCGACCTATAAAAACCCCAAAAGAGAGTTAGAATTCCTGAATGGAGCCACCCAAAACCTTTTAATTTTTTTTTCGTACTAATGTGGTTATTTTAATAGTATTTTATATAAGAAATCATACTACCAAAGGAGTTTGCAAAAAAAATTTTTTTGTTAATGTTATTAACTATTGAAAATTTTGAACGTGTTTAATTGAAAAATGAATTTCTCAAAATCTTATTGATCGATTTTAATTTTTTTTATTATTATATTATTTTTTTTATTTATAAACAATTAAAGATAAATAGTGTTCTGGATGATATTTTGAGTTTAAAGAATTACTAAAATGTTTTTAATAAACCACTAAAAAATATTCCGTTGAAAAAAATGGCACGAAGTTTTAAATTGCTTAATTTTAAGCATTTGTGCCACAGTGCAGTGCGCGACTCTGCTCCTTATTGAGCGTTCGCGAGCGTGTTATTGTTTCTTATCGCTGAAACGACTGCGCATCTCAAACACTACATTTATGTTCGAAATAACTTTATTTTAATGTAATTTTTACTTTTAATTTTTTAATGGAACATTTAATTAATTCTTTTTGTTGAATGGTAATTACAGATGTGTTGCATAAATTGTTAAAATATTGAATAAAATTATCGAAATTAAAAAAAAATGAGCGAACTAGAGTGAAAGGACATATTTGTAATCAGCGACCTAAAAAACCCCCATAGAACAAGTTTTAAACGAATTAAATGAATTTTCAAAAAATTTGGCCGCCATATTGGATCCGCCATTTTGAATTTTCAAAAACTAAGGTCATATTTGTAATCAGCGACCTAAAAAACCCCCATAGGGCGAGTTTTGAACGAATTAAATGAATTTTGGAAAAATTGACTGCCATATTGGATCCGCCATTTTAAATTTTCAAAAACTAAGGTCATATTTGTAATCAGCGACTTAAAAAACCCCCATAGGGCAAGTTTTGAACGAATTAAATGAATTTTCGAAAAATTGACTGCCATATTGGATCCGCCATTTTTAATTTTAAAAACTTTGGTCATATTAGTAGTCAGCGACCTTGAAAACCCCCGAGTAACCATTTTTGAGCGATTTTAAAGAGTTTTAAAAATTGTCCACCATTTTGCTTCCGCCATTTTAAATTTTTTAACTCTAATCAAAATCTAACTTCGGGTTTGTATTAAGCGACCCCTGAAACGTTTAAAAAAGTTTCGTTTAATTTTTTTCCATAGATTTTGTAATTTTTATTAACGATATTATTTGTCGATTTGTGATTTTGTTGACTTTCTTCGCTTGTAATTAAGACGCCATATTGGATTTTCAAAAACGCCCACCTGTTATTAAAAGTACACGAGTGTACGTATTTTTTAAGCCCTTAAACGTCTTTTTTCATTGCGCCAATTTTTGGCCACAGCTCTGTTTCTGTTGACGTGGATATATATATATATATATATATATATATATATATTAATATACATTTATTTATTATGATTGGCCAAAATCCAATCATTATAAATATAATAAATTTTTAAAATCTCTTTAAATTAGATTTTAGGACAACAATATGGAATATATTTAAAAAAATTTTTTACAATTAATGTTTTCTCCACAAGGAAGCAAATTTTTTGTTTTTGTAAAGAGGAAGCAAAATGTTCATGTAATGAACATCTAAATTCACAACTTGTTTAATTTTTGTTCCATGGCTCTATATAGCCCATGGACATACAGAAAATGACATTTTTATGGATCTATAAAGCTCAGTGACAGTGAAGGGGTTAAATATATCACAGTTTTTCTACGAATATCAAATTGAGAGAAAAAATGAATCAAAATGTTGCAATATGTACAAGGATATCAAGTTCAGAAGAAAAAAGAATGAAAAGTGTTGCGAAGCCAAGTTTTGATTAGTTGTTTGTCTCAATTGATATCTTTAGAAAAACAGTGACAATATTTAGTTCTAATTTATAACAAAACAGTTGAAACAGTTTACCAAAAAAGCACTTACTATATACTATACATTAGTAATTATACATAGAACAGACAGTAATTATATATTCAATATATACATATATGTGAAATATATAGTACAAAAAATATATTGTGCGAGGCCCGCGAGCAATGCATAAGGGAAATCTAATGGGAAAGGGGTAGAGAGGAATGAATTGAAGGTGAAATGTGTGGAGAGGAGAGGGGGAGGGCGTTTATAGTAGGTTATACACACAGAAGGGGTTAGTACACTGGATGTCTGATTAAAGCCGAGGGACAACGAGAGAGGCTGGTGAGATTTGTTGGGTTAATTTCGTTCTCGAAAATTCATGCACCAATCGAAAGGACACACTATCTTCCACTCCTCCCTCTTTCTCCTATAGTATACGAAATACACACGTAATTAGAGATCACGTTCCTGTGTGGCATTAGGAAACAAAGCATCTCCAATCGTCTCTCACTCGATGTATATATGTATATGTAGGGAAATACGAGATTTACCTTTGCGTATACTACTCGCTATGAACACACAAATATATGGATAGTTAAAGTATGGTTAGTAAAGAGGGAATATAATTATGATCTCCAACATATATATGGGGCGTTCCACGCGAAATCGGACAGTATTTGACTTTTGCATCTCAGATTTTCTTCAAATATTTTTTTTCTTTTAGTGCTCATTGAAATATGGTATGATGATTTTTTTCAAATTTTTTCATCAAGCCGTTTAAGAGATATAGGTTTTTGAAAAATCACGTTTTTTACGAAAATGTTTTTTTGAAATGGTTATAACTCGGTCAAAAATTGACCAAATTTGACGTTCTATACATGAAAATTTTTGTGTTTACACGTAGTTTTTGATAAAAATATAAAAAAAATTATTTTTTAAATTTAGGAAATTTTTTTAATTTAAAAAAAATTTATTTTTAAGAATGTATGTATCGATCGATTTTTTCCAAAAATTTTTGTAAGAAACTAGAACTAAATTAACAACTTTTAGGGGTTGTCTAATTGTTAGCAAACGATGGGATCTATTTTTTTCGAATTTTTTAATTTTTATATCCATATAATATAGGAAACAATAGGGCTTTTGAGCTAAAATTATTAATAACACAGGTGAACAAAAAAAGTCTTACTTTTTTATGAGATACCACAGTGTCCATTAACCACTTCACTGGCAGGGCGTTCCAAATAGCGTTCCACGCGCCAATGCCCAGACTGGCAAAACATATACGTATAATATTACCATTCATAATAATCAATAATAGTTATTTATATAATTTATATTTATATATATAATGAAAAGTTATATTATTATATTATAGTATTGTATATGAATATCTTTTTTTCAATAACAATACAAGTTTTATTGTGTAAAAATTGAAAGAATATGGAACGCCATTTGTCGAAAAATATTAAAAATAGCCGATTTGAAGGTTCGGAAAAACGTTAAAAAGCACAAAAACTTAAATTTTTATTGTGATAATCTTGTTCTCTGATGTCTAAACTATAGAAATATTCCTTTACAAAAGCTAAATGTGGTGTACACTCTTTAAAAACAGAGTTTTTTTAGGAACGCCATTTCGGTGTTTTTGCCAGTCTGGGCCTCGGCGCGTGGAACGCCATTTGAAACGCCCTGCCAGTGAAGTGGTTAAAGACGCTGAACACGATCCCGGGTCATAAAATTGACCATCACGTCAGGATTTTGAGAAAAGTGGAGGTAAAGACCCTAAAAAACGTGTTTTTAAAGGTTTTCAAAAATTTTTTTTATCCTAAACCTGACGCGCCAGAAACTTCTACATAGACTAAAATTGAAGCTTAAATTGTCCACTACAAGAGCCATATCCGTAAAACAAAAAAAAATTAAAATTTTTTTCAAAACATGAGATTGAAGTTACCAAAAATGTGATTTTTAGGGTCACTGATTATAATCATCAGATTATAACATTTTATAAGTTTCTGGCACGTCAGATTATAATCCGCGACCTCAAACACCCTTGAGTAACAATTTTCAAGCGAATCCGATCAATTATAAATTTTGACATCATCAGCTTGGATCCGCCATTTTGAATTTTTAAAAACTAATATCGGAGTCGTAATCAACGACCCCAAAAACCCCCGAGTACCAATTTTCAAGCGAATCCGATCAATTATAAATTTTGACATCCGCCATTTTGAATTTTCGAAAAGTGATATCGGATTCGTAATCAGCGACCTCAAAAACCCCCGAGTAACACTTTTCTCAAAATCCTGACGTGATGGCCAATTTTGTGACCCGGGATCGTGTTCAGCGTCTTTAATGGACACTATGATATCTCATAAAAAAGTAAGACTTTTTGTTGACCTGTGTTATTAATAATTTTAGCTCAAAAGTCCTATTGTTTGCCATATTCTATGGATATAAAAATTAAAAAATTCGAAATAAATAGATCCCATCGTTTGCCCACAATCAAACAACGCCTAAAAGTTGTTAATTTAGTTCTAGTTTCTTACAAAAAATTTTGAAAAAAATCAATCGATACATACATTTTTAAAAATAATTTTTTTTTTTAAATTAAAAAAAAATTATATATATATATATATATATATATATATATATATATATATATATATATAATTATATATTATATATGTTGTATTTTACGTTAATTTTGAAAAAAATTAAATTATTTTTAATTTAATAAACAGTCATGCCAATCAGAAGTCAAGAACACGGAAAAAATAAGTAAATGAAAAATTACTTGACAGTACTTGACTTTTGGATCAGACAATATTCTGTAAATATTTCATAGACATTCCTAGATATTATCGTTGACTTATATGAAATAATGTCAAGCAGTGCTGTAATATTTAAAGTAATCGATTAAATATTAAAAATTTTTAAACACTGCTAATGATTGTTTCACATAAGTCAATAACAAATTCTAGAACTGTCTATGAAATATTTTCAGAATATTGCCCCATCCAAAAGTCAAGTATGTACTGTCAAGTAATCTTTCACGTACTTATTTTTCCCGTGTATGTATTGTCATGGTTTTTAACACAATTTATTTCAGAAAATTAATTGAATACATTGTTGAATATATAAGATTTAAAAAAATTTTAGCATTCATTTTTACATCTTTTTAAATGTTTTTTTATTATTAAAATAAATATGTAGGTTTTTTGATTAAAATTATGAAATTAAAATTTTTTCTTACACGGAAAAAAGTACGTGAAATTTTTATTGACTCGGTACTTGACTTGTGAATACGACACAAAATATTAAAAACAGTTTTAGTACTTTTGCATGAGAGTTTCAAAAGCTCTACAGAATTTTCAAGCGCAGTCAATTAATCTTTCACGTATTTTATAAAACTAAACAAATGACTTTTGGTTTAAGTTTAAAAAACACTGTGGCCCATACTAGTAATACAATAATTCTATGACTTTCTTATATTTTCTAATAAAAACATATACAGCCTTATATTTTGTATCCTATCCAAAAGTCAAGCACTTTTAAGAGATGATTCACGTACTTTTTTTCCGCGTAAAGTTGGAAACATGCAAGATTTTACATTGTGGTATATTAAGAATGAATTCGATTATTATGAATAATATTATTAAAGAAAATCTATAGGGGAGAGTGGGGCAAACCGGACCCCCTAACGGTTTTTTTACTCTTGTGACTAAACGAATCAACCGATTTTATTTTTTGAGCGCTTGTTTGGAAGATCATTTAATTGCGCAACTTTTTCCTAGAGACACCAATACTTCATCTTTTATTGTTTAGTTGCTGTGTTAACTTTAAAAAATTTTGCAAACGGTCCGGTTTGCCCCACCCCTGGGGTAAACCGGACCGTTTGGTTTTTTATTTATAATATTGCATTTACATAATCTACAATAATAAAAAACATAATGAATCATGTAAACAATGGTTGTAGTAATGAAAATAATAATTCGGGATTGAATTTTAACTAAATAAAGATTTTTTTAAATAGATAAATAAAAATGTTTGTCATTATCAGAGAAACAATATTAAAGGGTCCAATTCTCATTGGAAGACAATTATTGTTCATTGTAAGTAAATATTTTAATAAAAAAACATTTTATTTTAAAATAATTTTAATAAAACTTTAATTCAATGGAAATATCCTATGGCCAATTTGCCCCACCGAAAACGGTTCGGTTTGCCCCACAGGCTCATTTTGAGAATAAATGTTTGTCAAAAAGAAACGCTTTGCAAATTCATGAAAGTTTTTGGTGGTAAATATTCCTGAGGTGTGTACCTTTAAAACCCAAGACCTAATATTTGGAAATATTACACGATTTCCTCAGAATTTCCTTAAGAAAAAATTCGTAAAAGTGTAGAAAAAAGTAAAAAAAAACTTTTGCTCTCAGCGTTGTACAAACAAAAGTAAAAAATGTCAAATTGAAAAAAATAAGGTATACTACACATGGTTGTTTCAAATTTTTAAATAGAACTTTTGACAATTTCGCCATTTTGGAAATATTGAGGGGGGTCCGGTTTACCCACCGGTCCGGTTTGCCCCACTCTCTCCTATATTAAGCGAATTCAGGCTTAACTGTATTAAAAGTCATTTTCGATAAGTTAAATTAAAAGACTCAGTATTCATTCATTCCAAGATAAACGTTAAATTCTTCAAAAAATTAATATTATTTTTTAAAAAGCAGAGGATCCTCTTTTTAAGTATACTATTAATTCAGTACCTCCGATTAGACGGTATTTTATATTGAAAAGAAATAAAAAGTAAAAGGTTGTATTTAGTTGTAGACAGTAATGAGACACTTTAGTTATATGAGTAGTACAAATGTAAGTAAATTTATTTAATTTATAAAACTTGAAAATTCATAGAAAAATTGTATAATAAGGGAATATAATGTACCTTATACACGGAAAGAAAGGAATTATCTGCAGCAGTAAACAAATGTTTGCTGTGAAATCTCTGAAAATTAGCTACTACAGCTAAAAAGTTCGCAGTGGCAGCGAACATGTTCGCTGTGACAGCAAACATCAGTAAAAATTTATGCGAGTTTGCTGTCATAACGAACTTGTTTGATCTCACAGCGAACTTTTTCGCTGTCCCTATTTCAACGAACAAGGTTTGCTGTGGCAGCGAAGAGTTTGCTGCCACAGCAAACCCTTTCTATGCGTGTAATTATTTATGTGTACAAATCGTGGTAAATATTATTTTAAAAAATGACTCTCTAATAAAATATAATTAATATAAGATTCTCAATTTTCATATAACAATATGGTATAAATAAACTAACAAACCATTATATTTATATAATAATTATTATCTTTTAGTGTAAACTTGTGATGTGTGTGTAGTTTACTTTATTAATTATATTCACAAATACTTTTTTTTTAATTTCAATACTCTTCAATTTATTACTTTTTATTTCTTTCAACTTTATTCTCTTTAATATTTTAATTACTTTTCACTCGTATTTTCTTTTATGATAATTACTATTTTTATTTTAAAAATATTTTTAATTCACGTAACTTAGTAAAAATTTTAATGTAGTTTTTGAAATTATTTATTTCAAGCAATAAAAATTCAACCCTCACTTTGGGAAAAAAATATTAAAACCTCCGCCTTCTTGCGGGAATAAAACAAATATAATAATCATCCACTTTGCGGGAAGAACAAATTGACACTTTACCGATTAAGTTAATTATGTAAATTCCTCTTATGTTCTGACAATGTGTGTATTGAGAACTTAATTCTATTTACAAAATTCCCAAACTTTTAATGAAATTATACAATTTAACAAATTTTTAATTAATAAAAAGAAATAAAAATAGTTACGAAGCAGAGCTGCCAGGTATCCTCACTAAACGCAAATGCGCATGCCTCGTGTCTCTAATTTTAATTGGTAGAAATTTTGGAAGTTTTAGTTTACAAGGTATTTTAAATAAGAACACAAATGTCCACCAATTAAAATAAAAGCGCAAGGCATGTGCACTTGCGTTTGGTGAGGGTACCTGACAGCTCTGTTACGAAGTCATACGTAACAAAGAACAATGGGAGGGCAATGGGAACAATTCCCTTTCCCCTCGCAACGCCTTGGAAAATCCTTAAGTTTAGGAGGGATGGGCGATTCCGAAAAAAAGAATCGAATTTCAAAAAGTATCGATTCTGAAGAATCGATTCTTTTAAAAAAGAATCGGAGAATCGAGTACTTTTCATAAAACGCGATTTTTTGAATTAATAATAATAAGATAAAATAAAAATTTATAATTCAATTTCTTTAATTCAATCAGTTTTTTAATGTAATTTAATTTGTTCAATTAGTAATTTTTTTAAAATAAAATTTTTATTTAAAAACATTAATTTGTAAATTTTAAAAATAATAAATGTTGTATAATCATTAATTATTATATTATTTTATTGACATGAGTTAATAAAAGTAGGTATATATAAAATTCTCTCCTATTTATTTTTTAAATATACTTTATTATGTTTCTCATATAATATTAATTATTTGATTAATATTGATATGACTGCAACTGTTTACATAAATATTTTATGGATCTAGAAAATAAATTTTTCAATTGAGTAGCATAAATTATTTTAAAAAGTGGAATAAAGAGAGAGGATATCAAATCTAATTTATAGAGGAAACCTGAAAAAAGTAAATAATTTTTGTAAACATTTTATTAGAACTTAGAAGTTATGCTTCCACTAGAAAAGAAAATAATTGAATTCATAAAATTAAACTAAAAGCATATACGTACATGCGAAAAAGGCAACTCATAAAAAGCGTTGTTTAAACAATGAATTAAACTACAAAGTATAAAAACATAAATTTTATATCATTATATGATTAAAATTCAATTATAAAAAAGAAAAATTATATCAAACCCCAATCTTCCTGCGAAAGCGAGCTTAAAAATAAAATCATATTTAAATGCTTACCGCTTAATCGATTTCTATTGTCCCTTCTAACCCATTAACGCCTGAATGCACTGAATTTTTAGTCTGACTTCAATCTTAAATATTTTTAAATAAACATATTATTTTCTCTTCGATAAATAATTTTTTTTTGCATTAAAGTGTCCTCTATCCGAATATGATTTTAGAAAATTAATAAAAAATTGTTTAATAATATTTTTTTGCATATAATTAAAAAATTGCATGATTTTTTAAAGATTTTTTATTACAAATTCTTAAATTTTTAAGTCAAAAAATTGTTTTGACATCTAATATTACCATAAATTGTGCACTCGATTGTTATACTTTCAAAAAGTATATTGACTTTTAAAATTTAAACATTTGATTTTTCATAATGGCGCCTAAAAATTAAATTTTTTAAAACTTTGGCTTGAAAATGTTTACTCCGGGGTTTTCGGGGTCGCTGATTACGAATTTTATATTAGTTTTTCAAAATTCAAAATGGCGGATCCAACATGGCGGACGAAAATTTCAAAAATTGGTTGGATTCTCATACAAATCCGCACACAGTGGTTTTTGGGGTCGCTGAATACTAATCTGATATTAGTTTTCGAAAATTCAAAACGGCAGATTCAATATGGCAAACAAAAATTTCAAAATTTGGTTGGATTCTTTTATAAATCAGTATTCGGAGGTTTTTTGGGTCGCTTGTTGTGAATCTGATATTATTTTTCCAAAATTCAAAATAGGGGATGTAATACAGTGGACAAAATTTTAAAAATTTTGTGGGATTTTTTTTAAATCCTTACTCAGGGATTTTTTGGTGTCGCTGATCCTTATTTAGAAACGAGTAGATATGCAAATTAGGTAAAGGAAGCCACTCTTATGAATTTTGTTTTGGAAAGAGAAAGAAATCAGGGTTAAATTTGAAGAGAGATAGTCTTATGTCAGTTTTATTGTAAGAGACAAAGTAAAGAACAGTAAGATTTTTAGACGAAGATATTCTTATGTCAGTTGTAATTGTGTAGAAAAAGGTAAACAATTTTAGACGAAGAAGTTCTTATGTTATTCTTCCTTGATGGCGGGAGAAAAGACTAGCGTTAAATCGTTAGTTTTCTTCCGAAAAGTACTACCTGAAAGAGAGAGACCTCAAAGATTTCCTCAATAACAAAGACCCTATTGTATGAAGGGTTTGTATTGTCCATATTGTATACCTCGATTATACAATATATATATATATATATATATATATATATATATATATATATATATAGATGTATGTATGTATGTACTGTATAATCGAGGTATACAATATGGACAATACAAACCCTTCATACAATAGGGTCTTTGTTATTGAGGAAATCTTTGAGGTCTCTCTCTTTCAGGTAGTACTTTTCGGAAGAAAACTAACGATTTAACGCTAGTCTTTTCTCCCGCTAGTCTTATATATATATATATATATATATATATATATATATATATATATATATATATATAATGGCGGTCAAATTTTTAAAAATTAATTTGATTTACCTGAAACTTCTTACTCGGGGATTTTCAGAGTCCCTGATTACGAATCTGAAGTCAGATTTTATAAATTCAAAATGAAGGACCCAATATGGCGTCCGAATTTTAAATAATTCATTCGATTTACCTGAAACTTCTTACTCAGAGGTTTTCAGAGTCGCTAATTATGAATCTGAAGTCAGATTTTTAAAATTCAAAATGGCGGATTCAACATAGCAGCCGACTTTTAAAAAATTCATTCGATTTACCTGAAACTTCTTACTCGGGGGTTTTCAAGGTCGCTGATTACGATTTATTGATAAGCCCTGAAAAGGGGTGATTGAAATCAGATTACCTTTTTAATGTTGGAATCAATTGATTATTCCTGGAAGAAATATTACCTTAAAGAGAGAGAGAGTCCTCAAAGATTTCGTTAATAACAAAGATCCTATTGTATGAAGGGTTTGTATTGTCTATATTGTATACCTTGATTATACTATATATATATATATATATATATATATATATATATATATATATATAAGTGGAATATATTAAAATGTAAACATGAGTTGATAATATATTTAGGACTAAAACAGTGAGTATTTATTTTTTTGAAATAATCAATTAAAAATTTAGATGGTTTTTGTGGATAAAATAGAGTGTAAATTGGATTTTTTGTTGGTCAATATGAAATCAGAGATAAGCGGAATGACCTTTGAAATATGGAAAATATAATTTGGAAAAATGGACTATCTGTAGAAATGGAAAAATAAAATTAACTACATAAATGAAAATTGTTTAGTGTATAGAAATTGCAAAAGATATTTAAAGTTAGTACTTATTTAATAATAAATGTATTTCTTATATAGTTTAGTGTATGGAAATTGCAAAAAATATTTAAATTTAATTCTTATTTACTAATAAATGTTTTTCTTATAAATTTAATATTTTTATTTTTTTCTAATGAATTTAATATTTTTGTAAATTTGTAACCTTTGAAGAAACCATGGCTAATATAGAATTAAATGTGTAACAAAGCATTTTGTTACATAAATCTTGTGTGGTTCCTGTTATTGGGAATATTGAATTTTCATTTAGTCAAGGGATTGATTTTCTTTAGAGATCTTTAAGAAAATGAATTGCGCATGTGAGGTTGCGAAAAGTCCCGAATCTCCGCGGTCCTTCCCGAGGTTTCTTTACAGGTTGTCGCTGTCCATTGGAGTGAGGGAGAGGGTCATATGTGGGCCCTTATCAGGATTAGAATGAGAGGTCCAAAGAAGGAAGAAGCCGGTCAACGTGACAATCCTTCTTCAGTAGCTCGTGGGCCATTTTCCGAATAGGACTTAAATTTTACTTAAAGTTTTCGGTTGATTACTTTGTTTTGTGTAATTAAGTTTTTTGTGTTAAATAAATAGGCCAATTGTTTAGTGAATTCTTTGTATTATTTATTTTTATCGTTTTGTCTCGCCGTCGTTTGTATCCGTCGGTTTTGGTCTAAAGCGGAACCTCCTCTAAGATATATTTTTGGTTTTTTGTGTTGTGGAATCATTCAACGGTCGATACAAATTAATTCGCGTATTAATAAAAGACCTGTTACAATTTTGGCGCCCAACGTGGGCGAAGCGTTGGATTTAGAGGCACTGATGAGAATTGGACATTTTTCAAATGTGAATATTGGCTTATTGGTGGTTAATTGGTTAACGGTTTGGGTTTGGTTTGATTACTGAACGTTTTGCCTTTCGGACGGTGGTAAAATTTTGCCATACCAGGCATTTTTTAAGTGAAAGATTTGAATTTGAGGATTTGTGGAAAAACATGTGCTTGTGCGTATGTAAGCGGACATTGTGAATTGGCGCGTAAAGTTAGGCGTTCAAAATGTCGGGCTTTGAACAAATTTTCAATTCAATTTTTGGTTTTATTTGCGAAGGGCAAATAATTAAAGAAAAATTTAGCAATTTAATTTCATTTAAATCCGTGAGTGGTCCGGTAAGAAATAAATTGTCAATTAATGGGTTAATTCATAATTAGTGAAATTTGGTCTTGTGGATTTTGGCGAGGAGTATACTCAGTGTATGGTCAGTGACGCGGGATAAGTCTTGATAGGGGAATACTTTTGCGTCCATAAAAGTTATAATTTGATCTATTATTTTTGGCCATATTTAATTTTTATTTTTTTTGTGGTTTAAAATATTATTTTTGGAGGCTAAAAGTTTGTGCGTGGACACAACATTTTTTGGGTATGGGTGGTGGTTATATTGGCCATATTCGGGATTATTTTGAGTGATAAATTTAGTTTTAAAAATTGTCTGGAAACATGTGCTCATATATATGGGCAGACATTTTGAATAGTTGCGAAAGGCAAAGTATGAAAAATGTCGAAGTTGGAAAAATTGTTTTTTCTCTGAGGTTAATTTTTTGTTGTTGTAAGTTGCAGTGAAATAAGTCGACAATTTCTATTTTTAATAGTAAATTATTTGGGCAAGTGATGCGAATATAGTGGACATTTCTTTGGGAAAAATCGATCGAATGGTTTTCTTTGGCCGTAAAAGTATTGACATAGTTTTGTCGTGAGGGTTTGGTATTGTGAGGTCAATGCTTTGGCTGTTGGTTCAAAGGTTGAATTTTTGCAGATTTTTCCGGGAAGTTTTTCGCGAATGATTAATTTATTTTACGGCAATTTGATGGATTGACGTTGATTTTTATGGTAAAAATATTTTTGTATGAAATAGTAATTGGGAAATTCAATGAAAATTTTCTGGGACGCGATTGTGAGTACAAGTGTACCGAGCACATGGTCAGCGACGCTGGTTAAGTATCGTTTGGTCAATACAATTGCGTCGCAAGGGAAAATTGAATTTTCTTATTTATTTTTGGGTCCATTTTTAATTAAATAGTGTCCATCAAAATATTCATCAGTGAATTTTTGTAAATTTTTGGGTTTATTCGACTTTTAGTGTGTGATTTTGTAAAAAAAAACTTTTGTTTTGTGTGAAAATTTTTTTTGGGATTTTATTTTAAGAGACGCGGCTGTCAACGAACGCGGGAAAATTTTACAGGACGGCAATTGAGGGCCGTAGGAAAATTTTAAGCGTTGGTGACAGCCATTTTGATTTTAATGTTTGAACAAATTTTAATGACTTGACATTTTTATTATTTTAAATTGTTGTTTGAGTAATATTTTTTATTTTATGAGTATTTGTTTGTGGTTCATTTTATTTTATGGGGGAAAATAATGTTATTTTTATTATTTTGGTAAAGAAATAAAATGTTTTAGTGCTTTGGAAATATTTGAGTGAAGGGTTAATTGTTGGGTTTATTGTGAATTTATTTGTTTTGCTTACAGTTTTGGACAAGCGCGTTAAATATGGATTCGTATCAAAAGCATATGCTCAAAATTTTGGAAAGTCGACAGGCTAGGGTTATTTAAAGGGAAATTCAAAGAACCCCCGTTAATAACGTGGTTCAGGAATTGGTTAAGGCAAATTGTAGTACAAAGGGGTCAATCCAGGTACTACGGGAACGCTTATTGCGATTCAGGATCAGGTCAATTTTAGCGGGTATAAATTTGGTTCCAGAGGCTATTGGTCAACGACCAGATTCGGGTTTGGGGGCTATACCCAAACGGTCAGGTGTCAATAGTTCAAACAGTGGGGACAAGGTTAGGGGTCCCTGTGTGTAGAAATAATTTAAAGCCGAATCTGTTTTTTTGTGTGTGCAAGAGATGGATTATTCGTTGCCGAGTGAGGAGTACTTACTCTCTAATCCATCTCCTGTTTGTATTATTGGTGAGGAGTACTCACCTGTGGATGTTGATCATTGTGGTGTTACGAATGAGGAGAACTCACTCTCAAAGGTGGTCAATTAGTTGTGTGTTACGAGTGAGGAGAACTCACTCTCAAAAATTGGAAAATGTTTGGACACATTTGGTAGGCCAAGGCGTGAACCATGCTCAGGTCGTTGAGGGACTTGGGTTGTTTCTGTTAGAACTAATGGTTCGCTTATAGTGGTTACCGAAAATGAGAGTAGTGATTTTTGGTCATATGAATGAGGAGTACTCATTCTTCAATGTGAAAGAGGTTTGTGTTGTGAGTGAGAAGGACTCACTCTTTAATTTGAGAGTTTAGTGATTGACCCTGATTAGAAAAAATTAATCTTGTAAGTCCGAGAAAGTGATCCTTTCTCTGCGGAGATAATTTAGACTAATAGTGTTGATTTTAGGATCAACACGTATAGTCCTGGAGAGGGGGAAAAGTGCTTGAGATGCAGCTGGTACCCCATAAGCAGTTGGTTTTTGGAGGACAGTTTTCTTTTATTATTGAAATTTCTTAGGATTTATGTGGTCCTTTGGAATTTAATTTTAATATCATTGGAATCTCACTTTGGGTTTGGCTCTTTTAAGAGATTTTGTGTTGACGATTATTTAATTAGGAGATATGTGAAGAGTAATTGATACTCCCCCTTGAAAGTTTATATTATCAAGAAATGTTTGTTTTTGGTTGAAAGTGGGTGTCCACTAGTGGTTGTGTTAGGACAATTCTTTCGAGTAAAGGTGTAAGAAAATTTTTGCTTGGTTTTTTATGGAGTGTTCCAGTCACCAATGAGGAGAACTCAGCGAGGATGATAATCAGGTCACATTTATATTTTCTTTGTGGAGATAATTTTGAGTTGTGGGAACTCACTCTATTATCATCGTGGATGAGAGGAAATTTGAGTGAAGTTAGCAACTCAATAAGTTGTGTGTGACTTTCCCTTGGTCAGTTGTCGGATTGACGTTTGAGTCATTGAAAGACACAAGATAAGTGGAATAAATTTGCAGAGTCAAACTGGATCGTGGTGAGAGTATTTAGTACTCAGAATCAATTTTGGTCATATAAGTTGATTACAGTCTGCCTCCAGTAATCATGGGTCAGAAGAAAAAAAATTTTGGTTTGGGGAAAATTGTTTTGAGTGTTGTAGGATGTTTTGTTAATGTGTAAAATTATTTTTGAGGTTTCAAATGTGTAAATCAGATGTGTTGTGCTATTTTGCGTTAGACCATCTTTAATGTCTGGTTTCTTATTTATTTATGGTTTTGAAAATTGGTCTGTGTAATAAAAGAATTGGTTGTTGTTTTTGGTTACCTGTGGAATAAGGGACATTGTTAGAACATGATTGTGAGTAACCTTTTGGTTTGGGTCCAGTCATGAACTTGGATATAAATGTGTCCCTAAGATTCAGGAAAAGAAAATTATTGACACTCAGTTGTTGCAACCATTGTGGTTTGCTTGGTTTCGTTTAGAGTTGATGGATCGGCAACAATACCAGGTATATTGTTGGCCTAGGAGAGGAGATTGTAACGAAGCATTTCGTTACATAAATCTTGTGTGGTTCCTGTTATTTGGAATATTGAATTTTCATTTAGTCAAGGGATTGATTCTCTTTGGAGATCTTTAAGAAAATGAATTGCGCATGTGAGGTTGCGAAAAGTCCCGAATCTCCGCGGTCCTTCCCCAGGTTTCTTTACAGGTTGTCGCTGTCCATTGGAGTGAGGGAGAGGGTCATATGTGGGCCCTTATCAGGATTAGAATGAGAGGTCCAAAGAAGGAAGAAGCCGGTCAACGTGACAATCCTTCTTCAGTAGCTCGTGGGCCATTTTCCGAATAGGACTTAAATTTTACTTAAAGTTTTCGGTTGATTACTTTGTTTTGTGTAATTAAGTTTTTTGTGTTAAATAAATAGGCCAATTGTTTAGTGAATTCTTTGTATTATTTATTTTTATCGTTTTGTCTCGCCGTCGTTTGTATCCGTCGGTTTTGGTCTAAAGCGGAACCTCCTCTAAGATATATTTTTGGTTTTTTGTGTTGTGGAATCATTCAACGGTCGATACAAATTAATTCGCGTATTAATAAAAGACCTGTTACAATTTTGGCGCCCAACGTGGGCGAAGCGTTGGATTTAGAGGCACTGATGAGAATTGGACATTTTTCAAATGTGAATATTGGCTTATTGGTGGTTAATTGGTTAACGGTTTGGGTTTGGTTTGATTACTGAACGTTTTGCCTTTCGGACGGTGGTAAAATTTTGCCATACCAGGCATTTTTTAAGTGAAAGATTTGAATTTGAGGATTTGTGGAAAAACATGTGCTTGTGCGTATGTAAGCGGACATTGTGAATTGGCGCGTAAAGTTAGGCGTTCAAAATGTCGGGCTTTGAACAAATTTTCAATTCAATTTTTGGTTTTATTTGCGAAGGGCAAATAATTAAAGAAAAATTTAGCAATTTAATTTCATTTAAATCCGTGAGTGGTCCGGTAAGAAATAAATTGTCAATTAATGGGTTAATTCATAATTAGTGAAATTTGGTCTTGTGGATTTTGGCGAGGAGTATACTCAGTGTATGGTCAGTGACGCGGGATAAGTCTTGATAGGGGAATACTTTTGCGTCCATAAAAGTTATAATTTGATCTATTATTTTTGGCCATATTTAATTTTTATTTTTTTTGTGGTTTAAAATATTATTTTTGGAGGCTAAAAGTTTGTGCGTGGACACAAAATTTTTTGGGTATGGGTGGTGGTTATATTGGCCATATTCGGGATTATTTTGAGTGATAAATTTAGTTTTAAAAATTGTCTGGAAACATGTGCTCATATATATGGGCAGACATTTTGAATAGTTGCGAAAGGCAAAGTATGAAAAATGTCGAAGTTGGAAAAATTGTTTTTTCTCTGAGGTTAATTTTTTGTTGTTGTAAGTTGCAGTGAAATAAGTCGACAATTTCTATTTTTAATAGTAAATTATTTGGGCAAGTGATGCGAATATAGTGGACATTTCTTTGGGAAAAATCGATCGAATGGTTTTCTTTGGCCGTAAAAGTATTGACATAGTTTTGTCGTGAGGGTTTGGTATTGTGAGGTCAATGCTTTGGCTGTTGGTTCAAAGGTTGAATTTTTGCAGATTTTTCCTGGAAGTTTTTCGCGAATGATTAATTTATTTTACGGCAATTTGATGGATTGACGTTGATTTTTATGGTAAAAATATTTTTGTATGAAATAGTAATTGGGAAATTCAATGAAAATTTTCTGGGACGCGATTGTGAGTACAAGTGTACCGAGCACATGGTCAGCGACGCTGGTTAAGTATCGTTTGGTCAATACAATTGCGTCGCAAGGGAAAATTGAATTTTCTTAATTATTTTTGGGTCCATTTTTAATTAAATAGTGTCCATCAAAATATTCATCAGTGAATTTTTGTAAATTTTTGGATTTATTCGACTTTTAGTGTGTGATTTTGTAAAAAAAACTTTCGTTTTGTGTGAAAATTTTTTTTGCGATTTTATTTTAAGAGACGCGGCTGTCAACGAACGCGGGAAAATTTTACAGGACGGCAATTGAGGGCCGTAGGAAAATTTTAAGCGTTGGTGACAGCCATTTTGATTTTAATGTTTGAACAAATTTTAATGACTTGACATTTTTATTATTTTAAATTGTTGTTTGAGTAATATTTTTTATTTTATGAGTATTTGTTTGTGGTTCATTTTATTTTATGGGGGAAAATAATTTTATTTTTATTATTTTGGTAAAGAAATAAAATGTTTCAGTGCTTTGGAAATATTTGAGTGAAGTGGAAATTTTATTTTTTGTGTCCTAAATGAAATAAATTTGGATTTTAATCGAGTGTGGAAATTTCCAACAATTTGTGGTTAATGGTCATTTAACAAATTTGCTGGTTAATGGCCATTTAACAAGTTTTGTGGTTTATCATAAATTTGTTGTTGGAAATTGAAGGACAATTTTTAATATGACAAATTAATGGTTGATGAATCATATTCTTGTTTTATGGATTTAGCGAAAAAATAATTTTGTTTGGCAAGGCTATTGGCTTAGAGGTTAAAACAAATTGGGTAAATACATGTGGATTTAGATTTGTTTTAAGTGACAATTTATAAAATTGTTTTTGGTTTGGAAATTTCACCCAAGTATTATTGTGTTTTTAATGGTTGTGAAAATTTTAATTTGGTTGATAAATAATTGAAGGGTTAATTGTTGGGTTTATTGTGAATTTATTTGTTTTGCTTACAGTTTTGGACAAGCGCGTTAAATATGGATTCGTATCAAAAGCATATGCTCAAAATTTTGGAAAGTCGACAGGCTAGGGTTATTTAAAGGGAAATTCAAAGAACCCCCGTTAATAACGTGGTTCAGGAATTGGTTAAGGCAAATTGTAGTACAAAGGGGTCAATCCAGGTACTACGGGAACGCTTATTGCGATTCAGGACCAGGCCAATTTTAGCGGGTATAAATTTGGTTCCAGAGGCTATTGGTCAACGACCAGATTCGGGTTTGGGGGCTATACCCAAACGGTCAGGTGTCAATAGTTCAAACAGTGGGGACAAGGTTAGGGGTCCCTGTGTGTAGAAATAATTTAAAGCCGAATCAGTTTTTTTTGTGTGTGCAAGAGATGGATTATTCGTTGCCGAGTGAGGAGTACTTACTCTCTAATCCATCTCCTGTTTGTATTATTGGTGAGGAGTACTCACCTGTGGATGTTGATCATTGTGGTGTTACGAATGAGGAGAACTCACTCTCAAAGGTGGTCAATTAGTTGTGTGTTACGAGTGAGGAGAACTCACTCTCAAAAATTGGAAAATGTTTGGACACATTTGGTAGGCCAAGGCGTGAACCATGCTCAGGTCGTTGAGGGACTTGGGTTGTTTCTGTTAGAACTAATGGTTCGCTTATAGTGGTTACCGAAAATGAGAGTAGTGATTTTTGGTCATATGAATGAGGAGTACTCATTCTTCAATGTGAAAGAGGTTTGTGTTGTGAGTGAGAAGGACTCACTCTTTAATTTGAGAGTTTAGTGATTGACCCTGATTAGAAAAAATTAATCTTGTAAGTCCGAGAAAGTGATCCTTTCTCTGCGGAGATAATTTAGACTAATAGTGTTGATTTTAGGATCAACACGTATAGTCCTGGAGAGGGGGAAAAGTGCTTGAGATGCAGCTGGTACCCCATAAGCAGTTGGTTTTTGGAGGACAGTTTTCTTTTATTATTGAAATTTCTTAGGATTTATGTGGTCCTTTGGAATTTAATTTTAATATCATTGGAATCTCACTTTGGGTTTGGCTCTTTTAAGAGATTTTGTGTTGACGATTATTTAATTAGGAGATATGTGAAGAGTAATTGATACTCCCCCTTGAAAGTTTATATTATCAAGAAATGTTTGTTTTTGGTTGAAAGTGGGTGTCCACTAGTGGTTGTGTTAGGACAATTCTTTCGAGTAAAGGTGTAAGAAAATTTTTGCTTGGTTTTTTATGGAGTGTTCCAGTCACCAATGAGGAGAACTCAGCGAGGATGATAATCAGGTCACATTTATATTTTCTTTGTGGAGATAATTTTGAGTTGTGGGAACTCACTCTATTATCATCGTGGATGAGAGGAAATTTGAGTGAAGTTAGCAACTCAATAAGTTGTGTGTGACTTTCCCTTGGTCAGTTGTCGGATTGACGTTTGAGTCATTGAAAGACACAAGATAAGTGGAATAAATTTGCAGAGTCAAACTGGATCGTGGTGAGAGTATTTAGTACTCAGAATCAATTTTGGTCATATAAGTTGATTACAGTCTGCCTCCAGTAATCATGGGTCAGAAGAAAAAAAATTTTGGTTTGGGGAAAATTGTTTTGAGTGTTGTAGGATGTTTTGTTAATGTGTAAAATTATTTTTGAGGTTTCAAATGTGTAAATCAGATGTGTTGTGCTATTTTGCGTTAGACCATCTTTAATGTCTGGTTTCTTATTTATTTATGGTTTTGAAAATTGGTCTGTGTAATAAAAGAATTGGTTGTTGTTTTTGGTTACCTGTGGAATAAGGGACATTGTTAGAACATGATTGTGAGTAACCTTTTGGTTTGGGTCCAGTCATGAACTTGGATATAAATGTGTCCCTAAGATTCAGGAAAAGAAAATTATTGACACTCAGTTGTTGCAACCATTGTGGTTTGCTTGGTTTCGTTTAGAGTTGATGGATCGGCAACAATACCAGGTATATTGTTGGCCTAGGAGAGGAGATTGTAACGAAGCATTTCGTTACATAAATCTTGTGTGGTTCCTGTTATTTGGAATATTGAATTTTCATTTAGTCAAGGGATTGATTCTCTTTGGAGATCTTTAAGAAAATGAATTGCGCATGTGAGGTTGCGAAAAGTCCCGAATCTCCGCGGTCCTTCCCCAGGTTTCTTTACAGGTTGTCGCTGTCCATTGGAGTGAGGGAGAGGGTCATATGTGGGCCCTTATCAGGATTAGAATGAGAGGTCCAAAGAAGGAAGAAGCCGGTCAACGTGACAATCCTTCTTCAGTAGCTCGTGGGCTATTTTCCGAATAGGACTTAAATTTTACTTAGAGGTAGTTAAGAAATTAAAAATTTCTTATGACATTTTCAAATAAACCAACTATTCCAAGCAAAAAGAACATTTTGAAAGTCCAACAAATCTACTAGCTAAGTCAGATAAAAATAATCAAAGAAGCGTTTTTCAAAAGAGAGATACGATTTATTTATTAAAACTTCCATCAACTGAAATGGTTAATGATGATTTAATTGAAATAAATAAGATGAATTCACGGTTAGATAATAAAAGAATACTGTCACTAGATAGAACAGTTATTATTGGAAAAGAAAAAAATTGAGCGGCTAAATTCCATAAGGGCACGTATTTTTTTCTCGGCCGAAATCGAAGTCCCCTGGACACTCAAAATTCAACTTCTGAATTTACATGTTTAAAATATATATCCTTATAGGAAATTTCATTGCGCATCTTTTTTTCTTTTAAATTTTTATTGTATCTCTTACCGTTTTCAAAATATAAGGAAAAAACTGTTTTTTTAAAGAGCGAAATTTTTATTGTTTTTTTCACTTCAACTCGCGATTACTCAGTCAATTTTACGAATTTAATAATGAAACAAAAACGAAAATACGCGTTATTTTATCCTATAAGTGACTAAAAGCTTACTAGTAGGTGACATACGCGCGCTGGGCGTTTAGTCGCCAACGACTTTTAACATTCGCCATTTGTTAACTAATTGTTTAATTGAACTGTAACTTTCGGGAAAAACTTTTTTAGACCTAAATGAACAACTTTCTTGCTGGAAGTTTTTTGTTGCTCAAAATTTGCTCAACTTCCCCGCTTAGTGAAAATTTCAGTTTACGAATTTTGCAATATCTTAATAAAAAATTAATAACTTTTTTATTTATAATTAAAACATCATTTTTCTTTTTTAGTCACTTGTAGGATAAAATAACGCGTATTTTCGTTTTTGTTTCATTAAAAAATTCGTAAAATTGACTGAGTAATCGCGAGTTGAAGTGAAAAAAACAATAAAAATTTTGCTCTTTAAAAAAACAGTTTTTTCCTTATATTTTGAAAAAGGTAATAGATACAATAAAAATTTAAAAGAAAAAAAGATGCGTAATAAAATTTCCTATAAGGATATATATTTTAAATATTTAAATTCAGAAGTTGAATTTTGAGTGTCCAGGGGACTTCTATTTCGGCCAAGAAAAATTTACGTGCCCTTATGGAATCCAGCAGTTCAATTCTTCTATAAACGCAGTTAAAAATAGTTTTTAAATGTTGTACAAAATGATAGTAATAACAAGTTAAAATTTAAAGTGAAAATGATAATTTAAACAACTTTGATAAATTCAATTTTTCCTTTAAGAATCTTAAAAAAGTAATGCCCACTATCAGAAAGAATATTGTGAAAGGGTTAAATTAAAAAAAATTAATGAAACAAGCCTTAAGAAAGAGAAAAATGCTAACTTTTGGAAAGAATATCGTAAAAGGTTTTTAAAAAGTAATAATAATAAATTAAGGTCTTCAGTTATTTCTGCAAAAGACATGAATGTTGCGGAAGAGATTATTTATAATAATAATAATAATTTGGAAAATTAATTAAATTGTTTGATAAACATCGATAAAAATGAAGAAGGAAAAAAAATTTGTTGCAAGCTAAAGTCGTAACACAAAATACATACATTAACAAATGAATTATAAAGCCCTATAAAAAAATTTTAAAAATTGATTCAAAATGATTTTAATATTGAAGATTATTTAGGTTCTATGACTTATTGTTTCAGTCATTGCAATGCAAAGCCCTTTAAAGATGAATTAGTTAATGCAAACGAGAACTCATTTAATGATTGTTGTGGTCATGGCGATGTTAATTTGTCCACAGTTTAATATCCATATGAATTAAGAATGTTGTAAGAGAGGAATCGCGAAAAGTCTGTCCATTTTAAAAGAAATATAAGAGCATATAATAACTCATTTTCTTTTGCTTAATTAAAAGCAAATGTAGTTAAATATAATAGTAGAAGAAGACGAAGACCATTTTGTTATAAAATACAAGGACAAATTTATTACCAAATAAATAATGCTCTATTTCCGGAAAAAGATGAAGATCCATATTTTGGACAATTATTTATATATGATCCAGAAGAATCTGTTCGTTATAGATTAAAACATAATGAAATATTAGATAAACAAATTCTACAGTGTATAGAAAGAATAATGAGAGATAAAAATGTTTGTACCAAATCTTTTTTGATGATGTCTGAGATTGTTAAAATGGAAACTGAATTAGCCAGAAAAAATAATGCTGAAATTCCTGATTTACAATTATTATTATTAAAAAAAAAAAAAAAAAAAAAGTTTAGATAAAAATAGGTATAGTTTGCAAAATTGTAACGAAGTAGCTGTAATTTTTAATACAAATTCAGAGGGTGAAATACCCGAATCTTATGTAACGGTTTATAACAATCCAGAAAAACAATTACAAATAGTAAATAATTTAAATCCGAATGTAGAACTTTGGATTTATCCAATATTTTATCCACTTGGGAATAAAGGTTATAGTATAGATATGATTCGAACTGATAGCGAAAAATGAAGTTGAAATCATACAATTTCAAGATCTGCTTACATAAAATATAAAATAGCTTTAAGAGATAATGAATTTAATCAATTTTTAAACGGAGGTAGATTATTTCAACACTGGGTTGTTGATAATTATGTTAAAATTGAAAAAGATAGATTGATGTTTTGTCAGAATAATCAAATACAATTGAGAAGTAAAACATATAAAGGATTAATTAATCATCTATATAACGAAGAGTCGAAATGTGACGTACATGTTGGGAAAATGCTAATACTGCCTTCCACATTTATAGGATCACCTCGTAATATAATGCAACAATATCAAGATTCTATAGCTATTGTAGGACGTCATGGTAGACCAGATTTATTTATTACAATGACTTGTAATATACATTGGAAAGAAATCCATAAACCACGTAGCCCCATTTTTTGGGAATTTTGACCCCCTCCTCCCCCAATATACATATATACATATATTACATGTATGTAGCCCCTCATGAGGGTGTATGGTATGGCCCCAAAATTTATTCCCTTTTAATTTTCTTCCGATAGACCTGATATTGTAGTAAGAGTTTTTTCATTAAAAGTAAAAATTTTAATAAAACTATTGTAGAAGATAAGTTATTTGGAGAGGTAAAATCTTTTGTTTATGTTATTGAATTTTAAAAACAAGGATTACCACATATTCATTTGTTGGTTATTTTGACAGAAAATTGTAAAATATTAACACCAGGTAGTGTTAATCAGTATATTTCAACAGAAATTCCTGATAAAGGCGTTAATTCTGAATTACATCGAATTATAATGCAAAATAATATTCATGGTTCTTGTGGAGAATGTGTTGTTGATGGGAAATATTCTAAAAAATTTGCTAAAAATTTTTTAGATGATACAACTTTTGAAACAGACAATTATGTTCTTTACCATAGGAGAAATACAGGTAAGACGTATGATAGACCAAACGGATGAATTGTTGATATTAGGTTTGTTGTACATTTTTGTCCTCAACTTTTACAAAATTTAATTCTGATATTAATGTAGAAGTTGTGTCAAGTATTAAGTCTGTAAAATATTTATATAAATACATATTTAAAGGACATGAAGCTGCTTCTATTATTATTACGAATAGTAATAGCAAATCTGTTGTCAATCACGATGAAATCAATCATTATGAAGAAAATAGATAAGTTGGTCCTGTTGACGCTGTTTGGAGAATTTTAAGTAAACCTTTATGAGAAAAAATTATAGTATTAATCGCTTACCTGTACATTTACCAGATGAGCAGAATGTTCTTATACGTAGAACAAGGTAAAAGCAAAATTTCTTTTGATTCAAGGAAAACATCAAAACTACTAGACTTTTTTGAGTTAAATAAACGTGATAAAAATGCGATTACGCAAAGAATAAGTATTGGGAAGAATTTATTCTGTTAGTCCATCGCAAGTAGATCTATTTCATTTGAGATTACTGTTGTTAACATGTAAAGGGGCTACTTCATTTGAAAATTTAAGAACAGTAAATGAAGTTATTCATGAAACATTTACTTCTACGTGCTTAGCATTAGAGCTCATAGAAGATGATTATGAGTGGACTAGAACAATAGAAGAAGCTGCAATATGGATGATACCTTACGCACTTCGCAGGTTATTCGTTAGAATTTTAATTCATTGTCACCCAGTGCATCCTTCTGAATTGTGGGAACAATTTAAAAGTAAAATGTCGAAAGACTTTAAAAAAATAATTTTTCTGCAGCAGAAGATGCAGCTTTTAGAAATATAAAGACTTTATTGTCTAATGAAGGATATAGTTTAACTTATTTTCAAGGCTTGCCTGATATCGAAGATGAAGAAGTACCTTTAGGGATAAATAATGATATTTATGTTATGAATCATAATTTTTTGGGTCAAGAGAAGTACAAGCAATTAAATGTTAAACAGAAATATATTGTTGATTATGTTATGAAAGAAGTTGATGATTTCTCAAAAAGTACTTGTGAATGTTTATACGTTGATGGTCCTGAAGGTTCTGGAAAAACCTTTTTGTATAAAACATTATGGCATTTATTGTTAAGTAAAGGGAAAAAAGTATGTAATATGGCATTTACTGGAATAGCTGCAACTTTACAGCCTGGTAGAAAAACTGTTCATAAAGTATTGGGTTTACCTGTACCTCTTTTTAGTGATTTACATTCTAATATTTAAGTACAATCAAAAGAAGAAAACTATCTAAAGGAGATTGATGTTTTTATTTGGGATGAAGCACCAATGGCTCTAAAGTATGCTTTAGAAATAATGGACAGATTATTAAGGGATTTAATAAAATCACAAGAATCATTTGGTGGTAAACTATTAATTCTGGGTGGAGATTTCAGACAAATTTTACCAATTAAAGAACGAGGTACAAAGCCAGTAATTTTGAATTTGTCAATAAAATATAGCAAACTTTGAAAAAAATTTAAAAAATTTAGATTTTTGAAAGTTTTTCGGCCCAACTGCGTGCACTGCTTTTTTAATACCAATTATAATTTTGTTTATTTTTCTTTGATTTTATTATTATTGTTTTTTAAATATATATATATATATATATTAACTAAATTTTATTATAAGTACTTTGTACTAAAGGGCTTTTTTTTCTTTGTAGCCTGTTTACATGTAAAATAAATAAATAATTAAATTTTTAGATAATATGAGAGCTTTACCAGAAGAAAAGGAATTTGTAGACTTCTTGCTTAGAATTAGAGACGGGAAATGTAATGAAAAAGGTGATAATTTTTTATTACCAAACAAAATTATTCAACCAAAGGATATAGATATTGCCGAAGATACTTATGGTGACTATATAAAAAATAACAGATTTCAGGAAATGGCACTTTATGCAATTTCATCACCTAGAAATGCTGACGTTGATGAAATAAAAAAAAGAGTAGTACATTTATTAAATAAGGATAAAGTAAAAATATATAAAAGTATCGATTCTACTAAAAATTGTGACAATGGTAATTATCATGAAGTTATTTTACCAGATTAATTAAATACACCTTCACCATCATGCTTACCACCACATGAACTGCATTTAAGAATATATTCTATTGTCATGCTCATTCGAAATCTTAGTATTAATGAAGGATTGTGCAATGGGGCCAGATTATTAGTTTTAAATTTAATGAACAATGTTATAAAAAGTTAAATTTTAACAGGAGATAAATGTGGAAATATCATATTTTTACATCGCATTACTTTATATTGCGAAAATGTCTGCCCTTATACTTTTAGAAGAAGGCAATTTCCTGTTAAATTGTCGTTTGCTATGACTATAAATAAATCTCAAGGGCAAACATTTAATAAAATTGCTATTGACTTGAGAAGAGATGTATTTAATCACGGTCAATTGTACGTCCTATTGTCAAGAGTACGTTCTTTTAATTCAGTGAAAGTATATTTAGGATAAAATAGAGTTAACTGTATTAAAAATATTGTATATACAGAAATTTTAGATAATAATGATGAAATTAATTACGACGTTAACGGGAAGTGAAGTAATAATAAAATTTAATATACTTTTAAATACTTTTGTATTTCTTATCAATGAACATTATTTTATAATATTTTTTGACTTGTATATGTCTGTTGTACTTTTTAAAAACTATCACATAAATAAAAATGTTTATTTGTTATTTTACATTTAAAGTTTTTATTTTATTAACCATCTTTGGTTTGTCTGACATATTTTGTCCAACATTTTCAATTTTTTAAATCTGATTGTGGATTGGTAAATTATTTATTCATAAATTTAAAAAGTTTTTTAGTACAACATTAGAAAAAGGTTAAAGAAAACTTCTACTGTTAAAAAAAATCTCTTATTAAATAGTTGTTTTTTATAAACAATTTACGAAATTTTTATTATCAAATCTGACAATAAATTCTCTAAAATAAAGTGATTTTTAGGTATTAAAATAACTATTTAAAATATAGGGTCAGTTGAAGTAAATAGAAACAAGGGGATAATCGAAGCAAAAGTTTTCTCAGTTAAAATTTTTTTTAATATATACGGCCTTAAACCGTGATTCCTTAATCACCTCCAACAGGTTTTGCATAAAAGATTGAAAATAAAAGAAAACAACAGTTTCACATTTTAAACTTGTATTTGAAAAAAAATTCATATTATTTACAATTATTTCTTATTAAGGGTACAACAAAAATCAAATTTGATTTTTTCATTTTGCGAACTTTAATTAAAAATTAAAGACTGTTTCTTTCCACCTTTAAAAACTGGTTGTACATAATAAAAATTTGTAAAGCAAGAAATTGTAAGAAACACTTGTAAAGCCAAGTATGTAAGGCTGAAGACAGGTGCATAAACCAATAAATAAACAATTGAGGGGCTGGATGCTATAATGTGTTACGCGCCATTCATTTAACATGGCGCGTAACACATTATAGCATTCAGCCCCTCAATTACGTAGAGAATAAAATAACTTAAATATGTAAACATAAAATTTTCAATAAGAAATGAGTAGTTATTTTAATGTCGTAAAAATTAATTCATAAAAGTGATTTAAAATTTTTATTTTTTAACAATTTTGATAAACTTTTTTAAAAAGAACGTTCGAACAACATAAAATTTATCTTAATCAATAAAATTTTAATTTTTATTATTGATTTTCTTGTATTCTTCTTGCGCCCAGGATGGTAAAAAATTTAGCATCCATGTCTTATCTTTTTTTTATTTAGCTAAACCTGATCCAGTTTCATTTCTTTCAAGTTTTTATAAAGAATCTTTTCCCCGCATCTAAATGACATCTCCGAATTTGAGATAATAACACTTGTAACCATATTGACATAGGTACTGATAATAATATTGACTTTGCATTTCTTTTGTTTTTCTATAAACTTGTATTACAAGTAGAAATTGAGGCTTTTTTGTAATTATAATTTTTAATTAAAACTCATTTAAAAACGTAATTAAAAAGAAAATCCTTTTACAAAAATGTCTTCATCAATTTATTAGATTTTTTCTTAAAAAATCTCAATTTTGAAAATTCCTGGCTTTGACCCCTTTTGTCATATAGTCCCACCCTTCATAAAGTCCTGATATTTTTTCTCGGCTTGCGTGCCGTGTATCAATTTTCATTTTTATCTGAAATCAAATTCTTTCATTTTCACAGTATTAACTAATTTTTTACGAACATAAAACTCAATTCAGGTAAAAATAATAAACATTGACAATTTTAAGTGTTTGCATTTTTTTTACTTAATACAAATCTTGCATGCCAACATTGCCACAAGATTTTTTTAAATTATTAGCTATCTAGGCATTTAGAGTGGTGTATAACTCCATAAATCAAAGTTAAGGGAGTGAATCCATAAATTAAAGTTTCTTTTTTGAACAGATAACCAGAAGTTCCATCCTTAATAGAATCTTAGTAGATCATCATCATCATTAATATAAAATCAGTGGATATGCAAATTAGGTAAAGAGAGACGTTATAATGGTTTTTGTTTTGGAAGACGAAGTAAGAAACAATAAGATTTTTAGATAAAGATATTCTTATGTTAGTTGTAACTGGGTAGAAAGAGATAAATAATTTTAGACGAAGAAGTTCATATGCTATTTTTCTTTGATAGAGGAAAAGAAAGCTAGCGTTAAATCGTTAGTCAAATTCCAAAATTATTACCTGAAAGAGTCTTGAAGGATTCCTCAAAAAACAATATACAGTACAGTAAAAAATATACAGTATAGTTCAGTACTGTACTGTACTACATCTTTAATTAAGCAATCATAATTTGTTATTTCTCGGTAGATGTTACTGGATTAATAATGTGTCGTTTTTCTAATTTTGTTATTTCGCTCTTAGATGTTTGAAACATTATAATTGTATGTTCTTTTGTTCATTCAAAAAAATCTTAAAATTTGTTCTTTTTTAGACAGTTACATTGGTGTATAACTCTGAATATAAAAGTTTCTGTTTTGAATAGAGGACAAGGAAGAGGCACGCAACGCGTGCTATTTTTGGTTCTAGTTAATTATAAAAAGGATTTTAGTTTTTTAAAAATCAAAATGGCGGATCTAATATTATGCAATTATTATGCTAATAATTATTACATTTTATTATATTTATTTAATAAAATATTTAAATTATAAAAGAATAATGAAAAAATTATAAAAGTGAATATAACAATAAAAATTAATAACTATTTATTAGTAACAAGGATTTTTTAATGTTAATGACGACAAATTAATTGTTTGATATTAATTAAATTTTTTCTGCACTCTTTTACATGTAAAGTTTTTATCATTTTGAAAAATTCGCACATTTTTCGTTATAATTCTCTTTTCTTCCGCCAGGTGGTATTTCTCCCGCTATGTAAAAGTGTTATGAAATACAAATGAGTAGGAATCTGTTGGTCTTTAAATAATACGAATTTTTCGTTTTTTCAAAGGTAAGTGGAATTTTCTTTTTTCTACTAATATTAGATCCGCCATTTTGATTTTTAAAAAGCTAATATCAAATTCGTAATCAGCGACCCCGAAAACCCTCGAGTAAACATTTTCAAACGAAAGTTTTAAAAAATGTATATCGAGCATCAAATTTCAAATTTTCAAAAAAAATTTAGTTTTTAGGCGCCATTATTAAAAATCAAATCTTTAAATTTAAAAAGTCAATATATTTTTGGAAAGTATAACAATCGAGTGAACAATTTATGGTAATATCTCGAAAACCTTACGTTATGGGCCCTTTTTGAGGTTGGATTCGGATTCAGTATAGTCAAAATCCTTCGGTAAAGTATTGCCTGATTCATGGAAAGTAAATTGAAACAAATTTTGTTGGCCTGTGTAATTTATATATTAAATTTTTTGTTAAAATAATTTTTTATTTATTCAAAAAAACTATTATTTTTATTGTTTATATACCTACTTCAACTTTTAAAATTTTCCATTGGAAACTGTAACTTCCGGCTTATCTGATTTAATAAAAAATTTATATTATTTAAAATTAATTTTTAACATTTAATTTAAAAATATATAATTTTACGTTGGAATTCAATTTCCTGGGCACTAACTTGTGCATGAGTTTCTGATATTTCTGCAGCAGTTAACTCTTTGCTGATGCTAACGACCGTTATCGTCAAAAATCGTCATTTGGACCGTATAGAGGGAGAATAACCAATCAGATCATTCATACATACGAGTAAACATGTGTAGAATGAAATTCAAACTTCATGTCAAGAGCGTATCTATATGATCCAGCGCCAAAATTGTTTTTTTCAGTTTACAAAATCAAAAAACAATCATTGTGAAGCATAGAATTTTAAATTATAAGTACTATTCACAAGAATAATTCATTTTTAACAATAAAAGAATCAATTTCATAAATTATTAAACTGATTTTAAAACTTGTAGTTAGTTTTGTTTACTACCTGTCAGCTGTCACATTTACAGGTTATGTTATATCACTTAAAATTTTTATTATATATTTAACTTATAAATTTCACATTTTTTACTAAAATTAATTTTAAAAAATGTTTAACGTGAATGCAATTTCATATTTTAAAGTAAATTATTCAATTCTGTTACATGTTTCTGTTGTAATTATAAAAATCACGCATACATCAGATTTTCGTTCTGTCTATACGATACAGTCCTGAAACATATGTTACTACACGCACAATTTCTACATATGTGTGCATACCACGTGATATGCCCCAAGAGTGGGAAATCTTAGCATCAGCAGAGTGTTAAATCATCAGTTAAATCTTCGACAATACTATAAAAAATTATCTACATTAAAATTCATTAAATACTAATTTACTGTATTACTAATAAATAATACTTACTGATGTGTTGAATTTGAATATAAAGAGACGAGATTCCCCTCACTATCAATTTCGTATACTGCAACTGCTCCTAATGAAAGGCTATCGTTACCTACAATAAAATACTTTTATTATATTTATATATTTAATTATTACAATTTTTAAAGTTTATATATTCTATAAAACTTACCGATGTTATCTTCCATTATTAAAAAAAGGATCAAAATTGAACTGCACCTAACAGAAAATAGAAGAGAAAAAATTGTTTTAAGATACTTAAAAAGGCATTTTCTTGCAAGTTTCTTGAAATCGGTAATATTTTAAATTTTAAATGTCATTCATATTAAATGTAAACTTAATAAATAATAACATTAGATGTTTTTTATTATTTAGAGTTTTGATTTACGAAAATTTCAATAATTTTACATAAAGTGAGGTTAGATAAGGTGATTTATAATCATTTGTGTACATTTTCTCAGTTTATTGAATTTACTAAGTATTTTAAATGAGAATTGACTCATGACTATTTTAGTAGATAATCATTTTTGTACTTAATTGATAAACTTCTTACCTGTAATATTTTTTTGTTTGTTCAATATGACAAAACGACAAAAGTACACGGTACACACGTTGCCGGTGTCAAACGATTCTTGTCTAAAAAATTATCTACTCTCCGATTCTCTATCATAAAAAGAATCGAAAAATAATCGATTCTCGAAAAAGGAATCGACTCGATTCTATATGGAATCGAGTAGAATCGCCTATCCCTACTTAAGTTCTAAATTCTCAGTTTCCTGGCATGTTCCAATATGAAAATGAAAGATAATAAACTATATAAATAATATTTTTAAACGATTAAATACAAATTTACACTTGGATAATAATTTCAAATAGTTGTACATTACAAAGATTTAAATATTGCTATATTATTTTAAATTTTATTTAAAAATATTGTCTTAAATTTTGTCCATCGAATTCCTTCTCAGTTTCCTGGCATCATAAAAAATAAAAAAAAAATAAAAAATTATAAAAAAAATTTATTCTGATTAATTCACCATTTTCCACTCAGCTTAGTAAAGGTTTACTAAATATGATATCGCTTGCATTTTAATTAACTTTCAGTTCAATTCACTAAAATTGTGTACTTTGTGAATAAAATGGACATTTTGTCAAACAAATTCTCAGTTTCCTGGCATGCATTTAAAAAAAATATTTTACTTTTTTATGCTTTTGTTGCTCGAGCATACTGGATTTTGTTATTAAGTGTTGTTTTTCAATTTTTTAGCCGAAAAATGATCAAATTCTCAGTTTTCTAGTATTTTTTGATAGAATACACTTGTGCTTAAGCTTTAAAATTTACAAATTGTATTTTTTTGACTGGAAACTTTTAGGGCACTTTGATTATATTTTTATCTTGAATTTAACCTTTTTAAGGGGACGCCTAAGTCGAAAAATGGAGTAAAAAATGAAAAAATTACAAACCGAAAAGTAAATTAAGTAATTAATTTAAGTAAATTACAAAGTGAATAAAACTATTTAGAACTACTTCTGATCAGTAGAAATGTTTAAATTCAGGGTATTAAATTCAGAATGTCATAAATTTTTTTTAGCTGTTGGTAAGTCACGCAGTTTGCTTTGCTCCTCATTTTTTCGTTTATTTTGTCACTATAATATCGTTTTTCTTGATTGTTTTGTGTGTGGTGATCTGTCTTAGTGTTGGTGTTGTAACTGTATTGAATAGTTTATGCTGTTTTGAGTCCATATTATGTGTATGTGAGCATAATGTCTGACACCAATAAGACACAACATAACCTAGGCACTAAAATTTGTGGGCGTTGCAATAAGAGGGTAGTTGAAGCCATTGTATGTTGCAAGGGATGCAAGGCACCATATCACTCCTCTTGTGCATCGGCTACTTCTGTCATGGATGATGGTGCATTTTCGAGATGCTGTGGAGCACGTGTTCGCTATAAATAACCTTAGCATACATTTGAATCAACATCTAAATCAACATTTGGGCCCTATGAAGGATTCAATTACTGATCTAAAAATCAGTTTACTGACATAACCTCAAATCTAAGGGAAATTTCATCTGAGTTGCATGACGTAATGTCTAGGGTTGGCAATACTGACATCAGAGTTGACGATCTTTCCAAGCGAATAACTGAAATGGAAGGTACGATATCTACTTTATCAAATAACAATAATCAGGCTGCTTCCAATTTTGACTCAATTAACAAACAAGTTGAAGAATTGGAAAACATTTTGAAAAACATTTCTGAATCACCGTCTACGACTCATATTGATGACAGACAAAATGTTATTAAATTGTTTTCTGCACTTGTTAATGTTCCTTCATACGGCGACATTACACTACAAAGACTTGGTAATTTTGTCCAGGACCGTCTAAAGCCGAGACCAATAAAAGTAACTTTTCAAGGCCTGGAGCAAGCTGGAGCTCTACACAAAAAATTCTTGCAGTCGAAAAGAAATGTACAGCTGGAAACTACACTAAAGGGAATCAGTCTTCATCCGGACAGAACAATTATGCATATGGAAACTGTCTCTTAATTGATGAGCGCGTGGCACCTGTCGGTCAACGACACGAAACTACTAGCTAAATTATCGACCCCCTTTATTCGTCTACTCCTTGTCGCCTTTTTATCTATTATCAGAATATTCGAGGCCTGCGTACAAAATTACACATGCTCCGTCAAAATATACCTCTTTCTGATAACAATGTGTTTATAAAAGAATAGTGTCGTTTATTTAATTTACATTCTGATTGTTAACTTATTTCGAGAGGTTTTTCACTTTCGAATCATGTAGTTTTAAAGTCTGATATCACACGAATAAAGAATGAATTCTGAAATGACAGTAATTAAGTATTAATAGCATTAAAGTAAATAATGCATGCAAGTAAAAATAAGAAACAAATCAGTCCTTTAAACAATAAATCAGAGGTGTAAGAACAAATAAGAAAGAATCAACGGGGTCATAATTAATTTAAAGAAAATAATGTCAGTTAATTCTGTTTAATGCCGAATGGTGCTTAATAATATCGAAAAAAACAAGCGTGGCGAATTTTGCCGAAGGTACTCGAAAAAAGTAGAACGACTCTACGCTACATGAATCACGTGTTTTCTTAGGCAAGTATAGAGGTTATATTGCGATCAACACAAGACGACATGTTATTACATTAACAATGTGATACAATGTTTAAATAAAATACAAAGTTTGTTTACGCGACAACTGGAACCACTTTCAACAATTGGTTCGAATAAGATTGTTCCAAATTTTTTAAATTTTTTTGGTCTAAGTTTGACAGCCCTTCATTTTTTAAAAAAAATTACACATTACTGCATATAAGTAATTCATATAGTGTAATAAATGCCATTTAATATTAACCTAAAATCATAAAAATGTTTCATTATTTTTAAAGTTATTCAAATTTTTTAGACATTGAAAAACACTATTTTTTAAAAAATTTCTGAAAAAAATATTGGCTAAATGACTTCTTAAAGATCTTGTTTGTTTAAATTTTATCATCTTTAAAAAAATAAAGATAACAAAATTGTAATTTTCATACATTTAATATTTTTAAATGCTTTTTTGTCACCTAAAAATGGGTGGTCTCTCAAATTGACCGGTAGTGAAATATATTTTAAAAACCCATATCAGAAAAAGCTGCAAAATTAATTTCAAATAGTGCAAGAATCGTTGAAATTTAAGTATCGCAGTAGAACCAGTGTAAGCTATGAGGGATTAGTGCCAATAGTGCAAATTAACAAAAATAGTAAATTGTAAATATTACATTATTATATACTACAGTCTAACGCACCAGCTATATACAGATATAGTAAAATTGTTTAGTCTATGTATGTGACGTTATATTAGTTATTTTATTGCAGAAATCGACTATAATCATTAGGAATCAAATAAAATCATCTACTAATGTTAAAGTGATTCGTGAGTGAAAAACCCCTCAAATTATTTTTTACAGTATTTTAGGTTTTAGAGAGAGTAGAGAATTAGATTTTAGAATAAAGAAACTATGAAAGTATTAATCAACAGCATTTAGTTTTCTTTTTTTTTTTGTTGAAAAGGCATAAAACTTAAAGGGGAGAGAAAGAAAAGAGAGAGTGGAGAAAGACAGATAGAGGGTGGGCACAAACGAAAGAACTAAGCGGATTTTCTGGGTTTGTGGGATTTACGAGACGTGAAAAGGGAATGAGAATTACGGAGAAAAACAGGAAAAGTACATTTATAAGGTTAGATTTAACGTCGCGGATTTTCTTTCATCCCTCCTCCCGTGGCAAGCACATCATGCTGTAACTATGCACATTATGACGATTTACGTGAAGAGATGGCAACCACCTTCTAAAACCACTCCTCCTGCGCGCCTAGTGAAAACAGTACTAAAATGTATTTATACGGATATAGACTAACATTTTTCAAACTCAAACTCGACTTTAATTCCTTATATAATATTCTATTTACAAATTAATCACTTCACTAGCTGGGCGTTCCAAATGGCGTTCCACGCGCCGAGGCCCAGACTGGCAAAGACATCGAAATGTCGTTCCTAAAAAGAATGTGTTTTTAAAAAGTGTACACCAGATTTAGCTGTTGTAAAGAAATATAGGAAATTATATGCTGATTAAGAATTTTTAATTAAGGAAGATTTCGACTATATCAGCAATTAGTGACATCTATTAGATGTCGATTGAACTCTTTGGTTTAGAGTCATGTGTTATTCTTAAGATAATTATTCCGATATGGTTGTCGGTAAATAATTATATTTTTGAATTTAATTTTTGATCTGAAAAAATAAGCTGCGTGAACGAATGCACTGTGCACCTGTGAGGACTCGAACCCCAGTTAATAGCTGCCTTTCGCGGGACTAACGCCTACCAATGCACCATGCCAACACAGCCTGGACGTTCACGTTTCTTATAATCTCAGATCAAGCCCATACACTAGTCGAAGAGCTGTATAGTTAATGTAGGAAATTATATGCTGATTAAGAATTTTTAATTAAGGAAGATTTCGACTATATCAGCAATTAGTGACATCTATTAGATGTCGATTGAACTCTTTGGTTTAGAGATATTTAGATATTGTTTCGATATGTTGTAAAGAAATATTTCTATATTTTAGACATCAGATAACAAGATTATCAAAATAAAAATTAAAGTTTTTGTGTTTTTTAACAACGAGTTTCCCTTTCGACCAGCACATCAGACGTGCTGATTTCTAGATAGTAGACGTACTTTTTCAGCGCATGTGTTGTTCTGTGGACTAGAGAAACAGTTATCGGCACGGCGGTTGAACAGAAAAAGTAAGTCTACTGTCTAGAAAAAGGAAGTCTGACGTGCTGGTCAGAAGAAAAACACTTGTTTTGGCGTTTTAAGAGAACCAGTACAGCCAACCGCCTAAAATTTTTTCAGTGTAGTGTTTTTTAAGAAACAGATTCCACATATAATAATGAATCCAACGTAAAAAAATAATTCTGGTCATTACAAACAAAAACCTATAGCCACTTTAAATTCTAAGATTAAATGTTTTTTTTAATTGCAAATTTAAGAGTCAAATCATCATGGTGAAGCCTGTCCCAAGGGTCAGTTACAAAACAAAAATAATTATTTTTAGTCAAATTCTCAAATAAAAATAATGATTGATAACATTTTTTTAATGTCTAAGTCTGTAAAATTGAAAAAATTAAATTGGTTGTAAAAAAAATTATTTTAAAATTCTTGTCCTTAGTTTTGTGCGTCATGGTGAAGCCTTTTTAAAAAATTGAAATATTTCATAAAAATAAAATCAGAATTTCGGTATTCTTTAGTACAAGCAACAATTTAGTTCCCTCAATAGTGTTTCACTACGAAAGAAAAAAATTGTTATACTGTTTTTCATTTTTTTTACGTTTTAAGCGTCAACTTTGTACAGGGAATCACAGAATCTTCATGGTGAAGCCTTCACATTTTTCATAATAAATAAAAAATTAATTTTTTTTAGCAAATAATGTATAGTCGTATTATTTCAGTGAATATAAAAGATAGGAATATGAAACCGATTGAAAATTGCTAATAATTTATTTTAAAAAACAGTATTTATTTTGCGTCATGGTGAAGCCTTTTTTGTCTTTCATTGAACTTGTGGGTTACACAAGTGTATAATTACAACAATTTTTGTAATTTTTTACAAATAAAATTAAACAAATAAAAGTTACCTTGCTTAAACTAAAATTTTAGTAAGTTGTGACATTAATTACTTTATAAATTTTCATAAATTAAGGTACTAATTTCTGAAAGTTGCCAAGAATTTATTTTCATTTAAATTATGTTAATAAATTACGATAAATGATTTAAAATAATTTATAAAATTACAACATATATTTCCATAAATTTTCATAAATTACAACATAAATTTCCATAAATTACCCTATAAATTTCCATGAATTTTAAAAAATAGTTTTTTAAATTTTCTTTTATTTACTCAAAAAAATTTATTTAGGTACCTCAAAAATTTATAAATTACTATAAATTTCCTGCATTTGTCTTTCTAATCTTGAATTATGTTTTGTAATAATATTATGAATTACCTCACAATTTTTATAAATGACTGTATAAATTACCATAAATTTCTATAAATTACCATAAGTTATTGCATAAATTTCCGGAAGTAGATTTTTAAATCTTGAATTAAACAAAAAACAATTTCTATTAGTTCAACTATCAATTTTGTTAACATAACAAAACTATGGCAACTAATTATGCTACATGGATGCGTGAACAGTTACTTTGTTTAAGAAATACAAAAATTACAAACAATTTGTCCTGCCCGTAACAGATATTTCATTCTTGACTATCATACTTAAAATTTACATTATAATTTTTATTTTTATTGAAAAAAAATAATACAAATAACAATAACTAAATATATATATATATATATATATATATATATATATATATATATATATATATATAAACAATTATTGATTATTACGAATGGTAATATTACACGTATATGTTTTTGCCAGTCTGGGCCTTGGCACGTGGAACGCCCTGCCAGTAAAGTGGATAAGTTAATATCCTTATACACGAAAAATCTGTGGTGACTCTAATCTAATGACATTTTTTATTACACAGAATTCACACAAACAATGAAACGCACATACACACACATAATGTAACAAACTACATGAAATGTTTTTATGTTTCTGATATTGAATTTTTGGATGTGCTCAAATTCATATTAATAATTATAAATTTTTTCTAAATGCAAATTAAGTTTTCCTAAAAGTGCTTTATATAAAACTTTTCTTTCCCTTTACGGTTAACGTGTATACCTACACCAAGACCCTATCATAAAAATCAGTTCGTACATGCTAATAGCAAATATACAGGTTTAAACCACTTTTCCATCTTTTTCTAAAATGTAGTATTTTTTGGCAACTTTTCTTTTATCTTTTATTCCAAGCGACGCGACGCTGTCATTTTATAGTGGTCATTTTTATTTTAGTCTTTGGTATAAAATTTCGTCCATAGAATACGAATTTAACTTTGAAAATATTGGATTGGCTTTAGTTTTTAGACAATGTAGGGGAGACCAGGGCGTAATGAATCACTTTTCACTTTTTGTTGCTTAACTTCGTCATTCTTGTTTTAATAAAAATTTCATCATGTGGAAAACTTAGCCTAATATCTCAGCTTTCAATTAAAAAAAGTACGCCCTAATATCACTTATACTTTTTTTTCTAGAACAATGTTTTTGGAGAAATGCAAGGTGAGCAATTTTGCCTCGGGCCGGGGCGTAATGTATCAGCAATGAAATTATAATTTAGATCATGAAATATTATTTAATATTGACAATTTTGGTTTCTATTGTACATTTATAACAAACTATATTGAAAATGGAACATATTTAATTTAAACATTAAACATTTTCATGCAATTTTCAAATTTTAAAAAGTTGTAGCGAAATGCAAAATCCATTTACTTAAAAAATCTATTATCCAGTTATTTTTTTTTATAAAGAAATATCATTGGTTATCATTTTATTATTATTTCAAATATAATAGGTTTTTCTTAACAAAATATGAGAGCCAATATACGCCGGTCAAAAGTGATCCATTACGCCCCGGAGGTTGTCGTTGAAAATTATGTTATTTTTTTATAAATACCGTAAGTATTAAACGAAAATTGTCAATTGTTCTTTAAGAACAAATGTTTGAAGCTTAAAACCTAATATAAAAAATTTTTTACAAGCAATTTTAAAAAAGATATAACAAAAAAACAAAGATTGCAAAAATTTACTTTCGAGCGTCAAAATCACTTTTTCTACTATATATTTAACTACAATAAATAAATAACAATGAAACTTAGTACAAACTTACAGTATTCCAAGTAAATTATTCTGATCAAAAATTGAAATTACTCTGATTTACCACTTTTAAATAAATTGAAATGATTCAATACGCCCCGGTCTCCCCTACGTTTCAATACGCAAAATATGTATTTTTGGCATTTTTAAAATGAATGTACAACCATACACCAAAACAGTAAATCTGTCTGCATAAAATCAAATTAAATTTAAAAATTTACACGTGTAATTACACGTGTAGATTTGGCCACATGTAATTACACGTGTATTTTATACTTTGTAATTTTTCCAAAATCTCTTTGCATCATTACACGTGTAATTACACGTGTATTTTATACAATTGTCATTTTTTCAAAATTTCTTTGAATCGTTACACGTGTAATTACACGTCGATATTTGGTGAAAAAATCTACTTTTAAATACAAAGTATAAAATACACGTGTATTTACACGTGTACCGATTCTATAAATTTTAAAAAAATAACAAAGTATAAAATACACGTGTACCAATTCTGGAAACTGTGAAAAAATAACAAAGTATAGAATACACGTGTAATGATGCAAAGAAATTTTGGAAAAATGACAAAGTATAAAATACACGTGGATATTTGGTAAAAAAATATACTTTTAAACTCAAAGTATAAAATACACGTGTAATTACACGTGTAAATTTTTAATACTAGCTTAAACAATGCTATTTAATATCAAAAAACAAAATATTTAATTTATATACACTTTAACCTATAATGCCGAAAGAGACATACGCTGTTCCATAAACGTATTAAAAATAACATAACATGTAATGCAATTGAAGTCAAAATTAGTCTCTCTGGAGGTTTTTTACTATCGCTGCTTACAAATCTGCTATAAAATTTAAAAAATACAAATGTCGGACCAGTTTTTAAAAATAATTTACGTCTTTCATGATAAAAATGTAAAATTTAAAAAAAATTCTGCCATATTGAATCTGCTATTTTGGAATTTTAAAATCTGAATACAGAATAGTAAAAAGCGACTATAAAAATCCCCAGAAAGACTAATTTTTATTTATATTATACCTTAGATGGTCAAAAGTACTGTTGTTTTCAATATGTTTATGGAACAGCGTATGTCTTTTTGTATATTACAGGTTAAAGTGTACATAAATTAATTTTTTGTTTTTGGAAATTAAAAAGCAAGGTTTATTCTTTAATTTGGTTCTATGCAGACAAATTTACAGTTTCGGTTTATGATTGTACATTCATTCAAAAAATGTAAAAAACGCGTATTTTGAGTATTGAAGCGTAAGTTGATTAAAAAATAGAGCTAATCCAATATTTCCAAGGTCAGATTCGTATTCTACGGACAAAATCCTGTAAGAATCATTTGTAAAAATTTTGAATGTTCTCATGTGAACCCCAAAGCGGGATGACTTAAAATTTTTAGTTTTGGCTATTACACTTCCGACTTCTCTCAAAGTATAGATACAAAAAGAATAGAAGTATAGTACAAGAAATGCGCCAAACAGTAGGACAAGTCGTGTGCATCTAATTCAGCGCGTCTGGTGCTCCTTTTTGGAACAACAGACTTTTTTTCCAAAAAGGCACACCAGACACGCTGAATTAAAGCACACGACTTTTTGTACTGTTTGGCGCATCTCTTGTTCTGTTCTTTTTTTTAATAAACTAACTATTTCATAAATTTCATTAATAGCTATTTCATTGCTTTTTGTCTGTAATTGTTATGACCACTTCAGTTTTGTATGTTTTTGAAGTCGCTGATTATGAATGTAAAGTCAGATTTTTATAACTCAAAATGGTGGATCAAATATGGCGGATGCATTTGTGATGCGCTTCGAAGAAAAGTACCTAAGAAGCAAAAAAATTGAGGTTATGTTTTTAATTTTTTTAGTCAAAATACAGAAAGAAAATCAATTATTAATTTTTGATTATTGATTCTTGATGTCGCTTATCACAAATATGACGTCTAATTTTCAAAATTCAAAATGGCGGATAAATTTTTTTAAAATTATTTGGGGTCGCTGATTAAGAATTTGAAATATGATTATCGAAACTAAAAATGTCAGATTCAATATGACAGATTAATTTTATAAAAAATATGTAAAAATTGTTATCTAGGCATTTAAAGGTCTTTGATTCATGTATAAAATCACTTGAAAATATTATATTAAAACACAAAATTCGTAATTTAACTTTATATTTGTAATCAGTGCCTCCAAAAACCTCAAATTAACAAATTTGAATAAAAGCCGATTACTTAAATTTAAAATTTTTCCATCATGTTGGATCCACCATTTTAAATCTTAAAAATTGAACTTCAGATTCGTGATTAGCGACTTCAAAAACCTCCAAATAAGAACAATGGTAAAAATTTCGGACTAATTCCGGATTAAATACAGACAGATTAGTACGGATTAGTCCGAAAATTGTACTAAAAAGGTCCGAAAATGATCCGCGATAGTCTGATATCAATCCGAACAGAAACCTGAATCCGAAAACACTCCGGAGTAATCCTGAATGTCTACGAATTCAGTCCGTAATTAGTCCGCAAGAATCCGAATTTATTACCGGTGAAGAATTCTTCTAAAATAAGTACGGAATTATCCGATATCAATATGTAAAGAATACGGAATCAGTCCGCAACAATCCGAGTTTAATCTAGTTAAAAAAATTTAATCCGCAAAATGTCCGGAGCAATCCGAACTCTGTAAGCAAGAAATCCGGTATAAGTCCGCAACAATTTGAAACTAAGTGTAGCAAAATCCTTTTCAGAAAGAAGTACGAAACAATCCGAAAACTGTATGATAAGAATCTGAAATTGTCTGCAACAATCCGGATTTAATCCAACTAAAAGGTATAATCCGAAACAAATACGAAATAATCCAAAATCAATATGTAAAGAATAGGAATTCAGTCCGCAATAATCCGAATTTAATCCAGTTAAAAGAATTTTAATCCGAAACAAGTATGGAACAATCCAAAATCTGTATGCAAAGAATCCGGTAATAGTCAGCGTCAATCCGAATAATATCCGATCAAAATACCCCAGTCCGAAAAAAAGTCTTATTATTATAAGATTTTGTAAATATGTACAATCCACAGACAGTTCAAAACAATCCATATTCAATCCAATTCAAAGACTTAATCAGGAATGATTTTGGTATAATATTGAATTTGTATATTAAAAACAATTTGTATAAAATGCAGATAAATTCAAACTATAATTATAATTTCGTGTGACAAAAACCTGACCAAAACCAGATTAATTTCGGATTTAATAATTTCACATTTGCAAGTTGCGTATTATCAGACTACCTTCGGACTAGATCGAACTAATTCCGGATTCACTGGTTTTACGCAAACCGCATTGAGTTTGAATTTATCCGGACAAATTCCGAGCGACAAAAACCTGTCCATAAGCAGTCTGTTTCGGATTAGCTGTGGATTCACTGGTTAAACCAACCGGATTACTTCTGTATTTACTAGTTGCATATGATCTGACTATAACTGCAGACTTAACCGGACTAATTACGGATTCAATAGTTATAAAAAACGGTTTTGATTTCAAACTTAATTCATGGTGAAAAAACTCCACAATAAACCGTACTGATGCGGACAAATTCCGGATTAGTCTGAAATCGGTCCCACTTTTTATTCAGGGTATTTACTTACGGTAAATAAAATATTTAATTCTGCAGTTAGTTTGTTTTTATAAATTTACTAGTAGGTATTATTAGTTATCTTGTTTCAATATTAAAATTAACACTGATGTGTTAGTTTCTTGTCATTTCTTTTTGTGGCACTTCATAAATTCTATTATGAATTTGAACTTCCATGCGAGCGTGGTATAGTGGTTAGTGTATTCGATTTCGGTGCGTTATGATGTTAGATAGGTGTAGGTTCGAATCCCCAAGCGTTAGAAATTTTAAGTTAATGTAAATAAAATTGCGATAGGTAAATCGAAAAATATGATGAATGTAGCATGAAGTAATAATAATTAATATGTAAAACTTGTATAATTTTTTTTATTAACATTCACTAAATTGTCCGGACTAACTTTTGACTGTTTCGGACTAATTCCGGATTCACTAGTTAAAATTAACTGATTAATTTCGGACTTCATCGGACCAACTCCGATTTCACTAGTTGTTCACAAACCGTATAGAATTCGGATTTTTCCGGAATAATTGCGGATGACAAAAACCTGACCATAAACCGCATTGTTTCGGACAAATTTCGGATTATTCCGAAATCTGTCCGGTTCTTTAACCAGGGAAGTTTCAAGTTAATTTAATCAATATTTAAAAAATTGATCCTCCATATTAAATCCACCATTTTGAATTTTGAAAATTGGACACCAGATTCGTGATCAGCGACATCAGAAATCCCACAAGTAACAAGTTTCAAACTAATTAATAGATTTCAAAAATTCGTCCACCATTTTGAATTTTGAAAATATGACTTCAGATTCGTGATCTGAAAAACCCTAAAAACCTCCGAGTAACAAGTTTCAACAAATTCCAGTCGCAGGGATTCTTGAAGGTACGAAAGGGTGTAAGTGGCGAAAGCTACACCGAGAGAAATGGTATATTTGTCTCAAAACCAACTATACTTTTTATTTGTTTCAAATAAATTTTATTTAAAACAAATAAAAAGTCTAGTTGGTTCTGAGACAAATATACTTACGTTTATTTAAGTCAAATAAAATATACTTGGCTTAAATAATATTTTTCTCTGGGTGTATTACTTTATTATTAGGGAAGAGTCTCCAGTTGTGAGCCATCATCAATTTTTTTTAACATTCAATATTAAAAAGCTGATTAGTTTATATACAAATATTTTTTTTTATATGAACTAACTTTTTCGTGTACGCCGAAGCGGATATATAAAATGTTTTTGTTGAATACCAACACTGGGTGTGATAATCGACTGAAAAGCGTTTTTTCAATAAATTTAAAGTACTTTTTTCCGAGTTAATTAATTGGAAAAGGTAAATGTAATGCATTTTCTTTTAGTGTTTTCCCTATACTTTGTGATGCAATATTGCATTGTTCCAATCTACGGTTGAAAATAATTTAATTTTCCTTTTTCAAAATAGCGCCAATTTCTGGGTGTGAGACAGCATATCACCAACTTTGTTAGACAGTCTCGACAGTCATTTAGGAAGCATAAAAAATACGACTTTGCAGGCATACTATTTAAATATTGTTTTGATTTTTTTTCTAGTATTTTTGGGCATGTCTAGTAGAAAATAGTCAATTGATTCAGAATAAATCAATTTTAATTCTCTTGTTGAACCTATTTAATTGTGTTTATTTGATAGTCATACTTTGTTGAATAAATATTATTATTTAGTATATAATAATATGTATTATTAATATATTTAATTATTTGTACTAAACATAACGTTTTATATCAAACTTATTAAAGTTTAGCAATTTTTAATGAGTGTCTCACAACTGGAGACATTTTTTTTAAGCGATGTGCTCGGAAAATATATCGTAAAATTTTTTGAGTTCATCGAAACACTATACTTTCTTTTAATAAAAGTTGCATATTTCTGTTACCTTTCGAACGGTGTATTTTATTTACAATTTCGTTTACCCGTTTACAATTTACGGGTCAAAAATAAAACCTGTCTCACAACTGGAGACTCTCCCCTAATTATCACTTTACCTTAAAATATAGAATTAATACTTTTGTTTCACATTTTAATGATTAAAAATTACATATACGATAAGTTTTAAAATTAAATGCTACATCTATGTAGCAGATAAGAAGATAATATCGATGAGACATTAATGTACCAAAATGTATTGAATATGTATTAAATGAAGTATCCAATATGAATAATTTGTTCTTTGATTATCCTGGTATTTTTCTAAGTTGATAATACAAATATTTTAAATTGATAAAAGTCTTAACATGATATAATATTAATCATATTTTATTTATTTATACACTCGTCTTTTGCCTTAATACTACCGTTACAAGTGTTCCCCGTGGAATTTTATCTTACATACTATACTTATACTAAATTTTTGCGTCTACAGAACGGCTTGAAATTAGGAGTACTCGCATTTGCCTGGACTATCCGTTCAATTGAATTTCTCACCAGTGGAGAGGGAAACTGTATAAAACCTCTCCGAGTACAACCTGTTTATCGACAGTCGAATTCTAATGGTGTGCACCGGACAATAATCGACAGAGCACATCATAATACTTCGAAGTCAAACCTCCCGCTCAGATTATCTCACGTGCCGGAAAACTCCCAGGCTAATTGGCGCGAACCAAGTACTCCCTTGGTCCTAAGCGTCTGCCAAGCCATGCATTTATCCGACCGAGCTAATCTGACGATTTATTACTAACCATATTCTATAATATTACTTTCCTCCTTGGGGGTTAGGAGGAAAGTAACAAATGCAGAGGTCGTGAGAAAGTCATGCTGTGAACTGGTTATTTAATCTTAATGTCTAATTCAAATTTTGCTGCAGGGTTGATGCAAACTTAACTTAACAGCTTAACAGGTGAAAGTCCAAGCTTTCAATTAACGTATTAACAAAAATTATTCGTTAAAAAGTTTAAATGTTAAAATAAAAAACTGATTTTTGCTACTTTCCTCCTTGGTCTCCCCTATCCATTATAATGGACATTTCAGGGGATTTTATAAATAAATTTATTTTTATAAGAATTTCAAAGGTTAATGTATTTACTGAGCGGAATTTGTTTTTTTAAGTTTTGCCCAGTTTAACCTCTGACATCTTTATGCAATTTAATTAATTACTCAAATTCCCCAGAATTGTCCATTAAATTGTTGACAGGAAATGAAACTATAAAAGGTAAGCTACATTTTGACATAACTTTTAAAAAAATTGAATATAACGTGTTTTGAGATATTTAAAAAGTTATCTTTCAAACTTAATTTAATTCATAAATAATATTATTGTTTAAAAAGAATTTTATACTATTGTAAAGTTGAGAAATATTTTTTTTAAGAACACTAATAATAAATAAAGTTTGAATCCAATACATAGGAGAAAAAATTATTTGAAAATTGCCTTACAAATGGCAATTGTTTATAAAGGGGGTCGTTTTGAAATGGAATGCCTATATATATAGAGTGAGAAAACGGTGTCTGGAATTTATGGCGATTCTTTTGCGCGCTCAAAACACGACCTTCCACGAGCTAATGCACTTGTCGCTTTAATTGGGATAGAGACCAATGGCGAATGGGAATAGTAGAAGTAGAGTTTCCAATTACGCGCCAACAGCGTTACGCCAGCGTAATTGTGCTCGAGTAAATAATTATTAACGACCGAATAATTTCAGCGCTCAGTTCGATGCCCGCTTCTCACATTACAAACAACAAGACATAATCTCACTCTTTCTCTCTCTCGTCGTTCACTCACTTTTCTATCTCAAAAGTACGACATAGAAATTACCGTAATTCGCATATTATACATTTAACTTGTTAAATTGTAAACAATTTCTTGAAAATTACAATCACTATTACTCTAAAACGCTTATTAACAGTTTGACAAACGAATTTTAATTTAAATTGTTAGCAATGTTGCATCAATCCGGTTCTTTCTAAACTTTAATTATACTAGCGCCTCCGTCGTTGCTTCCATTTTATATTTAACACATAATTTTTCTACAAAAACTGTAATCTGTCATTTTGAATATCTACGTTATTCTTCTTTTTAAATTAATTTAATCTTTTTAATAAAAAATAAAAATCAAATTTTCAAGCACATGAATATGTTTCAGATGACAATTTTTCCGAAAAAAAGCAGTTTTTGTCGACCGCCTAAGTTTCGCTATTGAGTAAAAACTCCTGAAGTGGCCCCCCTACTTTTGCAAAGTAGCAAAATTTGAAATAAGTATTTGTATTTGAAAGTAGTAGTATCTGGTAGTATTTTCACCAAATATCTTAAAAATATTTAAATTATTTATATTTTTTATTGTTAATTAAAAATTTTTGAAACCTTTTAATAAAATAATTTTAACTATTTGAGTTTTTGCAGAAAATGAACAAAAATTTATTTATTTATTGTATATACAGGCTCAAAGGCCCTTTAAAGAATAATATATAAAAATACAAAGTTGACTTAATCCTAAATCATAAACGCACTCTTACACTCACACACAGCATACCACGCTCAAGCAACAAGGCTATCTAGCGCTGTCCATAGACAATAACAATCTGCGCAATGAGACTTTGAAAGCTGACAAGGAGATACCAAAAAGATCAATTCTATCATTATACGCATTTGCCTCTCTATGAAGTCTTTCGAAAACTCAATAATATCCATAATTAGTTCTATGAAAATTAACAATAAAAGGAGAATGATATCTCAATAACCTATTGGGAGCAGAGAAATTTATTTTTTCAAGAACAGACGGACATTGAATAATATTATTAATAATTTTGAACAAAAATAAAAGGTCATTATATAAGAATCTATTCTCAATTTTAGGTAAGTTCATTTGTACTCTCAAAGTTTCATAATCGTGTAAATAGAAATCAAAAGGTAAATTTAATTGTTTTGCAGCAAAACGCAAGAAACGATTTTGCACTCGTTCTAATCTCAGTGTGTGAACACCATAATATGGTGACCAAACCTGTGACACAAACATCATAGGTGACATAACAAATGCGTAATATAGGCTTTTTAAACCATTTAAATATTAAAAATTTAAAGCGTTACGCTTAACAAAACCAAGAGATTTAATAGCCTTACTGACGATGTTAGTAATGTGTGTGTCAAAAGAAAGATCACTACACAGTGTAACTCCCAAATCTCGCACCTGATATACTCTTAAAAGAGAAATACTGTTTATAGTGTAATCGCAAGTTAATGTAACTTTTTTCTTTGAAAAAGTCATAGAAAAACACTTAGAAGCGTTTAAAAAAACATTATTTTGCTGGCACCAATCATTAAGGTTGTTCAAATCCTCCTGTAAATTTAAACAATCATCTATAGTATTTATAACCATGAAAAGTTTCAGGTCATCCGCAAAAAGTAAAAAATTACAAAACTGAAAAATATTTTTGATGTTATTAATGTCAATTAAATATAAAAGCGGACCAAGATTTGAACCCTGCGGTACACTTGAGGTAGCCATAAATTCATATGAGTAAGCGTCATTAACCCTTACCACTAGTGGTCTGTCACGCAGGTAACTATAGAACCAATCAAGAAGGGGAGAATGAACACCCATCATTTTTAATTTAGTTAAAAGAATATTATGATTAACCTTATCAAAGGCCTTGCACAAATCGGTATATATTACATCAACCTGCGATCCCGATTCGATTGAAGATGTCAGAAAATCAACAAATATACACAAATTAGTATCAGTTGATTTACTCTTGACAAAACCATGCTGGTCATCAATAATAACATGTGACACAGCACGATATAGTTCATCGTAAACTATACTTTCAAATATTTTCGAGAAAACATTGAGAATAGTTATAGGACGATAATTTCGTATATTATTTTTGTCATTATCTTTATACACTGGTACAACTATACCTTTTTTCCATTCTAGCGGAAAAACTTTGTCAGATATAGACCTTGAAAAAAGAATCAGTAATGGTTCGACCAATGATGAGCAACACGATACTATCAAAGTAGGTGGAACTCCATCTGAACCTGCTCCCTTGTTAACATTTAGATTTTTAATTTTATTCATAACAATTTCTTTAGTAATACAAATTGATCCAAGGTCAACAATATCAGATAGAGCATCCACATTATGATCAATCGTTGCGTCTGGTTCATACACTGAGTTAAAGAAATTAGCAAATAAGTCGGAGATGTACTCGTTATCATTAGCATAGTCATTGTCCAAGTACATAGAAGTGGGTATACGAGTTTCTTTGCGAAGTGAATTTACGTGTTTCCAAAAGAATTTAGGGTTATGAATAATAGAGAGTTCAGCACGGCGTACAAAGTCATTAAAACAAATTTTAGAAAGTGATTTGCATTGAGATCGAAGATTAGAAAAAATAAGGTAATTATATTCACTTTTATCAAGTTTATAATTTAAGTGAGACAATTTTTTTGCATGCGTTAATGTTTTAAGTTCGGTACTATACCACGGTGGGTACAATGAATAACGGATTGTTTTAATGGGAACGAAAAATTCAAAAGATAAATATAAATAATAATAAAAAATATTTACTGCCTCATCTACACTCGCCGCCGACATTAAGCAACTCCAATTAACATCCAATAGAAAAGTATTAATAGCTGCAGTATTCGCATTTTGAAAATCATATTTAATATTAACATTAGTATTTCGATGTAAGAAATAATTTCTTTTAACATGTCTAGAATTTACTACAATCGGAGGATGAAAACTGTCAGGCGAAATAAGTAAGTCAGATGCTAAAGTCAATTCATAATTGTCACTATTAACAAAAACTACATCTAGAATAGAACCGTGTTCATTCTCAAAAACATTAATCTGTTTTAAATTAAGATAATCTAAAGTGTCCGAAATTAAATCATCTATTTGTCTTTGTAGACGAAAACTACCTGGCTTATGTGTACAACTAGCTCCTTGAATAGAGTTTATATTCCATTCTGCAAAAGGCATATTTTGATCACCCATAATTATAAAAGTGGCAGAAGGGTATCGGATAAATATGTCCTCTAAAATACCACACAGAGCAAAATATTTTTCATAGTTAGTATAAGGTAAATAAAAAGTCCCTATAATCACTTGACAATTATTCAATTTAAATTTAACAAAAATATGCTCTACAGAATTATTATAAGTTTTCACTTTTGAACAACATAAAGAACTATTGGCAGCAATCAAAACACCCCCACCAACAAATTTATCACTGGTGTTAACGCTTCGATCACATCTGAACACATCAAATCCAAAAAAACCCAACTCAGGATTTAAGATATCATCTCTCAACCATGTTTCTGTGAGTGTATAAATGTCATATGAAAGAGAATGCAAGGTAGTATGTAGGTCACGTAATTTAGTGCGAAGGCCACGAACATTTTGATAATAACACGAAGCAATCTATCACCACATCTATATTTGTAAACATGAGACGATGATAAAGAGTGAGCGTATAAAGGAGAAAAAGAGCCACTGTCTGCTACTACCAATTCAAGTCCGTTGACTTCTAATCTTTCGATGTGTGAATTATCGTTGGACATCCATAACGATAGAGCAGTTTCAGGTTGGTTTCTCCATTCTGACGACGTGTTTCTATTTGTTTCCTCAACCCAGCAATTTCCTCCAGCTGACTCTTCGTACGATCGAGTGCAAACCAAATCTCCTTCAGAGCAGCATATTTCCCGCTTTTTTTTGCATCTAGTAGAAGGCGAAATAAGATATGAGCACTCTCTTCTGTCACACACACTACTTTTAGAGGGCGTGGTTTTCGCTGTAACTGACGAATCAAACCAACTCTAAATACACGTATATCAGAAAGTAAATCAGATGATATAATGCCATTAAGTAATAATATTAAAGCGCTTTTCATGCCGTTAGAGTCAATTTTTTCGTTATCAGGGACTATATTCTCAGGAATACCAAATAACATGATGTTTTTTTTCGAGATTCCCTATTTGCAAATTCAGTCATGCATTTATTAAAAACGATTTTATCATAATTAGCTATAGTACCTTCAACTTCAGAAACGCGAGTAGAAAGACTATCAATTTTAACCTCCGTGTCACCAACTCTAGTAACCACATCATCTATTTTATGTTCCAAAGCATCTATTTTTTTACTAATAGACACATCAAGACGAGAACATACAGCAAAAATAATTCGTTCAACGTCATTAGCTGTAAGCTGCGAGTCATAATTGTGAGCAGATGACGGATGGAGATTCGTAGGTGTAGATGCACGTGGTTTACAGCACTTAGAATACGCTCCACTGTCGAGAACACTAGTGTTATTTGCACATCCTGGGTGATATGAAGAATTACATCCAGGGCAATTCACTGCATCACGAACAATATTTTTACCACACGTGGGACAAAGTCTACTCGAGTTACTCCCAGGCGAACTCATTTTCACTGAGTAAATATAGGTTATGTTCGACACAAGAACTTTAAAATTTAAAAAAAACGTTTATAAACTGTATTAAATAACCGAATGGGAGCAGTTCTAAGCAGATCGTCAGATGAGAAAAAAGATACAAACAAGAGAATAAAAAATTGGCCCTGTTAGAACCGTTAAAACAATGATAATCGGAGGAAAGCGCAAGAGCACGTTCTAAACCAACGGCCAGGACCGTATCAATTCCATTTATAGCCATATCAGTGAGAAAATATACTTTCGGGTTACAAAATAAGAAATTTTTTAATTAAATTTTTTTTTTAATAAGTTTTTTATAAATAAATGCAATTTTAAGTGCTTTCTACACGCGGTTAAAAAATTTTTTTTGCTAAATGTTCTTTAGAATGTAGGTAAAGAAGAACTGAAAAGAAATCTTAGTGCAAATGAAAAGCTTTTTTATAATTAGACTTTTTGTCAAGCGCTATATACTGCGCGCAAGAAACGCCGCGCGAGAGCCAAGCACGTTTCACGGGGCCAGCCTGCAGTATTTGATTTTTCTCTGTTACCATTAAGATTTCTTATAATATAATATAATATAATATAATATAATATAATATAATATAATATAATATAATATAATATAATATAATATAATATAATATAATATAATATAATATAATATAATATAATATAATATAATATAATATAATATAATATAATATAATATAATATAATATAATATAATATAATATAATATAATATAATATTCCACATTTACTTCATTAAATTAATTTCATTTACTGAAAATTTATATTGTGAGAGTGATTTTTATAAAATAGAATAATTAGTCTGTGAAGAAAATAATTAAACAGTTTTTTCTTTTTCTTGAAAGTAAAAAATGTCTCCAAGACAAGAATTTAGCAAGGGTATGAGGGTACAAATTTGTGCTCTACGGGATGAAGGATTTCGTTTCAGTGCAATTGGCAATTGTTTCAGCAGACAAAACAGATTGCAGCTGAAAAAATGAAAACGTTTTTTAAGCAGAAACATCCTTCGTCGGATATTAAAGACTGTACTTACTTACACTACTGTCCGATAATATCGGTACGACTGCACAGTGGGATTTTTTTACAATTTACTGTTCAAAAATGTCTACAGCTTACAATTTTTAACCGATTTGAGATTTTTTTTAAATTAAAGAGAACGAAATTCTTAAGAGATCCCTCTAGGCTGATTTTTAAATTTTCAATTGTTTATAATTATTTATTTTAGTCAAAGTTAACAAATTAACACGATTTAAAAAAAAATACGTTTAATTTCGAATTCTATTACTGCAGATGACCAGAATCAAATCAAAATCATGTAATATGTTCTCTAGACGAAAAACAAAGAATAAAAAAATTATTTCAATTGTTATAAACAATATTAGTTAACAAATAGTTAACTTTGGTTCCTCTCAAACAAAAAATTTTTTTTTCACATTTATGTTTTAATTTAGGCATATTTTAAGAATATATGTCCTTTTTGTTAAAAGCAAATTATTTCAATTGTTATAAACAATGTTATTTAACAAATTGTTAACTTCGGTTTCTCTCAACCAAAAATTTTTTTGTTGAGATTTATATTTTAATTTAGGCTTATTTTAAGAATATATGTCCTTTTTGTTAAAAGTAAATTATTTCAATTGTTATAAACAATATTAGTTAACAAATAATTAACTTCGGTTCCTCTCATCCAAAAAATTTTTTTTTCACATTCATATTTTTTAATTTAGGCTCATTTTAAGAATATATGTCATTTTTTGATAAACAAATTATATAATATAATTTGATTTTAAAAAAAACATATATTCTTAAAATATGCTTAAATTAAAATATAAAAGTGGAAAAAAATTTTTTTTTTGTTGAGAGGAACTAAAGTTAACAATTTGTTAACTAATATTGTTTATAACAATTGAAATAATTTACTTTTAACAAAAACGACATATATTCTTAAAATATGCCTAAATTAAAATATAAATGTGAAAAAAAATTTTTTTTTTGAGAGGAACTAAAGTTAACAATTTGTTAACTAATATTGTTTATAACAATTGAAATAATTTACTTTTAACAAAAACGACATATATTCTTAAAATATGCCTAAATTAAAATATAAATGTGAAAAAAAATTTTTTTTTGAGAGGAACTAAAGTTAACAATTTGTTAACTAATATTGTTTATAACAATTGAAATAATTTACTTTTAACAAAAAGGACATATATTCTTAAAATATGCCTAAATTAAAATATAAATGTGAAAAAAATAATTTTTTGTTTGAGAGGAACCAAAGTTAACTATTTGTTAACTAATATTGTTTATAACAAATGAAAAAAATTTGTATTTTTTATTTTTCATTTAGAGAACATATTACATGATTTTGAATAGATTCTGGTCATCTGCAGTAATAAAATTCGAAATTAAACGTACTTTTTTTAAAAATCGTGTTAATTTGTTATCTTTGACTAAAATAAATAATTATAAACAATTGAAAATTTAAAAATCGGACTCGAGGGATCTTTTAAGAATTTCGTTCTCCTTAATTTAAACATAAAAAAGCTCAAATCGGTTAAAAATTGTAAGCTGTAGACATTTTTGAACAGTAAATTGTAAAAAAAATCCCACTGTGAACTGCAAACATACGGCCCAAAAACACATGTACTAATCTTTAAATTACGATTTCTTTGTAAATAAAAATGTCGGAACGATAATAAATATACTATTCAAAAGATTATTAAATTCTACGATTAATGATACATAACAGGAAATTTTAATAATTTATGCATACATTGCAGCAATCAACAAAATTTGACAAAAAATTTTTTTAAATAATTTTTTTTTGAAATTTTGTCAACTTCTACATTTTATTTTAAATTGAACCGCCGGATTGTAGATGGGCATACGCGCGAACTCGCGGCCAGTCAGTTGGCTCTTGGAGATAAAATTTTGAAGTTGTTCAAAATTAATTTTAATAGGTATATTGTTTCTTCTACAAAATTTCAAGGCACATCTTTTTTTCTCTTAACATTTTTTTCTATAATTTTTCGATTTCACGTAAATTGCAAAAAACGTGATTTTTTAAGTTAAGAAATTTTCATGAAATTTTGACTTCAACTCGTGACTACTTCGTTAAGTGTTAATATTTTTCATGAAATTTACACACAATATTCTTCAAAATATTATTCCAAAAGTGAAACAATGTTTGAAAATTTTTTAAGAAATTTTATGTCTAGGTAAATAATTATTTAAATAATTTTGTCAAAAAAATGATTTTCTCATTTTCAATTGAAAAACTTGAGTGAGGAATTTTTGTTTTCAGAAAACTTCCAGCGACAAAAAGATTCATCAATATGTTTGGAAGTTTTTTCAAAAATAATAAATTAAAGACAATAGAGCAATTTTAAGGTATTTATCGCGTCGATTCATTTTCGTCAAATTTTTTTAAATTTCACTTAATTATTCTTTAGATATTTATCTACAAAATAAGGTCTATTAAAATAAAATTGACCGTCTGTAACTCTCAAAAAGTGAAATCAAAGTTTCGATCTTTAACATGTGCGGTATAGAGAAAGAGTTTATTACAGATTTTGTATATTGAGCTCAATTAAGAGTTGGTTTTGACCTTTTTTGATATTTCAGATAATATTTCCAAAATCTTGATATTTCTTTTAAATATATTTATTACATTTTAATACCTTTTTGTTTAAAAATTAATTGATTTGATTAAAAAAGTACAAAACATTGATTTTTTAATTGCAACTGGTCAAAAATAATATTCATATCATAAAGTGTGTAAAAAACAAGTTGAATAATTTTTAAACTATAGATTTAAAACTTTGAAACGAAATAATATTTAAATAGATAGCTTACATAAACTATAATAATCAGCATAATACAACTCACTTAAAAATGACAAAATAAAAATTCCACAATTATTGCTTGCATGAATTTGAATGGATATTCTTCACCTCGGATTGAAATAATTTTGTAGCGTTCTTAAATTTTCAAAATCCACAATGTACCAACTCCTATTTAAACCAATATCAATTATTATTTTATTATATATATATATATATATATATATATATATATATATAATAATAATAAAATAAATGATTTATTTATTTATTTAAATGATTATGAAAGAAAAATAAATGATTTCAAATACAATAAATTTACAATTGGGAACGAATGAAATGTTTATACATTTCATACGTTCCCAATTTACAAATAATATGAAAATCTTTTATATTGAACAATTAATTTAAAACTTTGAATCGAAACAAGAAATAAATATTCATCTTACATGAATTTTAATCTTTTTTGCACATAACTTACTTAAAGGTGAAGAGATGAAAATTCGACAACTGCTTGCATAAGTCTCAAAGGATATTTTTCATCTTCGAATGAATTAATTTTGTAGCGTTCCCAAGTTTTTAAAAATTCACGATGAACTGAATCACCAGCCTGCTCAGACCAATAACCCAAACCGTCATTGTTTTCTATAAATGAGCGGCTGGATTCCATAAGGGCACGTAAATTTTTCTCGGCCGAAATCGAAGTCCCCTGGACACTCAAAATTCAACTTCTGAATTTAAATGTTTAAAATATATATCCTTATAGGAAATTTCATTGCGCATCTTTTTTTCTTTTAAATTTTTATTGTATCTGTTACCGTTTTCAAAATATAAGGAAAAAACTGTTTTTTTAAAGAGCGAAATTTTTATTGATTTTTTCACTTCAACTCGCGATTACTCAGTCAATTTTACGAATTTTTTAATGAAACAAAAACGAAAATACGCGTTATTTTATCCTACAAGTGACTAAAAAAGAAAAATGATGTTTTAATTATAAATAAAAAAGTTATTAATTTTTTATTAAGATATTGCAAAATTCGTAAACTGAAATTTTCACTAAGCGGGGAAGTTGAGCAAATTTTGAGCAACAAAAAACTTCCAGCAAGAAAGTTGTTCATTTAGGTCTAAAAATGTTTTTCCCGAAAGTTACAGTTCAATTAAACAATTAGTTTCTATTTCGGCCGAGAAAAATTTATGTGCCCTTATGGAATCCAGCCGCTCAAATGCCAGCATTTCTTTCAAATGATCGAGTATTGCGTGAATTTTCAACGTTTCGGAAACATCAAGGCAGTCAAAGGATTTTCGTAATTCTGACAAAATCGAGCATAGAGAAGGTTTTACTTTTCCTGACGTAAAAGAAGAATCCACTAATTTGTTCATGGCTTTGAATGCAGCAATAAGTGGGACAATTTTCAGACGTCCAACTTCGCCATAAATTTTTGCATTCTCGAGTTGATCTGCTTCTTTTAAAAGCTTCCTACATGCATTTCCTTCAAAGACGTCACCATGATAGTTTTTTTATAATTACGTTAATCTTCTTCGGCCAAATCAATTTGCAAAACGGTAACGTCGTTTTCATTAAATAGCGGAGGATTTACTACGCTGTGACATTCCATGGCTCGCCTCTTATTTTTACCAGGAAGAGAAAATTGATCATAATCACTTCTCAAGTCTTTATATGTCTTTAGCACCGGATTTTCGCAGGAAGGTTCGTTGGAAGAACTTGAACTTTTCTTAGTTTGAGACGTTGTCCTCAATTCTCGCAATGGAATATGACAATATGGACAGGGAAACGTGGCAGTAGCTGATTGTTGACCGTTTATTAAAAGAAGAAGCTTAAAATCTGCAACAAATTTGAAGGGAATGTTGTTGATATTCGTCAAGTCGAATAACAGTTTCATGTTGTTATAAGTTTCTTTTACTTTAGAAACGATGCACAAAAGTATCATCTTCGAAGATCAATTCGTCGTCAGATTCATTAAAACTTTGTCTAATTTCGGAGAATAATTTTCAGGTAAGACGGTCATACAAATCTTGAGAAACCCCTGACCTCCATCTGCCATGACCTTTATTAGAACATTTCCTTCCAAATTTCTCTCTTGAATTACAGTATCGAGGAGCTCTTCAGCATCTGCATAAATTACCGGACGTTTCTTGATATTTTTATCTTTACAAGTCCCATTTTCACATTCAAATTCATGCTCCGATACCTTATAAATTTCCTTCAAAGTTTTCGATTCTCTTGACATATGATCTCGATAATACGGAACAACAGATTTCCTACCAATATTACATCTAACACAATTCGTTATCTTCCTCATATCATTTTGCGACATACCCAAATTAACTCGTAGATTATCCAAAGCCTCTTCTCCAAATTGAACGTCTTCTTTAGAAGTAGGGTTAATAACAATTCTTGTTTTTCTTCCACCTGTAGATAAATGTAATTGAACATTTGCATTACTTCCTGAAAGCAATTCTTGCAGCGGTAGGATGCGTCACGAGACAAAACTGTTTCTGGTTAATACGATTCTGTAGGGACCGTACTAAGAATGCGTCTTATGCGGGAAAACGTATTAGGTGAGATATAAAATGTATGTCTTTAATTGCAGGGACCACCATAAATGAGCGTCTTAAGCGGGAAATCGGATTAACCGGGTTCTACTGTATATTGAAATTAAGAATTTGACCTTGAATTTCAAGGCTAAATTGACAAAAACAACTTTTTTTTCATCACCAGCTTCTAGCCCGTGAAAACCCCTTTAAAAATTACTATTCATACATTCAATTTGATTAATTTCACTTATCAATATATTAAATTACCGACGGAATAGCTCAGTTGGTTGGAGCTCCGGCTTTGCGGGTGGTGCGAGCGAGGTTCGCGCCCTCCGCCAGCCGGGAATTTTTTCCGACAGGTGAGATATTTCGAGCTGGAGGTTTGACGTCTAGGTGCGACGGTGTGCATTGTCGATTATTGTCTGATGCCTACCGCCGAAACTGGACTGTCGATAAACCGGTTGTACTCAGAAGAGGTTTTTCTACAGTTTCCCTCTTCTCTGGTAATATTTGTACAATAGTTATGCTTAATCCAAAAAAGTATCAGCAGGGACTCTTGTCGAGAGCGTAAGGCCAATAGGGGAGGAGTATAAATGAAAAGAATATATTAAATAAAAAAAAAGATATTTTCAAAAAAATCCAAATTTTAAAACTCTATAACTCAAAAAATATTTTATCAAATTAAAAAAAATTAATATTTATACTTCCACTAATAATAGTAACATTTTAGCAAAGTTTAGAGAAAATTTTTTTTACCTGGGCAGTTAAGGAATTTTGCCCCATATGTTCGTAATTTGAGGTTACGTTTTATTTTTTTATTCCGAATCCCTTTGAGATCCCAAGATGAAACTTACAGGACATGTAAAGCACATTTGCCCTAACATTTAGTAAAATTTTGAAAAAAATGAGGGCGATGTTTTTTCAAAAACGGATTTTTAATTTTTCAAAATTTCAAAAAAAATCAGGCAGAGAAGCAGGCGCAACGCGCCTACATCATAGGGTTTCGTGGCCTAAAATGACAAAAATGATGATAATGATAATGAATAAATAAAAAAAATAAATAATAATTTATTTAGAAATTTTTTTTTTGAATTAATTGTTTAAAAATTTTAATGAAGTAATTGGTTCTTTTAGTACTTTCGAGTATTTTCATGTCGCATATGTTTTCAATGAAAATATGGAATAGGAATGATTTAAAATATATTATCAAAAAGTATAACTTTAACAAATTAAGAATTTAATAATTTATTTTAACAACAGTTGTTATGACAACCATTACCATAGTAACGGTTGACATGGCAACGGTTGTTATGGTAAACATTAACATAGCAATGGTTGCCATGGCAACGGCTGTTATGGCAACCATTAACATAGCAATGGTTGCCATGGCAACGGCTGTTATGACAACTATTACCATAGCAACGGTTGCCATAGCAACGGCTGTTATGACAACCATTACCATAGCAACGGTTGCCATGGCAACGGTTGTTATGGCAAACATTAACATAGCAACGGTTGCCATGACAACGGTTGTTAAGACGTTAGACCTAAGACCTTCTTATTCCGAAGTTGCCATGGCAACGGTTGTTTAGACGTAAGACTTAAGACTTAGAACTTAAGACCTCCTTATACCGAAGTGAAGTCTTAAGTCTTAGGACATAAGAACTTAAGAAAAACTTAAGACTTAAGACGTAAAAACTACGGACGGACACCGAAGTCTCGCTATAAGGGTTTTGGCCCTTGGCCACGAAACCCTAAAAACATTTTTTTTAAATTTTTCTTTTTTATATTAATTGTAGGGGAGACCGAGGAGGAAAGTAACAGAGGAGAAAAGTAACAACGCTAATATCTTTTAAACAAATTAGCGAAAATACAGAGTATAATTTTTTTTTAGTCAGTAGTACCCCCTACAACTTCTTCATAGTGTTCAAGAGCATTTCCGGTTAGGTGAAGTCCGCTACTGACGTGACGTTACAAAAATTCGTCAAAAGTAAGTTTTAGTTTCAACTTTCAAAACCTCATATTTTAGTAATTACACAGTTTTATAAAATGTTCTTTTCGGGGTTTTGTAGCTTAATTATCTATCTTTAAATTGCAATAGTGTATTTCTAAAATACGTGTAATACTTTTGTGTAATTTTAACTTTTTTGTTGAGAAGGAGAGTTAGGAGGAAAGTAACACGTTGTTACTTTCCTCCTCGTTTCAATATATTGTGGATACTTTATGAAATGAGTCAAGGAAATCATATTTATAGTTACAGGTTAACTTTTGTTCGTTAAATGTAATAAATTATAAGTAAATTGACTTTCGTTTTGACATATTAACATAACCTAAAAATGGTTTATTGAACCAGGCAAGTTTTAATTATGTGTTCTTATTTTGTTTTATTCCATGTTTGCCATAATTGTTCATTTTTGCTTTTAAACTTTAGATAAAGTTATTTTCATGTTTTAAAAGATTAATGTCTTATTTTTAATTTTTTAAATGCCAAAATATGAAGCATTTGAAAAATTTGGCAATTTTTCTTAAGTGGAGAAAGTTATTACGTTATTATTAATTATTAATTTACCTTAAAATAAAGAATCAGTACTTTTGTTTCACATTTTATTAATTTAATATTACATATACGATAAGTTTTAAAATTAAATGCTACATCTGCAATATAGATAAGAAGATAATATTGATGAGACATTAATGTACCAAAATGTGTTGAATATGTAGGGGAAAGTCTCTACGATCGGGACACCTTTACGGTTGGGTCACCTCAGGTTTCTTAGTTGTAACAAGCTGGTGCCATTTACCATTGCATGTAAATACTTGTTAGTAATGTTAGAAAACTTTTTATGTCACTTTCATTAAGTTCCAATGAAGTACGCGAGCAGTACAAACGTAAAACGTAAATGTGTGGTGAATTTTTTAAGCAAAACTTTTACTTAGTGTCGAAAAAGATTAATTAAACAAAATGGAAGATGCAAACAATAAATATCGTGCGTTTATGTCTGTGTGCTAAAAAAATAAAAACGACGCGAAACTTACGGTCGGGTCACTTTATATCGTGCCTGTTGGGACGCATTATTTTACAATTATGGTGCGTTCTGACATCGGAAATTCATTTGCTTAAGGTAGAGATGTGTGAAGAACGTCATTTTACAGTGAAAAAAATATATTCATGTTCGAAAAACGTTCGTAAAACATTTTAAAAAGTCTCATTTCACATCTCCTTCGATAACGTATTGTAAACGTTTCGTGTACTGCGAGAACGTTTCTCTCTAAATCTGAATCAGCGAAATTTCACTGATTCTCAGCGATAAGTATGCCACTAATTTCAATCAGCGTATATGCGCTAATTAATCAGTGAAATTTCACTGATTATTCAGTGAAATTTTGCTAATTCACAGTGCATATACGCTAATTGAAATAGTGGCATACTTATCGCTGATTCAGATTTAGAGAGTTTTAGGTTAATTTTTATATGAATTTTATATTTCCTTTTTCCATTTTCAAGTGTATTTCAGCATTCTTGTGTAATTTACGGGCTAATTTTAGTAATATTCTTTCATATCACATTGATTTTCTATGGTGAACCGACCGTAAAGACCTGATCCGACCGTAACGACATTTTATTTAAATGTTTATAACTTTTCCAATTTTTGTCCAAACATTTTCTGATGTACAGAAGAAACATTCCACTTTAGAAGATCTTTTCAACCATTTGTCAGAAAACGTGAAATTCGGCCTAGAACGGAAATTATGAGCACAAGTCCAAAAGTGTCCCGACCGTAGTGACTCTCCCCTATTAAATAAAGTATCAAATATGAATAATTTGTACATTGAGTATTTTTGTATTTTTCTAAGTTGATAATAAAAATATTTTAAATTAATAATAGTCTTAAAATGATATAATATTAACCATATTCTATAATGTTACTTTTCTCCTAGCTGCTGTTACTTTCCTCCTCGGGGGTTAGGAGGAAAGTAACAAATACAGAGGTCGTGAAAAATTCATGCTGTGAACTGGTTATTTAATCTAAATGTCTAATTCAAATTTTATTTAAGAGGTGAAAGTCCAAGCTTTCAATTAACGTATTAACAAAAATTATTCGTTAAATAGTTTGAACGCTATAATAAAAAAACTGAATTTTGTTACTTTCCTCCTCGGTCTCCCCTATCTTAAAATATACTTAAAACCAAAGAAATCCTTTTTAAAAATCTAAGATCGGTTAATTAGAACTAAAGTTATAGCACTTTAAAAAAAAGACAAAAATTTTGAAAATGCCATATTTTTGGTAATTTTCAAAATTTTGAAAAATTATTTAGTGGAGTTGTTTATCACTATAAAAGTAATAAATTTCCAAAAGTGCAGCCAAATCCCAACAAGTCATGAAAATACGTGTGTTGAACTGACGTAGAATCCACCTATACTCAAACAGTTTATTTTTCGCGACGCGTCAAAAATGCTTTTTTACAGGTCATTTTCATTAGTTATTTTACTAATTGCTATTTATTGATCACACTCAAAAATGATTTTTTTGAAAACTTTGACACTCTAATTTATTATTTTTGTAAAAAAAAATAAATCTGATGGTAATTTTTGTGAGAGAAAAAGATGTATAAAAAAGAAGATTTTAGTGTTTGGTTTGTTTACCTTTTGATTGTTTACATTTTACAACTTGGGCATAACCTTAAACATTGAAATTTTTTTTAATCAATTATTTTAACATTTTTAAAGTAGAATATTGTAAACTTTAAAATGAGACCTTAAAAACCTCGATATCTTTAAGGGGGGGGGGGGGTAGGGTCAAACAACTTTCAAAAAATCGTTTTTTTTTTCTTTTATTACTCTTATAGTAGAACATCTCATAAATGTCCCTTGAAATTTTTAAGTCATTTGGAGCAAAATTGCCAAAGTTATGGAGCTTTTACCCCTTGATTGTCTCCGTACCTGAATTGACAAAAGTTATAAATAAACAATAAAAAGTGATAAAAAAAATTTTGTTTTTACATTTTTCGGAAGCTATTAAGATTCTGTTCAAGGACATAAAATAAAAATTAAATTGATGCAAAACTCTAGTAGATATTACAATATTAACATGGTTTGAGCAGGTGAATATTTTGTCCAGCGAATACTTTTAAACGCGTTTTTCTCAAAACGACCATTTTCAAAGTCGGTGAACATCATAACTCAAAAACTACTGCACCAATCTTCACAAAACTTGGCATACTTTTTTAACACATAAAATACCCGACCCCAACGTTTTTCTTTTGTTTATTTATTTATTTTTTTCCAAGATATAGCAACAAAATGGCGGATTTTTTGAGTGAAAATAGCGTTTTTTGCTTCATTTAGTCGCAAAAAATTCAAAATTCAAAAATTTTCAAAAAGGAAAACATTGGGGTCGGGCAAAATTATTCTTCTAAGCAAATTCACTTCAGTTTTTGAATTTCGTTAATGTGTTAATTAATTACGATGTTCACCGCAAATCATGTTTTTCAGAAAGCGTTTTGGAAAATGCTCCGTCAGCGGCATAATTCTTAATATTTTTAAACAAAAATTTTACAAAATCTTCTTCAAATACTAACTAATAACATGCAAAAAAATTTAGCATATAAACTTTTACCATTTCTTTAATAAAAATTCACAAAAAAGCTGCTTTTTTTCAGCCGTTAGACCCTACCCCCCCTTAATGTATATTAAAATATTAATCAATTTGTAACATCTCTAACTGTGACAGGGTAAGCAAATTCTGCTAGGCGGCACTGTATGTGTGCATAAGAATGAAAACTTGTTTAGCCTACTGACGTACTTTATAACTTTTACCACTCATTTCTTTGTTTTATATCCTGGAGCCGCAAAGGTAGACGAGTTTGGAAATTAAATCTAAATTACTACTGCTGAAATCCAAAAGCTTCAATTAAATTTTTCTGCGTGTAGGGCTTATTTAGATTTAGTCTGTTTTTAAAGCCATTATAGGGTCTAATTCTAACAAATTGTATTGAATCAGACCCTATTTTACGACTGCTAAACCTAAATGGGCCGTACATTTTTAGAGGCTAAGTATAGGGTTGAAATTTCTACTCAGGAATTCATGAAGAAAAACAATTTATTAAAAATAGGGAAATTAAAAAATATTGGATAAAATATTAGTTAGATAATTAATTAGATTAGTTTAGTTTAGAGGCACAAGCGAAGAGATCAAAAAATTAGAATCAGATATGAGTTCACTTTCTCCTGATAGTATTTGCTTATATTCGTTTTGTCCAGAAGAACCATCAAAACACCATTTGCTATATAAAACCAAATTCTGTCCACTCTTAAAATTAATGGAATTAATTTTTAATATCCTACTAACAGTGTGATTTAAAAGAAATTGCAACTGTACCTTTGCACTTACGTCAGTTACTTCTATGTTCTCAGGGTAACATTCGATTTTAGCTTTTACCATTTGCTTATACGTCGGAAACAGACTTATACTCTTTTTCATGATATAGTTCCGAAGATACTCATATTTTTGTTTTGATAAATTTAAATCAAGCAATATTGCTAAAGCTTCATCGTTGGAATACGGATCCATACGCATATTTTCTTCTTCTAAATGCATATAAACGTCATCTAAGGTTTCCGGTAATATGAAGCGTAATTTTTCAATTACAGCAGCTTGTTTTATTTCGCTAATAGATCGTAAACCTTGTATGTAAGAGTAATGAATTTGATCCATTCCAGATTCTCTAAATAATATTATAGCCTTTCTGCGTTTGCTTTTATCTGAATATATTTCATATTCCTTGCATGGTCTTCTCCGTTTTATTTCCGAAGATGTAGAAGGCTCTTCTGCATCTAATTGTATCGAGATATCTCCATTCAGCCACATTTCATTATTACTTAAAAATATATCTTTTCTTCTTCCAGCTTTATTCCATCATTCCTTAAATTTATGTAAAAAATTTTTATCAATACACATTACAACACAAGTAAAGTTTGCTTCATTAATTGTCGAAAATTTTTCTTTAATGTACTTTTCTACAGTAGATATATGTTTTCCGTGTTCTATCATTGTGTCACATAATTCACGTTTATTAATATTTACGGAACCCACTTTACGTTTTTTCAAATATCAATTTATAAAACTTTATTAATCACGAAAACCCCCCGAGTAACAAGTTTCATGTGATTTCAATCGTTTTAAAAAATGTTGTCCGCCATATTGGATCCACCATTTTGAATGTTTTAAAACCAAAGCCGGATTCGTAATCAGCAACCACGAAAACCCCCTGAGGAGCAAGTTTCATGTGATTTCAATCGTTTTTTAAAAATGTCATCCGACATATTGGATCCGCCATTTTGAATATTTAAAAACAAGCTTCAGATTCGTGATGAGCGACGTCAAAAACCCTTAAGTAATCAGTTTCGTCGAAATCTAGTGCAGTCATTTCTCAAACTAAAAATTTGTTTATATAATTTGTTTGTAACAATATTAACCTTTTTTATTACCAATCTAGTGAGTATAAACTTATTAATTATGTTTAACTACATCTCTGAATGTCAATTTTAATTGAAATTTAAATTTAGGACACTAAATGTCGATCAAATAAGTTAGAAAATAATTTTCGTCTACATTGTTGCTAAATAAATAAATAAACAATTAGTTCAAATAAATTATTAGCAGACGTATTGTATTCTGCGGAAACTCAAGATTATTAAAAAAAAATTAACAGAATCCGTTAAAAATTGTAAGAGAGCTAGATTTTTGTCCCTGAAAAGTGCTATTTACCCCACTGTGGACAGCCCACTTCCACGCGTCTAGCGCGATAGCGCAACCACCAAGCTTGAAAGTGTGACTCCCCACAGAACGGGTGCGTGGCATCCCCGGTCTGTCGACAAGCTATTTTCCCTCATCGAAGCGCGTCAACTATAGGCTCGATCACGTTGAAAAGGCTTTCTAATTTTTCGTCTGCTATATAGACAAATCATCGTCCCAGTAAACTGGTGACGCTACGCGCCCGCTATAAGTTCCCGCATTGTAGGAGCGCCACTAGCACACGAATTTCGACTCACTGGGTATGCTGACAGCCTAAAGGTTTCTCCGCACGGAGAAAAAAATCGGGGCTTTTTAGTATGGAATGGTCTACAGCATTATCGCATAGGCGCTTCCTTACGGCGAAAGAACGAATTTGTACGATTGTAGCAAGGCTTCCTTACTAAAATAGGGCGAGCTCTTGCTGCAATCGTACAAATTCGTTCTTTCGCCGTAAGGAAGCGCCCATGCGATAAAGCTACAGACTGCTCCATACTAAAAAGCCCCGATTTTTTTCTCCGTGCGTGTATATACTCTCGATTGTTATGGGATTGGAGTATGGGAAATTTACGGTACGGTCGACTATTACCGTTACTATCGACAATGACTAGAATATATATAATGAAGTATTAGCTACCGAGTACTTTTACGACTTTATGAACTAAGAGAGACTTTATTCAATGATTGAACGAGAGTTTCATTGCTCTAGATTAGTCCATGAATAGGCCAGTGAACGGGAAGGTTTCATTTCCCTTACTCGGCGGCTTTTAACGTTCGCTTTTGCCGCTATGAATGACGGAGAATTAAGTTAACATAAACGATGAGCTTTATATGTATTTAAGATATCTTTTTATATATATATATATACTACTATATATATACTACTTATATATATATATATACTTTTATATACTATATATACTATATATATTTATATATATATATATATATATACTTTTATATACTATATATACTATATATATTTTATATATATATATACTTTTTATATATATATATATACTAGGGGGGCTCCGCCCCCCTGCGCGCGGATATGTACATATCCTTATAGGAAATTTCATTGCGCATCTTTTTTTCTCATGAAATTTTTTTGTATCTATTACCGTTTTCGACATATAAGGGAAAAACTGTTTTTTTAAAAAACAAAATTTTAATTGTTTTTTTCACTTCAACTCGCGATTACTCAGTCAATTCTAAGAATTTCTTAATAAAACAAAAAAGAAAATACGCGTTATTTTATCCTACGAGTGACTAAAAAAGAAAATAGATGTTTTAATTATAAATAAAAAAGTTATTAATTTTTTATTGAGATATTGCAAAATTCGTAAACTGAAATTTTCACTAAGCGGGGAAGTTGAGCAAATTTTGAGCATCAAAAAACTTCCAGCGAGAAAGTTGTTCATTTAGGTCTAAACAAGTTTTTCCCGAAAGTTACAGTTCAATTAAACAAGTAGTTAACAAATGGCGAATGTTAAAAGTCGTTGGCGGCTGAACGCCCAGCGCGCGTTTCTCACCCGTATTATGTATACACAGAATAAAACTCTCCATCTTACTATTAGGTGAGATACGCGCGTTGGGCGTTCAGCCGCCAACGACTTTTAACATTCGCCATTTGTTAACTACTTGTTTAATTGAACTGTAACTTTCGGGAAAAACTTGTTTAGACCTAAATGAACAACTTTCTCGCTGGAAGTTTTTTGATGCTCAAAATTTGCTCAACTTCCCCGCTTAGTGAAAATTTCAGTTTACGAATTTTGCAATATCTCAATAAAAAATTAATAACTTTTTTATTTATAATACCAGCCTGCAAGTAAAAAAATTTTCTTTCGCATAGGCTTCGACGTCCTATTTCGCGCTTCTATTTGAGGGGGCAAGCTCTGACCTGTTGGTAAAACACAGATCAAATTTTGACGTAATGTGAAGGCCCACATTAAGGCCCTTTTTAAAACCCTTTTAAAAAACCATTTTTTTTAATAGGTAAAATTAAACATGTATTTATATTCATTATTTATCCTCTTTTTGACTTAGTTCAAAAAATAGGTCAATTTTGACATATGTTTTGATTTTTGTTCTTGACCTATAGGTCAAAAAATAGGTCAAATTAGACATAGAATTTGACGTAATGTGAGGCCGTTATTTATTCTCCTTTTAAACATATAGATAAAAAAATAGGTTAAATTAGACATAGATTTTGATGTAATGTGAGGCCATTATTTATCCTCCTTTTCGACCTTATAGGTCAAAAAATAGTTCAATTTTGACGTAAGTTTTGACGGACCCTTTGGGATAGGGCGCCCTTAGAAATCCGGACTCTGCGGCGGCGGCGAAATGTTTTTATATAATGGGGATATATATATATATATATATATATATATATATATATATATATATATATATATATTGTATATATATATATATATATATATATATATATGGGCGATTCCACGTGAGATTTTAGTCGACCTCTTAAAATCGGCCAAAAATATTTTTTTTCTATTCTGTATCGAAAAAAAACAGATACGTATTTTTTTATTTTTGTTTAATTGTCAAAATTTTCGAGTAATGAATTTTCGAAATTTTGCACTTTTAACCGTAGACCTATATTCAGTAGCTTATAAGTCCGAAAATATTGAGTTTAGAAAAAAGTTGTCAAAGAACGAAAGTTTTAGTTCTCTTTCGACTTTTAGGAAATGAAAACAAAAAAAAATTTTTTTGATTTTTTATTAAAAAAATAAAAAAAATTTATAAACAAATTAATTTTTTTTAACTTTGGGTATGATAAATTTTTAATTTTCTTTTTTCAAAACATACCTGTAAATAATAAGAAGGTTTTGCAAAAAGTTTCAGAATGGGCCTGACAAGTTTAATGGGTTAAAAAAGATAATTAAGCTGCCCGTGCAGGTCGCACGCCCGCGGCGCAATATGATTTTTTTACAATTTACTATTAAAAATTGTCTAGACCCTACAAATATTATCGGATTTTGATTATTATTAAATTTGCAGGCTCTAGACAATTTTTAATAGTAAATTGTAAAAAAATGATATTGCGCCGCGGGCGTGCGACCTGCACGGGCAGCTTAATTATCTTTTTTAACCCATTAAACTTGTCAGGCCCACTCTGAAACTTTTTGCAAAACCTTCTTATCATTTACAGGTATGTTTTGAAAAAAGAAAATTAAAAAATTTATAATACCTAAAGTTAAAAAAAATTAATTTGTTTATAAATTTTTTTTTATTTTTTTAATAAAAAATCAAAAAAAATTTTTTTTTTTCATTTCCTAAAAGTCGAAAGAGAACTAAAACTTTCGTTCTTTGACAACTTTTTTCTAAACTCAATATTTTCGGACTTATAAGCTACTGAATATAGGTCTACGGTTAAAAGTGCAAAATTTCGAAAATTCATTACTCGAAAATTTTGACAATTAAACAAAAATAAAAAAATACGTATCTGTTTATTTTTGATACAGAATAGAAAAAAAATATTTTTGGCCGATTTTAAGAGGTCGACTAAAATCTCACGTGGAATCGCCCATATATATATATATATATATATATATATATATATATACGTAATGTACTTGCCAGTGCACAATGTTTTCAAGCAGCTTCAACTTTCACTGCACGGTCGTTTATATATGAGAAACCTTATGTAATTGAGCCTCCCAATTCAATAACTCGATCTGCGCTCGGACGATCAGTATGAAGGTTGTCAAAAGCTCCAAAATATGACAAAAATTAAAACTTAAAATAAAATTTTTTTAAAAACACTATCTTATAGAGAATCAAAATCCGCATCTTTTTTCTCTTGAGAATTTTTTTGTAAAGTAAATATTGTTTATTTAAATTGTATTCTGCAATTATCTCGAGAAATTATTTGTTTTTATTTTTTATTATTATCTCGAGAACTTATTAGCAAGAAAAAAACTGTCAAAAAATAATACATGAAAACACCTGAAAGTCGTGACTCTACAGTCACGACTTTTTCACTGTTTTTCTAATGGCTATTTTTTCTAATTCTTTATCTTTTTTCTTTTGTTATATATTTTTGATATTTTTCCATCAATTTGCACCAAACTTTCCAAAAAACTTCTTTGATTCATAATGAACAAACTTCTCACTGGAAGTTTGTTCAATTCAAAAATTCCGTGCAGACTTTTTGTCGACGAAAAAAGGAAACTGTCATTACCGACACTCATTGATTTATAATTAAATATTATTTAACCAAGGGTCATTTTTAATAGTTTTATCATCTCCACAGAAAAAAAGAAGTGTTGTTTTAACACTAAAAGTAGTGTTAAAACAACACGCAACATTTTTAACCCATACGATGTGATTTTAACCTACATTTTGTGTTAAAATAACACCATGAGTGTGTTAAAATTAATGCATATTTTTAATGGCTGTTAAAATAACACCATCTTGAAAACTACACGCAACAAATTTAACACATATTTTTTTGTGTGTCATCGTCTTTAGCAGACCATAATACGCATGCATACCAATTTTTGTAAAAATCCGTTAATATTTTTGTCCAACTTATGACGATTTATGTTTCAAAAATCAATGAAATCGAGTAATGAAAATTTTCTTGTTTTTTGTCTCTAGTGTCTACAATATTTACTTTACAAAAAAATTCTCAAGAGAAAAAAGATGCGGATTTTGATTCTCTATAAGATAGTGTTTTTAAAAAAATTTTATTTTAAGTTTTAATTTTTGTCATATTTTGGAGCTTTCGACAACCTTCATACTGATCGTCCGAGCGCAGATCGAGTTATTGAATTGGGAGGCTCAATTTACTCTTTAAATACGAATTTTTCCGTATTTTTTTAAGATATCAGAGTGGTTTCCCATGTTATTTTTGTGCACTGAATTTGATCTCGGTCTTCAAAATTGCGTATCACCTTATGATTTTGAGAAAAGTGTGGGTAAACACCTCAAAAAACGTGTTTTTGATAGTTTTTAGTACACAAGAAAAAAAAAGTTTAAATTTTAACCTGATTTTGGGGTAAAAATTCGCTGCAACAAAATTTCACCTAGGTGAGGGCGCCACTGTCTATGTGACTTAGCATTGGTTAAAATTACCCGCAACAAAATTTATACCACCTTTTTTTCTGTGTATTTTTTCTCATAAACTTGATGTGCTAAAACTTCTATTTAGTCTCAATTTAAAACTTTATTTAAAATTTATTTTTGAGGGATTTGAGTACTTTTTTCTCCTTAACCTGACGTGCTGAAAACTTTATTATAGTCTTTAATTAAAGCATGAATCTTTACATGCTAGGCCATTTTGAAGTCTAAAATCGTGTGTAGCGCATAAAAATACATTGAAAACTACTCCAATAACCAAAAGAAACAAAATAAATTTTCTGAGGTTTATTACCCCACTTTTTTCAACATCCTCCATTTTTTTTTATTTTGCCATTGTGGGTCTTAAAGTGTCCGATTTAATCTTTAATTTAAAACTACACAGAAGTTTACACATACTACGAGTTTTGTTATTCTTTGTTAGTAATGAGCATTTTTTAACTAATAATTAGTAGTCATTATACAAGTTTTTAGATTTTTACAACTAATTAGTAGTTTTTAACTAAGAATTAGTAATCATTGACAAGTTTATAATTTTTTTACCACAATTAAAAAAATGATATTGTCAATTCTTATATACATGTACACTACAGGTCAAATATGAGAGACCACTTGCAAAAATGTCATTAAAAATATTGACATCCTTTAAATATTGATAACTTTGACAAATCTTTACGTAGAAAGATGTTAAACACAGTTTTGGAAAGATTATAAAATTTGCCGTTAAATGATTCTATGCTTAAGACTTATTTTAAAATATAATCGGAGATGTTAAATAATAAAGATAGGTACAATTTACACTATCAGTGAGTTTTTGAAAAAATTAATTCATTCATTAAAGTTAGCACTTCAGAAAAAACGAATTTTTATGCTTTATTTTTCGTATAACACGTATATCATATTATTAATATTCTTTTATACTTTCTTTTTGTATAATGCATGTATAATACTTTTAATATTCTAAAGAATTTACGTTAATAATAACTAAATAATTAATTTTCATATTTTTAGTTCATAATACTTTGTAAATTTGTTAACATTATTATAATTAACACTTTTTTAATATATCCTAATAAAAAATTAATTGATTATTAATAATTAATTAATAATTAATTTAACATATTTAATTATTTACAATTTTAATTTAAAAATATGACAAATAATTATTTAATTACGTTCCAGTACAAAAGTTCCAAACCAAAAGATCCAAACCAAAAGATCCAAAAAATTAAAAATCCAAAAGGACAAAAAGTCCAAACTAAAAGAAATAATTTTCATTGTTTTTAATTTAAAAATTCAAAAGAAGAAAAAAGAAAAAAATATATGTTCTATTGTTTTTATTTTGGTATGAAGTTGTTACAGAAGTAACCTGAATGTCATTAAATTTGTAGTCTACATTTTTTAACATTAAATATTCTAAATTTTTAGTTTATTTTTAAAATGGCTACTGTGAATCAAAATTTAGAAGTTGAAATAATAATGAAGGGTAAAGTTCGATATTTACATGTGAATGGTTTTTTATATACAAAACATTCAAGTGGCGTTGAAGGAAAAATTTATTGGCGATGTAGAAATAAGGGTCAGTGCGGGGTAAAAGCAACTACAATTACTACCGGACATACATTGAATCTTGTTTCTGGAGGATCGGTAGAATCTCATATTGACGCGCCCGATCCAGAAGAAGTGGAAGCCATCAGGCAAAGGGCTAATTTAAAAAGAGCTGCCGTTGAACATCCTGAATGCCCACCTGCGAGAATCTTACGAATGTTTCAAGATTTACCAGCTTCGGTTTTAGCTAAACTTCCCGATAGAGTTAATGCTGCGAAGCAAGTTCAGCGGGAACGTTTGAAAGAAATGCTGTCTAACCCTCAAAGTTTGCAGGAGCTTAAAGAGATTCCCGATAAGTATAAATTGACTAAAGTAGGTGAAAATTTTTTTCTTTACGATTCGTATGAAGATAAAGAATATAACTTAACTTGTGGTAGAATTATTATTTATGCAACTCGAGAAAATTTAAGAATGTTATTTAAAAGTGCAATATGGTTTGTAGATGGGACTTTCAATGTCGTTCCATCTATTTTTTTCCAACTTTTTGTAATTATGGGCTCCGTGAAACAAAATTATCGAGGTGTAGAACGAGATATAGCACTACCCTTTGTATATGCTTTGCTTGAAAGCAAACAACAAGATGCGTACTCGAAAGTATTCCAAATTATAAAGGTTAAAGCTCAAGATTGCGGAATTCAAATTCAGCAGCCACAGGCAATAATGTCTGATTTCGAACTCGGCATAATAAATTCAGCTCAAGAAAATATTGGCAATATTGTACATTTATGCCTTTTTCACTTATGCCAAAGTGTTTATCGTCGGATTCAATCTGAGGGCTTACAGGAAATGTACAACGATCCAAACGACGAAAGTATTCGAGAAGCATCACAAAGCATGTGTGCTCTAGCGTTTGTACGACCGGAAGATGTGTCTGCAGTTTTTGATTTGTTCTTGGATCAAGTGCCAGAGGATTTTGTACCCATAGCAGAATATTTTGAGGTTAAAAATTAAATCTGAATAAATATGTTATTTAATTGATTACAATTATTCTTTAGGTGTGGTATATTCGTGGAAAACCTGCAAGAGGCAGAAGGAAAGCCGTTCCCGTTCGATATGCCCCTATATTATGGAATCATTATCAAGCTGTCAATCAAAGAATTGGAAGAACTAATAACGCGTCAGAGGGCTGGCATAATCGTTTTCAAGTTGTTCTTGGTCGATATCATCCTACTCTCTATGCTTTTTTAACTAAATTACAACAAGAACAGAGCGACACAGAATGCATGATTAATCAGCTTAATCTGGGTCAAAAAATACGAGCACTACCTAAAATGCACTTTCAAAAGATGGAGGAAAAAATAATTAGTATTGTATCACAGTATGAAAATTATGTTGATGAAAATCGAGAAATAGATTACATAAAAGCTCTTGGACACCATTTACATTTTTGAAGAATTATACATATTTTGGACAATTTGGAATTTTTGACTTTTTGTACTTTTGAATTTTTTGTATTTTGGATTAATAAATTTTTGAACCTTATAGATTGGACCTTTCGTCCTGAACATTTTGGATTGGTTAATTTAAATTTTTTAGAATATTAATAAATTTATTTATTTCATATTATTAATTTTTAATTTAATATAATTAATTATTAATTATTTATTTTAATTTGAAAATTTGACAAATAATTATTTAATTACTGTCAATTTTAATTTTTTAGAATATTTTATTTGTAAATTATATTAATAAAATGTTGTAAATTTATTTTTTCAATATTTTATTATATTGATGAAAAAGCATTTTAAATCTAAGTTTTTTCATTATAAAAATTCTTATCCCGTTAATCGTCACTCGTCCAATAACCTATTTTGGCCCTGCGAGACAAGTGCCGGACGAGCAAACCGTTGGACAATGAAAATTCACTGATAATGTAAATTGTACCAATCTTTATTATTTAACATCTCCGATTATATTTTAAAATAATTCTTAAACATAGAATCATTTAACGTCAAATTTTATAATCTTTCTAAAACTGTCATTAACATCTTTCTACGTAAATATCAATATTATCAATATTTAAAGGATGTCAATGTTTTTTAATGACAAATTTTTTAATGTTTTTTAGTTAAAAACTACTAATTAATGGTAAAAAACTAAAAACTTGTATAATGACTTAGTCAAACAATACTTATTACTAACAAAGAATAACAGAACTTGTAGTCAAAAATTACTAATTGGTACAGTATAAAACTAAGGAATGAGTAAAAAAAACTATTTATTCTTAGTAAAAAAAGTTAGTAACTGGTGGTAGTAACTGGTATAAAACTGAGAAATTCCACGCCAAGCGATCATAAGAAATTTTTAATGATTTTAGCAACATTAAAAATACTTTTTGAATTTGTTTCTTTCTATGCATGGAATAAAAATGTATAAAAGTCTTTTCAAAATTTTTTGAGTTACCTCTTACTCAAAATTTTGGTCAGTTTTTTAAAAAAGGCACATAACTTTTTTTCTTATTAACCGATTAAGATGATTTTTTTGCAAAATACTCACAATAAGAAGTACTTTTAGGAAAAAAAATTTTTTGCCCGAAAAAAATTTTAAAAAGTTTTTTGAATTTAAATTTTGAAAAAAATGTATCTTCCGAGGCGGAAATTTACCACAGTCATTGTACCGCGCCTGTACAGACGTCGGTAAGACTGTACTGACATTCGTCAGCAAGATAACCGGATCGGTGCAGGCATTCTACTGGAACATGACAATGTGTTGCAGTGGCTGCGCGTCCGGCTCGGTACAGATTTGATGCCGGCGAACAACCGGCAATCGTCCGTCTAGCAACCGCCGCGGGCCAAATATTGTTTCAAAAGACGACTCGCTTCAGCGGACCAGTTCGTCCGCCTAGCCAGACTAAATTATATTTTCTATTGAAAAATATAAGAAAAAAATATTTAACTAACTATGCATGGTGCATGTTAATTAATATTTATTTATATAGATCATTTCAAGCATTTTTAACACATTCTGCATTTTTTTACACATTAAAATTCTAAACGCTCGCAAGTGGGATACGAAGCCCAAGCTATTCCTAATCTACGCACCGAAGTCTGATACGCTAACCACTACGCTATTCGCTCGCATGCGGATGTGAGCATAATAATGTCGATATGCAATATCGCTACGAAGCAAACAATTGTTGCAACTTATATACAACAATAAATAATAATTTTACAAATAGTTTGGAATATTTTAGCATTTAATGAATATTATGTAAATAAATCTAGTGTTTTAAAACAATATTTTGACATTTTAATTTTCTTCAATTATTCTATTATTATTATTATTATATTCATTATTTTTATTATTTATTTTTTTATATTTATAAATTATCAGCTGTACACTTTATTTATAAATATTACAGAAATTTGAATACAACATAAAAATTTAATTCTTTAATTTATTTGTTAATTAATAAATAAAAAATATAATTAAAACCTATTTTTCAAATTAATTAATTTTTACAATTAAATTTTATATTCTTGCATTGTTAATTCTTATTTTAATATTTAAACTTTAAACAATTTTCCTACAAAAATGTTTTACAACATAATAGATTAAAATTTTTTATTACTATAATTATTATTTTATTAATTTTAATTCATTAATTTTGATTGTAAAGAATAAGACTATAGCTAAATTTTTACATTGTGAAAAATCTATTTCTAAAGATTCTAAATAATGTGTTAATTAAAAAAAATAATTACTCTAGAAAACATTAAATTGTTTAAAAAACAATGACAATGGCCACATTCTTAGCATATTATTATTAATTGAAATCTTAATAATAACAAACATAAATGATATTAGTTCGCAGTCGGTAGAATGTCTGTACCGCTCGGGTTGTCAGACGGACGAATGCCAGTACAACGCGGGTTGTTCGGCGGCATCAAATCTATACCGAGCTGGACGCGCAGCTATTACGACACATAGTCACGTTCCAGTAGAATGCCTGCACCGTTCCGGTTATCTTGCGGACGAATGTCAGTACAACGCCGGTTGTTTGGCGGCATGAAATCTGTACCGAGTCGGACGCACATCCATTACAACACAGTAGAAATTTTGATCCGGCGGTCGGATTGGTCTTTGTACCGTGCCAGCAGACATTAACATCCGAATCGGTACAGCGCCTATTTAGAGTATACGTGCAGCACCTCCCAATGCTGGTATAACCACACGGCTCGCATACGAGCGTAACTGGGAGAGATCACGCTCCCTAACGCCGATGGTCGACAAGTGACCACCTTCCGATCTCCGCAAAGTTGGTAAGAACATTTGCGACCCATCGGTGAAGGGCGAGACCTTTCCAATCTCTGTTTACTCTGCAGGTAACCACCCGAGTTGGCACCACAACTCACATGTCGAAGCGCTAGTTACTAGGTTCGTTACTCCGTTTTTGCGAAGCTCCGGTCCGTACATAGCGCCCCAAACCTCAAGCGATGTAGGCTATAACCACTGCCCCCACAAGGCCAACCCAATGACCGGAAAGAAAGAAGCCTTTCGGCAAGTCCCCCGGGCTCGGACCGGTCCCCATGGTACCGTTTGTACTCTGGTATGAGTACCGATTAAGAGTCTTACCACCCTTGCTTCGGCAAGTGAGGTCGACGGTCTATAATTAGACTTGCCGGGCCGCCACGGCACTGCCCATCATCATCGTATGCCACTGCTCTATAAGAAAGCCTGGGACGAACCGAGTACTAACCGCAAGCAGTGGCGCCACTCCGAGCCTCATATGATCGCCTCTTACGACCTGTAGCCGGTCACAGGGGGCCTATTCTGCACCCGGGCACCCCACGGGTAATCCGAATCGGTACAGATTGCCTGTACCGGCATTGACTCTCCAATTCAATCGGCGCGGATCCTTGACAATTGGATTATCCGGCATTCGTTCAACTTTTCCGCCTGGGTTTGATTTCAAAAAATTTTTTTGTAGATGTTGTCAATAATATAGAGAATACTTCCTGTAAATTTAATTATGGGACAACAATAACTTTACGAGAAAAAAAAATAAAATGGCCAGTGCGGTGTGCCGGGACTTGTGCAGTATTCGCTTATGTCGGCACAAGTTTGGTTTCAAATTACTCTACAGGTAACAATTATTAACTAAAACGCTTCTTCTTTTTGTGAAATCTTCGCTATTAAATTCTCTATCGATATCTCGAGCCCTATTTTTGAATTTTTTTTATTAAACATTTTTTAAATAATAATAAGTTTTAAAAAAAATTATAAAATCGTGAAATATATTTTTGTCATATTGGTTAATTATAAAAATTAATCAGAAAACCTGTTAAAAATTAAAAATAATCAATTTAATATTGTTTGAACAATTAATTGTTGTTATCTAAAAAAAATTCTCAAATTGTGAAATTTTTTAAGAGTGTACACACTCTTAAAAAAGTTGGCTACTGTATCCAATTCGTTGGACTCTGAAGCGAAATCCAATTGATTGGTTAACACATCCAACCATTGGAAACTGTATCCAAGTGAAAAGGCACCTCAGTTATCGCAAATATAATGCAGCTAACAAGTTGGATGTATCAACTGAGAAATAGTTGTTCAATCTAATTAATTGGATCGCGCTCCAGCAACTATCTAATTGGATATGGCAGCTAACTATTTTTCTCCGCGAACTGGTGATAAAAAAATTATTTATTAAAACTGTACATAGGGTAAAAAATTTATCTTTTTACTGTATTGCGTATTTTTGTAATTAAAATATTCACCTCTAAGAGAAACTAAAAATAATTATCTAATTATTGCTTAAACAATTTTTTGTTTCTAACTTTTTAATTGATTGTATTTAGAAAAATCAAAAATTTCTAATCCAAATGAAATTTATAAAAAAAGACAACAGTACATTGTTTAAACAATTTTAAAATTAATCTTTTTTTTATATCAATAGATGATTTATTTATAAAAATTGCATAATTTAGAAAGAATATAAATTTCTAACCATAAGTACAGTTTATGAGAAAAATAGGATCAATAGTTTGTTTAAACAATGTTTCAATAAATAATTTTTTATCATCAGTACAACAATAACTTAGCAATATTTAATTATTATTATATTAATATTATTATTATTATTTTTTTAAAAAATTTTTTACACATAAAAAATTTCCCAATTTGATAATTTTTTTAGATAACAACAATTAATTGTTCAAACAATGTTAAATTGATTATTTTAAATTTTTAACAGGTTTTCTGATTAATTTTTATAATTAATAAATATGACAAAAATATATTTTACGATTTTATAATTTTTTTAAAACTTATTGTTATTTAAAAAATGTTTAACCACTTGAGCGGCAGGGCGTCAGATTGGCGTCGGGCGTAGAAGTGACAGAAGCGGCAGAAAGGCGTCAAGATTTAAATACGTTTTTTGTAATTCAGTAAGGAGGTTTATAATATCAAAAGAAAGTATTTTTGATTTTACAAATAAATGAACAAACTTATAACTTTTATTATCGGAAAAACAAGATTACTTTGTTTGATATTATATATCTCATTACAAAATTAGAAAATCGTATTCAAGTCTTGACGCCTTTCTGCCGCTTCCATCACTTCTATGCCCGACGCCAATCTAATGCCCTGCAGCTTAAGTGGTTAATAAAAAAAATTCGGAAACAACCCCCGCCAGATTTTAATGAAACATCGTATATTTACGTAATTTTGTGCGCTGATTACGAAAATCATAGTGAAAATTGGCGCAAATTTAATTTTTATGGTGAAAACCATAAAAACACCATAAAATTGTGGTTTTTGCGTTTTACTTCTAAGAATCGCAAAAAAGTAAAAAATGTTATATATAAAAGTTGTAGATCTCTACAAAATACAACTTTAATGTTCTATACATTTTTTTGAAAACTGTCAAATTTTCGAGAAAAATGCAAAAAACTTAAAAATACTATGTAAATTGGGTAATTTCTAATATTTTGATATTTCGCTTATCCATATTGCATAAGTAATATCGATGTTTAAAAACATATCGTTATCGAAAATAAATATCGATATATCGTAAAAACGATATCGCGCATGCGTAAAAAAACGATATCCCATCACTAGGAGGATGATTGACACATACACGGAAAAAAAAATGCTGTTGATCAATGACATATGAGTTTGATTCATTGAATAGTGTCATAACGGGCTGCCAAACGTATATGCTGTTGTTTTGAAAGCACCGATTCTAATGATTCGATAGTATCACTTTCATTGAAACAAAAGCATATTTCTTAAATTGACAGCATACTATGTTAATTTAAAGGTATTCCTTTTGAATCAACGATCAACATTTTTTAATTTAACAGTATATGCTTTTGAGTCAATGACTATAGTTTTTAAATTTAAAAGCATCATTTTTATGATTCTAAAATTTGTACTTTTAATTTTTTTAGTTGTTGCTATCGATTAAATAACACCATACTGTTAAGTCAATTCTTTTATGTAGTTAAAGATATACCAACGATAAATTAAAAAAATGAAATTTTTGTTCATATATTTTTTATATATTATAATTAATACTCACACCTTTAACACAATAATTCTTATATACACCTTTTTTCAATTTTACACACTAACATACACATCTTTATTATTTTTTTCATTTTTTCTAACGACAAACACACATACATACACATTTAAACACACTTTATATTTTTTTGAGTCTGAAAAATACGCTGTTCCCTATCGGTCACCCATCCAGGTAGTAACCGCGACCAAACGTGCTTAACTTTCGTAATAGACGAGAACTGCCGCGCTGCAATGTAATACATTCGCTTCTTACATTGAGCAGTTACTTTGTAGTTAAATACCGTGCGCAAGATTTTTCTCGTGAATAAGGGAATTTATATAGGGAATTTATGTTTAACTAGTCCTTAATTCTTTAGAATAATTTAAATAATAGTTTTTTATATAAGAATTTCAAAAACGACAGGTTTAATAAACATATAAATATATGTGAATAAGTATTTCAATAAATTTAGCACCTGTCAATGTCTCAAATACATAGTGTCCTTATTTTTATACACTGAAAAAGAGTACTGTTGAATGAAATAGCTCCATGCTGTTGAATTTCCCGTTATTAATTCAATAACACATTTATTAATCGAACAGTATATTGCTTAAAACGAAAAAATGAAACTGTTTAAATTAAAAGTACGATACTGTTAAATTAATGATATTCTACAAATTGTTTCTATAGTTCATCTATATATAGCAACAGAATAATTTATTGCTTCTTTGACATTATTCATTTGAAACATCTAATAGATAAATTTGATGAAAATGCGTGTAAATTTGAATCAAATGAAAAGTTGTTTGCTTCAAAGAAGCGCGCTTTTGAAAATGAAAGCATATGCTTTCGTTTCAATGAGTGGTGCTATAGCGGACTGCTAATAGCATATGCTGTAAAAATAAGGACACTATGTATTTGAGACATTGACAGGTGCTAAATTTATTGAAATACTTATTCACACATATTTATATGTTTATTAAACCTGTCGTTTTTGAAATCCTTATATAAAAAACTATTATTTAAATTGTTTTAAAGAATTAAGGACTAGTTAAACATAAATTCCCTATATAAATTCCCTTATTCACGAGAAAAATCTCGCGCACGGTATTTAACTACAAAGTAACTGCTCAATGTAAGAAGCGAATGTATTACATTGCAGCGCGGCAGTTCTCGTCTATCACGAAAGTTAAGCACGTTTTCTCGCGGTTACTAACCTGGATGGGTGACCGATTGGGAACAGCGTATTTTTCAGACTCAAAAAATTATAAAGTGTGTTTGAATGTGTATGTATGTGTGTTTGTCGTTGGAAAAAATTTTAAAAAATAATAAAGATGTCTATGTTAGTGTGTAAAATTAAAAAAAAGATGTATATAAGAAGTGTTGTGTTAAAGTTGTGAGAATTAGTATATAAAAAATATGTGAACAAAAATTTCATTTTTTCAATTTATCATTGGTATATCTTTAACCACATAAAAGAATTGACTTAACAGTATGGTGTTATTCAATCGATAGCAACAACTAAAAAAATTAAAAGTACAAATTTTTGAATCATAAAAATGATGCTTTTAAATTTAAAAACTATAGTCATTGACTCAAAAGCATATACTGTTAAATTAAAAAATTTTGATCGTTGATTCAAAAGGAATACCTTCAAATTAATATAGTATGCTGTCAATTTAAGAAATATGCTTTTGTTTCAATGAAAGTGATACTATCGAATCATTAGAATCGGTGCTTTCAAAACAACAGCATATACGTTTGGCAGCCCGTTATGACACTATTCAATGAATCAAACTCATATGTCTTTGATTCAACAGCATTTTTTTCTCCGTGTAGCATATGCTATTGGCAGTCCGCTATAGCACCACTCATTGAAACGAAAGCACATGCTTTCATTTTCAAAAGCGCGCTTCTTTGAAGCTAACAACATTTCATTTGATTCAAATTTACACGCATTTTCATCAAATTTATCTATTAGATGTTTCAAATGAATAATGTCAAAGAAGCAATAAATTATTCTGTTGCTATATATAGATAAACTATAGAAACAATTTGTAGAATATCATTAATTTAACAGTATCGTACTTTTAATTTAAACAGTTTCATTTTTTCGTTTTAAGCAATATACTGTTCGATTAGTAAATGTGTTTTTGAATTATTAACGGGAAATTTAATAGCATGGTGCTATTTGATTCAACAGCACTTTTTTTTCAGTGTAACAATGCATTATTGGAGCATAATGGCTCACTTTTGAATTTTTGTTTTGAATGACTTTGTCATTCTTGCAATAATTAAAATTTTACAACATGGAAAACTTACCCCAACATATCAACTTTTAATTAAAAAAATCGTTCCTCATATCACTTATACTTTATTTTCTAGAACAATTTTTTTGGAGAAATGCAAGGTGAGCCATTTCGCCTCGGCCGGGTCGTATTGAATCAGGAATGAAATTATAAATTAGATCATGAAATATTACTTAATATTGACAATATCGGTTTCTATTGTAAATGTATTGAACCCAGGTGCGAATTTCGGTCGGCTGCCACAGTTAGAAAGTCGGACCAACTGTGGTAGCCGAAGTTTCGGCACCTTAAGTTGGCCCGACTTTGGTTGAAAGTTTCTCCCAACGTTGGGCCAACCGTGAATGCCACCGTGACAAACGCAAATATTTGATCGTCAGCCCAACCGCCAGACACTGCTGAGCTAACGGTCAGGTGAACTTTGGCCGCCAAAGTTATGAAACCAATTTTTTAATGGTCACCCCATCCATCAGCCACAGTGGCTGTAGTGCGTTAGGTTGCGGATTCGATCCCCGCGAGCATTAAATTTTTTAATATGTATATAACTAATATAATGTATGTGCGATAAATGTGTGATCAATTTAAGATAATTGTCGACATATAGTCCTTCAATAAACATTTCTTTATTAATGTTTGTCATTGGTTGGCCAGACAAACTTCACTAAAGTTGGGTCGACCGTTGTTACCGTACTGACCAAGTTGGGCCGACCATTCACACGGTTGGCCCGATTATGGGCCGACCGATAATTCGCACTTGAGAACATATTTAATTTAAACTTTGAACATTTTCGTGGAGTTTTCAAATGAGCCGCCGGATCGTAGAAGGGCACGTAAATTTTTCTCAGCTGAAATCGAAGTCCCCTAGACATCCAAAATTCGACTTCCGAATTTAAATATTTCATGTACATATCCTTATAAGAAATTTCATTCCGCATCTTTTTTTCTTATGAAATTTTTTTGTATCTATTACCGCTTTCGAAATATAAGGGAAAAACTGTTTTTTTAAAAAACAAAATTTTAATTGTTTTTTTCACTTAAACTCGCGATTACTCAGTCAATTCTAAGAATTTCTTAATGAAACAAAAAAGAAAATACGCGTTATTTTATCCTACGAGTGACTAAAAAAGAAAAATGATGTTTTAATTATAAATAAAAAAGTTATTAATTTTTTATTGAGATATTGCAAAATTCGTAAACTGAATTTTCACTAAGCGGGGAAGTTGAGCAAATTTTGAGCATCAAAAAACTTCCAGCGAGAAAGTTGTTCATTTAGGTCTAAACCAGTTTTTCCCGAAAGTTACAGTTCAATTAAACAATTAGTTAACAAATGGCGAATGTTAAAAGTCGCGTATCTCACCTACTAGTAAGATGGAGAGTTTTATTATGTATACGGGCGATTCCACGTGAGATTTTAGTTGACCTCTGAAAATCGGCCAAAAATATTTTTTTTCTATTCTGTATCGAAAAAAAACAGATACGTATTTTTTTATTTTTGTTTAATTGTCAAAATTTTCGAGTAATGAATTTTCGAAATTTTGCACTTTTAACAGTAGACCTATATTCAGTAGCTTATAAGTCCGAAAATATTGAGTTTAGAAAAAAGTTGTCAAAGAACGAAAGTTTTAGTTCTCTTTCGACTTTTAGGAAATGAAAAAAAAATTTTTTTTTTCATTTTTTATTAAAAAAATAAAAAAAATTTATAAACAAATTAATTTTTTTTAACTTTGGGTATGATACATTTTTAATTTTCTTTTTTCAAAACATACCAGTAAATGATAAGAAGGTTTTGCAAAAAGTTTCAGAGTGGGCCTGACAAGTTTAATGGGTTAAAAAAGATAATTAAGCTGTCCGTGCAGGTCGCACGCCCGCGGCGCAATTTGATTTTTTACAATTTAGGGGAGGGTAGGCTACATTGAACCAGGTATTTTCTAAAGTCCAAGAACTAATTAAATTTTACAAATTTTGATCAGGTTTTTGTATCAACATTAAGCTGAAGTACTCCTTTAGTTAATATACACATTACAAACACAAATTATTATGATTAAATAATTAAATTTAATTTTTTTCTAACAAGTTACACTTTTCTTATTTTGAAGAATCTGTGTCTACATTGAACCACCTTTAATAAAACACTACAATTTACTTCAAAAATAATATTTCCACTTACACATTGTAAAAAATATTATTTTTCACTCAAAAAAATAGAAAATTGTTGTTAAAGAGTTATTATTTGTTAATATAGGAGATTAATATATTTTGATGTCAGGTTAGGTAGGTAAAGTGACAGTTTGAGTTTATCTCGTTCACAATTGTGATGAAAGCATGTCTTCTAGTATTTTTCTTACTAATTAGTAGAGCAGACAACTTTACCACTCTTAAAATTGAAAATTCTTTGTTTTTTCGGGTGGTTCAATGATGCCGCACTCACTGCATTCACATAACATTCACAACAAAATTTGTTTATAATAAATTTATGTAAGGCTTAAAATTCTTTATCACATCGGAATATTGAAGTTGACACCCTATGCGACATAAATCACAAGTTTACTTATGTTTAAAACTTCTTATTTCAATAAAAAAAATCTGTTCGCCCGGAGGGCGGACACATTCTCATCCGCGCTTCGCGCGGGGGCTCGCTTCGCGCGCAAACGGCTCGCTTAGCTCGGTGTAGTTTGCAATTGCTATATATTATTTGCGTTCCTGTTATTACTTCTCCTTGTGTATGGAAAATCCTATTAGCAATGTCATTTAAAGAAATTAAGATAACATATATTGATTTCTCGCAAAATAATATTTGGCTATGGTATGAGTACAATATCTTGTACAAGAACTTGTTTCAATTTCTTATGCTGAGAATGGTATATTTCTTGTTCAAGATCTTGTTCAAGATCTTGTTCAAGATCTTGTACAATTTCCTGTACAAGATATTGCACGGGGATTTTTAGTAGGGTATTGTGGTCTAGACCTAAATTCAGTCAACTAAGAGACGTGTTAGAAACAAAATATATTTATCAAGTCGCTAAAATATTTGCTTGTCTTAAAGTTACTACGACTTTAAGGTTTACATTCTCATCAAATATGTTTTAATTTAAAGCTTCTCTATTCTGGACTCTCCTTAAGGGGCTTTCTACAGTAGGTTTTTTTCAACGACACGAGCAAAATGCACCATGCAAAATAGTTGCGCGAGCAACGTTTTCACACTGATTTCGATGGAAAAAAGCTGTTGTAGAAGCAGCCTCAGGCTGAAATATTTTAATATTTGCCTCAGGCAAATATTATGAGAAACATTCTAAAAAATTACAATTGCGCCTATAAAGTGAAGGTGGTTTATAGGCCTTAATGCATCTGCATGATGCATGCATGCAGAAACATTTGATACACACCACAATTTTGGTTTCGATAAATCATTATTCTAGTGGGATATTTAAAATTGATTAAAATTTAAAAATAACGTAGGGGAAAGGGCCCCAAGATGGACATTTCCTATAAAAATTTTGTTTAAAGTGCGTCTTCTCAATTTTTTTATTTTTGTTGTTTGTATAGACAAAGATTGTTATACATATTTGAAAAATAAAACCAGTTTTTTTCTACTGCGCATATCACCTGAATTTTTTCTTAAAAAAAGTTTTACTTCCGATTTTTCTCAAGTAGATAAAGTTATTTCAATCTTTGATTTTAGATAGGTTTTTATCATTATAATATTATTTACTTATCATATAATAATATTTTTAAATGATTTTATTAATATTTTGTTTGTATATAATTTTTTCTGGGTTTCAAAATATGGTGTCATTTACCCTAAGATGGACACTTTCGAGACCCTAAGATGGACACCACCTTTCAATGTATTTATTTTCATGCATTCGTCAAGAAATAAAATTAAACTCGTTTAATATCGTTACCAATGTCCGAATTTTGACTACGACGATTCTGCTTAGAATTGCAGATTTCATTACTTTGTTACTCTTAACTTGTCAAATTAAAGTTAAATATGTTATATTTTTATTCTCAAGTTAAAAAATTAAGATTTTTAATAATGTTATTCCTAGTAAATAGAATAAAATGATTAAACATTAGTTTAAAAATTAATACAGGATGTTCATTCTTCGGCTGGAGTCCCATGGTAGCGATTTGCGTTGCGTTTTGTAACTAGGCCATGACTGTGAGAGAGATACAGATATGTGTTTGCTCTATTTGCACTTATTGTCTAGTTATAAAACGCAAAGCAAGATGCTGCCATCGGAAACCACCCTTAAGCTCATGATTACGGTTCCGGTTAAAGATCCTATTATGCTTAAGAATTTACTTTAATACTGTGAAGAATTTATGACTAGAAAATTTTTTACCGTTTGGCTGCATAAGGGTACAGTCCCATGTTGAGCAGAAAACACAACGCAAAGCAGCATTTAGTGAGAGTAAAAAGGGTTGTGATATCTGACTATCATTCTTGTACTCACAAAATTCTGCGTTACATTGTGTTTTCTGCTCAGCATGGGACTGCACCCTAAGGCCCAAAAACTTATAAAAAAAAATTATAATTGTTTTTTGTTGTACAAAAAAGTGTTAAACAGAAAAGTTGTTTGTTTTTGCTCATATTTTAAGGAAAAAAATAAAAAAAATTTTTTTTTGAAAATTTGCAAATTTTTGAAAAAATCATAACTTTTTTGTTTTTTGTTGTACAAAAAAGTGTCGAAAATTTTAAAATTTTGTATTTTTGTTGTTTTTTGACGAAATGGGCTGCCCAACGAACTCAGGCTTCATTTTTACGGACTAAGAAAGTGTGCCAAATTTCAAGTCGATTCATAAAAATTTATTCGAGTTTTAGTGGAGACAAATTTTTCTACAGACAGACTACAGACAGACAGACACTTTTCTAAAAACCATTTTTTTGAAATCAGGGGGTCATGAAACGTAAAGATTTAGCAAAATTAGACAATGCTCAAAATCGCATAAATCCAAGACTTTCTCATTTTTGATGAGAATGTAAAAAGCAAATTTTACGGAAAAATTTAAAAAGAGCAACATTTTTGCAAATTATGAGTTCGTTTTTGTTCCTAGTTTCGTATATTTACCTAACTTTGGCATCTAAAAGAAAAAACCGAGTGGTTTTATATATTTCTAATGTTTCTTCATGTTTCGGCTAATGCTTCACTCACTATAAATCTCAATTTTTTGCACTTTTTTGAGAATAACTTTTTTGTTTTTTGTTGTACAAAAAAGTGTTCAACAGAAAAGTTGTTTGTTTTTGCTCATATTTTAAGGAAAAAAATAAAAAAATTTTTTTTTTTGAAAATCGTCAAAAAAATTTTTTTTTTGAAAATTTGCAAACTTTTCAAAAAATCATAACTTTTTTGTTTTTTGTTGTACAAAAAAGTGTCGAAAGGAAAAGTTGTTTGTTTTTGCGCATATTTTAAGGAAAAAAATAAAAAAAAATATTTTTTTGAAAAATGTCAAAACAAACAAAATTTTGAAAATTTCAAAATTTTGTATTTTTGTTGTTTTTTGACGAAATGGGCTGCCCAACGAACTCAGGCTTCATTTTTACGGACTAAGAAAGTGTGCCAAATTTCAAGTCGATTCATAAAAATTTATTCGAGTTTTAGTGGAGACAAATTTTTCTACAGACAGACTACAGACAGACAGACACTTTTCTAAAAACCATTTTTTTGGAATCAGGGGGTCATGAAACGTAAAGATTTAGCAAAATTAGACAATGCTCAAAATCGCACAAATCCAAGACTTTCTCATTTTTGATGAGAATGTAAAAATTCATTATATTTCCACAAAATTTTTTGTTTTGTACGTAAAAAACTGTTTTTTTCGTTTTCCTTTGTAAATAATAATCCTACGTGCTCGAAATTTTTGGACGTAGTCGCTTTCGGTAATACTAATTTATATATTAAATAAGAAAAAATTCCACTCAGTCATTTCTTAGAAAATTAAAATGGTTCACTGTTGACGCTGGTTCAATGTAGCCTACTCTCCCCTACTATTAAAAATTGTCTAGAGCCTGCAAATTTAATAATAATCAAAATCCGATAAAATTTGTAGGGTCTAGACAATTTTTAATAGTAAATTGTAAAAAAATCATATTGCGCCGCGGGCGTACGACCTGCACGGGCAGCTTAATTATCTTTTTTAACCCATTAAACTTGTCAGCCCCATTCTGAACCTTTTTGCAAAACCTTCTTATCATTTACAGGTATGTTTTGAAAAAAGAAAATTAAAAATTTATCATACCCAAAGTTAAAAAAATTAATTTGTTTATAAATTTTTTTTATTTTTTTAATAAAAAATGAAAAAAATTTTTTTTTTTTATTTCCTAAAAGTCGAAAGAGAACTAAAACTTTCGTTCTTTGACAACTTTTTTCTAAACTCAATATTTTCGGACTTATAAGCTACTGAATATAGGTCTACGGTTAAAAGTGCAAAATTTCGAAAATTCATTACTCGAAAATTTTGACAATTAAACAAAAATAAAAAATACGTATCTGTTTTTTTTCGATACAGAATAGAAAAAAAATATTTTTGGCCGATTTTAAGAGGTCGACTAAAATCTCACGTGGAATCGCCCGTATACATAATACGGGTGAGAAACGCGCGCTGGGCGTTCAGCCGCTAATGACTTTTAACATTCGCCATTTGTTAACTAATTGTTTAATTGAACTATAACTTTCGGGAAAAACTGGTTTAGACCTAAATGAACAACTTTCTCGCTGGAAGTTTTTTGATGCTCAAAATTTGCTCAACTTCCCCGCTTAGTGAAAATTTCAGTTTACGAATTTTGCAATATCTCAATAAAAAATTAATAACTTTTTATTTATAATTAAAACAACATTTTTCTTTTTTAGTCACTCGTAGGATAAAATAACGCGTATTTTCTTTTTTTGTTTCATTAAGAAATTCTTAGAATTGACTGAGTAATCGCGAGTTAAAGTGAAAAAAACAATTAAAATTTTGTTTTAAAAAAAACAGTTTTTCCCTTATATTTCGAAAACGGTAATAGATACAAAAAAATTTCATAAGAAAAAAAGATGCGCAATGAAATTTCCTATAAGGATATGTACATGAAATATTTAAATTCGGAAGTCGAATTTTGGATGTCTAGGGGACTTCGATTTCAGCTGAGAAAAATTTACGTGCCCTTCTACGATCCGGCGGCTCAAATTCTAAAAAGTTGTAGAGAAATACAATATCTATTTACTTAAAATGTCTATTCACAAGTTATAATTTTAATCAATATTTATCATTGGTACCTATTAATGTATAAATTACAAGAAGCTAAACTTGATTAAATTATTTTATTTAGACTTTAAATGAGAAAACATGTTACTAAATTTCTTTCTTAATCATATCGACGCCTCCCGTTCATATAATGCTTATCGAAAAACGAATGCAAGATGATTCTTATTCACTTTTTAGTGCAAGGCAATGCTTATTCGATTTTCCGTGCAATAAAATGCTTATTCAAAATTGTGTGCAAAACAATTGGCACTGACAGAACAATAAATGTAACCCTAAATCTTTCTATTAATATTAAATTGCAATTAAATATCTGAGAATTTCAGTACGTGTCTATTGTTATAAGAAACTTTAAACATGGATCCTATTACACGTATTAAGAAATATTTTTTAAGCAATTGCAATTATAAATTATACTGAATTAAAAATTTTTTTAAATTCATAGAATAAGCTAATTTTAGAATGTACATTTTCGCATACCATTTTGAATAAGCATTTTATTGCACGGAAAATCGAATAAGCATTGTGTTGTACCAAAAAGTGAATAATAATCATCTTGCATTCGTTTTTCAATAAGCATTATATGAATGGGAGGCGTCGAAATTTAATAATTTATTAAAATTTTAGTTAACAAGAAATAGCTACTGACACTATGCCGATATAGACTTTACTTAGTTAAGTGCACCCCCGCGCTGTAGCTGAGCCAATACGCACCGACCAAAGTCAGTCATTACGCCCTGGAAGTGTTTGTCGTATATTTCATTATTTTCAATCAATACCGTAAGTATTAGTCAAAAATTGGCAACTGTTCTTTAAAAACAAATGTTTCAAGCTCAAAACGAGATTTTAGTTTTCTTAAAGCTATTTTTGAAAAAGATATAAGAAAAAACAAACACTTCAAAATTTACTTTTAAGTGTCAGAATTACTTATTCCACCATATTTTCTACAATAATGAATGAATAACAATGAAACTTGGTACAAACTTTCAGTATACCAAGTACATTATTTTGATCAAAGACCGTATTTACTCTGATTTAGTGCGTTTGATTAAATTAAAATGATTCATTACGTCCTTGAGTCATTACGCCCGGTCTCCTCTATTTAAAATTGACTACCTTTTTATACCTTAGCCAACATTTATGTGAAAAAAGTTAAATTTAATTAAAATTTTTTATTTATGTTCTTTTATTGGAAATTCAAAGCTTTGTACAAAAAAGGAATTAAATTTTTTCAATACTTTCTAAAAAGCATGCGCACTAATTGGCGCTAACTGCTTTGTTTATTCTTCGTTTTTGTTCACGGGGTTCGCCTACGTGTGGCATTAACCGTGAAATATCTGCCGTACACTCTATCGCCTTATTTGACACCGTAGCTGTGTGGTGATGGAGGTTCAACCTTCCATCCAACTCCACACTAAGATATTAAAGATGTCTTTTCCACTTGACCTCGAATCCGTCTATCACGATTCGTGGGACCTCATAACCACGTCTGTATGTGACCAGCATTGCCTCCGTCCTTTCCAAGGCCATTTGGAGACCCCTGGAATTCAGCCAGCTTTTTTCTAGTCGCAAGAATTTGTTCACCAATGTCCCAAAAGCTTTCTCAGTTTCGACAGTACACTTGAACAACGCGCCTATTCGCAGGAAGTGGTAATAAGATACTTTCCATACAAACAGACCCAACCTCGAGCCTTGGGGAGCCCCACGCTGCATCTCTTCCTCGAGAGTGCAGGTGTCTACCTCATAAATTACCCACCTATCGCTAAGATAATTATTCATTATCTGAAACAAGTAACGCGGTATGTTTTTCTTTCTCATCGACACGATGAGATCTTCCCATCTCGCGGAATTAAACACGTTGCGTATGTCAATTGCTACTAACGCGCAAAAGCTCTTCTTCTTTCTTGACCCCAACTTGTTCCTTCCTGCTTTGGCTATGTCCACAACTGCTTGGATGGTGTCAACTGTGGACCTGCTTTTACGAAAACCAAATTGGAGATCCGATAGACAATTCTTTCCGGTCAAGTGGTTTTGCATTCTGGGGCCGTTCAAAAAATACGTAACGCTATTTTTCGGAAATTTGGACCCCCCCTCCCCCCACGTAACACAATGTTATATACATTAGAACCATTTTTCTCCTTACCGTAACAAATTGCTTGACCCCCCCTCCCCCCAAAACGCGTTACGTATTTTTTGAACAGCCCCCTCTGCAGAACCGTATCCTCTAGAACCATCGAATCCAGCAGGCATTAAGGCCTGTACGATGAGACTTTATCCAGAGGTTTTTCACCTAAGTATGAAAAGTTCTTCCTCTTTGACTTTGCAGGAAAGATAATATCAAACATCTTAAGGTGTGTCTAATCCAATCGGGATCGTTCAGGCCGAGGCCGGGTGTCTTTTGACCCGTCATTAATTTCTTAATAACGATTTTCAAAGCCAGACAAAACAATTCTTTGCAAAGTGTCCCTCTTTACCATACTTTCGACAGTTCTTTGTTTTATTAGGACCTCGACATTTACACGTAACAATACCAAATGCTAAGCATTTTTGGCACCTTGACACTTCTGAACGTTCGCAGATTGGGGCGTTAATTCATATAATGCGAACTTTGATTACTTTTAGCAGAGCATTGCTTTCTATTTCAGGTAGTCGGATTATTGACACCTTTGTCCCATCGAAATGTGGAAGAAGTCGACATGATATGTCTAGATCTGGTTTCTCCACGTTTTCCTTCAAAGCTGAAACCACTACTTCTTCCGTAGTGGATTTATCGAGCTCCCTCACTTTAAGAGATCTTTTATTTACAAGGGCTATTACGTCGGCTCTGTCACGAAGAGCCGACGTAACAACTCCCGCAAAGACTCATTCAGTCTAAGAGTGGATACTATCTAGATAGCTGTCTGTATTTAAACCATTAAAGACAGTCATCCTAACCAACATTATATTACCCACTACTGTAAATTTCTCTACGTGTATTATACCAAAATCACTAACTATGAATTACATTAGTAGATACAACCATATGTGGACCTCCACATGAAAAGGACTCATTTTGTCAGTTCTAGTTTTTGAGATAGTCGCAATTTACTAATTTTAGAGAAAAAACCATGATTTTTTTATTTTTTATTATCAACCTACACGTTTTAACTAGTCGAATTATACGGTTTTTATTAATTGATCGTTAATTTCAGTGTTATATTTGATTGGATCTTCAGAAAAATGAAAAGGGCCCATTTTGTCGGTTCTTTGAAAAAGTATTATGTATTTTCAAAATGGAGGGGAAAAAATTTCAAACCTATTGATTATTCATCTTTAAGGTGCCCTGGACTAATAACTTATTCTTATCTGAATAACTTCCCAGAAAACTGCGATATTAATGTTAGAATCTTTTGTTTCCTAGTCATTGAAGTAAAAATTTCGATATTTCGTCAAATTACACTGGGTAACAAAAAAATGGTCATGTTGTGTTTATTTTATTTCAAAATTGTTGTGTTCATTGAAAGTTTGGGTGTCAGTGAACAAGTATGTAAAAAAAAAATTTTTTTTAATTTATTCAAACCCCTGAAGTGGGAGGTCGAATTATTAAAAAACGGTGTACTTTTGCACTTTTTTGAATCTTGTATAAAGAAAATGAGAAGACATAAAAAGCTCTAATATGGCTTAAAAGGAAGCTCAAAATTTTATCTGTAAGAACCAAAACTGGAAACTAATATAAAAAATGCAGGGAACGTGTATTTACCGAGTACCCCCCTAATAATTCATACGCCCTTGTAAAAATGACTGGGAATCTAAGCAGTGGTGCATAACAATTTTTGATCATACGATTGGCTTCAAATTTGTTACTCGGGGGTTTTTAGGGTCGCTGTTTACGAATTCGAAGTCAGCTTTCAAAACTTCCAAATGGTAGTTTCAACATGGCGAATAAAATGTTAAAAATCGTTTGGATTCGCTCGAGACTTGGTACTTTGGGATTTTTGGGGTCGCCGATTAAATCCAAATATTTATTTAACATACCTTTAAACTTTTTAAGATATTAAAAAAATATATATTAAAAAAAAAAATATTAAGAAGGCTTTTGCGTTCTTAATATTTTTTTCTTAATTCGTCTTTCTTATGTCAACTTATCAGTAGGTTATCAAATTCAAAACATTAATTAACGCAATAACAATTACTTGTTTTTACCGACAGCGAATTATGTTACTCTCGCTGTAATAGAGGTTGAGTGTGAAAATCAACCACATCAGAAATGTTTGACTTTCTCCTGGGAAATTGCGGAGGGAAGTACGTACTTTTGACCGAGGTATGAAAAAAAATTTTTTTTCGTAATTTGAGAACCTCAAATTTTACTTTGAACTATTCTGTGTGACGTTGTGAATTAATTATAACACAGCCACACAAAAAAGTGTCTTGATCTGGGGTCGAGACATATGTTTTCCGACGTATTTCAATGCGCTGAATCCGAATCCGTTGTCAGAATTTGGCCAATGGGTCCTGGTTTCGCCCTAACCTCAAAAAATACCCTAAAATCGTTAAAATGGTCACTTTTGAATTATCAAAATTAAATCTAACCTCATATTGATTATTTTCTAAGATCCCTTAATTTAAATAAATTATTCTATAAGCTTTTCAATTGAAAATCCATATAAAACATTAAATCTATCGAACCTAACCTCAAAAACACATCTTAGATTCCAAACAAACAGATTATACCATACACAGCGCAATAAAAAATAGGTAAGCTCATGAAAGTTACTACTTAGGTGATTCTATGATTGCTGACTACAAATCCGGTGTTAGTTTATAAAAATTCAAAATGGCGGATCCAATATGGCGGACATTATTATTAAAATTTGTTCGGATTTGCATGAAAATCGGTACTCGGGGGTTTTCGGGGTCGCTGATTACGAATCTGACGTTAAATTTTTTATTGATGACACCTAAATATTTCTAGTAAATAAATTCAAGCCGATTACATTTATTGTGTGTCCAGTACTTAATAGTATTAAATCTTTAAATGTATGCTATTGCTAATTCATAGTTTAGAATCTCTCTTTGTTAGCATTTTTCGCCTGTATCTGTAACCAGGGCACCTCCACGTGGTGACGGTGGGCAACGGATCCATACTGGCAGAGTCCCTGGGTAAACGGCGTTCATGCCGTCATGGCAGATACAGGAAAAAAAATGTTTTACAATGCAGGGATTAGGAACCCAAGTATCGGCGTCTGGTCAGGGTGGGAAAGCGGGCTCTCCGACGTCGTCATCCGGCAACCGTAGCTCTTTATTGATGGGTAACTTGGTTGATAAAGAGTCCGATGCTACAAGAAAAGTGACTTCTCAACTACATAATTGTAAAAAAAGTCCCGATTCCTTTTGTTATATTTGTAGCAAATATGAAGTCAGCTCCTTGCGGAAAAAAATAGATGAAGAACTGGAAGAGCTTTACGAAAATTGTTTCGGTCGTAAATTATTACACCAAGAAACAAATTGGGTTCCTCATATTGTTTATAACTCCTATAGACTTATGTTGTATCGCTCAAAAAATTCGAAAGATGAAAAATATCTCAAGTTCACTACACCAACGATATGGAAGAAACCACGAAATTTAAAAGATTGCTATTTTTGTATGAACGACATCAAAGGAATTACCACAAAAAATAAGAGTGCCATTACATATATAAATGTGTCAACAGTAATCAGACCTACTGAAATTGGTCGAAAAGCGGGCATACCTGCTGTTACTTTTGAAAAACATGTCGAAAAAGCAGAAGTCGACAACGAAACTGAAGAATTTAGTAGTGACAGCGATGAAAATGACGATGAGGAAAATGATTTCACCGAGTATTGCACTAAAGAAAAAAATTGTTTCTATAGTTCATCTATATATAGCAACAGAATAATTTATTGCTTCTTTGACATTATTCATTTGAAACATCTAATAGATAAACTTGAAGAAAATGTGTGTAAATTTGAATCAAATGAAAAGTTGTTTGCTCCAAAGAAACGCGCTTTTGAAAATGAAAGCATATGCTTTCGTTTCAATGAGTGGTGCTATAGCGGACTGCCAATAGCATATGCTATAAAAATAAGGACACTATGTATTTGAGACATTGACAGGTGCTAAATTTATTGAAATACTTATTCACACATATTTATATGTTTATTAAACCTGTGGTTTTTGAAATTCTTATATAAAAAACTATTATTTAAATTGTTCTAAAGAATTAAGGAATAGTTAAACATAAATTCCCTATACAAATTCCCTTATTCACGAGAAAAATCTCGCGCACGGTATTTAACTACAAAGTAACTGCTCAATGTAAGAAGCGAATGTATTACATTGCAGCGCGGCAGTTCTCGTCTATTACGAAAGTTAAGCACGTTTGGTCGCGGTTACTACCTGGATGGGTGACCGATTGGGAACAGCGTATTTTTCAGACTCAAAAAAATATAAAGTGTGTTTGAATGTGTATGTATGTGTGTTTGTCGTTAGAAAAAATGAAAAAAATAATAAAGATGTGTATCTTAGTGTGTAAAATTGAAAAAAAGATGTATATAAGAAGTATTGTGTTAAAGGTGTGAGAATTAATTATTGTATATAAAAAATATGTGAACAAAAATTTCATTTTTTTAATTTATCGTTGGTATATCTTTAACCACATAAAAGAATTGACTTAACAGTATGGTGTTATTTAATCGATAGCAACAACTAAAAAAATTAAAAGTACAAATTTTTGAATCATAAAAAGGATGCTTTTAAATTTAAAAACTATAGTCATTGACTCAAAAGCATATACTGTTAAAATTAAAAATTTTGATCGTTGATTCAAAAGGAATACCTTTAAATTAACATAGTATGCTGTCAATTTAAGAAATATGCTTTTGTTTCAATGAAAGTGATACTATCGAATCATTAGAATCGGTGCTTTCAAAACAACAGCATATACGTTTGGCAGCCCGTTATGACACTATTCAATGAATCAAACTCAAATGTCATTGATTCAACAGCATTTTTTTTCCGTGTATTATTAGTGGAAGTGTAAATATTAATTTTTTTTCAATTTGGTAAAATATTTTTGAGTTATGGAGTTTCAAAATTTGGATTTTTTTGAAAATATCTTTTTTTCGATTTAATATATTGATAAGTAAAATTAATCAAATTTAAAGTATGAATAGTGATTTTTAAAGGGGTTTTCACGGGCTAGAAGCTGGTGATGAAAAAAAAGTTGTTTTTGTCAATTTAACCTTGAAATTCAAGGTAAAAATCTTATTTTCAATATACAGTAGAACCCGGTTAATACGATTTCCTGCTTAAGACGCTCATTTATGGTGGTCCCTGCAATTAAAGACATACATTTTATATCTCACCTAATACGTTTTCCCGCATAAGACGCATTCTTAGTACGGCCCCTACAGAATCGTATTAACCAAGTTCTACTGTATCTTAAAATCGGTGTTTTTTATTTTTTCGTAACCTTTCCCAATCGAAACCTTACCTTTTTCATCTAAGCCATGTAAAACTTAGAGTGCGACACTGGAACTTTTTGAAGAAATTAATTATAAATCATTATTTTCTATGTAAAATAATGATAAATTATTATTTTTCTCAAGAATTTTCATGGTTCCACTTTGATTTTTACATGGCCTATAGAAAAAAGGTCACCAGCTTCTAGCCCGTGAAAACCCCTTTAAAAATCACTATTCATACTTTAAATTTGATTAATTTTACTTATCAATATATTTAATCGAAAAAAAGATATTTTCAAAAAAATCCAAATTTTGAAACTCCATAACTCAAAAAATATTTTATCAAATTGAAAACAAAATTAATATTTACACTTCCACTAATAATAGTAACATTTTAGCAAAGTTTAGAGAAAATTCATTTTTTTACCTGGGCAGTTAAGGAATTTTGCCCCATATGTTCGTAATTTGTTGGTTACGTTTTATTTTTTTACTCCGAATGCCTTTGACATCCCAAGATCAAACTTACAGGACATGTAAAGCACATTTGCCCTAACATTTAGTAAAATTTTGAAAAAAATCGAAGACGATGTTTTTTCAAAAACGAATTTTAACTTTTTCAAAATTAAAAAAAAATTTTTTTTGAATTTTTCTTTTTTATACTAATTGTATCTTAAAATATACTTAAAACCAAAGAAATCCTTTTTTTAAAATCCAAAATCGGTTAATTAGTACCAAAGTTATAGCACTTTAAAAAAAGACAATAATTTTGAAAATGCCATATTTTTGGTAAATTTCAAATTTTTGAAAAAATATTTGGTGGAGTTGTTTATCACTATAAAAGTAATAAATTTACAAAAGTACAGCCAAATCCCAACATGTCATGAAAATAAGTGTGTTGAACTGACGTGGAATCCACCAAACCAAAATGTTTTTTTTTTTTTTTTAAATAATTATTTTTATTTGTTTATTTATTTAATATATTTATAATAATTTTTCTGTAAATAAATATGATACAGTCAATTTATATTGTTATAGCACTGTATATAACGGACCCATAATTCGAAAGTAAGTTTAAGCGCGATCGTTTCCAAGCTTAAGTGGCTATGCGGAATGTGTATTCGGCTTGCATCCTTGAGGCCTAGGGTTCGATTATCTTGAGGACTAGAACCAATAAAATTTTCCTTTTTTATGGGAACGTTCACATGAATCCTCTAATATGTATATAGTTTAAAATTGAATCAGTGAAATGATACTGATCAATATTCGCCGTAGAAAATTGCCGCCTTATGACCCAAAAAATTTTTTAACCCGTGTCACATATACATTACCGTCCGAAATTGTGCGAACGCTAACATCTCTAGCTATTAAAAAACACACCCGCACAGAGTCAGTGATAACTCGGTTAAAAATGACGCTACATGGTTTTTTTTAATTGCATTGGAAAGCTTATTAAATTTTCAATGAAATGTCACTATTTTAAGTTGTATTGCATAAATAGGAAGCGAGATATCATGTTATGAAGACAAAAAAATAATTCTGTTTTTTTCGGAATTTCTTACTCTGACTTTGACTCCTGGCACAGCTTAGCAAAGTTTATGAAAAAAATTGTTACTTTTACAGACTATTCCTTGTAACCTAAGCTTTAAATAGAGACCAAGAACAGCAAAAAATATTTACGGGTTCCCGAGATATTACAAAAAGAGTCGGACCGTGCGAAGCAGAATTTTCAATCATCGATTTCTCTAATTCGCCGTTGAGTCAATTACTTGTCTGTGAAAAAAGTGTCGAAAATTAATTTTACCAAGTACATTCTTACTGGGATCCACTTTTTAATTTAATTTATTATATATCGATATTTAAAAAGTGGATCCCAGTAAAAATGTACTTGGTAAAATTAATTTTCAACACTTTTTTCACAGACAAGTAATTGACTCAACGGCGAAATAGAGAAATCGATGATTGAAAATTCTGCTTGGCACGGTCCGACTCTTTTTGTAATATCTCGGGAACCCGTAAATATTTTTTGCTGTTCTTGGTCTCTATTTAAAGCTTAGGTTACAAGGAATAGTCTGTAAAAGTAACAATTTTTTTCATAAACTTTGCTAAGCTGTGCCAGGAGTCAAAGTCAGAGTAAGAAATTCCGAAAAAAACAGAATTATTTTTTTGTCTTCATAACATGATATCTCGCTTCCTATTTATGCAATACAACTTAAAATAGTGACATTTCATTGAAAATTTAATAAGCTTTCCAATGCAATTAAAAAAAACCATGTAGCGTCATTTTTAACCGAGTTATCACTGACTCTGTGCGGGTGTGTTTTTTAATAGCTAGAGATGTTAGCGTTCGCACAATTTTGGACGGTAGTGTATTCTTAAAATAATGAGTATTTGTAGATAAAATTGATTAACTCAAGTGAATCTTAACCGATTTTACTTAATTTTTTTTTGTAAAAAGGAAATAATTGAGGGGCTGGATGCTATAAGGGGATACGCGTGAACACACGGCCAGTCAGTTCGGACGTAGAGATAAAATTTTGAAGTTATTCAAAATGAATTTAAAATTATTGTTTCTTGTTCAGAATTTCAAGGCGAAACTTTTTTTCTAATAAAATTTTTTTATATAATTTTTTGTTTTTAAGTAAATTGAGAAAATAGTGATTTTTTAACCTAAGAAATTTCAATGAATTTTTGACTTCAACTCGTGATTACTTCGTTAAATATTAATATTTTTCCACGAAATTTACACACAATATTCTTCAAACTATACCAAAAGTGAAACAATATTTAGTATTTTGTCAAAAAATTCTGTGTCTAAGTAAATAATTATTTAAACAATTTTGCTGGAAAAATGATTCTCCTATTTTCAATTGAAAAAGTTGAGTGACGAATTTTCGTTTTCAGAAAACTTCCAGTGACAAAAATGTTCATCAATATGTTAGGAAGTTTTTTGGAAAATTTTTCGTCATTTGATTAATAAATTAAAGAAAATAGAGCAATTTTAATAGCGTCGCGCTATGCTGTAAACGTAAACAATGTCTAACTGTATACATTGGTCTTGTAATGGCGGCCATTCTACACGTGCGCGCCACGCCGTAATTTTACAGCATAGCGCGACGCTGTTAAAATTGCTCTATTTTCTTTAATTTATTATCAAATGACGAAAAAATTTCCGAAAAACTTCCTAACATATTGATGAACATTTTTGTCACTGGAAGTTTTCTGTAAACGAAAATTCGTCACTCAACTTTTTCAATTGAAAATAGGAGAATCATTTTTCCGGCAAAATTGTTTAAATAATTATTTACATAGACACAGAATTTTTTGAAAAAATACTAAATATTGTTTCATTTTTGGTATAGTTTGAAGAATATTGTGTGTAAATTTCGTGGAAAAATATTAATATTTAACGAAGTAATCACGAGTTGAAGTCAAAAATTCATTAAAATTTCTTAGGTTAAAAAATCACTTTTTTCTCAATTTACTTAAAAACAAAAAATTATATAAAAAAATTTTATTAGAAAAAAAGTTTCGCCTTGAAATTCTGAACAAGAAACAATAATTTTAAATTCATTTTGAACAACTTCAAAATTTTATCTCTACGTCCGAACTGACTGGCCGTGTGTTCACGCGTATCCCCTTATAGCATCCAGCCCCTCAATTGAAGAGCCGGGAAGAAGAACTCGCCGAGGGCTCGAACGTATTCTCTAACATCAGTCGGGGAGCAGTGAGCACCTCTGGGCCTCTCACTGCTACCCGACTGGTATTAACACATGCGAGTTCTTCTTCCCTGCTCCTTAATTTTAATAAGTACTGTTATAGAAATTAATCAAAAATCTCGATATATATATTTTTCGAAACTAAAAACAAATTTCCAAAAAAATATTAATGAACAAACTAAAGTATCAATTAACATAACATGGATAAAAATCGGCAAAAACAAATGTTTTTTCAACTTTATAGTAGATTAAAAAACACCAGCAATAACAACCCAGGTGCGAATTTAGGTTGGCCGCCAGAGTTTGAAGGTTGGCCCACGGTTGGCCCAACTTTGGCAAGCGAAGTTTTGGTTGCCAGAGTTTGCCCAACTTTGGCAAGTACTAGTGCCCACAGTTGGCCCGACTTTGCAAGCCAACCATTACATGCAGAGTATAACCAACCGTCGGGCCAACTTTGGCGACAAAGGTCGGCACAACTATGGGGAACGTATCTCATATGACTTACAAATTTAGGTTGGCCAAACTCTGGGCCACGGTTGGCCCGACGGATGGCAAAACTCTGTAAAACGCAGTTTAAATAACTCAAACTTTATGGTTGGCCAAACTCTGGGCCACAGTTGGCCCGACGGTTGGCAAAACTTTGTGAAAAACAGTTTAAATAACTCAAACTTTATGGTTGGCCTAACTCTGGGCCACGGTTGGCCCGACGGTTGGCAAAACTTTGTGAAAAACAGTTTAAATGACTTAAACTTTCTCGGTTGGCCTAACTCTGGGCCACGGTTGGCCCGACTGTTGCAGCTTTAATATACATTTAACGGTATGGACTCCCATGTGAGCGTAGCGTAGTGGTCAGTGTATAAGTCTTCGGCGCGTTAGGTTAGGGGTTCGATCCCAGCAAGCGGTAGATATTTTCGAAAATGTATGTATAAGATTGTGTTTAATAATAATAGGTAAAGGTTATATCTGATGTTCTTGCTAATAATAACGTGTTAATTGTTTAAATAATTTAGTTTTTTATTATTTTTTTACCTTTGGCTGTTAAAGTTGGCCAAACTTACGCATTTAAAGTCGTGCCAACTTTGGCGTCAGTTTTTGGACCAACCATTGAAATGTATAGCTGGCACAACATATGCATTTTAAGTTGGGCCAACTTCCTTATGACTTGTCGGGCCAACCATCGTCGCCATTAGACGGCCAACCGTTATCATCTGTATGGTTGGCCCAACCTCTGGCACGAGAAGTTGGACCGACCTTGTAAAAGTTGGCCCAACTATGAGCCAACCGAAAATTGAGCCGCCGGATCGTAGAAGGGCACGTAAATTTTTCTCAGCCGAAATCGAAGTCCCCTAGACATCCAAAATTCGACTTCCGAATTTAAATATTTCATGTACATATCCTTATAGGAAATTTCATTGCGCATCTTTTTTTCTTATGAAATTTTTTTGTATCTATTACCGTTTTCGAAATATAAGGGAAAAACTGTTTTTTTAAAAAACAAAATTTTAATTGTTTTTTTCACTTCAACTCGCGATTACTCAGTCAATTCTAAGAATTTATTAATGAAACAAAAAAGAAAATACGCGTTATTTTATCCTACGAGTGACTGAAGAAGAAAAATGATGTTTTAATTATAAATAAAAAAGTTATTAATTTTTTATTGAGATATTGCAAAATTCGTAAACTGAAATTTTCACTAAGCGGGGAAGTTGAGCAAATTTTGAGCATCAAAAAACTTCCAGCGAGAAAGTTGTTCATTTAGGTCTAAACAAGTTTTTCCCGAAAGTTACAGTTCAATTAAACAAGTAGTTAACAAATGGCGAATGTTAAAAGTCGTTGGCGGCTGAACGCCCAGCGCGCGTATCTCACCTAATAGTAAGATGGAGAGTTTTATTCTGTGTATACATAAAGCTGCATCTACAATTAGAAAGTAATACGCGAAACGCGAGAAAATACCATGTATTTTTCTTGCGTTTCGCGTCTGCGTCGAGCGTTTATCAATTTTTTTCCTAATTGTAGAGGCAGCTTAAGGGCATGTCCAAGTTGTGAAATGTAAACAAACCAACATGTAAACAAACAAAGCACTAAAATTACATTTTTCAAAGAGCCTTTTTTCTCACAAAAATTACCATTAGAAAACTTATTTTTACAAAAATGATGAATTAGAGTGTCAAAGTTTCCAAAAAAATCATTTTTGAGTGTGATCAATAAATAGCAATTAGTAAAACAACTAATTCAAATGACCTGTAAAATAGCATTTTTGACGCGTCGCGAGAAATAAACTGTTTGAGTATATCAACCGCACCGACGACGAAGAAGTCTCATATCAGCGATTGGACCTTCAACATGTGGAAAGGGAAATTTTTCCCTTTCCTCCATGAAATTACCAGGAGAAAGGGTAAAAACTTCTTCATCGTCCGTGCGGTTGATATAGTCAAACACTTTAATTTTTCGCGATGTCAGACGATTGCTCTACGCGCACGCGCAGACCGTGCCAAGGACGCATTGAAAACACTATGCAAAAACACACATTTTGTTTTACTCTGAAACTCACTTATTTTCACATACTTTCAGGTATACTAGGTATAGATACCAAATTCAACACTTCAATTTACCATTTTCATAAAAAAACTGTAAATTTCTATTCATTTACGAAAATGTGATGGTCGAAAAAAAGCAGCAGTAGAAGACCGAATATTGAGGATTTTTTCGACCATCACATTTTCGTAAATGAATAGAAATTTACAGTTTTTTTATGAAAATGGTAAATTGAAGTGTTGAATTTGGTATCTATACCTAGTATACCTGAAAGTATGTGAAAATAAGTGAGTTTCAGAGTAAAACAAAATGTGTGTTTTTGTATAGTGTTTTCAATGCGTCCTTGGCACGGTCTGCGCGTGCGCGTAGAGCAATCGTCTGACATCGCGAAAAATTAAAGTGTTTGACTATATCAACCGCACGGACGATGAAGAAGTTTTTACCCTTTCTCCTGGTAATTTCATGGAGGAAAGGGAAAAATTTCCCTTTCCACATGTTGAAGGTCCAATCGCTGATATGAGACTTCTTCATCGTCAGTGCGGTTGATATACTCAAACAGTTTATTTTTCGCGACGCGTCAAAAATGCTATTTCACAGGTCATGTGAATTAGTTGTTTTACTAATTGCTATTTATTGATCACACTCAAAAATGATTTTTTTGGAAACTTTGACACTCTAATTCATCATTTTTGTAAAAATAAGTTTTCTAATGGTAATTTTTGTGAGAAAAAAGGCTCTTTGAAAAATGTGATTTTTGTGCTTTGTTTGTTTACATGTTGGTTTGTTTACATTTCACAACTTGGACATGCCCTTAATACGGGTGAGAAACGCGCGCTGGGCGTTCAGCCGCCAATGACTTTTAACATTCGCCATTTGTTAACTAATTGTTTAATTGAACTATAACTTTCGGGAAAAACTTGTTTAGACCTAAATGAACAACTTTCTCGCTGGAAGTTTTTTGATGCTCAAAATTTGCTCAACTTCCCCGCTTAGTGAAAATTTCAGTTTACGAATTTTGCAATATCTCAATAAAAAATTAATAACTTTTTTATTTATAATTAAAACATCTATTTTCTTTTTTAGTCACTCGTAGGATAAAATAACGCGTATTTTCTTTTTTGTTTTATTAAGAAATTCTTAGAATTGACTGAGTAATCGCGAGTTGAAGTGAAAAAAACAATTAAAATTTTGTTTTTAAAAAAAACAGTTTTTCCCTTATATTTCGAAAACGGTAATAGATACAAAAAAATTTCATAAGAAAAAAAGATGCGCAATGAAATTTCCTATAAGGATATGTACATGAAATATTTAAATTCGGAAGTCGAATTTTGGATGTCTAGGGGACTTCGATTTCAGCTGATGTGAGAAAAATTTACGTGCCCTTCTACGATCCGGCGGCTTATTTATTAAACGTCAAACATAGGTTACAAACTTTTATTTACAACAAAAGGCAGAATTAAAAATTTTGAAGCAAAACGAAAAAAGTACAGAGAAGAAAAAACTAAACTCTCCAAAAATTTACAACCTACGCAGATAATCAACCGGTTTACCGGAAAAAACATTGCAAGTAAAATACATTAATTAAAACTGTAAAAAATTGTGTACTATTTCATTTAATTAATTAATATTATTTGCAATAAAAGTTTAATTCGTACGTTTTTAAATTTAATGTGACATAAATTTATTTTTTTTAATTTATGTCTAATTAACACATTTAATTTAATTAAGTGAAACTTATTTTAAAAGTTTTAAAAAAGTTAAATAACCTGTATCTTCTAATATAAAAAAGTTTTTATATGAATATTATAAATTGTTCAATTATAATTAAATAAACATTTTTGTTTTCTGGTAATGTTCTATAACCTTTCATAGAAAAAATAAATATTTACTAGATTTTTTAAATGTCGGCAAAAATTATTTGTTTAAAAATGTCATATCCTCGAAAATTGGAACAGACCATCGAGAAATTAGTACATGACCATCGACAAATGGTGATTTTGCTCAATTGACTTTTAAATATAATTTCTGCTTAACAATTTAGTTTATATTGAAAAAATAAATATGAATATTAAACATTATTAAATCCTTCATCTAAATGTACAAAAATCAATTTTTTAAGTGCATTTACGCCAGAGAAAAAAAATTTCAAAGTCAAATGTTGCCTAAAACCCTCGACAATTGGTACAGTTACCCTATTAAAAATTAAATAATAAATTTCAATATCTAACAATGAGAAAATAATATTTATAATAAAAAATTAAATTATAATTAATTTTATAAATAAATTTAGTGCTTAAATATAACAAAAAATTTAATTTGTATGATCACTGAATATCTAATTTAATATACTTTTTTTTCTTCTACTAGTTAGGCATTTAATTTCCATTAGAAGAATTGATTAATTCAATTTATTTAAAATTAAGATATAATAACTGTAAAATACAATGACGGTTAAATAAAATTTTGATTAAAAACTTTTGTGGGGATTTCTAAAAATTAGATTGCTAAACATTTTTTTTTAAATAAAATATAAGTAACCTGAAAATAATATAAAATGTTATGAATTTAAATGCTAAGAAATTCATTTGTTTATCACTTGTTTCACAATGTTGAGGTAATACATGGTGCTAATAAAATTTTATTAATAGCAAAATTTAATGCAAAAGAAAAAATCAGTTTTAATTGCCTTATCGAAAATGCCTTTAAAATTTTCCTCAAGGAAATTGTTTGTTGTGATTCAAGCTTTCATTTGAAACCAGAAGCAAAATTCTATCACCTCTTATTTTTCTTTCAATCATAATCAAATATAGCCAAAAACATGCTTTTTCACTTTGTAACACTAATTTTCTCAAAAACTCGACGTACTAGAGTATTTTTCTTTTCAGATTCGTAATCACAGTAAAAAAATCTATCGAAAGTGACTAAAATTATTGAAGGGGCAAAATTAGTGTCGGACAGTGTTATTAAATGCAATGCATATTAATTTATTAAAGCTTCCAATTGAAATTGATTATTTTTCTCAAAATTTTCAAACAACTCTACGATGGAACTTATACAGACCATTATAAATATTTGAGAAAAATAATTAATTTAAAAGTGTTACACGAATAATTTACGTTCTACATTTTAAAATGTACCACTTTCTGTATATACAGTTTCTAATATTAAAAATTTTAATCACATTTATAGAAAAAAGTTATAAATTTTCTTAAAAATATTACATAAAGATTTTAAGTTCTATATCACTACCAAATTAAACTTCTTTTCAAAAAATATTTGGTGGTATTTTTTCTACCACCTAATGATTGTATATAGGAGATTATTAATCAAATCCTACAAATTAAGGAAGAATTCGACAAACTATCGGAACAAAAGTTATTCCCATGTTATAATTTCGTATTTTATATGAAGAAAATAAAATTAATTTTAAATACAAAAATAAAACTCCTTATCTAAATCAATTTATTCAATACTCTCTCCCTGCACAAGCCGCAGGGTTCGAGGCTCCTTTTTACAAAAAAAAACAACTTAACACTAGCTTATATCTATACCTACTCATTTACAATTAACTTACTACTAACGCAATCTTATTCTATCTTAAGCTAATAAAAATTCGCCAAGTGCCCGGGCTTCCGTTTCCTGAACTTTTTGCCCAAGCATGGCTTCGTCAAACAAGCAAAAAAAAAAAATTCTTCCACTACTACTCATTATAATTAACAAAAATTCAAAAATTGGCCTCCTTTCTTCTCTTTTCTAATCCTTTCATCCAACTTTCACCCTGCCCATTTTCATGCAACAACTATCCGACTTTTTCACTCACACTCCTTTCCTCTTCTTCCACTCCTCTCATACATCTCTCCAGCACATGCTCCCAATCTTCCAATTCATACCCACACACCCTACATACCCTATCTACTTCATTCTTCCAATATTTACACTCTCTCATTCCCTCCCCGATTCTAAACCTAAGCACTCTATTTCTTTTTTCCTCTTTTCTTATTTTTACCATGTATTTTGGCAGTTTTTCTCCTTTTATAACCTTGTACCACCTATTGTACCTCGATTCCCCTATTCTCAACCACCTTTGTTCCTTGTCCCTTTCACTCCATTCCTTTTCCCATTTATTCTTATCCGTCTCTATACTTCCTCTTTCGTTCAACGCTCTCTTCCTCTCTCTCTCCCATACCGTCAGTTTACTCGCTCCCCTTTCTTCCTCCCTTTTCACCAATTCTAAACACCTTCTTGCCAGTTCGCTCCCCTTACCTTCTTCCAATTTCAACTCTAACCCAATCGCTCTCTTTTCTGTCTCACCACTAGTTTATCCCTTTCTAACTCTTCTCTCAGCATGTATCCCGGGCAATTCGCATTTACACCCATCGTCCATCTCAGAAATCTTTCATGCATACTCTCAATTCTTTTCACTTCCTTCCATCCCCATATTTCCACACCATAACCCAGCACCGACCAAACCAACATATCAAACAGCCATACTCTTCTTCTCCAGTCATTCTTAAATTTCCTTACTCCTATACTCCACACCTGCCCTACCACTTTTCCAGCCCTTTCCACCCTTCATTCCACATTCAGCTTCTGTTTTCCGTTGTATTGAAACCAATATCCCAGATAACAGAACTCATTCACCTCCTCCACATTCTTACCATTTATCTTCCATACCATGTTCTCCATCTTTCTCCTCTTCCTAAACCTCACTACCTTTGTTTTTTCCACACTTACACATAAATCTTTCTCACCAACATACCCCTCAAATTCTTTCAACAACAGTTTCATCCCATTCTCTTCCTCAGCCATCAACACGATATCGTCTGCATACGCAAGAGAGTAAACCTTTTTACTTCCTAAAATTACCCCTCCTTTTCCCTTTTTTCTCATTCTTTCCTCCATATCCGCAATCAGCAAGTTGAACAGAATCGGACTCAGTGGGCAACCTTGCCTTAGTCCTCTCCCCATCCAAAAGACCTCACCTAAATTCTCTCCAATCTTAACCCTTTCCCTTGTGTCCATGTATATCTCCTTAATTCTTTCAATCACACCCTCCTCTATCCCAATATTCCTTAGCGTACGCCAAAGAACCCCCCTGTTTACCGAGGGGAAAGCTGCTTTAAAATCTACAAAGACTGCAACCAGCTTTCCCCTCTTACTTTTAATGTACCTATTTACTAAAAAATTTCAGAGCATAAATGTTATCTATTGTCCCCATACCCTTCCGGAACCCCGTCTGATTATCTGGTATCAATCCCAACCTCTTCACCCTCTCTTCCAGCCTCCTTCTCAAAACATCTGCGTATACTTTATACGTCACCGGCATCAATGTCACTCCCCTATAATCACCCACATTTTTACCCTCCCCCTTCTTTTTAATAGGTACAATTAACCCCGTTTTCCACTCCTCTGGGTAACCTTCCCCTTCCCACACCGCCTTCAAGATCTTCCACACTTCCTCTTTTACCACTTCACCTCCGTATTTTATACCTTCCCCTTCAATTCCATCCCAGCCTGCTGCTTTTCCCCTTTTCAATGTTCTAATCGACTCCTCAACCTCTTCCCTACTGATTTCTCCACATTCCTCTTTAATTTCTTTTCTGCCCTCCACGTTTACCTTCCCTGATACTCCTCCACTCAACCCTTTAAAATATTCCGTCCAATTCTCCAGTTTGATTTCTCTGTTAACCCCCCCACTCCTTTTTCTCTCCCTGTTTATTATCTCCCATTCCCTCCCTTCCTCTATTGCTTGTTCCACTTCCTTTATATATCTCATTTTCTCTTCCTCTTTCTTCACCTTTATCAATTTTTCATGCTCTTTATGCACTTTATTATACTCCTGCTTTTCCACCCACCCTTTTCTCCACGCTTTAATGCACTCCTTTACTCCTCTTCTGCTTTCATCACACTCTTTATCCCACCACCCTTCTTTATTAATTCCCTTGCCCCTATCCCCTCCTACCACCTTTTTTACTTTATTAATTGTCTCCCTTATCCTTTCCAACCTTTTGTCTATCCCCCCTAACTCTCCTTCTTCCCATAAACTTCCTTCTTTTCTCATCTCTTTTTCAAAATTCCTTAACTTCTCCTCACCCCAATTACCCATCGTTATCCTTCTTTCCCTTCTCTTCCCTCGTCTCTGTTGTCTCTTGCCATTATTTTCAATTCCTCGGAGCCTAACAATCAGTGGATAGTGGTCTGATTCAAAATCCTTTCCAATTTCCATCCCCTCTGTGATTCCCCTCGTCTTTTCATCCCCTATCACGTAATCAATGACTGTTTGCCCTCTCCCCATAAATGTGAATTCCCCTTCTTCATCCCCTTTCATATTACCATTAAAAATTGTCCATCCCCATTCAGCCAAAATTCCTGCCATTTTCTTTCCTTCCTTATCCACTTCCTTATGCTTTGAACTTCTCCCAAATCTTTGTTCTTCCTCTATCCATTTATTTCCCCCCAAATCCCCCGTCCATGCGTTGAAGTCTCCACCTACCAGAACTTTTTCCTCCTTTCCCAACTCCATAAATTTTTCCAACAATTTCCACCTTTTTTCCTCCCCTCTCCTTCTATATATCCCTATTATCGTAATGTACTCCTCCCCTAATTTTAACCTTCTTGCCATATAGCTCTCCTCCTCTTCCAACTCCTCATTCCACTTTCCCTCCTTTATTCCCTCTCTTACCCCTGAAACTAAGCCCCCAGCACTTCTTCCTTTTTTATGTTCTTTTTTCGCCTCTCTCATGCTCCAATTATATCCACTCGGAAGCTTTCTTCTTATCTTTTCCCAATCTTTACTCTCCACCCACGTCTCACTCAGAAAAATAACATCCCATTTCTCCAACTCTTTCCAAAATCCCCTATCCTTATTTCCCAACCCTGACACGTTCCAAAAAACTACTGACGTACTTGCCTCTCTGACGGAATCTCCTCCTGCCCAAACCCCCCCACTTCTTCCTCCTCTCTCACCTCAAGTACCTCCCCCCTTATCAAATTAACCACCCATTTCGTTCCATCCACCCAAATACTTTCCTTCCCCCATCTTACTGACTTTCCTTTTCCTCTTTCCTCCCATGCTTTCTGTTGCAGTAGCCAAAGTACCCTTCTTTCCCTCCATGTCCTGTCTCCCTCTATTCTCTCTACCCTCCCCACTAATTTATTCTTTGCCTTCATTACTCTCCATTTTTTCTTCTTCATTTCCCAACTCCACCACCCACACACTCGGCCTTTGCTTATCCACTCCTCCTACCCCTCTAAAATTCTTAATTTCTACTGTAACCCCTATATCCTGCAACAATCGCTCTATACTCTCCTTACCATACTTTCTTTCTACTCCTAAACCTTTGATTACTATGTTAGATTTCTTTTTCTCTCTCTCTGCTTCCTCCATCTTTCTTTCCATTTCATCTAATCTTTTCTCAACCTTTCTTTCCTCACTTCCACTTGACTCCTCCCTCTCTCCCTTCTCCACCCCTTTTTCTTTTTCTAACTTCTCCACCATTCTACTAACCTCGTCCACCTTTGTTTCTAACGTCGTTATTTTCCTTTCTGTTTCCACTTCTCTTACTTTTCTTTCCTCCTCTATATCCTTTAATGTCTCCCACACCTCTTCTTTTTCTTTTTTCCATTTCCTTTCCCATACTTCCCACATCTTCTTGACTTTTCCAACCTCACCCAAAATTTCCTCCATCCTCTTATCTCTTTCCTCCTCTCTCTTCCCTTCCTCTCCTAACTCTCTTTTCATTTGCTCTAAATTCTCGTTAGTCTCCTTTCTCATTTCCTCCAACGCCATACTATTTCCTTCCATGCCCTTCCTAATGGCATTCACTGC